>JAQMYM010000012.1:19009742-19045278 GCA_030014255.1 Parauchenoglanis ngamensis | reverse complement strand
GGCACCCTGGGTGACCCGGGGATCGAACCCAGGACCTTCTTGCTGTGAGGCGACAGTGCTAACCACCGTGCCGCCCTGCTACTGTATCATTTTAGATTATTTGAATTTACCTGAGCATATCTAAAATTAAAGGGCAGCATGCTAAATACCGACTCTCAGCTCCAGGGTCACGACTCTTATTCCTGAGCTCGGGTTACTGTTTATGTTTAGTTTCTGTTCATGTTCTCTCTGTGTTGTCCAAGTTTCCTTCAAGTTGTTCGGTTTCCTCCCACATCCCAAAACAAGCTGGGAGGTGGATTGGCTATGCTAAATTATCTGTAGGAGTGAATGTGTGTGAGAATGAGGGTGAATTGTCCCAACTCATGCCCAGTGTTCCCAGGACAGGCCTCAGATCCACCACACCCCTGACCAGGATAAAGCGCTTTTACTGAAAAGAAAGAATGAATGAATAATTGGAAATAAATACATGTACTTTACTCCTACTCGGTAACATTTCAATGAAAAGACCTTTTTCTCATTACATTTTCATTTACCCTTCCAATTCACAAATATCAGATCATGACTCATTTTATTTCCCCTTTTGCCATACAGCCACTCCAGTCAGTAACATTTCTAAAGTTCATAAATAATTTACATTCAATAATCATTCATGGAACTGTCTTTTAGCATTTATTCACACAGTAATGTTCCTTCAATGAAAATATAACTGTCTTATGCTTCATATAAATTCAATGGCAGTGTGATTGGATTTTGTTCTGCTTCAGTCCAACTTAAACTTCAACCTCAACCCTAAACTTTGTGTCATTTCATACGAGTTCATACGAGTCATGATCTATTAGTTTTGTTTCATTTTGATGTGATATTCCAAACCTCTACTATTTCACTAGACTTTAAGTTTCCTTCTCTTTCTTAATCCATACTTATAAAATACATTCAGAGTGAAGTTCACTTTAAGCATGGACACATCATGTCATTTTACTGGCAACTTAGCTTCATGTATTTAATTTGAATCCTCCTGTATTTTACAAATATTCTTTAATCATAAGAAGTATTAGTTCATTGGGCTATGTAGCTATTCTTTACTTGAGTTCTATAAGTACCCCGGATGTTAAACGGGCTTTTAATTAATCTGTTAAAGCAAACTACTTTGTTGTTCCGTCTGCATCTCTTCTCAGCCTTATCATTGGCTGGTGTATCAATGGCTGAATAGAGAGTATTGTTTATTTCTGAGGGCTTGGTGAAAGTTCATAGAAAGGTTGCTAAACAGTTCTCTCATGCTGCTGGGAGGTGATCGTATACAGCTCCTGAATGTGTTTTCTGGCTCTTTGCCTAGCTTTGGGGTGAGTGCAGAGTGCAATGGGTTTGTTTCTGTCTCCCTCTGTCTTTGTAAGGCTCAGTCTAGCTCCATAACCACTGGGCAAATCCTTTAACGTCTTTGGAATTCTATAATTGTATGACAACCATCTGATTGCAGATTAAGGCCTTGAGAAAAAGCTGGAAGAGAACTGTTTAGCAAACTAAGCTGTGCTTTAGAGATGACTCAAGGTGGTGAAAGATGGTAAGCTTACTGTATTTCAGCCTCTTTCTTAAGCAACTGAAGGATTTGTAGGAATTCACACAAGCAAGAATGATTTTGTTGGATTTCATGTGAATGAAAAGCTACAACCTCTAATTTTGTATGAATTGTTTGTTCAGATGTTAAGTTTGCATTTTTGAGTACTGTGCGTGAGCAGACTGTAAACCAACTTTGCTCATCAGCAACCAGAACCGTATCTATCCATTCATTCTTACCAGTATGAGTTCATCCCCCTTCAGCTCCCTGGACCAGTACGTCTTGGGCCCATCACCATCCACCAGCGTCTGCTTGCAGTAAATCTTATTCTCTGTCTCCCAAGTGGCCAAACTCTACAAACAAGTTGGAACATACACAGACGTCATCACACAGACAGCAACAAACATGATTGGAGTGCTAGCAATCAATTTCGACTATGGCCGGTGCATACGTAAATGGGCCCTCATTAATGCAATAAAGACTGTGTGTAATGGATGACATGTCTATGGTTGGGCTTTAGGGAGATTGCAAGTATTACAGAGCAGTGCAGTGATAGCCTTTCAGCACCTGGCTGAGATTCATGTGTTGTCCATGTCCTTTTAGACCCTTGTGGTGGACGTCCCTGACAGGATGTCCCCAATGCCCCGATTAATAACCCTGGTTATCCCGGTTTGTTTTGTGGCATTTTTGAGACTGTATATTTTTTAATAGTGTTTATCCCTGGTCTAGAATGGATCATTAGCGATAGCTTCACCACTAAACAATAGCCAGCTGCTTGGGAGATCCAGTTCCATGTGATTCCAAGATTGTTAAACCGCATGGATGTCCTCGGGGCTTGGGTGGAGGGTTAAGAAAACACAGCTAGCCTGGTACAAGTAGGACTTGATCATTATAAAACCTTGACTCTCTAAGTTATTGACTCACCTCATCACTGAGTTATACTAGGATGGCCTTAATTAAGATTTCATGACTACTATATTTCTTGGACCTGCAGGAATATTGTAGCCATGTCACACAAGGACAGTTGCCTCAGCCTCCTGCATGATGCAATAATTCTAGAAAGCCCAGCAGCAGACACACAGGTTGACCTTCCACCTTCAAAAAACACCACTACAGAACTTTCTCCTCACTGTCCCAGGAACTGTGCCATAGACATCCTGCAAGGAGCATCACCAGTTTGCTCTCAGGTTTACCCCCTTTTTATCAAAGAAACTGCTCCCATGTCATCAATACATCAATGAGGCCCCAGGGCAGGGATTCATCTGGCTATCAACTCTACCTGCGTCTTTAACTTCTTTTTGGAGAAGAAAGGTGGTGGTCTCGGACCACAAATAGACCTACCTCTCCATTACGCCCTACATCTGTACTGTAGCAAACGTGGGCTTTTTCCCCAAACTATACCTGTATAGTGCACACACCTTATTCAGTTCTGGGAAGGAGAAAACAAGTACATGGTCATGTTGTGTGGACTAGCTAATGCCCCATTGATTTTCCAGTGGTTTGTCAATGAGGTTCTTCATAACATGCTTCATAAGTTCATAATTGTGCACATTGATCATATTTTGAGATACTCCTCTAGCCTAGAAGTAGTAGTCTGTTACTTGAGAGACATTTTAATGAGATTGCTGGAGCACCAGTTGTATGTGAAAGCAGAAAGTTGTGACTTCCATCCAAGTGTCTATCTTGGGGAATCACTCACTTACAAATGATTCATCAAGAATTTCAGCATCATCCCCATTCCCATAATTGTGCTCCTCAAAGGTGTGACATACTGGCTCCCCTGGTCTCCAGCTGCAGATGAAGGACACGATTCTTCTCAAGAAGGACTCCTTCTTCCTCATTAAAATCTTTCACTGCCATACTCCTTTGAGGTGTGAGGGTCAGGGCTCTCTTGTTAAAGGGAGCCAGCCAAGGCATACCCAGTTGCCTTTTGTTCTCCTGGAAGCTCGCACCCAAAGAACTTAACTAAGATAAGCCTCCTTGCAATCAAGTATGACCTGGAGGGTTGGAGACTTTAGCTGGATTAGGGCCTCCCTTCTTTTGTTGTTTTCACAGACCACTGGAGAACATGCTTCTTGAAGGCTCAGAGTCTACCTCCTCACCAATTTAAATTGGTGAAACCAAATTGATTCCAAGAATACTAAAGCTAAACCCTGCTCAGGGGCTTACAACCATGAACCATGAGTTTAAAGACTGTTCCAACCACTCTTCTACTGCTCACCACTCTCATACTGCTAAACATTAAGAGATGAAGGACACTTCAGGTAGAGACCTCAGAACTTTTTACAGGGTCACCATGGAGGTCTGTGTTCTAGAGGCAGTTTCTCTCCAACAAGTTAACATCCAACATGTTGATGTGCAATTACTTCACTGTATGTGCATGGGCTAAAACGTGTTATCGCAGGAAATATAGAACCACTACCTATACCCCAAAGGCCCTGGAAATCTCCCTGGGTGGTGTCACTGACCTCCTAGTATCAGAAAGTAACAACACTATACTATACACAGCTAAATTCAATAAATACACATCTGAATTTTTTTATTTACCTTTAACTCTGTGACCTAACTGAGAACAATGACAATCTCCTTAAACTCCTCAAAGCATCCTACTGCATTACATTTGCATAAACATATTAGCATTATCAGAGTGGGTAAGTCCTTATTGTATTAACCTTAATGTCCATAGGTTTTGTGCAAATTTGCACATCAAGAAAAAAAACAGTCCTCAGTTTTAATGAGTCTTGGCCTCTCCAGTTGTGTGTTAAACCACTTAGAGGTTTTGCACTTCAATGAATTATCATTCCAGGAACTTAAACTCTTTGAATAAAGCGTGACTCTAGCTTTAGAGCCAATTGAAGTGACAGCCAGTTGACAGCTATTCACACAGCTGCAGTGTGAGAGTGAAATATTAATCACCATATCAAAGGTGCAGAAGAGATCTGAAAGCTTTGGTGGGCCAGAGAGAAAGACAGAAATGAAGAACGGCACCCAAATGAAGCAATGGGGTGGTGTGGGAGAAGTTGGAGAGATTGAAAACAGGTCTTGCAGAGGAATTCTGGATCAGTTGCAAGGGTCGGATGGCATGCAGGGGAAGACCTGCCAGGAGCCATTTGCTTTTGCCATCATGATTGTCTCTATAAAAGTACAAGAGCAAATGAAGTGGAACTTCTGAATCACAAGTATCATCTGTGTTTAACATGGAAAGGAGTTATGGCTTCAGCTCATAACGTTAATACAAGCTGAATACTGTAAGAAGCATCAGTCATCTTGTCTCGAAATTTGGATGCCCTTCAATGAAAAGTGATTATATATTATAACTAGGCATTTGTAAACTACAATATGATTTGATAGTCTGCTCATGTCTAGCGCAGACACATTTTGGATAATCCCATGCGCGCGCACAACCTAATTTTCACAGTGATCTTTTGGTTGTTTGGTTCTTTCACTCATTGACATCCATGATAAACTGACTCTAGGAAGTCATTTCTCCTCTCCTCTCACCCTGCAGGTGAACACTTCTAAAGTCTGTCTCTATAGCAACAAGCCAGGCAAAAAAAAGCTTCATTTGTCAAAGTCTTGTGCCCTCGGTTCCTGCTAAGTGGAAAGACAATAAGGCTGCGGCTACGGCTCTGGATTGAGAATTGAATAAACTGTCGTTTAAGGTTTTAATGGCCATTTTTTACCAACAAATAATATACAAAGCTGCTTGGAATGATAGCGAAGACTGGATGCAATAGTAGCTCTACCCTTATGAGATAAAATTAGCAAGAGACAGCTGCTGGTGTGATGCTTCTGTCTCTAAATCCCATTGTGTGTGTGCGTGTGTGTGTGTGTGTGTGTGCGCGCAGGCTTGAGCAGCTGTAGCTCATTACTCAAATTCTGGCTTTAGGGAAAGTGGTATTATTCCCGACAGTATGCTCATCCATGGAGACACACGCTGAAACGGAGTATCATTCTCACGTCCCTCAGAGAGAACACAAACCCTCACTCACTACTTGTTCTTTGCCGCTACTTCTGACACCGATGTAGCTCATCATATATCACTGATACTTTTGGTCAGATCAAGAACACGCTTGTCAGAGTTTGGGTCTGCAGAGAAGCGTAGATGTAGATGTATTGTGACGCAAACTAAAGGAGAGCAGACCACAGGCACTTCCCTGGGGATATATCAGTATGTGAAAGTGCAGAGCAGAAAAGCATGTCGACCATCAGGCTTAAGTGTACTAAAACGGCAACACAAGCCTATCTAGGTAGAGAAACTCGCAGCTCGATGGTCACCGTGGCTCGAACATGACATTGTAGTGAAGAATGCGGTCTTTCCCTACACATCAGGAAAGTTTATATGTTTTGTTTTTATTTCACATTCTTGTTATGTACTTGTATTCAGTTTTTCAGTCCCATTATGCAACATTTCATATTTGTTCTGAGGATTATTCCATCATCTTATCCACCTCCTTCTCCAAGGTTACAAGCTCAAACATTTCAGCTGTCAGTTCTCTGGAAACATCTCCTGCAGTCTCCATAGACATGTCTTCCCTATTCTCCTGTTCTTTTTTCCTTTTGAGAACAGCAGACTCTGAAATGTCAAAGAGAATCCGTAAATGTCAGAGTTACACAGTCCCTCAGAGGGCTCAGAAAAGCACGGACTCTTTATGTAAGATTTGTTTGAGTTTGCTGATGTCATTGTTTAACAGACATCATTCATACGGTCACGGACATCAAATATGACCTCAAGATTGTCTCATTATTGTATAGCACGTAATATAATTATTATATTTCTAAGACGTTGATTGGAACACCCGTGGAATATTTATCCTCAGAATGGAGCAGAATGAACCAATTTCAATTCTGATGGAAAAACAGACCCTGAGGCAGACCTCCATCTTGAAACTGATTTAAGAGATTATTCCAGAAGCAGGTCATCATGATCGGAGAAATATGGTCTCATCTAAGATTCATTTCGATCTTGGTGTAGGTTTCCGTCTCTCAGTGTCTGCCATGGTTAAGGCTTTGTCTTTCACGCTGAGGTAAGGAAAATGCGATTTTAATTTGTTCACAAACCCTTTTTTAATAATGTTTGCTTGTTGCTCTTGTTTATTGTTACGTTGAATTCACCAGGGTTTATTACTGGTACTTTACATGCAAAAGTCTTCCTGGTCTGCACATCTTAATTTAAATTTTAAGAAAGATGTCCACACTTTTCCTTGCATCACACGAGCTCACAGTGTGACCGCACAAGCCTGGAGGAAACTTTTAAAAACTTAAGCTGAGTTCGGAGCAGTGTCTAAGCCGTTAAAGCTCAAACTATATTCTTGGATCACAATTTTTTTTGTATTATTTATTTTAAAATATGAGTGGAATATATGACCCGACATTATCTCTAACAGCGAAAAAGCTTCCATGGATCATTTTGTCATATCCAGAGCTGTAGCTAATAAACCTGTCGAGTCAGAAGTGTCCGCTAAGGAATGCATCATGACCGCATTGTTCCACTTCCCGACCTCAGGTTAGTCATTCTGCATCTTTTTCTCATCACGAATACCTCATGGTGAAGTCTATTTAACAAGAGGAATATTTAGAATCTATAACATTTATACAGTTATGTGAAGAGTAAGGGTAAGGGTGAAGCATGACATGAATATTAGATGCAGAACCTTTCACAGTGGATAAACGTCAAGAGCTGAAACTGCACTCTCAGGATTAAAGATACCAAACTCTTTTTCCTTTTTCGCTGTCAGAGGCATGTTTTGTACCTTTTTGGTATTTATCTTTGAATTAGCTTTAAGAGAAAAGCTTGGACGTTCATGTCCAAATAATGGACCTTCGATTATTAAGGATTCCAGATGAACGATAAATATTGAAAATGTTTCCTTTAGGGAACCATGCTAAGGACAAGGTTCCTTCATTTCAGAGACGAGTATGAGGGCAAATTAGATGTTTATCCCAGAAAAACTGAGGGTTAGCAATAGCAATGTTGCTCTTATTCTACCTAACAGTATGATTGGGTAAAACCTGGAATGTACTCTTTCCATCTTCCTGTTTTTGGTGGGGTTTTTTATTTCAGTTAATCTGACACAATTGGTTCAAGTGTTTTCTTCTTCACCTTTCTCCAAGTGTACTACTAATGATATTAAAATGTCTCAAAAATATTTCATTGACTTTGTCTAATGCGACCCGCGATTTACGGTGTGGTGCGGTGCTGTTGGAAAACGTTCACCCATTACACACTTGCATGACGCTTATGTAAGCTTCTCACTGTGTACCTTACACTTCCTGCCATCCACGGTCTCCTCGTCAAACTCCTCGCCGATGTGAAAGTTGATCTCCGTGGTACGCACGGAAGTGGAGGTCTTGATGTAGAACTGCTCTCCGTCCTGCCGGATCTCCACGTGAGGCTTGGCGGCAGCCGCCCCAGCCACCTTCCTCAGCATGGCGTTCACGCCTGTCGGAGCACAGCATGGGGGTCATAACAAGCTCTGCTGCCTAGAAAACTCAACCCGCCCCGATGTTGACCCTCAGAGAGTGCTTGGATCAGAAAACATTGCTCAACTCAACTCCACGTCAATCAAAATCCCACCACGGTCATGCTGGGAGGCGGAGAACGAAACGTTCGCTGCTGAGACGATACGGTTGTGTGACAGCATGAAACCGTTTCCAAGTTTTCGTGTGAAAGCATTTTCACATTTTTAAGCTCTTGTTTTATGATTCTCACGATCTGCAGAAACCTTCTCAAGGAAATCTAATTAAATTCTCAGTCTGTACAAGTCGACTCCAGTGGGAAGTGTTTATTTTGAGTCCACACGCAACTTAATAAACTCTGACTAGTGTGTCAGTGAGACACAATCTGATAAGGTGTGATTTTTAATGCATCTGGATTTGCAGTCTGTTATTTAAAAGCTGTAGAAATGAACTGAACCCCGAGTACAGTATTAACCGAAAATTTCATTTTTGAGTTCAACAGAAGGCCCTTTAATGCAGTTTTCCTGGACTTTAATCTGGAGAAGTTTAATGCACACATTGAATGTCTTTTGTGAAATCTGCACTAAACACAAAACAGCTGAGCTCCAGTACTGTACATGTAAACCTTAATATTGCATAATAATAATAATAAGAAGAAGAATATGAATTATAAACTTGCAAATCTTAGTATGGCAATAAGAAGATGATTGATTATTCATATCATCGTTATTATTATTATTATAATTATTCATTATAATTCATTGTCTCCCTTAAATCAGGGCTATTACTTATGTAGTTAAAACATATAGGAAAATATATTTATTTTGCTAGTCTGCTTTCATAGGGTACATATTTATTTATTTAATTGAGACTTGTATTGAGGACAATTTTCTTTGCCACAGAGAAATGTATTTATTAGTCATTTTTTATAATATTTTGATGCCAAAGCCGACAAAGAAATAATACTTGAAAAAAGTCCACCTAATTGTAGTTCAGTTATGTGCTTAACCAAAAAAGTTATAACAAAGAGGTGGTGGTTGTTTTTTTTTTTTAAATTATATCAAAACTGAGAATTGACATGGATACAATAACACAGATGTAATTAACGCTACTGTTTGGTCCTAAAGCCCGGTGCAGACTGCGGTCAGACTGCAAAAAAAAAATGACACCGAGTAAAACTATAATATAAGAGTCCAAGAAACCAAGCATAGGACTATTAAAGATAAAACCTATTTCTTTTTTTTTTTTTTTTTACTGATTTTGAGCTTGAAGAATTCTTGCTAGAAAGATCTGCCGGATGTTGAATAACAAAATTTCAAACCTGAAATAAGTCAAATGACTAGAAATAGGTTTAATAATTTTGTATGACGATCTCATTCCAGGAAACGCTGGATACATTTATCCCTATTCCAGGTGTTTTGACTTGCTAAACTGTCGTCATATTTGAACAGTCTCTTAAATGATATCGGCTTGACTGAACCAGTATGGTTCTATGTGAGACATTATTAAAAAGGTCAGTAGAAAAAATTCTTGTTTACTCCTACAGTGTCCGTAAAGAATACGGCGTCTGGTTGAGCAGAGGACGGAGCCCGGTGCCCGGCAGCCCGTTTGCAGCAGAGAGGGCGATGAGAGGTCCGAGAGCAGCTCTGCGTGCGCGGTACACAATCATGAGGAGTGTCGTTGTGGTTTTTTTTTCCAGAACACTTCAGACACCCCGAGAGTGATTTGCGTGGGCAGTTGCAGTTGACATGGTCTCTGCCTGGCAGTGCCATGAGGTGCACAGAATGCCAACGCTATATGAGCTCTAATCTCATCTCTCGCTGAGATATGAACACTGCTGTGATGCTATTAGCTGGAGTTTACACACACACACAGCCTGAAACGCTATGTCAGTATCCTGAAACAACATCCTGAGTGCACACATCTTTCACAGATTTGATTGTGACGAATAAGTTCATTTGCATTCCTAATACAGGAAATTCAACATTTAGTTTTCAGCCACGAAGCGTCGAATGATCACTGCTGTTCAATTACGAGCCGCTCCGAGCCGTGGTTTATCATTTGCTCAGTGTATCAGGACTCATGTTAGTTCTGTACAGGATTTAAAGCCAGATTTGCAAAGTAGGGATACTGCAAATATGCAAATGCTGGAGTGGAGTTCACTGATATTATGGAAATATGATTAAAATAAGGGTTGGATTAACTACATTTGGTTAGACTTTTAAATTTTCAGTGTTGGTACATTTTCTTTGGATCAGATCATAATAATTCTTAATTTTCTTGATTTGGGCAACCACGCTCGATATGGCAAAGCCATTAAATGATCTAATGTGTTATTCCAGCAGTGTGCAATTGCCTTTAGTAAGGAAGCCAATTTTGCAATCTTTTAAATGATTGTGCTAAACTGTATTACTTCACTGTATAATTATGATTGTGCCACGCCATGATATACATTTCCGACTGCTGTCCAGATAAGACGAGCTCCTGTAACGCCACCTAATTGAACCTCAGTTAAATATTCTATAAAGTCTTCTCTTTAAAGATTTACAAGGCGTCGTTTACGCTGGCCGTACCAGACTTGATTGTGCAACAAAAAAAAGTCATAATAATACATCATACATTAGTAATAATACGCTAATGCAAGATTGTATTATAATAGCAGAATCCTGACTGACCCAGATTTACACACATGGTCTCTGATTATTCAGAGGACTGGTCTGAGCCTCATCAACTCTCCTGCGGAAAGGTGAATGGACTTGGTTTTTAAAAAAGCATACAGGATTTAGGCAGTGGAGAGCTCGGTCTGTTCCTCTGTGATCCACTTTTAATACAAACCACGATTAATTAGTCCTCTATCTGCTGCCTGCCTGCCCGGGTACTGTACAATAGCTCGCCTGCTCCGGTTGAAATCCAAGCATCAGTCGATCATCACACTAAACGATAAAGACGTACGCATGCACCCGTGTCCTCAGATCCTCAATAGGAATGTATAGTCCATGTCAGTGTCGCGATAAATAAAGGCAGAAGGTGAATGCGTGAGGAGTCTTACCCAGGGCTTTGAGAAGTTCATCAAAATTCTCACTGCTCTTCATTTTCCAGGTGCCGGCAAAGTTGGGATGCATTTTCTTCAGGCAGGTTTAGTCGGACGGAGAACCTCTGCTCTCTCTCTCTCTCTCTTGCTCCCTCTCCTGCTTTTCTGCTCCTCTTCTCTCCCTCCTTTACTTGTTTCCTTTCCTGCCCCTCCTTTATTTTCCCTCTCTCTCCTCTTCTACGGTCTTCATTCCTCAGTCACTCTCTTCTGTCCCTGTCCCCCCCCCCCCTCTGTCTCTCATTGTTTTCTTTCTTTGTTGTTTGAAGATGGATATATGATCAACACTGCTCAAGATGTAAATGTGCAGATTAGACTGAGCTGAGGACTGAGCGTGGGCTGGTATTCTAATGAGCACGGTTCAGCCTCTTCAAGAGATAAACACACCAGTGAAAAGAGATAGGATCGATGTATGCAAACAAGCCAACTTTTTACAATAGGCTACACTTACTGGAATAGATTTCCAGCTTTGGGAGGTCAAAACACATGCAAAACTGTACTAGGATTAACTCCGCCCACTTTGCACATTTGCCCATGTAAGTAGCTACATATGCTGTAAGTATCTGTGAGTGTCATTTTGGGGTGTGTGCGCGCGCGCGTGTTCGTTTCTACCTCGCATGAAAGATGGGCTCAGAATCCACCACAACCTGATCATTAAATAAATACTTTAAACTTGTTAACTTTATACATGTTTATACGACAAATTGATTGAATTCTCGAATCTGAATGGTCAGAAGGTGTTTGGATAACGGCACATCTCAGATGGTAGTTCTGTTATACCAAAATAATCCACTTTGCCTTAGTAAGCGTACTCGGGCACTCGCGTTGTGCCGTATCGCACCACCCTGGAGTAGATTATTCTTGTATATATTCTTGTAAATTGCATAACCAGACAGAATTAATGCTTGGTAGAAAGGATGATCTATTGAGTTCCTTTCTTTTTATGATTATTAATAGAAAAAAATCCAAACTTAAACATTAAACAGCAAATTAAAAACAGAAAATTAAACATTAAAGCAGCGGTAAGCAACTTCTCTCTAGGAAAAATGTCATTAAAGGCACCACACAGGAGGTCATCTTGGTAAGCGGGTGTAGTTTTCATCTGGAACGATCAGCATTATCAGATTATCAACTAGGTGAAAGATTTAGCTTAATGATGAGCTATTCAGAGCAGTTACCTAAGAGAAGGTGAGGTAACAGTGCTATAGGAAAGAAACCAGAAATATTAGCGAGGGAGCTAATAAATTTTAGTTCCTCGCAAGGAAGTCGGGTCCTTCAGAGACCAGGCAAGGCTTCTTCGGAGCAAAACTGAGCAATATTCATGAAGAAAGTACTACCTGATTGGTTCGGGGTAAAGGGAAAGGGTAGGTTTAAGGAATGAAGGCCAATCAGGTGGCACTATCCTCATGAATATTCATGAGATTTCCCTGCAAAAAAGGTCATTCGCATCCCACCTTTTACATAGGACTGTGGATGATTTAAAAACTCAGCAGCGCCACACGGACATCCTTGAAATTTCTTTGAATGAAGGACTCGGTTCTTGGTAGAATTCCAAGGATCTTCGACATCGGAATCGTCCTAGGTGGGACTCGGTGATGTGTCAGCCTTTAAAAGATATTTCCTCCACCATGAGAAAGACCCAATATGTTATATAGCTAGCTAAAACAGTGTTACGACTCTGGAGTGTTTAAAAGCATTTATACTTTTACACTGCACTACAAAAAAAATGACATCTGAGCAACTGAAAATATATATTTTCATAGCTAGTTACTGACATTTATACAGCCTTTCCTTTTTTTTAAATGACTATAAACCAGATATAAGATGATTAAACCTAGGTATTGTCATTTTTAATTCTTTTTAAGCTTTAAATGATTCTAATCGCAGATCATTTTGCATCTTCCTAGAAATAAACGAGCTTGAAATTGGAACAACGTCTAGAAATAGGTTTAATCATCTTATATTTGCTTTAATGTATTATTCTAATAAAAATACTATGCTGAGTATATTCAAGATATTTTCTGCAGTATGAAATGATTTAATAAAAGTGATGGTTTACAGTTTTACTAAAAGGAAGAGGCTTGGGGTGGTGTTTGTACGTTTGCCCCTTCGAGCTCTTCTGCCTTGTGGTTGCAGCTCATTTTCTGTTAATTCACATGATTATTGTTAGTAGTAATACTGTAAACCCCTTGCTTATACTGATGTGTTTACATTATTTATTTACAGCTCCTACACGACGAACCTCTATTCAGGGGTATGATGATGATTACATAAGTCAAAGTTCATATCCAAGCACGCTGTGATGTAGAATACATACGTGTTTATGTAGCTGAATACACAACTCTGCATGATGAAGGCAATTATCGTTTTTGTTCCTGGCAAATATTGCTGTGATTTTACTGTGCAAAGAAATGCTGTAAAGTAAAGATGACTTTAATCTTTCTACTTCAGAGAAAAATACTACAAGGTGCAGTAAACAGTAATAAACCAAACAAAGTCATTATTTGGTGTGATGAGCCTTTAGGTTTACAGTTTTATAAGGAAATGAACTTTTCACTGAGCATCTTGGAGAATCTGCCACAGTTCGTTTGGAGACTTCGACTCTCTCATTTGCTTCTTTTTTTTGCAGCAAATCCCAGCAACCTGTGTTTTTGTCTGAAAAAGCGATCTCTTACGTAATATTGAAATTTTTCAAACCCAAATTATTTGTTGGAAAAGTAATGTTTAGAAATGTTTTTGTACTGAATCAATAATGTGGAATTCATAACATGAATGACCTAAGACCTTTGCACAGTACTGTACAGCAAGCGATTTATCTAAATTAACCTTCTTCAACTGTTTACATTCATAATTTCACTGCTTGATACATTAGTTATATTAGGAGCTTTCCTGAGCACTAGCCTGAATCAGACGTGTGTTTGTGTCTCGTGTGTCTCTCCATTTTAATGCTAACTTACTTGTACTTGTTTCTTGTCTGCAAAATGAATACATGTAAATCTGCATGTAAATTCTACAGAGAGTGTGAGTTCCTTCAAGGACATCTCTCTCTCTCTCTCTCTCTCTCTCTCTCTCTCTCTCTTTCTCTCTCTCTCTCTCTGTCTCTCTCTCTTTCTCCCTCTCTCTCTCTGTCTCTCTCTCTCTCTCCCTCTTTCTCTCTCTCTCCTTCTGTCTCTCTCTTTCTCTCTCTCCCTCTCACTCACTCCCCCCACCACCACTCACTTTCTCTTTCTTTTTCTGCCTTCCAAAATCTAGGTCAACTGAGTATTAGAGACAGAGGTGTTAAAATGTCTCGGAGAGATGAGCAGTTTCTTTCAGGAGGCGGTGTAAGGCCCTTATCGCTCACAGAAATTAAAGGAATGACTTTTCATGCACAGCGTTCACACTTATGGACAAAATTCAGTCTGTTTTTAAAAGAAATGTAAGCTGTAAATTTGTAATTTAACATAAATCATTATCTGGATTTTTGTCTCTATAGACCATAGACATTTTCTCAGTTCTCTGTAGGCATATCAGCGTCTCTGGTATATCTTTTTACACAAAATCTCAAATTAGGCATAAAAAACACTTTCGTTCCAGATTCCAATTAACAACTTAGCTTTTAAAAAAATATATTTTTCAACTGAAGATCTATTTTTACCTCTGAAATCACCTACATCAAGAACATCACTGTATTTTGTTCAAAAAACAGTATTTATTTAGTTTGTTTGTTACACCACAAGAATGCACCATTTATTTTGTATTCTTAGTGAAACATTTTCTTTTATCAGCCACAAAAAAGTGTAGACATGACACTCTTGCAGAGCATCATCTGCATTTTTCCTAGTATACATTTTTAAACATTCACAGTTACCTGATTTTATATTAAAGATCAATAAAGATGTTGTGTTAATAAGTAGTCTATTTCATATAGATATTGTAAATTCTAAAAGTGAGCTGTTCGTGTAAGCCTTTCTTCTGTCAACATCATTACTGAAACAGACAAGCAGCACATGTTTCCCAAGCGCCTGACAGTTACAGTAACACTCTGTATAGATGCACAACTAACCCCATCACAAGCTTCTGGACCAAAGCGCCTAAATGTAGCTAAATCTTCCTTCTCCATCCTAAACAGACACTGAGAATATTCCAGGCTACGGTTAACACATTTTTTATTTTTAGCTCCTGCACCTTTCTGGAATATATTTACTTTTCAGAGGCCCTTGTTATTTTACACTTAACACTGTGGCTCTTAATAGATCTTTAAATTCTGGTACATAATTTTTTTTCCACTTAAGATTATTCTAAGGTGGAAATTTCCCCAAACTTTTAAACCCATAAATAGTAATATGGTTCAGATTAGAGATGCATTAGGAAAGATTCATCCCCCCTTCCCTTCTGAGGTCTTTAATGGTTGACTGATTTCCGCCCGTGTTCCTGAAGCTCCGCCCCCAGGATCTGTGGTGACCTGTAGAGTGCAGTGTCCATAAAATGATTGACAGGAGGCTCATCCAAACACAAGCAAGCACTCCAGACTGGAACTGTGTTTTCCAGATGAGTTTCTTAGTGATTTAACACTAAGGGCAAAACTTTAACCGTTAATCTTTTTCATGTTCTAAGCATTGTCCAAGTCCATTGTACAAATAAGGAAAAAAAAAAAATTTTTTTTGTTCATATTGTTGAAAAAAATAAAACAGTGCGTAATGACTGAACGGTGCCATTTTTCTTACCCATAATGCATCGCGGGCAGCCAACATGGCGGCGCACTGATGAGGAAAAGCGGTAAGTGTCGTTTTTAGGAAATGGTTTGTTGATTTATTCTGCTTCGGTTTAACTTTCGTAAACAGAAAGGTTTCTCACGAGCTGAAACTGAAAGCTTTGTTAATATCAAGGAGTTTTTTTTTTATTATTAGCTGTTGATAAAAGTGAATACACGAGCAGACAGAAGCAGCTAAAGCTGAGCGGCTGTTAAAGTGCAGAAAGCGTTATTAATGCCCGGTGTAATGCTCGTGTAAAGTGTGTATGAGGTGGTTATGAAGCTACATAGTGTTTATTACCTGTTCGAGTTTTATACCGACTTGATTTTGAACGGAGTTGCTGTTTTTCATGCAGACACACAGACAGATAAAGCGGAGAAAACATCAACACTCGACGAGAAATTATGAGCACTCAGGTAAGTTAGGCTAAATTTCTCTCGAGCTGTTTTCAACCCAGAGGCTTACACTGCATATTAATCTAGGAAAGTGTCATGGTTTACTCTTAGACAGCGTTTAAGCATCCTTATTTCCTCCCATGCAGTACAGCATACTGTTCAAGCAGGAGCATGGTGAGTGTTTTTCTTTCTTTTTAAAGGAAAAATCCGCCCTGAAACACATTACCTATGTTTATACTGAAATATCTGTGCAGTGTTTAGTGACTCTGCTGTTGATTTATTTTAATCAGTGCTGTACTATAGTGCATTACAGTGAGAAGTTAGAGGTTTGCTGTCATGCTGACGTCACAGGAAGTTGTTCTTGCTACTTCAAGTACAGTGACGTATGACTAGCGACAAACTTGTTAAAACAAGCAGAGAACAGCTTCTTTTCTCCCTCTCCATTTGTCAGTGATGTTCACTGTCACATTAACCAGAAATCCTGCATGGTAGTGTAAACGTTGGACAATGTGTCCCAGAATGCAGTGCAGCTCTGGCTGTCGGAAATGTCGGAATTACAAGGTGAACGCCACCACAATGCCAGAATTACTTGTATTTTTACCTACGAGTCATGATTGAAGGGGTAATTCTGTAAGTTATCTGTTCAGTTCTTTATTTTCTGTCAGTGAGGCAAATATTGATTATAATAATCTAATATAATATATTGTTTGCAAATAATGATGTTAGTGATTGAGGGTGGATTTTTCCAGTTAATATTATGATTGTAATATTCCCAAGCTCCTGTTTTAAATTTGATGTTGTTTCTGAGCTCCTCTGTGTGTCTGTGTGACTCCGCAGCCCATGACGATGCCATATGGACGGCAGCATGGGGGAAAAGTGAGAAGGATGGATCACAGACTATCGTCACCGGCTCTCTGGATGACATGGTGAAAGTGTGGAAATGGTAACGTCTTCGTGCCGCGTTCTGACTGCCCGCATGCTTTCAGTTCTTACCGACCGTTCCATGTGTCCCTGCAGCTCGTATAAAGATTGAAGACATATTAAATGCACGTGGACTGCAGGATTAACACAAGCGCAGTACCAGGAGTAACCTGGATCCGTAGCACATCGATAATATGTTAGAATTCATCACTTCCTCCAGACCCACTGTGAATGTGCACACGATCGTCACATGCATCAGCATACAGCCCAGTGCATTCTGGGAAAATCCACAGGGTTCACGGCATGGTTTCACACAAGCGTTGAATGAAGTAGTGCACCGTATTAGTGATTTAGTCAGCTCCAGAATTATTGGCACCCCTGTTACAGACAGGATTAATGGTTAATCATCATGCACTGAAATATGAGAAAGCTAGTCTTATTTGTTTTTGCATTCTCAATTATTGGCACCCCTAGCCATTCTTCTATACAAAATGTAATTAATGCATTTTTTCATTCATGTTTTATGTTCCAAGTGTTTAGGAACTGTTTCACTGAGGGAATTAATATGATGTGACACAGAGGCAAAGATTCCCTTAGTCATTCATTACAGAATACACAAATAAAATAAGTGAAATAAAAATGTTGAGTCTCATAAATCAGGCATTGCCTATAACAATTGTTCAGAAACATGCTGAGCCATGATGCGAGCATAAAGCTTTCTGAAGCAATGAACAATTCCTTCCAACTGTTAGGGGGGGAAAGGAGCTTGGTTACTTCAGGGTTTTTTATGTTGCAGTGCACATCGATGGCTTCTGGTGGTCAAAACCATGACCTGGAACTGCGAATGCGCATCATGCTAGTGGATTCTGCTGCACATTAATGGGCTAATAAGTCTGTGTTCCTGTGATTTGAAACCCAAAAGAATAAAGACACCTGGAAATGCTAAATAAAGGATCAAATACTCTTGTAGGATTGACTAATATCTGTGTACAGCAAACCTGTTGACATATAAACATAATCTTATTCATTCCTATTTAAGCCAGCTATAGTCTTCAGTTATTAATTTATGACCCATGAGTGCCAGGGTGACACAAAGGCTGATGCTGTTTGGTTTAATTTTCCATTAACGTTTTCTCTTGCTCTTGACAACGTTTACACATGCAGTAATGAGAAGAAGGGAAAATTCTCATGTAAGATGGAGCTTTTGGGTCGTTTTTCGGGGGCAGCGTGTTCATGGCAGATTGAAGCAAGCATTGATTGTGTTGCTTTTTTTTCCCACATCTGACTTGGTGCTTCGGTATCAAGCAATCAGGAGCATTCACGGTTGCAGATTTGCAGGATTTTGGCTCCCCAAAACACCAAATCTACAATTAGGCAGATCCATGCCAACAAACGTTTTTGGAAGCCGTGCCAGAATGAAGCCTGAACTTTGAGGTCTCTGGTCAACTAACAGTCTAGATTGGTTTGGTATAAAGAGAAGGATGATGATACAGAAAAGATCCTGTCTGTTAAGGATCTGTGAGGCTGTAGCGCTTTTGTTTTTTCTGTGGGAACCTTGTTGATGCATGGTGTGATGGTCTCTATAAAGGTCCAACAGATTTTAAATGGAAATCTGGCTTTCTCTGCCAAGAAGCTTCAACTGGGTGATGGTTGGATCCAAATCCACACAAAAATGTTTAATTGGCTGCAGAATCAAGTCCCACTGGAAATCTGTGGTTTGAGCTGGAGGCTATAGACAGGATCTAGGACCCTGGAGAGATGGTGGAATGATGAATGATGACCAATTTTTTGCTCTCTATTTAATCTCATCCAGCATCATAGGACTTCTGCAATAACTCAATGCTGTTATGTTGGGAAACCAATGTTACACAAAGTACTGAAGGCTCAAAAGTGCTCCATACACTCTTCTGCATACACATCATGCCATTGCAGACCCACAACAAACCACCTGCTGGTCTACAGTTCTGCACAGAACCTGTAAGGTTCCTCGAGATCAACAAACCCAGCAACCTTCATAGGAATGTTCTTTTACACAAGAGTAGATTTGTTCTTACTCTACTGTGTTTTAGTAGTAATATTTCCCTGCTCTGTGTTATTGACTGCCCTCTGCAGGTCAGATGAGAAGCTGGAGCTCCAGTGGACTCTGGAAGGCCACCAGCTGGGTGTGGTGTCTGTGGACATTAGCCACAACGGCGCCATCGCCGCCTCCAGCTCTCTGGATGCTCACATCCGCCTGTGGGACCTGGAGTCCGGCAAACAGATTAAATCCATGGATGCAGGGCCAGGTGAGGGTTTCAAGCAGCACAGGATGATTGACATTTTCTTATAAACGGTTGCGTTTCCAACACCTAAACAAGACATAAATGGGATTTTAAGGGTCCGTGTACACCAAATGCGTTTTTTGTGCTGTTCTATACAAATCTGATTTCAGCGTCTTCGGCGCCCGCAGCGTTCAGGTGTTTTCAAACAGCACTGAGCTCGTCACTGTCACTTCTCTCTCACTGACCAATTTAAATTAAGAAGGGGCGGGACGTGCTGTATCAACACTGTCTGTTTTCTTGCACGGTTATCTCGCACACTCAGACTCTTCTTTTCGAAGGTGCATCAGGACGCGGTTTCTTTCCATTGTTTTAGCGAACGTTTCTGAAGTAAATTGAGACGTGACGTTCACAATGAAGGGATGAAGATGTGCTAGATGTCTTTTGTAACCTAGCAACAATAACGCTTGAGAGGAGAACTCTCAACTCTGTTTGGCGTGTGGTGTTTGCTTACACTCCTGGGCAAAAACAATGAGGCAAACCCAGTATTGCAAAACATGAAGCTTTTAATGGTCTCATTTTGAACCCCCAGACAAGTTAGTTTAAATTTTATATCATTTAAACGTTTCAATCTTTTCCTGATTTTCTCTTTGCGTACCAGAAGACTATGTAAGTGAACTTCCCTGTTTCCAGCTTTTCCCCACGACAGTTTCAGCAACGAGCATCGACCAGCAGAAGAAGGCCGAGGCCTCAGGAGTGCTTTTTTACTTCCTGTTCATTTTCTGCCCAGTGATTTCTGTTGAGACCATTAAAAGCTTAACGTTCTGCAATATCGGGTTTGCCTCATCTTTTATTTTTGCCCAGGAGTGTACATGCATTTAATTACTGAGAGTTTAACAATGTCTGTCTATGAAAGCGAAAGCCCAGTTAGTTGTTCATTCGATTACTGATGACTTGGCTTGCTTGTTCATACTTTTCCAGAACATCATCAGTTATTTAAGACTTTGTTCATGATGGTCATTAAAGCATCGAACTTTTTTGTAGCACTTTCTTGTTTTAATGTAATGTGGGTTGTTTTTTTCCCCCGATGCCAGTCGATGCCTGGTCTGTAGCGTTCTCCCCCGACTCGAAATACATCGCCACAGGCAGCCATCTTGGCAAGGTGAACATCTTTGGCGTTGAGAGTGGGAAGAAGGAATACTCCCTGGACACCAGAGGGAAATTCATTCTCAGCATCGCCTATGTAAGACCTTCCATGTTACACGGATGAAATGAGTTTGTTAACACAGGTGAAGTAAGAGACATGATATTAACAAGTTGATTAAAGTACATTATAAAGCCGTGAAGTCGACGGATCATCCCTCGAGGAGGTTCTTCCTAGTCTTGTTTTATTAGCAATAATTTCAGGGGGAAAAAAAGATCGATTACTTCCTGCAAGCTGACTTTATCACGACTTTATACAGAGGGTTGCTGTCATGTCTCTCTCACTCACGTCAGTTCGTAGGAATGTTTTGTGCAGAGTTAATTCTCCTGTAAGCATTTGTCATCTACGCTAAAGCTTAGTCCAGGTTAAAAAGCAGAGTAAACGGAGCGTCCTAAACCTAAACCCCCGATGTGTGTGCTGATCTCCGTTCCTCTTCTCCCAGAGCCCAGATGGAAAGTACTTAGCTAGCGGTGCCATCGATGGAATCATTAATATCTTTGACATTGCAACGGGGAAACTCCTGCACACGCTGGAAGGTAAAATTGCACCTCCGATGGAGGCGTGTGTGACTGATAATAGATTTTCCAAGATATTTGAACAGAGATTATCTGCTGGCAAATGAAATGTGTGCGTTCTCTCTGCAGGCCACGCCATGCCCATCCGCTCTCTAACGTTCTCTCCCGACTCTCAGCTCTTAGTCACGGCCTCCGATGACGGCTACATCAAGATTTATGACGTGTAAGCGGAGCTGCGGGATTGTAACGCATTAGTCCTGTGACAAATGAAAAAATGTTTTCTGTGCACTGCTAAAAGACGGGTAATGTAATGTTGTGTGTGTGTGTGTGTGTGTGTGTTACAGACAGCACGCTAACCTGGCAGGCACTCTGAGTGGCCATGCATCTTGGGTGCTCAACGTGGCCTTTTCACCTGATAACACACACTTTGTCTCCAGGTAATCATCAAAATATCTCCAGTGTGGAAAAAAAGCCCAAATTTTGTTTTGCAATCTGATGAAGCTTTCGTCCTTGTTGTCTGCAGCTCATCAGATAAGAGTGTGAAGGTGTGGGAGGCGAACACCAGGGCGTGTGTGAACACTTTCTTTGACCATCAGGATCAGGTGCGTCTTACTTCTCTCTCGCCTCTGCTTATGACTGTTCTTTTTGTAGACAGGGAAGAGGATAAATAGTCATTTTCTTTTAGACCATTGGACAGATTTCCAGCTTCGAGCCGAGCCGTTTCGCTTACACACCATATTAAATATCAGCTACGTTTCCAGTCAATTCAGCAGCAGCTCAGAGGATCACTTTGGATCTTTAGTTCTCTAAGAAGCCCATGTCGCTATAATGCAGTTCCGGTTTTATTACTGCATACGGTTTAATGATGTTGAAGTCAGCGATCAGTCTCCGCTCTGACACAATGCACTATTCACTAGTGACTCGAGAGCACTTATGGAAAATCCGTATCACATCACCAGAGTTCAGAAAATGTTGAGCACTTTGCATTAGAAATGTTTTTTTTCTCCATCTTCAATGCATCATAACTCTGAAAGTTTGATTTCCGTTAGACAAACACTTAGTTACCAAAAGAGTATTGCAATGAGAACTAAATACCAGCATTTGAGAAATCTGACATGTTTAAATTTGGAGATAAAGAGGGCCAAAGCGTAAAACAAAATCTTTTTTTTACAGAGGTCAACAAGCTATAAAATGGTAAGCATTCAGTCATCAAACTTCAGTTGCGGTATTTTAAGACATCGTGTACCTAAGAACTATTCCTGAGAATTTCATGCATCTAGCTTAAAAAGTTCAAAAGTTATAGCATATAGAACAACAAGGTTTTTTCTGTAGCACTGTTTTACAGTAAAATCCGAGCCACGCCCACCTATTCAAGCCCCGTATCTCAAAAACTAACAAAGATACAAGGCTGAAATTTTGCACACTGTTTATTGGGATTAATGACATTAATTTCTGAAAATATGACGCATGTAATATGGTCATCTGGGAAGCCTTCAGTGATGTATGGACTGACCCATAGCACTTTTAACATTCGAGTCTTGGAGCAGCTTTAGAGATTTAGATTTCTTGTGAACCTGCTGAGATGAGGCTGAATAGAAACCAGACTGAAAAGGGACACAGGATAGTGAGATTGTACTGTAAATCCTTACAACAGAGCTGTGTAGAAAGGATGTCCGGTAAGAGTCCTAAGGTGAACACAGGACAGTCTTGATGATTACAGAAGCAGTTCTCCATTAAAAATCTCCATCTGAGATTAAAATGGTAAAAGGTATGAGGTTGTGTCTCAAAGTGTGGGATTTGTTTTGGTTTTTATTTTGTTTAGCAGAAAACTTAAACTGTTAAATGTGTGTGCAGGTATGGAGCGTGAAGTACAACAGCACCGGCTCAAAGATCGTTTCAGCCGGAGACGACCGAGCCATCCACATATACGACTGTCCAATGTGACAGGAAACGAGCGTCTCAAACACAACATGCCAGAACTTTTTAATCCACCCCACTCTTTGTCCAAAGAGATCCCTACAGTCCCTGCTGACAAAGCGTTCAACAAGCGTTCAAAGCGTTTGTGCTTTTTCGTATTAAATAAAACCCTTGACCCGCTTCTGTAATAATCAGACGCGCATGCGCAGGTAACGACATGGCCGTGAGGTTCGGTTTTCATTTTTACATCGCCTCTGGAAATATTCTCCACTCGTCAAAACAATAAAATTTTTATAAAGACGTCTGTTTTTTAAGGAATCGATTGTTTATAGCATTGAGTGAGCTTTGTCTCTGTACCTCAGAAACACTACCGAGATGTCTGCTGAGCTTTAGCACACACGCCATCCAGTGCATGACGGAAGTACTGCAGTATAAACACGTTCTATACAAATCCTCATCACAACAGCACGGTTGTGAGAATAAGCCATTGTTTGTTTAATCACACACACAGATTTATACGTTTAGATGTTATACAAGGAATCAATTTATCTAGCTCACAGAAGAATAGGTCATGTTTACAAAATAAAACTTTGGCCACACCCACAATGTCTTTTCACTTACAATACGTTTTATATTGAGCAGACGACATAAAAAGGAGTGAAGGAGACCATGTGAACGGTTTCACCACATATCATGTCTATACATACATTCACTGTGACCAAAGTAGCTGTTAATGACTCACGTCTGATCCAGATATGATTACACGTCACTAAGAATCTCATATTCCAAAAGAACATTTATAATTCATTATGAAACCGTACAAAGGTAAAGAAAGAACAGACACGCAGTGTAAATACTGTAGAAAACCTCAGCATCGACCTTCTCCGACGTTTTTTTGAAAAGGAAAACGGTTCGCGGGATTCAGAGGTCGGCTTGTAGGTGAAATCCGTCCATGCTTGGTGTTTTTTTAAACTCAAGGAACATCATTAGTGCTCGCAGCGTCTGAGCGACGCGTCCTGCTCGGCGTCACCCCGTGGATTATTTGCATTTTGAAATCTGATAATCAGCCATCGGTTGCATTTGTTCTGACTTGACATTTCATCCAACGAGTACGTCTTGCAGGGGCTGGAAATTTTTTTTATAAAACTGTCTGACGTGTAAAATTACAGAAATCTTCTGCATGTGTGCCGTGATTTAATTTTGTTTTGGCATCGAACATTAAAATAGGAACCATGATGTTTCCTGAAACTGTGACATTTTACAAAATATACTCTACAGACTATACTGTCTGGTCCCCTTCCCTAAATCTCGCTTTTACTGTAGAACTCCCACAGCCCCAATGAGCAACTGTTAAAATATCAGAAAGGCAACATTAAAAGGCAGTAAAGCCCACACAGAGAGGGTCGGCCTCGCGCGCGTGTCCCGGACCGCACGCCACTGTTCACCAGTGTCTGGTGTGGACCAACTCGGGCCGCAGGCTGAGCCTCTTCAGCGTCTCGTAGCCGATGACGATGAGGATGGAGGTAGGCAAGGAGGAGATGACGCGAGCCGAGAGCCCCTTGGTCAGGCCCCACACGCCCTCCTCAGCCATGAGCTGCTTAAAGGTTTCAATCACTGATGAACGGCCTTCCACCTTGTGGGGGGGAACAAAATGAATCTGTTTTTACTGGCCAATATTTACAGTGGATGGAAAAGAAAAGTCTTTTTATTCTACCTTTAATATGTGATCTAGCAGCCAACAAAATTCAAGTGAAATACAAAGATATTAGGAGAAAAAACATAAAAGAACCTGATTAAACTCAAATGATCAGCTTTTTCTGTAGGCTTTTTTTCCCCTTTCCTTTTTTTTTTTTTTCCCCTCAAATAATGCACAGGCTCCTCACAGGATCAGAACAGGAGTACAAATGAATTTCCAAAACATTAGATGTACCATGAAGGCCATCAACAAGTGGAGACAATGTGGAAGCACAGTGACATTACAAAGAACAGGACGTTCTTCCACAACTGATAAAAGGACAAGGACAAATAAAACATATCACTGAGATCTATGGCACAACTAAAGGGACTGCTCCTTTATTTATCTCTTGCATTCTACACATCTGGGATATGGTGTAGGGTGGCGAGATGGAAGTCGGTTTCCACCAAGGAAAAAAATAAATAAATAAAATCATCCAAGCCGACCGAAATCACCTCAAACCAAAGTGTGGGTTATGAGGTTTTTGGGGCATAATTCTAAAAGACATGTTTGGTGCAAAAACATCATCTGGGTTATCGGCCAAAAAATGAAGCATGGTGGCGGCAGCATGGTAACATGGAGCTGCTTCTCTTCAGCTGGGACTGCGGCTCCAGTCAAGATCGAAATCATGAATCTATTATGGTGCAAAACCTCTGCTAGACTGCTAAAGATGAAGGAAATTGCACTTTCCAGCATGACAATGACCCTGAAGAGCGCTGTGTACAGGAGATGCCCTTGCAATTCAATAGAGCTGGAGCGTTTTTGCAAAGAAGAGTGGAATAAAAATCGCCAAATCAAGAATAGTTCAAATGTAGGATTCAACCAGCTGAACACCCTCCGTTACCCCTCTCTTTCCAAGCGTGTGTTAGAGCGCAGTGTACTTAGTCACACTTTCTCTATGAATAATAAGCATGATCCTCCTTTTTTCAAAATGTGGGTTCTCGAGCTTGTTAGCCAGCACCTGCAAACACTGATTCCTCTTATTTCTTCTACTTTGTTTTCCTTTCAAATTGTAAAAACGCGAAACACGGCGGCCTCTAGAGGTTTGTCCGTTCTGGGCTACTGTCGCGGCGCAACATGGCGGCTCTGTAGAGGTGGACCCGCTCCCTACGGAGATATAAAGGCTCGTTCTAAACTTAAGAAAAAAAAACAACAATTCGTATTTAGAGGTAATTATACACATGCTTATGAATATTATATTCCATCACTGCTAAATCCTACACAGTGGACCTTTAAGGTGGTACTCTTACCCACAAAGACTGAGTGCTTTTACAAAGTATTTAAGTCAAGAGGCGTGTACACGTAGCTTTTATTTCTTGATTATTTCTGAAAACCCTCCATTTTTTTTATTTGAATTCTGTTGGTTCACACTGAAGTTGGTAAAAGATCAGACACGATTTATCTTGGTTTCACGTGTGTAGACTTTTTTTCCTGTCCACTGCATGATGACTTTGATTTAGCATGCTCACACTGACAGAGGTATTGAAAAATATAACTAATGAACAAATGAAAGATGAAGACTGCGCAGCGGTTCATGCGACTATTCAAATGCAAGCTTCATAAATTCAGGAACAATGAACCTGGAAGAAAACAAATCCAGTCCCGTGGACTGACATCATAACTGATTACCGAGACTCTCAGGGGGCGAAGCGAAGCTGGACTGAGGCTCTGAATTGCTGAATGTCTTGAGACAAAAAGGCTAACTTGAAATGTAAGGCACGTACTGGCAACATCGGAAAGCTGGGTCGGATTATTGATCAGGAAAGAAGTAAATGGGAAAAAAAAAATGGCTCATCATGAAAAGATGCAAGAAACATGCAAGAAGTGAAACTTGCTGACGCTCCGCGTGTTGCCGTAAAGAGGATGATTAGTGAGCTTTCACAATTGGGATTTTTACAGAACAAAGTGGCAGAGCTCCTTTTGTGTCGATATAAATAAAAGCGGCTCATGTGACATTCACGCTGTAACCACGACGACAGCGAAACCAGTCCCAAATATCAGCTTGAAGCCAAACGTTTGCATACACCTGGGGTCACAACTCCACACATTTCATGCTGCAGGTCTCACTCCCCGTGTGAGTCAGTCAGGACATCGAACAAATTTCCTATGGGGTTCAGGTCAGGGCTCTGGGAAGGTCCATCCAAAATCTGTCTCACTAGAGGTTTGTTTAGGATCAATTTTCTGCTGGACCATATTTGATCTTTCTGCCTGAAGTCTTGAGGCATTGCTTCAGTATCTCCAGATGATCCTACTTCCTCATGATGGACCATTTTCTGAAGTGCACCAGCAAAACAAGCCCATAAGATGATGCTGCCACCTCCATGCTTCACATTGTGGGATGGTGCTCATAAGATTAAAAGCCACACCATTTTCCATACATAGTGCCGATCATTGTGGCCAAACAGTTCCATATTGATTCATCTGACCAGACGATACTTCTCCAAAAAAAGCTGGCCATCACCTGCAAGCTTCAGTCTGGCTTTTTAAATTCCGGCCTCGAAGTAGAGGCTTCTTCCTTACCTGTCGGCGTTCCGGACCATGGTCATGTAGAACTCTCTTAACGGTGGATGTACATACTTTGGTTCCTGGTGCCTAATTCACCAGTTCCTTTGTTGTCGTCTAGGGGTTCAGCTGAACCTTTCGCACCAAAGCGTGTTCGTCCCTGGGAGTTCAATGTGTCTGGGTGGTCCCAAAATGTTTATACTTGCGTACAGGTGTTTGGAAATCGCTTCTAAGGAGGAACCGCAGGTTTGTTTCTGAGGTCTAGGCTGAGTTGCTTACATTTTGTCATGCTATCAAGGGAATAAAAGGCACTGCTTCTATAGGTGGTGTCTAACTGGAAGGCCAAATCGATCACCAGACCATAACCAACTGAGAAGCCTTCTTAAATACAGCCACAGGTGCGCTCGCAATTACGACAACTCTCCAATCAGAAGCTTCTGAAACGGATTACATACATTTCTGTAAATTCAATCGATTTGGCGTATGTAAACATTTGTCCCACATGAATTACAGCGGTCTCTGATCGGCTGTTTAAAAATGACCTCCGATGCGATTAATGTAGAGGCCCTAACACAGAAAATGAACCGTGTGGAGATGTGAAAACGTGAACTGCAAACGTTCGGCCTTGACGGTCACTAGCCCGGCTTGCTAGCTAACGCATTCGAAGTAGTAAAGATTAAGTAAAGATTGGTGTAACCCTGGCGACGAGGAAGTTGTTTCCAGGCAGAAAAATCACAAGAGGAGCTGCTCGTGTGACGCGAGTGCATGCAGCCACGGATAAAGTGGATAAACGGCACACTGTGCACCGCTGAATGCAGCAAATATGGTCAAGCTGTTGTCTTTAGCGATGTTGGAATTTTGGCAGCGAAATCTCCTTATAAATCGCTCACTAACAGGAGGTTTTTCTTTTGGTTGGGAGCCATGACTCGGCACTTCTGAGAGCTTGACCTTTGGAATCTCTCTAGGTTTTAAAAGCGTCCGAATCCCATGGGACTGCATGAGCGTCGGCTGATGTGGAAGCGGCCTTGTTTACCTGCACTCTGGCTCTCACTACGTCCATGGGGTTGGTGAGGGTGGAGGCGGTGGCAGCAGCCATCGGCCCGGCCACAGCCTGCAGGACGAGGTGAGGGCAGTTGGATGGGGCCAGTCGGGACAGCTGCTCTGTTTCAACACACAACACACGCCGCTTTAGCCTCCAACTCACAGAGAAACTCCAAAACACTGTCCACTGTGCCTTTTTCAAAGAGGTAGTGACATGTTGAAGCATGATAACTGATTATATCACAAACCATAAGGGCACTGTGATGAAATCATTTTAATGTCAAATGAATGTGTGATATGTAAACACTGCTGTAGTCTTTTGCTGGTCCCCGTGTGGTAACCTGAATTAGCAGAACAGCCACCTGAAAAGTGTTTTTGAGAAGAAAAAGAGCAAAAACTGTTATACTATCAAAATAACAAAACTACTTGGGGTTTACAAACATGACTCAACGAATTGAAATGTATGCTAGCCGTAGAAGCCGCGCTACGCTCATCCTCCTCGGTTTTCCTGTCAGAATGTGAAAAGTTCACGGAATTCCTAGCACAGGCTCTGGATCAGAGTTCATTAACATCATTGACTTGGATAAGTTAAGCACTTTATCCTGGTTGGCATTGCTGGGTTTTAGTCAGAATTCCTGCTGGAACTGGAAGGATTAATAAAATTCTCATGTGGGATTAATAAAAGTCTTCCGACACCTCTACCCGAGATCCACCGTGACCCTGAGTAGGATAAAGCAGTTACTTGGAGATGAACGAACGAATGAATGAATGAACGAACGAATGAATGAATATGTAGTGTGATGTTGCTATGTGGCCTAAAATCAGAAGCTGATGTTGGTATCCCAGTTCAGGTTCTGCTCTTCAGAGGTTGAAATCAAAAACAATGCAAAAATGGGAAGCCAGAACAAATCCATCACAAGGCTGAACTTTGCGACAGACTTTTTCTTGGGGGATTTTCCACGCGTGAATCCTAATGCATGGCTCTTCTCAGCACGTGAGAACGGGATTACGCAACTATCCAAAACAAGCAGAGGATTCTGTAGCTCAGCGTAACATGCCGCAGCACGTACACCCGACTCTGCTTAAAAATAAATACACCTCATCCAGTGACTAAATAACTGTATATCAGTATGTTGATGAAATGTGTATGTGTATTAGCAGAGGAAGTATGGCCATGAGAACAGTAAGAGGAAAGAGCACCTGCATAAAAGTGATAAAAAGGCCACCACACTGCGCTGTTAGGGATGTAGGTGAGAAGAGACGCCACATAGCCACGGTAAAAGCCGCGAAAACCGTCTGCAGCAAAAATCTGCACCGTAATGTCCCGGGTCTGCCCGAAAGTCACCCTGTGCTTCGATGTGGCGACGGCCATCTTGGGCTTGAGCTTGAAGCGAGTGAGATGTTCACCCTGGCCTTGCATCATGAGCTGCTGGGAGACCACGTCGATGGGCACGGTGATGCTCTGGGCCACCAGCGACGCGGAGCCCCCAGCCACCAGAGACTTGACGGTGTTATTGGAGGAATACTGAGAGGCGTACTTCCTGACCAGCTCATAAGTGGTTATGTAGGCTTGACCTGAGATCAGCGTGAAGGTGTTGACCATGAAGCCCCGGTACAGTCCCCGTATGCCTTCAGCTTTCAGGATCTTACAGAAGGCGTCAAACGTGCCGTTGTAAAGAGACTTCCCCTTCTGGACCTGCAGCCGTGTTCGGATCAGGGTGAAGGGGTAGACGGTGGCGCGTGTGGTTAAAGTCATGAACACGCCGAGGGAGTAGAACTTCCTCTTGTCCAGGTCTTCCCATTCTATGATCCGAATGTTCCGTTTCTTCTGCATGGTTCCGGCTGACGCCAACCTTCATGCGACGGGCCCTGCGCCGCACCTGCACATCAACCTACAGAGCCACGAAGAACAGGAACAGGTCAGAGTGAAGCACATCAAATATCATGCTTGACACAATCAATTTAGCCCATCTTGGCAGCCGGAGACTCCTTAAAATAAGTCAACAGATGTGTCGGGTTCAGCAAACGTGCCCGAGTTCAGCTCGTATGCAGTCAGTGCTTACTGTCGCGTCTGCAAAGCAAAGGTCAGGAAATTGGTGTTTGCCCACCGGAGTGATATGATGAGTGTGAAGTGCGTTTCACAGACCAAAGGGCAATGCAACGAACTAAATTTAGACACGCCATTTGGCCAAAAGTATGTGGACACCTGACCATCACATCCATATGTGGGCCTTCAGCAAACTGTTACCTCAAAGCTAAAAGTGCACAGTTCTATAGGATGACTTTGTATGCTGTCGCTTTAAGATTTCCCCTGACTGGAACCAAGAGGCTCGAACCAGTTCCAGCATGACAATGCCGCCGTGCACAAAGCGAGCTCCAGGAATACATGGTTAGGCAAGGTTGGAGTGGAAGAACTCCTGCACAGAGCACCCCAAACCTCCTCACCTCCTCAACATCAGTGCCTGATCTCACTAATGCTCTTCTGGCTGAAAGAACACAAAATCTAGTGGAACGCCTAGAAGGGTGGAGTTTATTCTAACAGCAAAGGGGGACTAAATCTTTAACGAGATGTTCAACAAGCACATGAATGTGATGGTCAGGTGTCCACATACTTGTGGCTATAAAGAATATCTGCTACTGTCTTGACACATACACACACAACATGTGAATAATTAAATACACACCATGTTATAAATATATATATTTTTTAAAAAGTAATGATTTCCATCAATAAAAGTATGATCCTATGAACACATAATGAGACCTGGAGTGGAATGGGTGACCTCCTCCATGATGAGGCTGTACAGAAGACAGTGCTCTAACCCTTTACCTATCACCTTCACCTTTTTTTTGTGTGTCTTTTTGACATTTATATCCAATGTTTCCACTCAATGGTGAAACATTCGACATGATAATTGCATGTAACGTCATTAAAAACAGAACTCCTGCTGTGTCTTCCGCGTTAGGAACAGGATGACAGCCTGCTTGACCTCTCTCTTTAACATCAACATCAACTTACCAGCTTAGCTTGCCATCATTTCCGCCTCCCATATTCCTAACATAAATTAAAAAATAATAATAAAAGCAGTATTATTTTTAAAACGTGTAATCTTTTCGAAACCTTATCGACACCTGACCGCCTCCATGTTTAAAAAAAAAAATAGGGAGGCATGCCCTTATAGCTTTTATAAGCGCATTTTCCCCTTTTCTTCCTGACTTCCGTCGCGCGTCGTTACGTCACTACATGGAGGCGAGGCGGAGAAGTGTTTTTTTGCAGGGTGACAGCGAAATCTATGAATATTCATAAGATAACTGCCTTCTAATTGGCCGGTGAATGCCTTCAGCGCCGCTAACCCTAACTCTAACCAATCAGATTTCAGGTTCCTTATGAATATTGATAAGTTTTCCCAGGCCATCGAGAAAGGGGAGGGGCGTGGCTTGTTTGACAGTTGTCTTTACTTGTGATTGGTTGGTGGTGAGTGAGGGCGTTTCTCTGCGTCCTCGCTAGTGGAATCGTGTTCATTTCAGAAGTCATCATGGCGCTCACTTCCTCACATCAAGGTAAGAGCCTGTGTTTGATTAATTCACAGCGGGGTTTTTTGCCTTTTGATGATCTGATTATACAACTCAAGCGCTTTATGTCATCTAGTAAATCGGTTGGGATGAAGATATTTTATCACGCAGGCTTTTAGCCTGGACCTACGTGGCCTTTTTCTTTGAAGTGTAAGCTAAGTGGTTAGCTAGCCTGTCGCTAACTGTAGAGCCGGCTGAGCTGAGCTGACATTTCAACAATAACAAACAGCACACTTCAGACTCCATGTCGTAACGGCTGGAGGACTTTGCAAGCACCAGTTATATAAAAAAAAAATCAGAAATCCTGCGTGCATTGATAGAATATTAAACAGGTTTCACATCCTAATTGTGCGTGCGCGTGCGTGTGCGTGTTGTGGTTATAACGCTTTAAAGTCACGCAGTTCCGTAATCTGTAGCAGACCATTTGGAGTAGGAGTGATGTATGGTGCAAAGATAAGAGAAGAAAAAAACAACAACCACCCAGTTCCCTCCCACTCCCCTTTACTGGAATGAAGTGTTAAAGACTGTGAGGTTTGTTTGTTTTTTTTTATTATTGCTTTTTCATAACTAGTTCATGTAACTAGCTTTTCTTTTTTTTTTCCTGGGGAATACAGAAGCTTATGGATGATTGTTTGTTTATGTTCCATACAGCCCATGCATAATAACCCCTGAGTATGATTAGTGTCACTTCAGTGGTGGCATTAAATGTGAAAACAAACAGTGAAACGGTTCAGTAATGCACGGCCACGTCTCGAGCGTGTAATACTGTACAGGCTTGACGGCGCGTGATTAGTCTACCTGCTTATCATTGCTTCTTCAAAGACAAAACAAAGCACAGAGGATATAATTCACCTCAGTCATGTTCGTTCGTTCATCACTGTTGGTGGTGCGGGGTTACGGCTCAAGTGAGCAATATGACCAAAAGTAAATAAAGAAATAAGAAATCACACTGTATGGCCAAAAGTATGTGGACCCTTGCTGGTCGCACTAGTGTGTGTGTTCCTTTTCCAAACTGTTACCACGAAGATGGAAGCACAAGGTTGTCTTTGTATGCTGTGGAATTGCAGTTTCCAGCATGACAATGCTCCAGTGCACAAAGCGAGCTTCATGAAGATGTGAGTGGAAGTCCTGCACAGAGCCCTGACCTGAGCACCGCTGAGCACCGCTGAGCACCGCTGAGCACCGATCCCCGCAGCCACGCTCCAAAATCTTCCGGAAAGACTTCTCAGAAGAGTGGAGCTTACTGTAACAGCAAACAGGGATAAATCTGGAATGGGATGTTCAATAAACATGCGTGTGATACACCGTACATTGCCACGCATCACGATGCTTGAAGATGGTTATATGAAACTCAATATGTATCCTGGTATACGAGTTTAACTTAGCTGGCAAACTAAGATTGCATTATTACCGTGGTGGTAGTTTTTCATGCCTGTAAAAATTCAGTTGTAACAGAAAAATAAATCTGTAAAAGAAATGCACAATTTCAAAGATAAGGTTAAAAAAAAATAACTGCTTCCTTTCAGTTCTGTTTAGTTCATAATTATTAAAATCCTTTAAAATAATATGTAAATAATTAAGATTTTTGAATACCTGAGAAAAGTGTTTCGTGACGTATTTCGTCAACGAGGGCTGCGGGTTGTTTATAAGCAGGATTGCGCAAAATTTACCCAAATTTCCATGAAACCTGGTGGATGGGCGTCGCACGGGCCAAAGAAGAACCTGTGACATTTTGGAGCAGATCCAAGAACTTGGACCCCGTTTACACTTGGTATTAAAAAGCGTCTTGGGCGATCTGATCACAACTGGACGGCGCTAAATACAAATATAAACGACCTCCAAGTCGCATTTGCTCAAACCAGTTACCGAGGTGGTCTGGGACGCATTTAACCACATACCTTCTGTAGTGTAAACGCTGATGCGTCCCGAGGTGTCCGCAACACGGGCGTAACAGGAAAATACGTCATTAATGCTGGACACGGTGGTTGTTTTTTTTTTAACAGCGCGACACGCTAGAAAAAAATGGAGGGGCGCAGCGATGTACCTGGTTGGAGTGCAAGAAAATAATGAAGGGATGTTTTAATATAATTTTGCTCGGGGACCTTTGACCTTCCAGCGGAAGTGACGTAGGCGGTAACGAAATTTGAACAAAAGCGGTCAGCTGGAAACCTCGGAGATGCCTGATAGACACAGGTGTAAACGGCGACGTGTCTCGGCAGTCCTTTTGTGACCTGAATGCTCAAGACACATTTTAAAACCAAGCGTAAACAGGGCCTTAGTTTCTGATTTCGCCGATGCAGCATTTGGCTTTGGCGGAAGTCTGCGCTCAACAGTAGCTCACACCGTAAAATCCAGCAGATGGCAGTAAAGTTCAGTTGCAACAAAACATAGCCAATGTCGAAATATGACGACTCCATTGGAAATATATTCAGTGTATAAATGGTTGCAGATTTGCGTATCATGGAAGAGAGGAGTGTTGTCCTTGGTGGGGGTCTGAGCTCTGCGAGTGCTCTTTTAGTTTATCTTTATCTGTATTATTTTGTCAGCTCTAATGGAGACTGTTGGCGGTGCTTTTAAACAATTCCCTTTAAACATTTAAGAAGTAATACGGTAGATGCCTAAAATGGCTTTATGTTGATGTCATTTTATCATTGAACGACATTAGTGACATTAGGCTTTGCCTGGATGCTTCCTTATCAGCCTGAGTGACATTTACATGCGCAAGTTTTATCTTTTTTTTTTTTCTTCTTCTTCTTCCCTCAAGCTCTTTACTGTGAGAAAAACAACAGATTTTATCATTACCGTTCCCGAAAGGTGTCTTTGTGGAAAATCAGCCAGAATGGCTCATTTTCTGCAAATTACCATCAACATCGTAATGCCAAGCTCTGCTCCTGTAATTAAGTCGGATAAAGTTGCTCTGAAACCTGCTCCAAGCCCAAACACGTCTTCCAGCGCCATGAGTTCTTCCTGACCCCAGGGTAATCGTCATGTCCTGTGCCCAAAGTCCTACCGAATCTGAACGCTTCAGCACATTTCAGCTCAGCCCAAATCACCGCCGGTTCTCTGAAGTGCTGTTTATTTTAAAGGACAACGATTTAGAAAGTACTTAAACGGCACTTTCACAGTCAGAGTGAAAACGGTCATTTTGCTCTATTTACTGCATGGTTGAGTTTCACACTGTGTAATTAAAGAAACCGAAATTGTAAACACATGTTGACTGCGGAGTGTCTAAGGCTGAAAACACAGCCTTCATTCACTGGTTAGAAATCGAGCGCTCGATTAAATGACCAGAGCTTTATATAAACAACTAGTTTCAGGTATTGTTAATGCATGCATCGTTTATTTTCAGAAGTCATTCTTCTGCTCTGTCTTTTTGCTTAGTTTAGCCGTTTACATCTACTGAAACCTTCGCAAACCAAAACCCACGGCATGTTTGGTTCACCGATATAATCATGCGAGAGCTTTGATTGGATCCAGACAGACTCCACCTGGCTCAGACGCTCTCAGGCCATGTTTGCACTTGGTTTTAAAGTTAAACTACCACCACGTCCTGCATTGATGACACATTTTGCTGTTATGTTCTTGTCAGGGACACATCGAGATGCTTTGGCGTTTACACTACAAGAGATATGTGGTCTAATGT
>JAQMYM010000012.1:18997344-19008450 GCA_030014255.1 Parauchenoglanis ngamensis | reverse complement strand
CATCTTATCTAGCTCTTAAATAACAAAATCCTACTCGCCATGAATATAGCCATAGAAGCTGGCATGGCGTAAAGAAAGAAAGAAAGGAAATGTTCCTGCAATGAGATTTTTCTTAACAGAGGTTAATGTTGCAATCTACCTAGTACTCTCATCATTTCCATTGGTGGAAAGCGTGCCGTGTGATGTTTTCAGAAATGAAAAAGACTGAAAGGATTTGTAGAATTTGAATATTGCACATTGCCCTTAAGAATTATTGGCACCCTTTATGAGGGGGGAAGAAAGAACAGTTATGAAAAGCAAAACCTTCATCATGTTGTTGGGAGACCACGGGTTTCCATCCCGATGACGCCGCAGAGCGTAAAGTTGGCTCTGTACTCAAGGTGGGAGGGGCCCGTCACTCTCCCAGTCACTCACAGTGACACGAACTAATCATCTATGCGGAAGATGCGGATAGCACTTTCCTCCGAGTGTTACGCTGCAGAGATGCACAGGTTGGCTTCACGTGTCTCAGAGGAAGCACATGTTTGCCTTCACGTAGCTTTTGAGGGATAAATCTGAAATGGCTGAACTAACATGGGGAGGGGAGAAAAACAAAAGATATTATGGTATAACATTACACACAATTTACATACAGTAATTCAAATAGTTCACTCAAATAATAGCGTAAAACACTACTGCTAAACGCTACTTTCATAATCACAAGCTGTTGAAGTGTAAGAAGGTCCTGGGAACATCGCACAAAATTTAGCACCTGAACTTGACCAAGTCTCAATAGAAATTCAATTAGCATCATGATGAGACTTAAATGAGACCAAAATGTCCATGTATGGCTGTTTGATCATTAAGATTCAAACTCTCGATGATTTTTTGATTTTCTATTCTTTAGTACTCGAAAGTGCATAGTAAAAGGGCGTAGTCCTAAAATATCATGTCAGATTGTACACTCAAATGCCATTATATCCTTTAATTTGGGTCTTATGAAGATTCATGGCAGCATGAATTGCATGAAGTAGCAGTATATTTCAGCCTAAAACCTGGTTGCCTCTGCCAGGAGGTTCAAACTTGTCCATAGACGGCTCTTTCAACATGACCATCTCAGCCTTGGAATTTAAACCCTACTGAAATCCTGAAATCACAGCAGTCTACATGCATAAAATGTTCTGCAAGGAGGAGTGGACCAAGATCCTTCTACAAGTGTCTCCAATCTTGTTAGACGTTACAGGAAGAGACTCTGATCTGCTGTTCTCTCCAGGGACCCGAACATGCTTGACATGCCACACTTGTGTAGTTAGTTCTCTGGAAACCGACTAGAGTTGTATGGAGTAAACAAAATATGGTGTCTAAAATTGCAGCATGGTGGTGGTGGTATCGTCGGAAGGAAATATTAGACATGAAATACTGTGTTATTCTGATCCTCTTTATCTTGCTGTAAATGAATCCAGGAAGCAGGTGATATTTATACAAGACCATGCATTACAACAGATTTCAAAAGATTAGAGTAGGCAGGAGTTCAGTGGTGCTGAAAGTTCCTAAATATCCTTTAACTTCATCATAATTGAGTACAGCTGGTAGCTTCTCTGTGCACAACATAAAAAGGGTTTGTTTAACAGAACTCATTGCATTGACCAACACAAAGTTCAAATGGAAAGTCCAAGGAGCTCAGTGCAGATCGGACAAAGAGGAGCATAGATTTACACAACTCAGTAATGTCTCCTGGGGCCATTTATAAACAACTGCAGATTCCAAAGATCATCAGTTCAAATAACTGTATGTAAGTACGAGTGGTTCCTGTTGGTCATGAATAATGCAGGAACCACCAAAGCACAGGCCTGCCATGAACTAGAATCTGCAGTCAGTCTAAAGTTTTATATTGCCATTTAGATTTAGATTTAGAGGCTGCCCTCCAAGAAAGAAGCCCCTGCTCCAAAAAAACCTCCAAGTGCCAGCTTACCATATGGAACAAGGGGAAAAAAAAACTCCTGGAGGAAAGTTTTACGGTCGGACAAAGCTTGAGTTGTTTGGCGACAGTGACCAGAGATACAGAGGAATACTGTACCAGTTCCTACACATCTTAAGCACTTAGGGTGGAATAATGAAGAACCTCAGAATTCTTCAGCGTAACCTCAAACCATCAACCAGATGGTTGAAACTTGGACACGACTGGGTGTCCCAATAGAATAATGACACAACATACATCAGAGCTGGTTGTGGAATGGATAAAGCAGGCTAACATTAGTCCTGAGCTCAGCTCTATCAAAAATATGTGGCCTGTGCTTAAGTCGGGAAACGCGCACATTTAATTGAACCAAGTCTGCCAAGAGGAGACGTCAAATATCCAACCAGAATCCTGCCAGGAGCTTGTTGATGGCTATCTAAAGTGTCTTATCAAGGTGAAACTTGCTAAGGGACATGTAACCAAATATTAGCCGTGCTGTATGTATATTTCTGACCGTGTCGATTTCAGAAAACCCAAATTGAAACACAAAAAGTGGTTGTGCAGTCATTCTGCCACAGAAAAAGAACAGTTCAAAGAAATCATTAAAAGCCCAGTATCGCAATGACGTTCATGGCGGTGTATGTAGAAACGTCTGATTGCAGCTATACACTGGAAAATGGTACAAACCAGAGTTATGGAAAGGATTCCATGATGCTGCCGCAAACATTTCTTCCCAATTTGGCCCACACACAAGCTAGCTTTCTTCTACGATAAGACCGCTTCCAACCAGGGAGGGTGTAGGCTAACGCATGCTTCCTCCTGAGACTCGTTACACCAAACAACCGCATCTTATTGTCCTGCTTCGTCACTGGGAAGAACAACACACACTGAAGAAAGCGCTATCCACCCACTTCTGCATACATGACCTCAACAGACACCTTGTGATTGGCTAGTGCCCCTGTGATTGAGGAGAACACCCAGTTTTGCTGTCTTGACTCTCATTCTAGCACTTGCCTCATCAGTGCTTGTTTCTTTAAAATGTTTTGCATGATGACTTTGACCGATACTGAATATCGTGCAAAGGAAGCATTGCTAAGGAAGTCATGTCGACAGATCGTTAATTTGTCATCCTTGTGCTCCAGAGCGGCTGCCGTTCTCTATCCGTGTGCTGCTCGAGGCTGCCATCCGGAAATGTGATGGCTTCTACGTGAAGGAGGAGGATGTGTACAGTATTCTGAACTGGGAAGAGCGTCAGAATGAGGCCGAGATCCCTTTCTCTCCAGCGCGAGTGCTGCTACAGGACTTCACGTGAGTCAAGTACATCTTACCCAAGACTTGGGGTTTTATTTCATTGTGGTGTTTATTTTGCCAGTGTATCACAATGTTTTTATTTCATAAATTGCACTAGGCTTGGTCTATGATATTTATTTATTTATTTGTTTGTTTGTTTGCCCTTGTGTGATGTTCCTCACAGCGGTATTCCAGCCATGGTGGACCTGGCAGCCATGAGAGATGCTGTAGCCAAGAATGGCGTCGACCCCAACCTCATCAACCCCAAATGTCCCACTGACCTTATAGTAGATCACTCACTACAGATTGACTTCAGCAAGTGGTAAAGTCCATCAGGAGCTCAGATTTCTAATGACAGTCATATATTTATACTTGTCATGAGAAGCCAGAAGAGCACATTTATTTATCTACATTTGCTACGTTCATTTATTCATCCAGTTTGTTTGTTTGTGATTTTCTTTTCTCAGTGCCATCCAGAACGCCCCTAACCCTGGTGGAGGCGACGGGCACGGGTCCGGGCCTCGCTCTGTTCCTGGTCGTCCGTCTCCACGTGGCCATCACACCAGCAGCAGCAGCGCGCAGTGTGCAGGACAGAGAGGAGGCTGTCCCAAAGGTTCCTGTACTGACTCGCCCACTACAGCCACTTCAGTACAGATCGAGAACACACCTCTACTCTGCCCTTTCCACCTAAAGCCTGTCTCTGAGTAAGACGCACACCACACTACTAAACAAATCTCACATTTTACTCCTGGTCCCTGGTCCCTGGTCCCTGGTCCCTGGTCCCTGGTGTGTGTGTGTGTGTGTGTGTGTCCATACTCATTGTGAAAACTTTTATCAAGCCAACTATAGTCAGAAATATGAAACAGGGAAGGTAATATGTTCTAAAAATATTATTTGTATAAAAAATATTTCTGATGAAAGCCAGGTTGATCACAGATCCGATTTATAATAAGGGTTCTACAGGTTCAGTTGTATTTGGACCACAGTTTGGTTCCTGTATAAACAGAAGCAATATTTACCACTGTTTTAATAGTGTAGGAACATGACCTGAGAAGTTCCCAGAGTCGAACTCTGCTACCTCCGTTACCTGAGGCGTGTGCAGTCTGTGCATGACCCTGTCAACAAACACTGCTGCCTTTCTCATTTCCTGTCCTGACAAGCATCTGATCGTTTAAACCAGGCAGGAGAGTCCACGGTTCGCTCATCGTTTTGAATCCTCAGCCAAGTTCTCATTTACACAAGTGTCTGAAGGTCAGGTGAATTAGATAATAAAGTGAACTCACGTTTTCCAGCACGATTCGTCCGAGTCATTTTGAGCAGCGTGGTATTTTGTCAACATTTAAAATTGCTACTGTTGAAACTATCATTAAAAGTAAGCACTGCCCGTTTAACATTATTTACCGTTCTACACACTGTGTGGTGAGAAACTGGGAACAGATACAGCACGTTCCCTTTCAGTTAGTAATGCAGTCTGTACACTAATGACTGTAATTTGTTGAAATACAGTATTTTACTGTTTGGATGTGGGTTGTGATTCATGCACTTGTGGACTGTAGAGCCGTAAGAATTCCCGAGCTTCATCTGATCGTCACTCAGTCTGTCCCTGTGATACTGAGTAACCGTTGTCATCCTGAAGACTCACAAATGGACCTAAATTTTCTTCATCATTGCCACAGAGGGCTTCATTTATGCTCCTGACTGTAAATTCACACATCAGACTAACTAATGCAAGTCTCAGTTGGCTTCTACTTTTAATGCACTTTAATATAAGTGACCGATCTAGTATGTCTCGAGCAGCGTTGTGCCGCATGCTTCCTAGACTTCCTTCCTGTATTTCCAGTGGCGCATCGGAGTGCGAGAAACTTTTGCTTTAAATAATAATAATAATAATAAATTTAAAAAAAAAAACTTTCCTATGTGATGTCCTTGGTACTTTATAGGTGATTGGTGTTCATCAACATACACACGTGGACGACGTAAATCAGCATTTCCGAAACTTGCGGCGGAAACCCTTAGTTCGTTTTGGCTTTTACACACAACTGTATAAAAGAGTGATAAATGATTATCGGATGCATCACTCAGGCCTTTTATTTTTCTTAATGTCGTGTTGTAAGGTTCTGTATTTACAAGTTAAATGAGGGCTTATCTTGGGTGTGTGTTTAAATCATAGTGAAGAATACAAAGCCAGCTGTATGGCTGAGCGAGTGCGTCAGTGTGGTATCGTCGATTGATATTTACATAGAGACGCTTTGTTACTGCATGTCCGCAGGCCAGAGACGGCGCTCAAAAACCAGGAGCTGGAGCTGATACGGAATAAAGAAAGGCTTCAGTTCTTCAAGGTGAGTTCAGTTTGCGCTGCGCAGGCTACCTACAGCGCGTGGCTGTTTCCGTTATACTGTGAGATGTAACTGTTTCTTTTGTGATGTTTTTCCGCAGTGGTGTTCGAAAGCGTTTAAGAACGTGAGCGTGGTTCCGCCAGACATTGGCTCAGTACATCAGGTTAATCTGGAGTACCTGTCTCGCGTCGTACAGGAAAGTGAGGGCTTCATTTACCCTGACAGTGTAGTAGGCACTGACTCCCACACTACCATGATCAATGGCCTTGGCATCCTTGGCTGGGGTGAGTGGATTCTTCTTTCATCACAAATATAGCATGAGAATTGTAGCCGAAACAGTCATCCCTATAAACAGTCTCTCACAAATAGCACTTGTTCAGTACGGTATAACCTCTGCAGCAATATCCAGCTACACAGCACTAATAACACAGACTATCAATCCTATGTGCTTCCCAGAATCCTCTCTGATTAGGCTAAAAACGGTAGGCCATGTTCACACCTGATCCGATCCAAGTTGATCACTATGACTACGCTAACGACGCGTCTTGGACAAAGATAAAGCGGACCACATATAATCACCTGACGTTTCTAACTGCTCCTTTTGAGCTGCTGCTGGTCTTCCTGATATTCAAGCCTTTATTTTCTCTAAAACTTAACAAGAAACGCAGGCTCCAGAAAGCATTTTGTTCTCCAGATGTTCTTAAACAGAATTGTATTGACTGATGTAACCGTATATTGTGTTATCCTGATGGACTAGCATGTTAATCCTGCTTTCTCAGTCTGTGTATTTCTGCCCCTCAGGTGTAGGAGGTATAGAGTCGGAGGCAGTAATGCTGGGTCAGCCCGTCTCTTTCACGCTGCCGCAGGTTGTTGGATGTAAACTAGTGGGCTCCGTGAACACTCTGGCTACATCTATAGATATAGTCCTTGGCATCACTAAGGTGCGAGTGTTTTCTTAATTCTGTCTGTAAACGTTTTTGTTCCAATGAGGTAGAAGGGATAGAAAGAATTTTGTGCTGCTGAAGGTGGTGTAAAATAACGTTTGTGTTTGTGCAGCACTTACGCCAAGCTGGTATCGGCGGGAAGTTCGTGGAGTTCTTTGGTCCGGGTATGAATCAGCTCTCTGCTGCAGACAGAACCACCATAGCGAACATGTGTCCCGAATACAGCGCCACCGTCAGCTTTTTTCCTGTAGACGACATCACACTCAAGCACTTTAAACAGACCAGTAAGCACAGAACCTTATTCTCTTCCTCTAGTTCCTCAAATAGTTCCTTCAGGCCTTGCTTGTGTTTTATTTGTGAATTATTTTTTTAATCATGTGTTTTGTTTTGGTTTTTTCCCAAGATTTCACAGAAGAGAAGCTTGAAGTTTTGGAGACTTACCTTAAATCTGTGAAGCTGTTCCGGAGCTCCGCTGACCAGTCAGAAGATCCACATTATACTGAGGTAATCTTATGTAGTCATGTCAGTCCCACTAATTAATATTTCATTATGAACACATTACATTTCATAAAATATGCTTATTTAACTGGGTAAGTTTGAAGGATGGCAGGATGTTCAGAGATATCCGAAATCAGTTGGGTTTTTCTTTATGCTAGAGCGTGGCTGAATCTGATTGGTCAGACAGACAGACGCAGAGACAGGGGCGATAGACAGATAGAGACAGGCAGTCAGGGAGGGAAGGAGAGAGAGAGCTTGGTGAGGGAATGACTGTTTATCACATCTATAATATAAGTGAGAAGAGGAACTAACTTGTTTCTCAAATGTACCACAACATTAAATCCAACTATAAACACACAATGTGTCATTCAGTAATAAATTAAACATTGTAATTATTCACAAATCGCTGTTGTGTAAGTAGAATAACACACTCAAGACTGGGCTGTCGTATGAAAATAATGCATTTCTTCGTTGTCTTCTTAAATCAGCCCAATTTGTTGTGTGGTGTTCTTTACACAACGCGTGTATCTTTGCGTGGTAGTTTTTTATTTGAGCATGTGCTCCTGTCCAGGTCATAGAAATAAACCTGAGTTCCATCGTCCCCAATGTGAGTGGACCCAAACGGCCGCAAGACCGAGTGCCCATCACCTGCATGAAGGAGGATTTCCTTAACTGCCTCAACGAAAAGGCAAGTCTCTGTGTGCTGGGGTTAGCCGTAAGCCCGTCACTGGGTTTGTATCAGAAGTGCGGCAGAATCCAGTATGAAATATGTAAACCTTACAACGTCTCATGGTCTAATGTTTCTTTTAATCAGGTTGGTTTTAAAGGCTTCCACGTTCCAAAGGAAAAACAAAGCGCCTCGGTTCCATTCCTGCACGACGGCACCGAATACACACTTTGTCACGGATCAGTCGTCATCGCCGCCGTCATCAGCTGCACCAACAACTGCAACCCGTCTGTCATGCTCACTGCAGGTGATGAAGCTCATCAGCTAACACATGGCACTAATCTAGCATCAGAAAGACTTGAGAAAATAAGCAAGCACAGGTAGCGATGCACTGGGCAGCTAACGCAAACGTGTGATCAGGATTACTCAGATTTTGCTTGCTGATCTTTAACCTTATGCGAAATGGGGGGAAAAAAAGCTAATTTCATGCTCTAATTGGAACTCGTTGCTTCTGTAACACTGAGTTTATTAAATGAAGAAAATCAGTGTCAGTACTTAAATCGTGGTGGAAACATGAAGAATGTGGACAGGGAATAACAGACAAGGTTAAAATACTGCAACAAAAATATACGTTTGTATTATTGGGCATGTAGGTTATAAGAAAGGCTTTGTTAGACCCTTTGTAGGGAGCACATTTAGTGAATAGGAAGCCATCTGAGATTCTTAAAGGGCATTTAAAAAATAGTAATGAGTCAAAGTTGGAGTCTACATGAGATATCTAATACAACGGCGTTAAATATTGCTGTATATGTTACAGTACAGGAATTAAAACAAATCTGTAATGTTAAAAATAAAGATATATATAATGTTTTCACCTTCTATGGGAGATACAAACATAGTGGAGAGTGTCGTTCTGCTGCATCACTGTAAAATTAATGTTTTAATATTCAAATTAATGTGAAAAATTCGAATATAGGTTAGTGTTGGGAACTGGATTTTGAAAAAAAATCAGTTCGGGGGCTTTGGGACGGGGTGGGTGTGGGTGTGGGCGGGTGGTTTAACCGAAAGAGTCACTCCTAAAGGAATGATGTGATGTGCTGGCAGGCCTTTTAGCAAAGAAAGCGGCGGAGGCAGGTCTTTCTGTGAAGCCTTACATCCGGACCAGCCTCGCTCCAGGGAGTGGCATGGTTACACACTACCTCAGTACCAGTGGAGTGCTGCCTTACCTCAGCCAGCTTGGGTAAATACACCAACTCTAACACACACACACAGTTTATGCAGTCGCCCCATCAGCCAATCATGTGGCAGCATCACAGTGCATTAAATCAAGCGATATGTATTTTGTTAAACCAATGCTGAAAGTCTACACTTCAATCACACATTGATTCTTTTCACATCCAGTGTGGTGGTGTACAGAGGCAAAATTATGAAAATTGTGGCTGTGTTCCAATACATTTGGAGGGGAGTGTACAGGTCAAGAGCTTCGGGTAATGTTTGCATCAAACATCAGGATGAAGAAAAAGGGTCATCTCTGTGACTTGATGGGCTGGTTTGAGTATTTCAGGAACTGTTCATCTCCTGGGATTTTCCACACGCAGCAGTCGTTCGAGTTTACACAGGATTGTGCAAAATCATTGCGCAACAGTTCTGGACAAGCGTTCCTAATAAAGTGGACGGTGCGTGTATATTAAGGATGTGACGCAGTACCCTAATCTGTGTTCGGCACCAGAAACCCTTGTGGAACTTTCTGGAAAGCTTCAAAGCATCTTTATTTCAGAACAGAGATGTCTTATCCAAACCAAGGAACTGTTAACACTAAAACACAAAAATATTTTACTACATTAACTGCAGTGTTTTGGGGTTTGATATAGTCAGAAGTGTTTGCTGTTAGAATGTATTATGACACAGTAACAGTGCTACTGCTAGTAAATATAGAGGGCTTTAATAAATTTAAAAAATGTTCTACATTGTTTTTGGTGATCTCGTATGCATTTCGATCTATGCATATAGGAACTATATAGAGGAACCGTTCAATAAATAAAAGCTTGGATTTGTTTGTACGGAAAAGGTGTGGTTTTGGAAGTAAGAGTGTTTAGGTCAGGGTGCACTAGGAACTGCAAAAAAGTGCCTCTGTTATTCAAGTCATTTTAATAAACTTCATGTTTGTCCCTTGAGCTTTGGAGTCACTCCATCCAAGCTCAGGCCAGCGTCACACGAAAGTTAAGACATCGTAGAACTTTTTTTTTTTTAGACTTTACTTGTGCAGCTGAATACCGACTGAGAGATGTTGTGCACCTTGAGTTTTGTTTCTATGACACCAATGTCTTAAACATGTCACCATGTGATCGGCTGCCTGAGCGACGACACCCGTGCCTTTCTGATTTAAAAAACAAAAACGTTGTACCCAGCGGCTTGTTTTTTTTTTTTTAGATCGCACCGCCTTTATCGTGCAGCCGCAGCGTACGCTTTCTCCTCGTTGGGAACAATTGAAAAAAGACGCTGGCGCTCAGAAAAAACGCTCAAGAGACTTAAATTCACACCCTTCCTATGGAAAGTTTAACGTTTACACCAGTGCCCTTCAGCGCTCTGTGTGTTATCGTTGCAGGTTTGAGGTGATTGGTTATGGATGTGCCACCTGCGTCGGAAACACTGCACCTTTACCCGAATCTGTAGTAGATGCCATCAAACAGGTATGATGTCATTATTACCTGCTTGTATTGCAACGTGTAGCACAGTGACATGTGAAGCAGCGTGTTGCTCTCTGCTTGTTAGGGGGATTTGATTGCTTGCGGGGTCTTGTCCGGGAACCGGCATTTCGAGGGCCGTCTCTGCGACTGCGTGCGTGCCAACTACCTAGCCTCGCCCCCTCTGGTGGTGGCTTACGCCATAGCAGGCACGATCGGAATCGATTTCGAGAAAGAGCCACTCGGTAAGACCCAACACGTGACGCGTATTTCTGACATGCACAGAGAGATGGACCGTCTTGAAAACACCTTGATGTTGCAGGTGTGAACAGTGAAGGTAAGGAGGTGTTCCTGAAGGACGTGTGGCCGTCTAAAGAAGAGGTGCAGTACGTAGAGGAGCACATGGTCATCGCTTCCATATTCACCGAGCTCAGGAGCAGGATGCAGGTGAGCCGTGGTGCTATTTTTAAGGATGTGCACGTAAGACCATGGCCAAAAATAAAACCAAAACAAACAAAAAAAATAAAATTAGCTTTTGATTGACAGATGTATAAGTCTTTAAAAGAAGCATGCTGGAGTTATTTTCTTAAAGCTCTTGAAAGCAGCTATAAATGTTTGTTTTTAATCGCTGAAGATTTCTGTTTATTTGACACATGTAAATTATTTTGTATGTTCATAGATAGATAGATAGATAGATAGATAGATAGATAGATAGATAGATAGATAGATAGATAGATAGATAGATAGATAG
>JAQMYM010000012.1:18965667-18978453 GCA_030014255.1 Parauchenoglanis ngamensis | reverse complement strand
GTGTGTGTGTGTGTGTGTGTGTGAATTTACACACACTCAGTATTTTCTGAAATGACAGGATTTTCATAGATACCAAATTTTTTGTGCAAAAGCTCGTACAAACATTTCGCATATAAATCCGTTTGCATCCGGCTTGATAGACGCAGCCTCATCTAATTGATCACATTTCAGGCGTCACTGCTGCACTGTCCGTTAATCAGCATATTCAGCAATGGCTGTATAAACTAACCCTTACTACATGATTACACTTGATGCACATACACTCACTGAGCACTTTATTAGGAACACCTGAACATCTAATTGTTCAATCAGCCAATTGTGTAAAATTCTACATGTGTGAAATGCTTCCTTATGAATTCAGACACAGCTGCTGGGTCTAATATGAAATATCGATGTGTTCAGAGCAAACCAGCTGATTTTATATGTATATTTAGTGTATGTAATGTATTAGTGTTGCTAATAGCACTGTATTTTATAAATGACAAGCAAGTTTGTGCTTGTAACACTATTGGGTTTTCATTTAAACACTTCAGAGTTAACTAAAGGACATTCAGTGGTTGCTTATAATGCACAATGTGTGATGTTTAGACAGCACTGTAAAGGAACACCGAGTTCATTGCGGAGTGTTGGCCAGTAGGGGGTGTGTGAGCATCAGCCATGCCAGTCAGTGTGCTCAAGAACATTGTGTCCCAGTGTGTTTGTAGCAGCGGGAGCCAAAACAAATGTCCTGACTCATCCTGAAAGCAGTTTTATTACATTCTTGTTTTTGTTAGCGTCGTTTAATTGCAGATCAGCTAATACAAATTTCCGTGTGTGTGTGTGTGTGTGTGTGTGTGTGTGTTTTGCAGGCTGCTGTGTCAATGCTGAAGCAGGACTATAAAGAGGGAGAGATGACGCTCTCTGCAGCTCTCGCTCTCGCCATTAAAGTGCTCAACAAGACCATGGACGTCAGCAAGCTCTCTGCAGAGAAAGGTGTGTGTGTCTGTGTGTGTGCGTGTGCGTGCATGAAGGAATGGAAAATACTCCGATACCTTAGACTAGTTAATTGAAATGGCTGAGAATTCATTATGCATTGCCGTGGCTGTGGACCCGTCCGAACCCTGCCGTGCAGCTCTGTGGGTGTTTCAGGTGGTGTAACAGTGTCCTGAGTTTCCTGTTGTATCTATAATGTATGTGTAAAATCAACAGTTAATGCTAGTCACCATGATCAGCCTGTATTGTCTCTCCTGATGATTCCACGCCTCTGTTTCATGTTTGTCTAGTCGAGATCGCCACGTTGACGCGAGAGAACGGTAAGACCAGAATCAAGGTTCTCAAACAGAAAGAGGTGGAAGAGTTGATCAAGAAGCACGAAGCAGAGGAGGCCAAGGCGGAGAAAGACAAGAAAGAGAAGGAACAGAAAGAGAAAGATAAATGAGAAACCTGCACTTCCTGATTTTCTAAAATTCATAAACATAAAAGGGTTTGAATTCATTGTACACCACTCAGTCTTGTCTGTATGTCTGACTTTTTTCTTTAATAAACACAACACACTGATCCGTGTCTGGATGGGTCATGGGTGCCTCCGAGTGTCGCAACGCTGCTTAAAGGAAAAATCTAAAAAGTTATTATTAAAGGTCCGCTCTGTAGCATTCAACCACCCGAATGCCCCTCCCTTTCGAAATGTGTATTAGAACGTGGGGCGGCCGTCAGGTGCCCGTAGCGTACTTACATTCACACTCCTTTGCTTATTCTGTGCTAAATAATAAGTATGATCCTCCATGTTGCAAAATTTGCATTCTCAAACTTGTTATCCAGCACCAGCAAACACTGATTCCTTTCTTCTTCTTTGTTGTCGTTCTGGTGCTTCCTTCAGGATTCATGCTGCCACTTATAAAACGCACAACGTGGAAGGCGCTCTCTAGAGGTTGGTCCGTTCTGGGCTACTGTGGCAGTGCAACATGGCGGCTCTGTGGAGGTGGACCCACTCGCTATGTAGATATAAAGAGCTCTTTTTAAGCTTATGAAAATACAACAATCCGTAGTTAAAGGTAATTAATTATACACTAACAAAAATATATAGTGTATGAATTTCCTAAGTATATTATGGAATATCAACTCCATTTCTGACAATAGATATCCTAAAGATTCTGCATAATGGACCATTAAGTGTGTATTTTATTGGTGCGTTTAAAATATCTGGGATTAGTTGCTAATGGACCGCGGCTCTCATTTATCAAAGTGTGCGTAGAACAAATTTTAAGTTGGTGAGGATGAATCTGTGGGCAGTGGACGCTGGTAAATCCCACACGTTCTGAATTGCCCTGCTCTGCTCTTCTAGTTTTCTAATTACATTTTTAAAAGAAAAATCCCAAGTTTTTCCGCACAGGTAATGTGATCGATGTGATTACATGGAAGACTAGTCTCCAGTTTCTCTTTGACATGTAACATCCATAGAGATCAACTAAAGTAAACTCCGTCTTGAGCTGTGTGTTTTATATTATATTATATTATATATTTTGCAAAGTGTAAACACTGAAATCAGTATGAAAAACTCGAATCGCAGTCACGTGTGTACACACGGTTGATAAACAAGACTCCTGACCTGAAATGCTTCAGATTCAGTCACGCGTAATGAATGGCATTTAGCAGAACAGCCTGTGTCATGTTCATCAGGAGGAATTGGATCAGTGAAGGTTGAGGGGTTTTATTTGGAGTACAGGTTGAGTGGGGATTAGTCACTGACTCTTGCTGGGACTGTTTGCCCCTGAGCCTCTCAGGACTTCATGAGAATCTCTCAGTAATAGAAGGTATTCCTGAGAACCACATGACCTTCCCAAACCAAAGTGTGTTATATAAAGCCATTGAAAATTTCAAGATCAGATGGCGCACATGCACTCTCTCGCTCTTGCACTCTCACGGTCCTGGCTGGAAACGCGAGCGTTTGCACAGTAACCCAGCAACATGGGTTCGGTGTGATGTAACTGCTGTAAATGCTATGGACGGATGAGTTAATGTTAAACACATGACTCCATTAGAGTAGCAGCCGGCCAGGCCTCCTCCCCACCTGGTAACCAGGTCACGTCCATGCGATAATGACCGCTAGCACATAAAAGGTTAAGCATTTGAAATGGAAGGCATTCGGCACAGATCTGCTTGTCCAGCACTCCTAAAATAGCAAGATCAGAGGCCCATGCGCTGCGGCACCACAGCTCGGTGTGGGATCCGATTGGACATCCATGCCAGGAGATCAGAGACTGCGTCACAGTACCGAGGCAGAGGTTATTCATCAGCAGCCTTGTGCTTTGACCGTTGTCACGCTCTCCTATTTTACAAGGCACACTCTAAAATAAGTGAAATTGATTGATGCGAGTCATTTTGTAATAGAGAGACACCTACAGAGTTGACATTTTTACATTTTATTCAGACAAAAAAAACCAAAACGGGTCCGAGTATACAAGTGTGGACTGTCCTTAAATGTTTTTGTTTTACAGTAAACAAAATCCTGATCTACAAAGAAAATGCACCAAAAATAAAATCAATCAATGCAGATAGACAAAAATAAAATCTCCAAAGCCGCAAAGAAACTTATTTTATAACAGCTTATTGCCATGGCTCGAAATTAACACCATAATTTAAATGTAAGATTTACTGTATGTACACATGCAGAGCCCGAAGTCCCAGAGACGGAGCCTGAGCACGGCCTGCGCTCGGCTCGGCGTCCTCAGGCCTGACCGTGTTCAGGTCAGGAGATCAGAACGCTCCAGCTATGGGGAATGTGTTTAGACTCATCTACTGTTTATCGTTTATTGTCCTGACTGCACGAGCTCAGCCTCCAGCCTGAATGGTGCTACTCTTAATTTTAAAAGTGAAAATGTATGAGATTTAAGAGGGGGACCTTTTTCTTTGGCAACCGTCTCAATTTTACTAAATACGTAAAGAAGGCTAGCGCAGTGGTGTGGGACGTCACGGCTGAGATGTACCCAGAATGCACCTCTGATTACATGCGTACAGCTAAAGTGCGTTTATAAGAGAGAGGATAGAGCCACGTTTATTTATCCGACTGGTGAACACACACGGCGAAAAGCTTAAATCCGGCTTAAGTAAGACACTGGCGCGGGGGTTGAACATTTTAAAGGACAAATAGCTGAAATCGCAGGGGTCTGAGACCTCTCTTGCCTCTCATTAGCAGTTTAATTGCTTCTCTAGGGGTGGAATCATGAGTATTATTTTAAAAATGTGCACTCAATGTAATCTCAAGCCGTACCCGATTCTACTCTTGGCTAAATCTGAAAACTGTACCCACCATATAAACTCCAGAATCAATCCAATTGGACCCCCTTATATGTATATATGGAGCACCTTAGTTCCGATAATAACAAATAATTCACGTCATTAGCCTTGCGTTGCCATTTACCACATTACTGCGCGTAGCTTCAAGCAGTCCTACAGATTATTTAACATTATATATTTATTAAGGTTACTAAGATTGCTTGGATATGCAGAGTGAGTTTGACCCTTGATTGGTGTATAAGCCAGGGAGACCTGGTCTACTCTTGACATGCCTTGTGATGCAAAATAAGGAATGGTGACCAACAGAACAGTGAGAAACGGCGATAAGACACTACGAAATCGTTTCTGTGCTGCACTATGACCCTGAAGCGGAATGGCGTACGATCTATTCGACAGTCTTCCCCTTGTAGGATTCCCCTCGCAGCTATTCTGTCTAAAAGCAGGCCGCACATGTAAGGAATATAGACTAATGAGTGAGGATGCGCTGTACGTTGCTCGTAGCACCGACTAACCAGGCATGGCAACCGATCTGTAGGATCCGTACTCCGTTCCTACTCCTCCAGCCCTCACTTAAAAGTTAAAAGTTTATTGGTGAGGATGGGGTTAAGTAGGCAACGTTGTGATGGAGGACAAAGAGAAAGAGCAAGAAGGTCTAGCGGGGATCAAGGGGGTGTTTTCAGAGCAGGACCGCTCATTCCTCATCAGAGCTGCTGTTGTCCATGGAGTAGACCATGAAGAAGAGATCGGGCCGGGTCGGCACCAGAGGGTGTCCGGGCTTCACGACCTCAAAACCCATGTAGTGGAAGGTCTTCGTGATGGACACTGTAACGAACACGCACAAAACAATGTTGATTTGACAATTGAGCTTGACGAGTTTCTAATTCATCTCCGATTCATATAAATGAGGGAAGAAAGCGTCTTACGTCGATCCTCCCTGGTTTTGTAGAACCACAGGAACACACAGCCGACTTTCAGACTCTCCTCTGCAAACTCCAACAGACTGGTAAGACTGGAAGCACACACACACAGAGACACGCACAGGATGACGCACAGGCAGTTTTACATAATCCCCATCTTACATAATGCAGAGGCAGCCGCAGCAGAGCTAATTCAGCCCCTTGCTGACTGATAGTGGCCTCTTCAGCTGCACACAATGCTCAGAAAGGTGACTGTGAACAATGAATCACCGCTGCATGTGTGACTTGTACGCTGATAAGCAGAATCTCATTGGCATTACTGTTCACGGAGGAGACAAAGCTACAGTGTTAATACAGTGACTCAGGTAGCTGAGCTAAAGGCTGGAACCTCAACACTGGGTCATTTAACCAGACAGACTTTTATTTACCGTCTTCCACTGAAACCTCTACAGAGTTGCAGTACATTTTAACCAGAACTATAATTCTTCAGAACAGTACAGGCGCTTAAAAATTAAATGCTCCCTACGCTGAAACAGAATCCCAATTTGTAAGGATTATTATTTTTTTATTCAGTCTAGTCGTGTTGTACGTACCCCTCTTTGCTGCCCTCCGGCAGAGCTCCGCTGGGGATCTCCAGATAAAGGCAGTTTGCTGCCAGCACCGTGTCCCAGGAGGAGAAACGCCGCTCGCTCAGCTTGTACTGAAAGTGCAGGATCGAAGGGGTTCCAGTCGCCGCACCCGACCGAGTCACAGTCAACCTGTCGTCCTGAACGGCACAGAAAGCTGTAAACCTACACATCTAGGAATACATCATCCTACAGCAGTGTTTACCCAAATAGTGCTGTTCTAACAGGAACCTGCAGCAAAAAAATTAAGCTATTGTTTGAATAAGACTAGCATCTGCTTTAACAAAAGGCCTTTTCACATGGGCAAAGCGTTTGTGTGTGTGTGAGTGCGCACGTGTCAGTCACAGGTGTAAATGAGCGGTATGATCCTGTCCCTCCGAGTACCCCTGGCAAGTCACATGTCTGACCTACAACTGTGCATTAACACACACACATGTGATGGCCACACACAGGACACGGCAAGGCACCGCAAAAGTGAGTGTGTGCTGAAAAAATCGGACTAAAAATGGTTTTGGTGTGTTGCGGTCACTCGGATAACAAAAATACACATTCGAGTCACACTGAAGTGCCTTTAGGTCTGCCGTTACCTCAGCAGCTGAGCGAGGAAACGAGTCAAATTTGGGCACTGTGACCAAGTGAATGTTGGTCAAACCGGAATAAACCAGTTATAATTAGAGAAAAATGTGGAGGAAGTAAAGAAAAAAAGTACCTGTATGTATCTTTTTAAAAAAACATATACATATTTTTAAATTCCAAGACGTTAAAGGTCCACTAGGCAGGATTTTGAAGGTATCGGTTAGCAGAAATGGAGTTTATATTTTTTGATAATATACTTCATTAATAAGTATGTGTTCATTAGTGGGCGGGTCCACCTCTACCGTGCCGCCATGTTGCGCCGCTGCTGTAGCCCAGAACGGACAAACCTCTAGAGAGCGCCTTGCACGTTTCATATTTTTACAAGTGGAAGCTTGAATCTGGAAGGAAGCACCGGAAGAACGACAGGGAACAAGAAAGGAAGACAAGGACGGAGAAAGAAGAGGAATCAGTGTTTGCTGGTGCTGGATAACAAGTCTGAGAACCTAAATTTCCAAACTTATTTAGCACAAAAAAAGCAAGGGAGCGTGAATGTTAGTGCCTGGAAGTACCCGACAGCCACCGTATGCTCTAATACACACTCGGAAAGGGAGGGTAAGAGTGGGGCGTTCATGTGGCTATATCCTACATGATGGACCTTTAAGAACCAAACAATGATGGGGCGTGCGAGCACACTCACAACTGCTCAGAAGATATAAAGATGTTGGATGCAGTTATAAAGGCAAACCCTGTAGTGAATATCTATTTCACTAAATACTCAGAAAGAGAAACGCAGATTTTTATACCTGTCGCATTTTGATGTTTCCACTAATTAGGTCTTGTACACTATAAATCACCAGTTTACATGATAATGAAGGAACATTTGTGAAACTGAACATACACTAAGAAAGTGAATGAGTTAGTTATTAGCTAGTCAGTTTAGTTAGTTGCTAGGCCCATGAGCTGCTTAGCATCTAAACTTGATGCATTTTCCACCCACAGGTTGTGTGTTCGAACATGAAAGTATAAAGATTACAAGCGACACGAGATACAGCGATCATGCTGCGTGAGCTCGGGTTGCTGCCATATCTGTCCCCAGTGCGCTTGTGTGTTTTACCTTGTGAAGAGGTACACTGAGAGGGAGATCCCTTCCGGTCCCTCGCCCACTCGGGATCTTCGTTAGTGGGTGAGGGGCATCAGGAGCACCACAGAGGCCCTGGAGCCTGCTGCCTGGAGCAGTGCAGTCTGGAGCCCACTAGAGAAGCGCTGGATAAATCACACAGGACAATTTTACCTTAACACTTTAGAAGACACTTCCTACACAATGTAGCCACAAGTATGTGGACACCTGATTGTCCCACTCGTATGTGGTTCTTCTCCAAACTGTTACCACAACGTTGGAAGCACATAAGTGTCTAGAATGTCTTTGTATTCAGTACTCAGTTTCCGTTCACTGGAACGAAGAGGCCCAAACCTGTTCCAGCATTACAGTGCCCCTGTGAACCCCACTGGGAAAACCTTTGGGGTGAACTGGAACTGGGAAAGCCTTCGCGGAAGAGTGGAGAGTATTATAATAGCAAAGAAGGGACTCGAGCTATAATGAGATGTTCAACAATGAAATATGGTCAGGTGTCCGTATACTTTTGGCTATATAAGTACAGTAATCAAATTTATGATACTGCAGCGCTGTTGAATGCTCAATTCTGATTGGTCAGAAGGTGTTGATTAGTTTTCTACAACTGGAGCTCGGACAAGGCTTTACAGTGGTGGAGGTGCTTATTCCTAAACATGTGAAGCTCGCTTTTCCAACTGCTCACAGAGAAGCTTAACGCTCGGAGTGCTATCCGTCCTCTTCCACATACACAGACGCCACAGGATAGACAGAGTGATGCCATCCTTCCCACCCACAGAGCTAATTTTGCTTCCTTGGCTCGTAGTCCTGGATCGCTGTAGCATTTTTGGTATTCAAACGTGCGATCTCCGGGAGACAGGGCAGGCAAATCTTTCCGTTGCGCTACTTGGGAGCCTATAGTAACGATTTACAAATGATGCTCATTATATAGGTAACCACTGAGAGACAGACTCTCCAACATCAGCGCTTTGTAACAGTCACTTAAAATCTTCAAACACCGGAAAGCGCCTGACCGAGGGGAGACCACTTTTTTTTGTCTTATTAAAGAAAGGAAAGGTTGTTGAAGGAACTACAGGTTACAGTTACCACATATACCGCAAGGCCTAACTTGTTTTGTGGCCGTTCCGCAACAAACAAGTCTAACTAAATGGACAACAAATTTCCAAAAGCCTTTTCAACACTACAAGCTGACACACATGTAGCCTGTGATAACTATGATGCCTGAATTTTTTTTTAAACATTGTCGCACAACACTTTGCGTCAGCTCAGTTTGTCTCTCTTCGCTTGGATCACTTTCCTTTCGCCTTATCAGGTGCTCTTGAACACCTGCGCCGTGCTCCGAGTGTGAAAACTCGTCCGGACTGCTGCTATCACACAAGCACTAACGATAGGACTCCTGATAAGGAGCTGCGGCACACAAACATAACTACAGTCCAATGTGAAGTAACCATGTTTTACATTTGTCTGACATTTGGACTAGAAATCGAGGAAACGAGTCTGAATGTTATCGCTGATGTTCAAACAGTAAGAACAGCAGGAAGGTTTGTCTGCACTTTTTTTTTCGTTAAGCACACTACTGATCACACTCAGCATGGAGAGTTTTAATCTGATCCTTTCTGCTTAGAAGGAATCCAGATGTTTCACTTTCCCTCAAGCAAACCTCTCATGCTCAGGAGCGAAGAGGAATTGAGAGCTGGCGCTGACGCTCACAAACAAGCTCGTGATCGGTCTGTAAACACGTCTCGTCTCGGAATAGCATGCTGCCCTGGTGGTTTGGGTTTCATCTCTGGGTTCACAGACAAGCAAAATAGCTTCCACTTTCTTTACCACCAGATGCTTTATACTGTATATAAAGATGTTTATTCGGACAGTCTAATGCTACCAACGCTACTCAAGGGCTTATGTGATAATCAACAATAACAACAACAACAAAAAAAAGCAAATAATGATTTGAATAATTTATTAGGCATCAACCTGACTCAAACCGTTCTGTCTGAAAAGACGCCAAGCGTTTTTTTTGGCTGTGTGAGACCAGTGCAAATTGAGGAAACACTTTGTTGTCCGGCGCTTGTTTTGCAGGAGCGAGAGCCAGGCGAGGAAAGGGAGGAGCTGCACTTCTGATACCCTGGCAACCGGACAGGTAGCCACGACGACCCAATGTGCACAGAGGAGATGAGACTGATGAGGTGGAAAACAAACTCATTATGCAGTGAAGCATCACCTGATCTTTCAAGCCATTCAGCAGATCCTTGCTTTAGTGCTTTTTTAGTGCTTTGGTCCTTTTCAGTACACATCGAGTGCCACTGTGGTTACAGGAATAAGCCGGTAGTCAGCCCTAAAGACTTTAGAGCGGCTAATTTGCACCGTTTTTCCATGTTGCCTATTATAGAGCTGCGTGTGGCTGTAACTGAAATGCCAGCTTGTTTTGAAAGCCAACACTCCTCACCCTCCGACATTCCGACTCCTGCCTTCCCTCAGCAGCGCTAACGCGACACTTCACACGGACCTTTTACAAAAACCGTGTCTAGTTATATCCTTCCACTTTACAGTAGGAAGGGATACAAGAGGGGACAGATGCAGAGTCTGATCTCAGAATGTTTCCACCATTTACATCATCAGACTTGCTAATGGGTTATTCAACAAAACCGAAAGCAAGCCAACATGGCAGGAAGAGAAGCAGAATCAAATGCTGAGGTGAGGTTATGCAAACTCCCCAGCCGAGAGGACCGGTTTAGGGATTTCTGATTGACAGGTCGTGCATAAAATGTGATCTGAGGACTTGATAAGCTTCATTGTTTGTGCAAGGCCACAATTAAAAGTGTGAGAGAGAGAAAGGCAGTCAGACAGCCAGGAAAAGTTCAGCTCCAAAACAGGAAACCCAAAAGTCTTCCAGGAAAACGGGGCTCAACTGCAACTATTGGACTGCCGACCTCTCACTAACGACTGCGACAGTGTTTTCAAAACAGTCTCGTTATACATTGAATTCAAGAGATTTCAACATAGACACACAACCCCAGTCCTGACCTCACCTTAACCTGGGAATACGCAGGACAGACAGGAGCGCTAAATCTTTTACAGATTCCACAGAAATTATTTACGGATCTCAGGCGTTGGGCCAAAGTCACACAACGCCGCAAAATACAGAATGTGCTCTGTGTGAAGGAACAGGATGGAAATGCCAACCTCCTGTGTTAAGGTTACGGATGGTGGCAAAATATTTCTTTGTTTTCTGCAGGTAGATAGACATGCAAAAAAAACATCTCACGTAGACATCAATGGGCTAAATCCTGTTAAACAACTGTCCTCATACGGAGCTTCGAACGTCCTGTGCTACAAAACTGTACGTGAATCACATAATCGAATACTCAAGACGTGTTTATGGATAATCATGTAATGTCCTAGAAACCGTCTCATTTCTATGTCACTGGGGCAGCACCTACAGTGTATGACGTGTAGTTCATATGAAAATATGAACAAGGTTTACCATGCTTAAAGATATATTATATCCTTGATAGTGTATGAGAGTAAAACAAAGCTGATCAGACACATTGAGACCTTTTTTTTTTTAGACTGAATCAACGATCCAAGCATGAAAACATGTAAATTGCAACCACAGCACCAAGGAGCAACCATGTTATGCAATGCCGAGTCACGATAACACGACAGGGCCGTGAGGAACAAAAACACCTGTTGGAAAGGAAGCAGCCTAAATCACACAAATACAGCGGTTATCAGCATGGCAAGGTCCGTCCATCCGTCCATCCATCCGCCGAGCTGGACCTGGCATATTGTCGTTTTCCTGCTATCTCACTAGGGATAATAGAAATATTATACATTTCCAGCTGAATCTGAAGGAAGGACTGAAACATGATGTTTGTGGGACATTCAGGAGTCACTTATGCGCAATACTGTATCTGATGTCATGTGTATCATTTCGGAGCTGAGAATAGCCTCGGCTGATCGTCCTCTCCTCTGCTGTCAGCACAGTTCTGTGCTCTTCCTGCTTAAGACAGATTAATCCGAAAGCAATCCCTGATAGATCACTGTCTACAAACAGGATTAATCCTGATTAAGCCGGAGTCAGAGGACTACATTCTGGGGTTTTTAGTATATTGTGTATCACTGCAGAAATGAATCATGGAAGTAGAGAATGGTGGGTTTTTGTTGTTGTAATTATTAACCCTGTATTTTGATGCTTTAGTCTCTAAGACAGATCTTTCCCCGTCGAACAGGAATAATGATTGCTATCTCAGTGCCAGGAATATCATGCCCTGTTAGAGTGGAAAATTCCAAGAGTAACAACAACAGGCCAAGCTGAATAACAGCCTGCAGGATTATTATAAGTCATAAGACATGCAGCCAGTGATTTATGGCATTCAGTCGTTCATTAATAAGCATTAGTAATAAACTGTTAATAAATGATTCAAAACTCCTTATAGCATAATTAGGACAAAACGAGATCCTTGTCCTCTCACCTGTCCTCTGTGTCGCGCATGGTCTCCTGAGAAGCAAAGAGAGTCCTGTCTTTTCTCTGACAACCAAAACAATAACTATTTAGCAGGAGCTCCACAGAGTAATTCACCATCCGTAACCCAGTCCGGCCTCAGAGGAACGCTGTGTTAGCTGAACGGAGGACCTGCGCGCTTCGCACCGCCGCACTCTCGATGACCGGAGAGGAAGCGGTGTGTGCGCTTTTAAACCCCGCCCCGCTGCATCATGGGAGAAAAGAAAGGCGGTTGCTTAGTTACGAGTTCTACTGCTGAAATGCTAGAACACGACAACGCTCTTTCGTTCGCATATCGTTTAATGTTTAAACGAATATTAGCTGAAATGTTTTAAAATGTTTTGTAATGTGTATATTATAATAGTTCCTTTGAGTAGGCAATTTATATACCATAGTGCCCCGTGTGGGCTAATTAATATTACAAATTCAGAAATTTTGGAATCGAGTCCGATTCTGATTCCTAGTGATGGGAGTCGATTACAAGAGTCGATTCCACAAAGTGATTTTCTCTATTCAGATTCCAAGTGAAGGGAGTCGATTAGGAGAGCCGAATCCATGCCGTAATCTTCCGATTCTGATTCCAAGTGATCGGAGTCCGTTCCGAGTCGAATCCGTGAAGTCATTTTCCCGATTCTGATTCCAAGAGTCGTTTCTTTACAGTAATTTTCTCGATTCTGAGTCTGTGTGTTTGGAGTCGCATTCTAGAGTCGAATCCATGCCATAGTTTTCTCGATTCGAATTCCAAATGATGGGAGTCGATTC
>JAQMYM010000012.1:18927530-18944635 GCA_030014255.1 Parauchenoglanis ngamensis | reverse complement strand
CTCTCTCTCTCTCTCTCTCTCTCTCTCTCTCTCTCTCTCTCTCTCTCTCTCTCTCTCTCTCTCTCTCTCTCTCTATGTCGCTTTGGTTGTCGTGTCTCTCTCTCTCACTCTCTCTTCTGTGGAAGCTGTTATGGAGCAGGCTATCCCCCTCCTTCTGGCGTTTCTCTCTCACACTCTTCAGACCTTCCCACTCCTCAGCAGTGACTCAGCCTAGAACAAACACACACACACACACACACACACACACACAAAAAATGGAATGCAAGGATTTTGCTTCGCTGTCTCGACCCCTCCTTCCCACCCAAATTCTTAGCTAAACGATAAGCACCCGTAAAAAACAAGCCTCCAGGTTTATTCCTCCTGCTCCATCTTTGCCCCATGTTACCACCCTCAAAAGTAGCCAGCTGTGATGCTATGGAGGACTGCATCTGTATCACTAACCTACAGAACATGACTTTCTCTATGTTGCATGGCGAACAATTTAAGCAGTTTTGTCCTTTTGCAGTCATGTTCGAAAAAAATCACAGGGTGCTTATGACATGCTACGATGCAATGCAATAGGCTCTGTACTCTCGATACCCAGCGTATTCATCATTTGTAGGGAATACAGTAGCACGTCACCTTAAACACTCTTGCTTTTTGAAATGTACCGCACCATGACTGTAAAAACCCTCCGGACACAAAAAAACGTGTCACCACGTGCTACGTTATTACTGGAACATATCAAGATTTATCATGCATTGAGAACAACGGTAAAGTAAGGGCAAAATATAGCCCCATATTCCCTGCATTTCTCATATTCAGCATTTGTGTAACACAATTTTATGGAGTACCAGTAAATAATGATGCTCCGTCAGTATGTGCTGCATCTTTCTTTTCTTCAGGCATGTCTATTATAGATTCTTTGATAAGGTTTAATGTAAATCATGAGCTGTGGCCTCTATGTAACTAATGCTTCATGCTGAAATGAGAGATTTGGAGCTGATGTACTGCAAGTACATTTATATTCATATAACATGAATCAAATGGCTTGAGCCATTTAAAATCCATTGGCTCAACCCGCAAACGGTGCATACACGCATTCCTCTACTATACTGAATGTGAATATCATGCCTTCAGGACACAGGATAGCATGCAAACCTCTTGGACTGTTGAAGTTTATGAAGCACCGAGTCATGTGACGGGTTCCTGCCTATAAATCAGCGCTGCTGTGTCATTGTAATCAGAGCTACCTTTCCCATGGCGAATATCAACATTATATACTTTAGATGGTTCTGAAAACTACAAGTTTATAGGTTTCTGTTTTGGATGCATCTCAACCACATGCAAAAGGTGGAGCGTTTAAAAAATTTGATTACCTGCAAAAGTGAAACGGCAAAAAAAATCATTCCATTAAACTTCACCGATAGTCGCCTGATCTAAATTAAAACCAAATCCACAACAACGCTTTTTATAAAAATATAAAATGAGATCTAACTCGGATTATCAGCATCATACATCATCGGTCAGTCTCATCACCTGAGGTAAAAGTTACACATGGCATTTAAACACTAGCCTCGTCACGGTCTCATCACTCAACAGACCGCCGCTCGTCGTAACACCGGGGGGAAATATTCGCTGATTAAAACGGTCAGCTCTGTTGACTACATTTCTTCTTATTAATGTCTTTTCATTAGATTATTTAAACATTTTTAAATAATCTACTGTTGAGTGTGTAAGAGAGCTTTACTGCTTTGACAGTGCATCAGTCAGCTGTTTTTCAGACTTCAGCCACAGCAGCATTCATGAAAAAGGACTATATACAGTCCCTTTCGAAAGGCCAACGCTTTCTTGTTGCTATACACTGAAGACTTTCTTTGAGATCAAAAGATGAATGAGATGATGGATCAGAATTTCAGCCTTCATTTCCTGGGAGGGTTTGTCCCTTCAGTCTCCTCTTCAGGAGGTGAAATGCATGTTCAATTGGCTTAAGGCCTGGTGATTGACTTTGATCAGTCTAAAACCACTTTTTTTTCCCCTGAAGAAGTTCTTTCTTGTGTTAGCAGTGTGTTCTGGGTCATTGTCTTGCTGCAGGATGAAGTTCCTCCCAATTAGATTGAACGCGTTTCTCAATAAATTGTCAGACAGCGTGTTTCTGTGGACTTCGGAATTCATGAGATACGTCATCAATAAAGATTAGTGAGACCGTTCCAGAAGCAGTGATGCAAGTCCAAGCCATGACACCACCTCCACCATGCTTGACCAATGAGCTCGTACGTTTTGAATCACGAGCAGATCCTTTCTTTCTCTACACTTTGACCTTTCCATGTCCGTTTTAAAGGTTAATCTTGGTTTCAGAACTTTGGTGGCTCATCTTTGTATTTCTTTGCACATTCCAACCTTCACTTCTGATTTTGAGTGCTGATGAGATGTTTGGTACCTTCACCCCTGCCCAGTCACTGACAGGTTTTTCTTCACAGTTCTCACAACGTTCATCAAATGTCGTTGATTGAGGTTTGTTTCGTAAGTACACCAGTGATTTCTTTCCATTTCAGGACATTCCAAATGCCTAATGTTTGTGCAAGGGCTCTGAACAATTTCCCCTCTTTTCTCAGATACAAAAAGGCTTCCATTTCTGCCAAAGCGAGCTTTCAAATACAAAACAAAAAGTATCAAGTATTAAAGTATCAAGAAAAACAATATGGGGCAGATGACACATTTTCATTCCCACCAAGTCTTCCATAACGGTAATGTAACGGGTGTCGGGTACTCCCACCTGACCGTATTTAACAGGACGATACGCAACAGGAACCTCTCAGAGACGTGTGAGCTGAGGCATTAGCCAGTCAGTTAGCGACGTGGCACCAGTCGAGCTGCATCATGTCTCTGTTGAGACACGCAACATCTTTTTCTGCTTCTGAACATTTGTTTTGTTCAAGCAAAAGCTATTGATAACATTTCCAGCCATATTCGCTCAGGTTTTCTTTCCTTGTTGTTTATAATTTGCTACCGGTCGCTTTACAGTCAAGCAGTATGAGTATGCGAATTAGGGCGGGAGTCCAAAAAAAAAAATACAGAGTATATACAATCATTAGGGAGAATCTTATATAACTGTAGTGTCTGTGGTGAAAACAATACCCTCTTTAGTTTTTGTTGTTGTTGTCGTCTATGCTGGACCTCGCTGCTATGTAAAACATGAATCATAAGTGGTCAGTTTGTATTTTCATATCTATCATATTCAAATGTTTAAGATCCCATGTTCCCAACTTTTGAACGTTTACCTTCCACACACTACTCGGATGCGCGCCTGTGCCATTACCAGGACGACCGGCATGTATTCACGATCAACAGTGACTACAGTCTAAACAGACAAATCGGATTTGGTTACTTGGAATTTGCAATGCAAAGACTCGTGAAAGATTTTGAAAAACTGACTGAATGGACTTTGCTGTTCCACGAGCTGTTACTTTGGTCTGCATAACGTGAACTGTTTAACAATGACCAACACATTTCTACGTACAATATGTCAGCCAGCATTTACCCCACTGATAGAAAGGATTAACTGGCCAGATATTATTTGAATGGTGGATCATCGACCGGGGAGTGTGCGCTGTGCCGGTACGAGAGTATTAGGTACAGCAGATTTGTTTCATTTTAAAAACTGTGCAACTTACTGAACATCTTACTAGAAACACCTGCCTGTATCTCCTCCATGCATGACTTTCATTCATCATTCTCTAGTCTAAGCATTCTCAAACTTTTCTGCAACCACGGACCCCATTAACTACAAAATGTATTGAACGGACCCCCTGATTTGTCAACATGACTACGGAAACATTAGGCTTATAATTTAAATGTGTACAGTAAAGCACTTCTGCAAGTCACTCTGGATAAGAGCAAAATGCTGTATAAAACCCACAGACTCCTGTGTGCTCCTGCTCCCCACTTTGAGAACCACTGATTCTCTGACCGTTTCTGTCTTAAGGACTGCTGATAACTGGATGTTTCTGGTTAGTGGACTGTTCTCATCCCAACATGGCCTGTAGCACTGGTAGCACATATACGGTCATCTCTAAAAGTACTGGAACAGCAAGGCCAAATATTTAGTTTCTGCTATACCCTGAAAACATCTGGGTTTGAGTGAAATATGAGACAATACCGCAGAATGTCATCATTCATTTCCTCATATTTACATCTAGAGGTGTTGAACAACTTAGAACATGTAACCTTTTCAAGTGATCTAAAATACTGGAACGTGACTGACAGGTGTTTCGTGCTGTTGAAAGTTCACTCCAGTTGCTCTTTTAGCTAGCTGCCTACTAAAATATTTTATGTGCTTGATTGTCTGTTATGGGATAGTCATATTTCGATTTCAACTCCAGTCAGGCAACATGGTTAAAAAAAAAAAAAAAAAAAAAAAAAAAAGGGGCCTTGTATATTTACAGCAAGGACGGCAGCAGCCAGAGGCGGCAGAGTGTTACCATTCCTTTTTTTTTTTTTTTTTTAACTAGACTACATATCGGTCATGGTAAAACCCACCACCACAATTTTAGTTATACTGTTTTTTTTTTTACTCTTTTACTGGTAAATATATATCTTAATTAAGTTATAATGTATTTAAAACTGTATTAAAACTTACGTTTCAGTTCACATAGGAACAAGAATGTCAAATTAGGTAAAATTGACTTCCTTAAATGTGAAGAGCAGTTAGCGGTTTAAAATATCAGGCCAGTTAGCGAGCATTAGCTACCTAGGCTACATAGCATTAGCTAGCATGCGCTTGTCACCCTTACAGTAGTTTAAGCTGTGCTTTTTTTTAAGCAGGACTGACTGTAGTGTGGTTACAGTTAGGTGTTAAAAACGTCAGTCTGAAACCGCACATATTTTATATACTTGTGACATTTCCAATGCATCATGACTGTATTTAATTCAGTTTCAAATTGAAGGTCGACTGTGTGTGCGCGTCAGAGGTTCGAGCTGGTGACTGAACCAGTAAAATAAAAAAAATAATAATAAATTATATATATATATATATATATATTACACACAGAAAGTGCTAAGTTATCAAAGAGGAACAGTAAAGCGTCCTCCTTTCAGTAACGTTTGTTGCTGTAAGTAAAAGGCGGTTGCTGGTTTTTTTTACTAGACACCGAAAGACAACATTAAACAATAGAAATCTGTAAGCAATTTTTTTGTGACTCATTATAGATCGATTTTTAATTATATCTGCACTTTAAAGGAGTCATTACTAAGGTGAATATGAAGGCAGCCATTCTGAATTCAGCTGCAGTGCTGCAAGCTAAACCCGAGCAAGGACACCATCTGGAGACCTCGGTGAAAAGCTTCGAGTGTCAGAGCAGTGAGCTGCGTACAGCTAGAACTTTAATCTTCTAGTAATGTGATAGAGACTCTGCATGAGGGCCGAATCAGCATTAATGACCTTCGTGTTCTCGGATTTGTAGCAGGAAGCATGTATGAGGTCAGTTTAAACTCCATGAAACATCAGGGCCGCTGTCAGGACCTGACCGGAATGGAAATGCTGCTTTCAACTACAGTCATTTCTCAAGCTGACAAAAATGGAATGCTGAGCTAAAACCATATTAGGTTCAGTCACACACCATCAAAGGAGCCTTCAGTTCTTTCTTATTTAAAAAAATTACTTTTTGACTTTGTGTAGCTATAATTCAAAAACGTTGGCCTCACTACTGATACCTATGAAAGGAACACTCAAGTGGTCTTCGGCCTGATCTCTACTTAACGCATATGTAACACGTGTGCATTTACCTCACACAATCGTTTTGACGGTTTCCCCATTCACTCATAGTGCATGGCTATGTGGAGTTGTTAAGAATGCCAACAAACAGCCGAGGTCGAATTAGGTCGACTGGCTACTCTAAATTGCCCATAGGTGTGAATGAGAGCGTGTGGTTGTTTGTCTGTGTCGGCCCTGTGCTGGACTGGCGACCTGCCCAGGGTGTACCCCGCCTCTCGCCCGAAGATGCTGGGATTGGCTCCAGCTTCCCCGCGACCCAGATGGATAAAGCGGTGTAGATAATGGATGGATGGACATCACCGTGTCATTGTAAAAAATAATCTATATCATACTGATCAACCAGTCCTCGTACAAATGTATACACTGACTATACCTTTTTTTTTTTAGCTTTTCTATACCATGGTTCTTCATATACATCTATTTACTACCTTTCCCCCTCCTATTTCTTTGTGGACTATGTCTGTGTAATTTGCATGGTGTGTAACACATCATGAGAAATTCCTCGTATTTGTAACATACTTGGCAAAATAAATAGATTCTCATTCTGAGAGAAGTTCAGAAATAGACTAGAGTTTTCCTTTTAATGTTAATGTAAAACATTTCTCCTAGTCCTGGGTCTGGTCAGATCCTGATAAACAAACAAACAAAAAAACAAACAAACAAAAAAAATCCCTAAATCATACACTGTAAAAAAAAATTCCTGTAGATTTTTACAGTAATTTACTGGCAGCTTGGGTTGCCAGTAGAGTACTGTAAAATGTAAACAACTGTATATTTACAGTAAAATACTGTAATATCATGTAAAATAACACACAAGTCAGCATGTTTGGCTGATGCAGGGAGAAGTTTTGACAGTGTATGATAATTATAATAGGTTATAATAATAATATAACATGGGATCTGAAGGGGTTAAGAGAGAGCTCAACGTTACTGATTCATTCGACAGAGTTACAGGCCTAACTAACACGGTTAAACTGTAGCTACCTGCTGTGGATGTTTCTGAGTGTGTGTGTTATGTATGTGCGTGTAGTTACTGATCACGCTGGCTTGCTCTCTTTGGCCGTGTTGCATTTTTGTAACGTTAGACAGTTCAGCCTGTGCTTGCCAAGCAAAGTAAACCCTTGTATTCAAATTTCCGTTGCTCTGCAAACTCTCCGTAATCACAGCGTCCATATTTGGATAATTTCCACCTACTCAATTGAAGCGGTTCCTTATTACAGGTATTAGTGTGTCGAGAGCTATGACTATCACACGGATAAATAATTGCGTAGATCTTTAAACAGCTCTGGTGCTCTGGAGATTTTTTTGTTGAAATACAACTCTGTAAGAATAAGAGCTGGTAGATATTTCTGACATCCACCACAACACTGAGAGAGTAAATGAGTGAGTAATTTCTGAAGAAATGAAAATCAGTATGGCTTTATAACGCTAACCCTGACTAGTTACTGAAAAACCATTGAAACTGCATCGCAAAACAACAACCATTTTGATGTACTACTAATTTAATTTCCAAAAACCAGTTATGGTGAAATGAGAGCCGTTTGCTCTGTACAGACTGAATGGAAAATCTCTGGACTCCTCTCTTTCTGTCCTTTGAGCTCATTTCTCTAAAACTTTAATTGGCTTATCAGATCATGAGACTTTTTAAATTTGTTATTGAATGACAAGCAATGAAAAGCTACAAAGAGGCACTTTTTATTCTTCTTTGGTACAAACTACTTTTTTATTTGTCACTGGAGAAAAAACACTACGTAAAGCAGAGAGAAGAGATGGGATGCTGTGTAAACAAAAAGATGTGGAGCAGTAGTCATTTCCTGTTGTGTTCCAGAGTAAATCAGACCCTCGCTCTTATTTGATGGGTGGGATGTCCGTCATTTAAATCACACCTCTTCTATCTGCCCAAACAGGAAATTCCTTCTGACAGTGTTACTAAATGTTTGGGTAAAATAAATGCTCTATGGACCTCATGATAGGTGCTAATGACCGGTTCAGACAAACAGTAAACCCGGGATATGACTGTAGCTGCAGGTCTGCGTCTGAAGTGAATCTGCACTCACGTCTCACCTTTTTTCTCTCTCTTTCATATTTAATGAAATTAGTTCTGCCCAGTGCCTCTGCTCTGCGTGGCTGCTGTTGAGGAGCCTTAATGGAGCAGCTGAGGAAAACAAGGGCTTTAAGCTGACCTGCTCGCTTTTTTTTTTTTTTTTAGCCACATTAAAACCTCCTCAAGTTTGAGTGCTGCTTCTGGATTGGAGTAGGTTGATCTTGTTCAGATGGGCTGTTTTTCACAGTGACTGAGATCACTGTGGGCTAAAGCACATTTGATCCTAGATTAGCATTCCTCTTCATTTTGCCCTGCCATACCATACATGGTCGTGTAGGAGTGTGTTTCATGGCTGGTTGAAGAATTCAGCTTGTGTGTGTGTCCCCTCTGAGCGAATATATTTTTTTTCTGTTGGGAAAAATCTTCCTGAGCTGTGGGAATAAAACTGACACAATTTGTTAGCATTCTCCCTCATATATAGCATACCGCCATGACGGGAACACACAGTTATGTAGTGTTCTTAGGGTGAGCAGAGGATTTGGATTTGCTATTTAAAGTGGATGTGTATGTAGGTCTGGTGTCTCTCACTCACAGCTCTTAGCAGGGGTGAGGAGATCCTCCGGGTCATGGAGATAGCGAGGTGGAGGGGGGGAGAAGAAGACGAGAGAGAAAGCGCGAGAGATCTAAACAGAGGTGCTGTGTGTCTGAACTGTTTAGATTTCAGAGCTCTGATTGATAGTGTTATGATCCTCTCTGATAGCAAAAGGCTTTTTTTTCACCCTGACATTCGTGCAGGTTTTCAGTGCGGCTGAGCTTTAGGAGAGACGTGAGGTCTGTAAAATCTACACTCTTAATTCCAAGTGAAAACAAACAATGCACAGTAGAGTGTGGAGTCAAAGCACTACAAAGCCTATGGGAAGGAGGTGAAACAGGACTTCTACCAGCATGAAGAACAAAATATTTTTATAGATTAAAAAAAAATAATAAAAAGTCCCTGGATATAGTGCTATAGATTTTATAATAGCAGTTTATGGTGACAAAATTCATGTGACTTCCTTGGAATTGCGTGTTGCAGTGAGCTCTAAAGGCTACACGGTACTTCAAAAGATAACACAGTGGCGACTCTATTTAATCTCATTCATAAAATTACAAAAACAGACCCAGGTCTCAGACTGTAACAGGAATACAATATTAAAGAAAGCAAGCTTCAATTTAATAATAAACATAATAAGGTTTTATGTATGGTGTGCACGAGCACACATAATTTTATACATTTTATGGAGAATCCACTATTAAAGGGGCCAATTCACCCTTCCCAGAATCCTTTGCACCAAGTAGCGAGTCACCATTTTTGAGGGTAGTGATATTTCAAAACAATCCGCAACAATTGGCCATAGATCTTAAATTGTAACCTGAAATGGAACCTATTTTGTCAAAGGATCTATATTTTAAATTCTTTCGACCAATCCGTTCTGTTTTTATATGGTCATTTCGAATGTAATGGAAAGGACTCGGCCTTCACACAGGAGGCTGTGAAGGAAAGAAAAGATAAGGCATATTTTGGCCAAAGCTTCCAATTATTATATGTGATATGGTATAAGTTTGAGTGATGGGGTCACTGACAGTGAATTTGCTTAGGTTTTGCTCCACAGAAAGCTAGCAGGTAGCATGTGCTTTCAAAACAAAAACAATGCATTGGCTTCAGGGAAGGGTGAGGTGGCACCTTTAAAAGTAAATAGGCCTGCCTCTCTCTCTCTCTCTCTCTCTCTCTCTCTCTCTCTCTCCATGTAACCTCTGTGATCCCTGTGACAGGAGAAGATCTCTAACAGAGTCTAATGCATCACCTTGTTTTGAATCACACTCTCACATTAGGGTTATTTTTATATTCCGTGATGAAATTGCATTTGAATACCACCTGACATATTGTGTGCAATATCTGTCATACAGGTAAAATCTGTCGGAAAAAAAAAATCATGAACAGTCAAAACTGAAAGGTAGACATCAAGGATTTGCTACAAAAGATGGTACAGCTTATGGCCTTATTATGTAATGCTCTGCAGAATGTTAATCAGTAAAGACAAACATAAGCTGTGTGATTCCTGGCTCGATGCTGTATAGCAGAACGGGTGGACATGCTGGTCAACAGGCACTAGATAGAGGAAATGGGGTACGCTGGGAAGAAAAAGCAGGAGCCAGCTGTACCCCTCATCTTTCCATATGGTGACACGAGAGGGGTTTTCTGGAGGTCACAGGGGTGTGTTTTTTATGAACACAGTCAGGTCAGATATCCTGGGAAACCCAGAGTCCGAGCAGAGCTGCTCCAGGATCAGTTATGATGTGATGCGTGTGATGATTAAAATACCACTGTTGTGAGAAGAAATGCTGATCTTGGATCAGTTCTCCTGCATTTATTTTTGAATGAACGGTATTCTGGGAAACTTGAAGACCACATGGGAGCAGTCATCCTATTTGTGTAACTCTCAGTAGGAACTGATATGAGTACATTGTGGGAGACAGACAGAAAGAGGCACAGTAGGAGAGAGATGTTAACCCCATGGTTCCTGTGTTTTCTGATTCTCAGAGAACTAAATTTAGCAATGCTTGAGCAGAATCTGTTTCACATTTTCAGTCTTGAACTGTACAGAGTGTTGTTTACACTCTTCCTCCACATCAGCGCTCTCATGGCCTGCACAACTGAAACAGAGGAAAGAGGTTTTCCCCCCTCTTGGGTTCTTAAATATGTGGATTCCCAGGACTTAGTTACTATTAGGAGTTGTAATCTTACTTCTTGCCTTTCTTGATATGATTGTGTGTGTGTGTGTGTTTGTGTGTGTGTGTTTGAGTGGGGTGGGGTGGGGGGGATTTTCTGGCTTGTCCTGAACTCGGCTCTGTCCTAACCAGCAGAACAGCAGAACAGTGTAGCAAATATTTCAGGATGTTCTGTGTGTTTTGATAGTTAGGGTTAGTATGAAATCTAGCTACAAACTTATATTAAATGAGTAAGTCAAGTACGTCTGGGCATGTATGGCCAAAACGCCTGATCATCACGACCATCGCACTCAACTGTGGTTCTTTCCCACAAAGTTATTTGTTGACTATTATTAACTGTTGCCACAAATTTATTTCAATTGCATAGGATGTCTTTGTATCCTGTAGCGTTAAAATTTCTCTTCATTGGAACTAAAAGGCTCAAACCTGTTCCAGCATGACAATGCTGCTGTACACAAAGTGAGGTCTGACCTCATTAATCCCGAAAGCCACGGTCCAAAATCAAGCAATAAGCTTTCCTAGAAGACTTCCAGACCGCAACACAAGAGGTAGTGAGTGAAAAGGTCAGAGATCTTCCACTTTATTTCCATCTCCTTCTCTTGCTCTGCACACAAACCAGAGTGTAATTTCTTAATCACTAGCCTTACTAGCTATTTGGATCTATTTATAAGATCACTTTATCCTGAATTTTTAATTTCATTCATTAATTTTAGTCAGAGTTGTGAGCCTATCCTGGGAGTGTTCGCCCATCATGCATACACATCATCTGAAGTTTTTCTTCACAGAATTTTTTTCTCACTGAGTTTTTCTCATTATGATTCTGATCTCATTTATAGATGTAATTCAGGCAACTAGCTGACTTTGGGTGAGAAGCGGAGTACACCCTGGGCAGGTCAACAATCTATCACAGGGCTAACACAGAGATGAACAACCATTCACACCTACGGGCAATTTAGAGTTAATTCAGAACTAATATGAATGTTTTGGGGCTGTGGGAGGAAACCAGAGCATGTAGGTTCGAACCCAGAACCTTTGAGGTGACAGTACCCACCACTGTCTGCACAGCTTCACTGTAAAACATGAGTTGTTTGTTTTAACTTAAAAGTAATCTACCTGGCTGCCTTAAAATTTGGAGTTCACTGAAACTCATATAGTAAATTAGCACAATAAGGCAATCAAGCTAACTCAGTATATGAGTTTCAATTAACTCAAAATTTTAAGGCCACCAGGAAAGTTAAAACAACAAATCATTTTACAGTGTTTGTAGGGATCAAATATCTGCACAAGGTTTGACCTTGTGGGGACATTTGACTGGTCTGGATGAGGATCAGCCAAATGGTGGGTTTAATTTCTTTTAAAACTACAGGGTTTTTTTTTTTTCAACTAGAAGATCCAGAAACCTTTGCTTTTGGCTACTAAGGTTAAGGATAGCATTCAGTATAGTTGTAGGCTTAGCATTAATAATTACGTATATGTGTATGTTTACTTCATACAGATGTTGTTTCTTTTGATATTTGATGTCTATTTAGAGTTATGTCTATTAACACTTTACAGATATTATTATTATGTCATTTTTAATTCTATTTTAATGTGTTGTTGCACCAGTGCTACCAGCAGAAATAATGAATGCACAGCCCTGCATTTGGACAGAAGAACTTGTTCTGTTTGTCTGTGGTATGCTTGAATAAACAATCATGTAGTCATGCCTCTCATTTAATTATCTCTCTCTTTATACTGCTGCCTGCAGTCTCTCCACTGTGCCAGAGTACCGTCCTCCTCCACGGAGAGAGAGAGAGAGAGAGAGAGAGAGAGAGAGAGAGAGAGATATGAGTAAGTAGAACTGTTTCATAAAATGTAAACACCCAGATTTAAGGACACACTGTTCTGATGTTTAGAGCTCTAGAGATTTATGAAGCTTAGAAGAGAACAGATAGAGAAAGAAAGGCCAAGAGACAAACAGAGAGATGATACGTTTGTGCTTCCACTGGGTTGAGATTCTGTTAATTAGTATATAATCATCAGATTCGTATTCATAAACTAGAATCAAAGAGCTCTTAAGTAGTTCTCAGATGTCTCTAAAGGTCTCCTGCTGGGTTACTCATACACTGTGAGGAGTTTCATGGTTTTTCTGACCTCTCACTCCAAGCCTGAGATGTCTCATCTTTAATAAGTGCACGATAGAAAACAAGAAAACGTTTGCATATTAGCGTCCTCCAATCAGAGCTCCTCTCCTGAGAACCTGTATCTGACTGGATGGCAAATGGATGTGTTAAATGAACACTAAATTTATGTTACACAAGAAGAAATGCCCCAATGCCCAATGTGTGTGACAAGTCATGGTATGTGACAAGAAAAAAAGCAGAAAGAAAGAAATTTGATTGATCAGAATTAGTTTTTTTTTTTTTGTAGTTCACGTATAGCGTAGCATGTATTACTCATATAAAGGCATTTTGGTCTTAAATTCCAGAAGTTTCCAGAAGAGGAAAATGTTTGGGAAGTGCAAACATTCCTCTAAGCAAATCAACATGTGTTCTACATGACCTTTGGAGACCCTACAAACACAAACACTAAGATATGATAAAAGCTAACTTTTGTGGTAATATTATGTCATTATCACTATTATCTGGTATGAGATAAAAGGAAAATGTGACTTATCAAACACAAACACTGTACAGGCAAAGAGGGTGGAGATCCTTCCGGTTGTGAAACCGCAGAAGCTCTAGCGTTCCTGTGACATGATAAAAGCTGCAGTGGATGACAGCGGGAGAAAGGGTGTTTTAGTGGTGAGATGAAGTTAACACGAGTGGATGGCTGCAGTGAGGCGAGCAAGCGTAAAGGAAAGAGAGGGCGAGGGAAGGAGAAAGGAGTGGGCAACCATACTTGGCAACAGTATGTCTCTTAAGAGAAGAAAGCGTGGTTTCTGCACAGATACTGACATCACCTCTTATCGCCACAGAGGCATCAGAGACTCCTGTCATTTTCAAGCCGCAGTGTGAAGGTGTTTGGCGTTGTGATGTCATCTCCAGAGAGAGCTGAAAACAAGGTGAAGTCCCAATTTCCACATGGGAGTCTGATTGAAATGGGAAGAAAAGAGTCCATAACTAAAACATATTAGACTTACTCAAATGTATTTTCATTTTCACAGATAATATCTAAATTAAAAGTAGCTACTGAATGAATGTTAGTCCTTGTGGGAAGATTGTTCAAAGATGGAACTACTTTCATTTCAGGATGTCAATAAACTTTGTTCCTGCAGCCACAGTGAATGCTCAGACTTTAAAGCAAGGATCACACTGAAAAAAACCAAGTGGCAGCGGCAGAGCGCAACACAACGCTCAGACCATAAAAATTCTATGACTCAGATGCAATTCTATTGTATTCCTAAGTGATGTGAAGCAGTAATGTTCCATACAATAACGAAAAAAACAAAGACTTAGAAAGATGGACACCAGTAATAGTTTTGCTCTTAGTAGCTTTGGGGCTGGATGGTGAGGGAAGTAAAAATAAGTGAGATGCTTGTTCAGTTTTGGTCCATGAGACATTGCTTTCCTGAAAAACTCTTGTCATTTCAGACGTCCCACCCGTATTAGAATCATAGCACTTTGATTGGTCAAAACACTTGAAACGTTCCTAGGATACACTAAACCAACACTGATAAGCTTTGTGTTACGCTCAGAAAGTTGAATCAATTTCAACTTGAACCAACTCTCTGCTCCTACGTCAATAGCATGATGCTAGAGATGTCAAGCGTTCCATCTGCTGCTTCTGCCGCTACTCCCACTGTTCAGTGTGATTCTCGCCTAAGGTTACTGATCAGAAGGTTGAGGATTCAAGCCCCAGCACCACAAGCTACCACTGTTGGGCCTTTGAATAAGGCCATTAGCCTTTTTTGGGAGCCATAACATAACATGATTGACCCTGTGCTCTGACCCCAACTTCACCTCAACAAGCATTTCACTGTACTTTAATGTATATGTTACAAAGGCATTCTTATTCATTTGTTTTGCATCTCATGAGTTTATAGGGCCTAATTCACCAAACATCTGTATTGCCTACTCAGAAACAATGGGTCATTCTTTTCATCCCAGCTGCAATACTTTCAGGTATTCTTTCATCTGAGTGATGTCACATCCTCACTTTATTGTGTTTCCTTCTTCTTGTCATTGTACATAACAAGCTGGCCTCTCAGCACCACCTACATCATGGGACACCTTGGGAAACAATACAATAGCGATGATAGTCAAAGTCTGTGATGTGCTAATGAACACCAAACAAGCTCAAAGTATTAATTCTGTCTAAAGAAGAAAACCAATGGGGAAAACTTTGCCTTGTTTCTGTACTGCTCTCAAACTCGTGGCCTTGTGAATGATTTACCATCCCTGTGGTGTTGCTGCTCGGAGGTGGAGGGCACTGTACAGGCACTTGCGACAGTTCCTGGACTCATGATTTATGGAGGTTCAGTGGAAACGGGGCAGACCAAAGCCTCCTCCCCACGGAGAGCCACTTCAAGCTGGCCAACATTAATAAGGCATGGTCTGCCTCTGGTTCTCCATTAACTAAGTCTAAGAAGGAGGTCTGTGTTGGAGGTTATGGAGTCCAAGGGTTTTGTACTCTCAGTGCTCATAGAGAGAGACTACACTAGCTCACTTGGGCGTTGGTGGGAGACTAATGCAAAGAGAAAGTACAGGGCGCAGGAGGACATACATGGAGACAGATGCATACAGACAAGCAGAAGGGCAGACTGTAGGTGTCTCATGTTGTGTCTGTCATAACGAATCAAACTCACTGGTTCCAGCCACAACATTTGAAAAGAATGACGAGGCGAGCATCCCAAGTGATGGATCCATATGGTCTACTATTGATCTATACAGATAGATACAGAGATGTAACCTGTTACTTAAATAAACAGTACTACAGTGAGTCAGGTACCTGGTACCATGTGGACGCAGTCAAGTGCCATGGATTAATTAAGAGCTCAAACTTACTCAAACCTTCTGCACACCTCTTCACCCCTGCCCCATTCGGGCATTTATTTTTAATTTGACTCCATTTATGCAGCTACCTCCCTCTAAGAGCAGGCGGCCTGGAACTCACGGAGGGAAATGAAGCAGAAGAATCGACTGTGTGGAAAGCGAGGCAGTGAATTGGAAGAAGGAACCTCGGAGGACTGCTAAAAGCCTGTGAGTTCCACACAACAGGCCAGTACACAGCCCTATAGACATTTTGTCTTCAGCAAATGCAGCTCTCCCAGTCCTGCATGGCTTCTAAACAGTCAGCCAGAACATGAGCGAACGTTCTCCCTTACAGAGCTGCAAAGCTAATAACAAACACCATGCGTGATGCTGGGAAATTCAGCCTTTGGTCTGTTGATGAAGTCAGGTGGTCTCATTGAGGTAATAGTTTGCTTGAGAAATGTTGAGTGTTTATAGCAGTCTGACAGAGTATACAGATGTATATATGCATGAGATACATGTATATATTCATGATCTGCTTCATTTAAGGGGCAGCAGATGATACGGTGTATAGTTTATGGTTTAGCCCTGGTGTCTCTGCTGCAATAGAATCTTATCAGGAAATGTCCTTTGAGGTTCATTACTACACACAAGCACACATACACACTCCAGATCCCTGTCACGTGCCAGCCCATGCACAACTGACAGGCTGGCCCTTTTAAGGAAGCAGGTAAAACACTCACACTTATCTGTCTCTCACCCATGCCTTCCCATGTCTTTGTCAAGTCAAGAACTGCCTGACCTGCCATGCCTTGAGTGGCTTCCAGAGAAGATGTGAACATGATTAGACATGGGAGATTGGAGCAACTATTTCTCAAACATTCTGTGTTTATGTCAGGAACATCACAAATTGTTTGGTGGGATATTGTAAATATCTGTTTAATGATATATAACATTATTGAGTTACACAGGAGAGAGTATTGCTGCTTCATAGATCCAGGGTTCCACCCTGAGTTCAGTTTGCGCTGAGTTTCTCATGTCCATAAGAGATTCCTCCAGGTTGTCTGGTTTCCTCCCACCTCCCAAAAACCATCCCAGAAGGTAGATGTGTGCAAAGGTGTATGTTCCTGTATGTTCCTGCCTCACACCCAGTCTTAAGAGGACTCTGAGGTGCTCGCAAAACCTGACCAGGATTAAATGAATTACTGAAAATGAATGACTAAATTATGGAGTTAAATTTTCTGCCGATTGTAATCTGGTGTAAATCCAAAGCGGTATGCAGTGTTTTGATTTTGATCACAAATTCTGCTTTGTGTACTTGCAACACAAACTACATTTATGAATCACTGGTTACCTGGCAAAACAAATTTTTAAAACTCAGTGGGATGTTTTTTTTTCCGAGACTTTTTACTTTTCAAGTTGATGTATTCAGGGACGCAATCCAAGCTGATCCAGCAGTGGGGATTAAACAAACTTTCAAAACTGTGCATGTGGAAAGAAAAAAAAAGCGTTATTACAGTTTTTCTCAAATGCTAAAACACAAAAGCCAATCCTCTAAACCAAATGACCAGTTGTCTAAACACATTTA
>JAQMYM010000012.1:18886060-18927430 GCA_030014255.1 Parauchenoglanis ngamensis | reverse complement strand
TACTCTTCATATGAAACTCACAAATCTAAATGCCTAATCCTCTGCAGAGATCTAAGAAGATCCGTTACTGTAAAGTTCCTAAAAATATGCATTGGCAGTTATGAAACAAGGAACCTTCTCACAAATTGAGCATTGTGTTTTCAATTGTTTTGCTGTAGTGTGTAATGATGTGTATAGTGTTTACATTTTTGAAAGCTTCGAGCTGCTCTTTTGGTGTGAAAGTTTGAGTTTTGAAGTGAGAAGGTGTGGTTGTGTTTATGTAGCTTTAGAAAAGGGTGTTGTGTTTAGACATTGGGGAACATGGAGGAAACGTTTGTGAAATGTGTTTTAGCATTTGAGAAAAACTGTAAATGTCCACCTGTATAAGGCTTGCCGCAAGATGTATAACTTTTCCTTTCCTTTTATAAACATGAACATAAACATAAACAGTTTTTGGTGTCATGCATGATGACTACAAAATATACATACACAAGAGAACATGAGAGTACATATATAACCACAGATTAAGATTCATGTGGTGTATGTGATGGTTTAGTGACCATGGTTCCTAATTTATCCCTCATCTACTGCTCTGCTCATCTACTCACACAAAGCTAAGCAATCTGGGAGTGTAACAATAACTACAAGTGTGCTTTGTCGCTACCCTGTAATCCTTTGATGTGCATGAATGTTTCTTTTCCCTAAAAGGACTCAGAGCTTTCGATCTCTTATGAAAAAGATCCTTTTAAATCATCAGACTAATAAACAACTCACAGGCTCGCTTGACCGTACAGCCTGGTGAGTCACAGCCTGATCTTCCACGCTGATAAGCCAAATTGACTCGACAAGTTTCAACTGCCAGCTCCTTCATATTTGCTCCTCGCTCTACTGTTTCGTTTTGTGCTGCTGCTGAAGACGAACTGTTATTGAGCTGTGATTGAGGCCTCCTGATCTACTACTGCAAAGTAAACATGGCAGCTTTAGCTCATCTCTACAGCTTTACAGTCCATAAAAGGTCTTGCTGCACTCACCCACATCTCATACTCTTTACATTGTTGTTCTGTGAGAGCAAGTGCTTATTTTCTTCCACATATGCCCATGAGCTCTGGAAAATAACATTCAGTCATTAGATACAGTACGTTTCTGTTAAAATCACCAAGTAATTGATGTGTTTTCATACTCATTTCATTAACATAGTATTAATCCATTAGATAGTGTTTTTTTATTCCATTACTGCAATACATATTTAAGCACTGATGTTGAATAGCAGATGAGGCATACTGACCTCTTAAAATAGACAGAACTTTAAGTGTAAGACATTAAATCGTTAAAAGTTGGTAAATAAACTAGGCAATGGGTTTAAAGCAGTGTTTAAAGCTGAGAGAGACAGAGAGATGGATGGAGTGATGGCCGGACGTGTAGTAAGAGTGGGCTGGGGAATATCGTCGTGATAGCGGAGGAAGTCACTATAAATGTCTCCAAGAGGCTTTTGGCAGTGAGTTGTGTAGACAGAGGGCGCTGAGAAAATTGAGAAAGCACCTTAAAAGGAGCAAGCATGGGCTGTATAAACCAGAAAGAGCTCTCTGAGCGTAAAGCACTTAGAGCACTCTTTAGCCAGAGTTTACAGACACACTGATGCTTTGCAATGTCTTGACTTGGGTAGAAGTTACAGAGAGCGGACATTAGAATTATAAGCATGCTTGGCACTGCAAGGTGTTGCTCCTTCTTATATAATGCAGCTCATTAACGCTTAGAACAACATGACTAACAATTCTTCAGTTTTCTGAAGGGGTGAAATGAAGGAGCAATGATGAAAGAGTGTCACAAATAGTTCATTTTAGTATTTTAAAATAATATGATTCATTCTAAAAAATCTATTTTTAAATTTGAAAACAAAAATCATACTAGATTGCAAATTTAGAAACAAGTATCAGGACCTTAACAGTAGTTTTTGGTAACACTGGATATTATTTGGACACTACAAATCGTCATTCATTCGCCTTCAGTAACTCAGGGTTGTGCTGGAGCTGGAGCCAAGGAGGGAGTGTTCACCTCAGATACACACATTTTCATAATGCTATGGGCAATTTAGTCCTTACACTTTAGGTCCAAATTGACATTAATTATAAGGTTCCTTGTTTTTTAAATAAGTGACATGTGGGTTAAAGCCCTTCGATTCAAATAACCACTCAAACCCATTCAAGTGACCCATCAAGAATAGAAATAATGATTGAGATAATGGTGGATTATGAGTCCGCTTTGAGAACCACGGCTCTGTAAACCTGTCATAAATGAACCTGCCAAAAATTCTCAAAAATGTGATGACAGTTTATGGTCTTGAAATTTAGTAGATAATCTGCACACACTCTATAGACTCTCTGTTGCTTCACTTTATTTAGATGATCCAGTTCATAGCTCTCAGTATTATGTAAATCAGCTATAGACTATAACTCTTCCCTAATGCTCTGACAAATTCAGATCCATTCCATGTGGAAAAATAGATAAATATGTCACTTGTCATATTGTTGAGAATCAGTTGATAAACTGATGGTTATTCGTTGTTTATAGATGGTTTGTAATGGGTTATCACTCTAAATAAAAATTTTTTCAGGTATGGATCATTCAGAAGGAAGCTGTCCCTTGGCTTATATTCACTTGAAATTGAATGTTAAGGCCACGCTGCTGTCTCAGGTTTGGTCAGTGCATTCATGGTTCATATAATTGCAAAACTAATCCACAAATTCTTTTAATCCATAATGACATAAGAAAGACACTGAAAAGGAGCAGATTTGTGCACATATTGCTATATTTTAATATTTTTAATACATGGAAATGCAGTGGCACACTACAAACAGTATAAAACTTTTGAAAGTAAAAATTACACTGTACCTACACTTTCATGAGTAATGCATCTATTTTTGGAAAGTGTTTTTTATGATGGTTTAAAATATGTACCTCTTTGCTGCCTTCACGCAGACATGAAACTGTAATACGAGGCTGTAAATAATTCATAAAGTGCCTGAGGTATATCAGAGACAGCTGGCAGAGTAGACGGAGAGACCAGGCTACACCTAGGCAGATCCAGAATTAGGTGTTTCTGAGTTTGAAGAGAACCTTGCTTCATATTTTGTGCTCTTGAGTTTTGTTTTGATTTATGGGTTGTGATGTTTAAGACATCCAGAATTTGTTCATGTTGCTCTCTGGGAAATTTCCAACTTGTTCATTTTACATTATACCGCAATTTTGAGATTTCTGAGGCATGTATTTATTGTACAAATGTTTAATTCAAGTTTATATAAGGAGCAAGATAAATATTTAGTAACTAGTAGAACCTGCCTTATTGGCAATTGCCTCAGTCATAGAACAGGTCCAACAACACAATCTCTCGTAATATATTCTATAGGTGCGTGAACTGGTTCATGTATATAAATCGCTTGAAGACTGTAGTCTGCACACACCTTAAGTTTTATTAAATCATTTACTCAAACAAGGAAATATTACACAAATGTTTCGGCTTCATCTGTTTGTGGCCATCGTAGATCAAGACTCCCCTTTAAAAAAAAAAAAAGGCTGCAAGGCACCACATGACATGCTTGACAAAATTTTACCTTAATTTTTGGACAAAATTGCAGAACGCCATGTCCGCCTCAGAGACCACATCCACATACTGTTAAAACAATGCTATTCATCTCACTTTCACCATTGACCACCATAAGTGCCAGAATAGACAAGACTAATGTCTGGCTTTGGAGGAAAAGCAATCAACTTTTTTCCCCATTCATAGTTTGGATCCTGTTGAGTCTTTATGTAGAGAGTGGTGGTTTCCTTTATGGTCACTTTCCATTAAAACCTCTGACTGATTGACAAGCTATGTGAAGTGCAAGAGATGTCTACTAATTATAGGGTTCTTTATCACTCTGGTCGGAAATCTATAGTGTGTTACAATGATCTGTGTGGGAACCTTTCACATACAAAAGCAGCAATTTGTTCCATTTGTAAACTGCCCGAATGACTCATGGAATAATGGAGACCCAAGATTTAGAAATCATTTTCAAAGCCCTCAGTCTTATCAGCTTCACCAAATTGACTTCTGAAGTCCTCCACCCATGGACCATCTGATGTGTATTGTACACTTAGCTGATACAATTATAACCATCAGAAACCTGCCAGTTACAATCTCATTTGTTAGCAGAGATTTATCAGTCTAACAAGGAAACAAATTTCAAACACCACGACAGCAGGATACTGGACTGAAATAATTCCAGTGGTTCATATCATCACGAATTTAGTTTGAAACAGTTTTAGGTAAGAGAAGATTGGAGGTCATATTAAAATGCATCAATTTTAGGATATACTGAACACAAACAGTTTTTGTACATTTCATTGGCTAAAAACAACTAGACGTCATGAAGCACATTGAATACAGCCTATACATCATACATGTTAGACCCAGAATCCCAGAGGAGAACCAGAAGAGCTAAGTCAGTAGTACATTCATTCAGATGTCAAACACTGTCACTCTGAGTTGCTGTGGCCTTCTCTCCCTGTGATCTGTATCCTGTCATACTAAGGATTCCTGAGCAGCTATGCTGTATACAGAGTATTTTATCAACATGGTTAACTGATTTCTTACCAGATGAATACATGAAATACCTAGTAATTAATGAAGTTCAGACTGTAAGGCTAAATGTCACTGACCATTTCTGTATGTGCCTCAGTTTGAAAGTGTGAAACCAGATTCTCCAACTTATCTCAGTGTCTGAAGGGAATGTGACACTGTTGTTGTTGTTATTTTTACCTCAAGTGAGGTTTGATGGAGAGGTGACAGCATGGGAGACATCTTTATCAGCTACATTTACATATGAGTAGAGAAGAGATTTGAACTCCATGTGTGCCGTGTGGGGGCAGTGGGGGGAGTTGATAAGGGTGTTGGGGTGGTGGTGGTATGGTGGCAGTGGTAGTGAGGGTGGGTCCAACTGATCATTCCTATATGAAAAAAAATACATCATAAAATGTGTTTAAAGAAAACAGATAGTAATTCTACTGACTGAAATACAACAAGTGTACCTGATCCTTTTCATATTCCAGCTGGAAGCCAACTGACTCCCTGCTGCAGGTTTGACTGACTTTGGGTTGACGTTGATGTTCAGAAACTGGCATTTTGACCTCCATTTTGACTGCCATTTTGACCGCCTCTTCTATATAAATATATTCTATATAAATGGCAAACTATTCTAAATATATACATGACCTCCTATTCTATATAAATAGCAAGCTGCCATTTTGACCGCCTATTCCACTGGATAGATGCCTCTAAGCTTGCCATATATTCAGGAATAAATCCAGCCACTGGACTACCTTATTCAGTAACGACTATATGATTGCCTTCCTGTCCAGCGCTACAGATCTGTGTTTTCAGCTGTATTGATCGCCAACTAAGGAGAGAGTGATTATGGAAGAAGGTTCCTCTGTTTTCAAGGCCTTTTAAAATGAGATTTTCCATTGTATGCACATGGTTTGCATATGGTCAAGTTTTCCATCAGTAACAACCTTATCATTTTTGGCAGACCTGATATTGTTCATCATGTGAGGGCAGCATTGACAAGGTTATTATAACACAGATTGTATGCCAAGGCAGAGAAGAATCAATTTCATTTCACATTTGTCTCTTTTTTGGGTCATGTCCTGACCAATTTAGGCAAAATCCAAATCCTATCTTTCCAGAGTTCTCCTTCAGACTCCTGCAGAGTCATTTTGGGACCTAAAAAATATCTAATGGATAACTTGATCTATGGTACCAATACTGCAACATCTAGAATATCTATATAGTAGCTTATTCAAGCAGAGAGAAATATAGTACTGGCAAGCCACGAGTTAGATCTGAGGCAGTGGTGTTACTGGTAAGAGTTAACAAACCATGGACAGAAGGCGTTCATAGAAATGTTTTGCTTGATGCCCAGTCCAACAGCCAGTTAGACAGACTGAGTCAATGGATAACGACTCCTCTGGCTGAGTGTATCAGGACTCCCTTTCCAAGCATTAGTTTGATGTCCTTCCAGTCTATCTTCATTTTCAGCCTATTGTTTACTCATAGATTATCAGTGGAGATAAGCTTTGGCCATGGTTGAGTGGGCTGTGGAACAGTAAGGAAACGTAGCCGGCTTATAACTGGTGAGAGTAATGAGGAAGGCTGGTATTATACTTCAAATGAAGAAAGATCTAAATGAGAAAGAACATTCCATTGTTGCCAGAATGGCTACTTTTGAACCAATAAATAAATAACAGTGGTTTTGGCTGTGAAAGAGGATGCTGCAGAAAGAGATGTTGGTTAAAGATGGTAAGAAGGTGGCATACTTGATATTTCCATTAGCCTTGCTGCAATTTCTATAATTACAAGCAACGGACAAACAGTGGAGTCAGAAATCAAACTGCCTCTGTACTCAGGGACACATGGAACCATGTAATAGACTGTTTGCTTACAACAATAGGTCTCAAAACAAAATGTTTTAGAAGCTTGTCCTCATTGTGGTGTACAAACTGAAACCACCAATGTCTTTATTACTCAAAAGATGTCCTTATGTGTCGACACAACATTTTTGATTTAACTAAAGATTCCAAAATGACTACAACTGGACAGAGGCTCCAGACTAGCAGGTCATATAGGACATTAACCGAGATTTATCACCTATAACACCAGGCATCTTGATATATCAATTTAAGGTTCTCTGTCATAGATAAGATCTAGATCATCTAGATGACCTCAATAACATCTTCTATCCTTCTCAGAACAGGAGTGCCATTAGGAATTACTGGCTCCCTGACAGATTAATGCCTAAACGCTCTCCACCCCAGAAAGGGTTCCCCCTTAACCCCTGCCCCATAGTTCTGGGTTTCATCCAACTTTTATGTACTTTTCCTTAGGTATGTAGTTCAGAGCTCCTCTGCCATATCTCTATGCAATGAGGGCCCACATATAGTCTTATAGAATAGATTATGTTTCTTCTGAAGTATTTTGTACAATGGGAGGGTTATGGTTGGTGATGTTTCTGAAACTTTGTGAACTACTTGGTTATCATATGACAGAAGAGACTTTCAAGAAATAAAATGTATATCCACTTATTATTATGGATTATGACTAAAAGACAGAAAGTGCTATTTGGCTATACTAAAACTTTCAGATGGTGCAACTCTAGATCATTATGGTTTAGCTTCCTGTTAGTGGTTAAATGATGCTAAGCGCTGGTCTCTTGATGCGTATAACTTTGTCGTTGGTCACGGTCAAGACGTAATGTTTTATAATGACAACATCATGATAATGAAAAGCCAAGGCCCAACCAGCCTCATTTCTACACGAAACAATGTTAGCTAACAAAATGTGTCCTTTACAGACAACTTCTCAGAAAGAACATGACCTAGCTATCTAGCATTAGCTAGCTAGTTGCGTTATGTAGATTTTAGGCTAACTACAATATAAATGTATTATACAAGCTAGGCCTGTTGAATTGTAATTTAGCAAGCTAACTTCACTGATACAATAGGCAGCTATCCCTGTTTGATATCAACTCCAGCTTAAAATTAAATTTCAAATAACAGAACATATCCATCATAACCAAGAGCAAACAGTAGTGCAGAAAAATGTTTAGCTAATTCCACTACCACAGTGAATTGCACTTTCTTTTGGGACCCCCTGCCCTTTGACTCTCAGTAATCAAGAGAAATACTCATGTAACAGAGCCTGAAGCTAGATTAGCCTGAAAGCAGGAAAAGGGGGTTTTCTGATGAAGTGTGGAGGTGGAGGAGAGGAAGAGTAATGATGCAATGTCTCTATTCTACATCAGTGTTCCTCTGGGACAAAGCCGTTTCTACTCCCTCATCATAACAGGGTCCAAAATCAGAGCAACCTCTTGTTTTCTATCATGCCTGAAGACTTAAAATAGCATCAAAATGTGCTTGAAATTAGCAGCGAAGAAAGATTAACAAGTGATCCTTAAAAGCGGCATTATAATACAGTTGGCCAAATATGGGGAATCACAGATGAATGAACGGCTGAGTTCAGGACACCTCTTCGACCCTATGTCCAGCTCCTACTTTTTGATGTTTGATTAAGATAAATCAAATTTTATCTCTGCCAAGCATGCAAAAGGAGGATTTGGAGTAAAGACACAGAAAGTCTATTTTTAGTTTCAGAGCAAGAAATGGCAGCAGGTCAATGATTACAAAGGAGCCAAATATTTCCAGAGCCTCCCTTTGGCGTGCCCCGCCTTTCCCTGATTATGTTCACACACAAAGTCAGGAAACTGGCTACCGTTTGCTGTTGAAAACATAAACTCTCCCCATATACCTATGGTGCATAACCTGAAATCTGGCCACGTGCTCTCGCATTGTCAGTGTCCACTTTAGCTCGTGTATAACAAGCTAAGAGATTCGCTAATTATTCAGAGATGTCTGGTGTTTCATGTCAACAGTGCTTTGTATATCGACTCCCCAGACAGTCACACCGTCGTCCTCTGTTCCGGCATGATATAATTTAATTGTTTAATTTACAGGACTGCAGTTGTTTACCATAGCCAGGTCAGTGGGCATCACATATGTAAGTTAATGTATAGAAAACAGTACCTGCACCTGAGGGATGAGGCAATAGGCACCGTGCAGAGGATTCCCTGTTTCAATGATATATATTTTCATTTTCTTGTTCAGATCTTCTTGCATCTATAAGAAAAGTATACACATCAAGAGTTGTTTATGATCAGTGGAAAGAGGAAACAGTGTAATGGCAGGAAATGGAATGTTTCTGAGGGAGGGCCTGGGTTTCCTCCCCATCTTAGCTGTACAAAATAGACTTTAGACCTTATCCTCCTCTAAGGAGTGTAGTGGCCATGAGAGGGGAAAACCCCACAATATCTGTATAATTCCTTGGCTAATTTGTCCAAACTGTATTCAGTACTATGCTTATTCAGTACTTATTTGTACTCAGTATTCAGTACTATACTTATTTTTTTTCATTGCATCTTAATATACATAGATGTGACTGAAATTATTAAAAATATATACAATTATTATTTTATTAATTATTTTATATAATTTAAATATAAAATGAATATTTATTATGAAATTATTTTCTTCTTCTTCTTCTTCTTCTTCTTAATAATATTATTATCATTATTATTATTAGTGCTGTTATACTTTTTATTGTTGTTAAAAGCAATTATTTTTTATTAATTACAAAAATTAAGATCTTTAATTATCATTGTTATTAATTATTAATTATTAATTATTTTTTGTACATTGCATTTGAATATTTTTATATTATATTAATATAAAATACATATTTAATGAGTTTTTTAATTATTCTTATCTTCTACTTCATATTTTTTACTAGTAGTATTAGTATTGATGCTGGGTTTTTTTATTTTTTAAATTCTGTAATTTTATAAATTAATAAATTCTATTCATTATTTAATGGTAGATCTTGAACAATAATTGCAATCAATTCCACTTGTGCATATAATTCCTGCATTTTTTACATTTTGGTTTTAGGATACACAAAATAATAAATATGCATTTCATATAATCTAGCTTTCAGATTCTTCATTCTTTTTAAGGTTGGCCATTCACCTTAAGGAAATGATAAATTGTCATGAATTCATGACAGTCTTTATGGCTTCAAGGTCATTTCAGAGTTTGCATGCTGTAAAATCAGCAATCACACACAATCATAACCCAATATATCCTTTAGCATATATCTTTCAGTCAGCAGTGGGTCATGTGGAAAGTCTGTGACAGTTTAAAGAACACAAAGGTTATTACACTAACATTATAAGGTTCTATGTTGGCTAAGAATGAATGGGACACACAGTACTGTTTAGGCAGCCTATGAATTCTGCATTATTGAGTAAATGCAAAAACATTTTAGGTTTCCAAACATTACTTTCCAAAAAATAAACAAAATAAACAAAATAATGTTACAGAAAAACGTTTGTATGTAAGTAAAGAAAGCAAAATATTTCACAAGAGACCCAAACAACATGATGAAGGCTCTTGGGTTTTGCATGCAACAAAGAAGCAAGTGCAACCGTCAAAGTGTCCAAAAGAACTGTGGCAGAATCTCCAAGGCCCTGTTTACACTTGGTTTTAAAATGCATCTTGGGCAATCGGATCACAAGTGAATAGAGAGACACATTGCTGTTTACACCTATGTCTATCTACTGTACCACGGTGTCCAGCTGACCACTTGTGTTCAGATTTCATTACTGCCTACGTCACTTCTGCTAGAAGGTCAAAGGTCCCCGCTCACAGTTATGTTAAAAAAATCAAACCTGCAACATTCCTTCATTATTTTCTGGCACTCCAACCATGAATATCAGTGCCCCTCTCCCATTTTTTCACATGCTGTTGAATGCATCTTGGTTGTTGTTTACACTTATATTTAGCGCTGTCCACTAGTGATCCAAACATTCAGGATGCATTTTAAAACCAAGTGTAAACAGGGTCTGTCTTTCATGTGTCCCCAAGGTGTCCACTTGTGTTCAGATTTCGTTACTGCCTACGTCACTTTTCCTGTTATGTTCTTGTCTCAGATGCAAAATGGACCCAAGATGCATTTTAATAACAAATGTAAACAGGGCCTCACAAGATGCTCAGTAAACCCTACCAGCTCATTTCCTTATAAAACTGCACAAATCGTACCTGGCACTACTATTTAAGAAAAAAAAAGCAAAGGGTCATCACACCAAGTACTGACTTTGTTTAGTTTATTACTGTTTACTTCATGTTGTAGGCTAGCATTTTTCTTTTAGGTAGAAAGATTTCATTTCATTATTTTTGAAATCATCTTTACTTTAAAGCATTTATTTGCATGTGCCTAAGGCTTTTGCACAGTACTCCAGAACCTTATGGATTACTAAATACAGTGGAAAAACCAATGTGTCATGAAATTTTAAAAATGTGATACTTCCTAGAAAGAGGAAGCAATAAAATGGACGTAACGCGACTGTGGAGACAAAGGAATCCAAAAAAAAAACAAAATGAGGAGGAAAAGAAAAGTAAAGCAGAAAGTTTTGGTGGTGGTAGTAGTAGTATAGTGCACAGCACAGGTCCGCCCTCTGTGAGGGGTTGATGCAGGCAGTGGGCCGGGCCTGGGGCCAGCTGAAGTCCATCTGCAGCGCTGCACTTCTCCTCCACCTTTAATATGATTGATCAGCGAATGGAAAGGCAGAGGAGTAGGGCGCGCGCAGAGACATCTTCACCTTTTAAACTGAACCTGTCCTTCATTTCTCTTCTGATTGAATTTAAACTCAAACGAGCTTGATGTGAGCAAGGCAGGGGGAAACCAACCCAAAAAAAAAAATCACTTCTTTTTCCCTTTCTCACCCTCACAGTGCACTTCTCCACTACATCACCTTTTAAAAAATTTTTTGTTGTTGTTGTTGCTTTTTTATTTTAATTTTTTTTCTTTTCTGGTACCTCCTTGGATACTTTGGCTTACAGCACGGCTTCACCTGGGCACGTCTTTTCCTGAAGTCTCACCAAACGACACCAAGATTTTCTTCTGCCAACTTTAACGCACGTCAGGGCAAAAAAAAAAACAAAAAAAAACAAAGAAAAGAACAAATCCACCGACAGGGAAAACAAAAAGAGGTTTTTTTTCTATCGCGTAAAGAAGCGTTAAAGTTACACAATGAGTCTCAAATCAGATTCTGAGCCGAACAACAATGTATCATTAGAGGAGGAGGTAAGGGAAAAAACGCTACTCTTTAAAGTTTGTGTGTTTCTGAGGGACGGCGCTGAGTCGGAACTGTGCGCACTTTTCCTTTCTTTTTTTCCTGTTTTGCAGGTAGTTTTGATATAAAACATCATGCAGCCTCTTTTTTGTGTGTGTGTTGTTGTAATTTAGTGTTTTACAGGGTTTGAGCTCTTGAACGCAGCACAGGTGTGTGTGTTCATGTTCTGTTTTGCTGTTTAGAATTGCGATTTTATTATTTGCATGAGGAATGTGAGTTGAAAAGGAAAGGGCTGTATTGTTCTCGGTGTAGTTGGTTGATGATTAATCTCCAGTTTGGCGATGTAATGTAGCCTAGAGTCTTTCACCTACTTCACTGGTTAACTTTTTTTTTTTTTTTTGTACAATTAGCGTTGACTATAAGACTTTCTAGCCTAACTTGGATTATACATGCTCCTTAGAAGTACATCTTTACTAGGGTGTAGGTATCTTTCATATGGAAAGGTGGAGGTTGTGTATTAGTAATCTAAAAGATAATAAAATTTTAAAGAGTGGTCCTTAAGGTCCATGTATGTGCCTTAAATCACGTTTAAAGGTACTCTACAGGACGGGTACACAAAATACACGGTATCCTTAAGGGGAGCACCACAGTGACAAGGAAAGGTACAGTTTAGTACTTATTTTATATAAATATTTATTTTATGTACTGAAACTTATAATGCTGTAATATTATTGAAAAGCACCTGACAGTTTATAAAGAACAACTCGGCTTCATCTACCAACTTCATTCTCTACATTACGTTAAATAAAATAAATAAATGGAGCTGTTAAAGATGCTGTTTCAGTTATAGTAGAAATGCTTGTGTAAGCACCTTTAAATTGAATGTCTGTCAGGTCATAAAGTAAAATGTGTTTGGGGTGAAAATGTTAGTTGAAAGCCATACTGGAGTGAACACCTCTTTACTAAAACCTTGTCCAGTCTTCCCGTCACCTCTGGCCCCTGCACTGGAGGGATTTCCTGCTGCATGTCTGCTCCATTTAGTTTTCCAATTATTTTGTTACAAGACCAAAAGTCACCGGTCCCTCTCCAGGAGTGCCGTCTGTTTGTCCAAACCTGTGGATCAAAGCACACCTCAGATCTGTAAGATGTCTATGTAAGATGTCGTGCTGCATTTAATAATCCGTTTGCCCTGCATTAACAACTTTAGCAATATGCTTTCTAGTTCCTGGGACGTTCAGCTGTTCTGAAATGGTCCGTCAGCATGGTTCTGGGTATAAATGCTCCTCAGTTTTTGTAGAGTTCATTGTTTAGGAGGAGGATTATACAGTGGTACCGAGTTGGTGTGTTCTTTGTGGCCAGGTGCTGCATGTTCTCATCCAGCTCTCAAGTGTGTATTCTAGTTGTACTTGGAACAGGTGTGGGACTTGTTTTTTGACCCTAAACAGGACATGGAACGCTAAACATTTAGAAATATGTTTTGTCATGCCAAACTAGAGTCATAGTAATAGCATTTAGTTCTATCCGGTTCATTCATCAGGTTTTTCACTTTTGCAGTATTTTAGCTTTTTGTTTCGTCATGGGTACAAAACATAATGCTTAAGTTTTGCTGTGGATTCCATTAGAAAAAGTTCTTACAGGCTAGAGCTAGCTTTAACATTTGCGCCCAGTGTTTGTCGGGTTGACTCACCGTGAGGCTGTCCTCAGCTTGGTCCAGGCCATAGTGACCTCTCAAATAAAGGAAATGATGACTTCTTTCCAGTGGGCTCTGTATTTGCGGAAATGATGCGCGTAGAAATATGAAGCCTGGGTTGAGGTGGCTCGGATTTGAAATGCAGATGTGTTGCAGTGTTTCTGATGTGTAATCATTTTAGAGGCTAATTAACAAGGTTTTTTGTTTTTTGTTTTTTTTTTAAATTCCCATTTGGGATGTTCATATCTGGATTTTAGAACAGGTGACGCTTTTTTTTCTTCCTTTCCTTAAATAAGAGAACCTATAGAATATATGTACTCGAGTGTATGTAGTATTCTTTAAATATCTGGCTCAATAAGAGTGGGTGATTATTATTAGTGTTTATTTTCACAAACGTGTACAAATCAGCAATTTCTTTCTTTTTTTTTTTGCGCTCAGTAAATTTCCCACTGAGCCCCTTTTCAGCTTTTCCAATCACTATTTCTCTGTACACACCGGTATCATTTGCTTCATCTGATTCATTTTGTAGTGAAATTAGACTGTTCTGCCTTCTGCATCGAAGCAGGATTTCTTTTTCATTCCCCATAGATATTCTTGCATCCACAAAAACACTTTCCACGCTCAGTTCACTCACTCACTTGGTAGCCATGCACACACTTAATGTCTTCACTTAACTAACACAGTTTCTCATGATTTTTGTGTACAGTCAAGCTTAAATACTGAACAAAAGCTGCAGAAAATGGAGAGTTTCTGAGACAATAGGAAGGGAAAAGTTGCAAGCGGGCAGGACTAAAGGTAGTTTGAATCTTGATTAATACACAGTTTTTGTTTTTTTTATATTATTTTCAGGTACTGTTCTACAAAAACGAATTCACAGTAAAAGCACACTTTCATGAGCTTTACTAGCCCATTGCATATTCACACTAGTTTGTGATCATCGAAGTTAAAGGACACTTTGTTTATTTTTGTTCTGAAGTTACTGAGGCATTTTCATTTTCTAGGTACGAACACTTTTTGTCAGTGGTCTGCCGGTAGACATCAAGCCACGGGAGTTGTACCTGCTGTTCAGGCCGTTCAAGGTATTCAAAGCAACCAAGCGGTCCAAAGGAACACACTTCTCCTTGTCTGGAATTTTTCACGATTGTGTATATTTCAATCTCTCAACTATGAAGCTATATTTATGTATGAAATTATTTAGCCAATTACTGTTTGTTCTCTAAAGAGCCTTGTTTATCAACAAATATGGTTACTATTTATTTCTGATTTTATTTTATTTATTTTTTTCCAGGGATATGAAGGATCTCTCATAAAACTAACCTCAAAGCAGGTAATATTTATGAATTTGTCTTTTCCCATTTTTTCAGGCATGTCTTGTGTATGTTATGGGAAATACAGTCACTACAGTTAATGTGTGGTGCTTTATGATTGGGGGGGGGGCATTTTGTGAGCACTATGGATATGAAGTGGAAAGATGCTACATGTTTAATTTATCACTCTAAAACTGTCTCTCTCTTTCTCAGCCTGTTGGCTTTGTTACCTTTGACAGCAGGTCTGGGGCCGAAGCAGCAAAAAACGCATTAAATGTAAGTAACCGTTCAGTCGTCTGTAAGTAAATGTCTGTGGCAGTGAATACTCTGAATTATTGATTAGCTCCCCGCCTTGTGCGCCTGTGTCTAAAAGTTTGACTCGATGCCTCGGTGACTCTCGTGCCTAAATAAGTTTGACTCACTCTCGGTCCCTAAAAGTGGAAAGTTCCATGACGTCACTGGGTTGTTGGCTTAGTTTTAAAAGCTCTCAGTGCTGTCAAAATACAGCAGATGTCTGATGTGTCTGTTAAGCTGGTCAGCATCAGGCTTGAAAAGGGTACATCGCCTCTGAGTCGCTGATGCCTCATAACTCAATCATTGCAGTGGTGCTAAGCAAATTTATCTGTATGTAACTTTAACATGGTTCTGCTGCTGCCAGAATATAAATTACTGCTGCTGTTAATGTTCTGCTTCTTCTATTAAGTATGAACAAAGACGGACATGCTCTGAACCTCACTGCTTTAATTTCTCAGACAGTTCATTAAAGTAATCGAAGATCACACTTGCTAAGAAATGACCCGCAAGCCTTTTTGGTCTGCTCCACTGTCTCGTCTCTCTAAGGGCATTCGCTTTGACCCGGAGAACCCCCAGACACTGCGTCTGGAGTTTGCTAAGGCTAATACCAAGATGGCGAAGAGTAAGCTGATGGGCACGCCGAACCCCTCAAGCCTGCACCCAGCTCTCGGGGCTCACTTTATTGCACGTGATCCATGTGAGTATGTTACGCTGGCTTTTAACACGCACTTATGCAGTTTTGACCCTGGTGTGTGATGCTCAGGGTTCAGATTGGGTGTCGGTTTTTCTAAGCTGATGAAGGGTTCTGTCTTTGTAGCAGAATAGCTCAAAATTTGCAATACCAATAACACAATGTTATAATGATTAAACATAATGTAAATAAAGTGATTGTATGTAAAGTAGAGATGGCAACGATTCAATACCCAGCATCAGTATCGGGCTGATATCAGCAAAACATAGTGGATCGGATCAGATTAAACATTGGATCCTATAACAAATTGCAAATTGGATTAGGAAAAGCAATTGTGAGCATTTACATATAAAGAGACTTGACTGGTTTTTACTTTTGTTAGCAGTGCTTTCATTATAGCTACAATGTAAGTGTTTTGTGTGTGAAAGGTTTAGAAAAAAACATTCAAAAGTTTGTACACCCCTACTAAATTTATAGGTGTTTATTATGATTATACATTGGAGAACAATACTGAAGACATCAAAACTAAGAAGTAACACACATGAGATTATGTGGTAAACAAAAAAATGTTTAATAAAACCCCAAAATGTTTTATTAAACATTTGTTTCAAAATGTTTCATATTTTAGATTCTTGACAGTAGCCAGCATTTACCTTGACAGCTTTGCACACTATTGGCTTAATCTTAACCAGCTTCATGAGGTAGTCACCTGTAACGCTTTTCAATTAGCAGGTGAGACTTGTCAAATGTAAATTTTGATTTTCTTGAATTCTTAATGTGTTTGTGACCCTCAGTTGTGTTTTGTGTCGCGGTAGTGTCGCTATACAGTAAATAACGCTATTCCACAACTGTAGTAATCCATATTCTTTCAAGAATTGCTCAACTTGGTAAAGAGACCATCATTACTTTAAGACCTGAAGTGTCTTAAGCAATCAAAATGGAACAAAAAGCAATGAATTAGAAGGGGTGTCCAAACTTTTGACTGGTACTGTGTGTAGAAAAGTAGGAGGCATAGCTTGCACACTTCGGACGTCATGTGACTGGCTGTTCCTAACGTGTTTGGTGTCTTACTCTGCAGATGACCTGACTGGTGCAGCACTCATCCCAGCATCCCCGGAAGCATGGACACCGTATCCACTGTACACCACTGAGATAACCCCTGGCCTGCCCCACGCAGCCTTCTCCTACCCTGCAGCCGCTGCAGCCGCCGCTGCCCTGCACGCCCAGGTGAGGGAGCAACCGGTGTGGTGTTCTTCCTTTCCTTTCTAATGCATGCTGTATGGATGAGCCTGGACACCTGCTTCTCCTTTTGTTTTAATTACAGAATGCAGGTCTTTTTATACACTTTCTTACTAAACAAGTGCATCAGTGACTGAGGAACAAATGAATGAGTGAGCAGTCCCAGTTTCTAGTGAAGCATTTTTACTCTGTCATTTCATGTACTGAACGCATCCTCTAATCTGGCTTCATCCTTGTTGGGTTTTTTTTTTGTCGTCTGTCTGCAGTCCTCTGGGAATGAGTAACAAACCTGCTTTCCCAATATATCTCTCAAATTCCTGCATTTGCCAGTGTTGCTAAGGGATCACAACAGAGAAAATCTGTTTTTAATTGCATCTCTCTCAGCTTGGATTCTATGTTGGTTGTTGAGTGAATCTGTGGCCGGTAGAGGCCGGTTAAACGTTAGCCAAACAGGCATGTGTTTGGATTTTTACAAGCTACTAAAACAATGCAGAGCGAGGCCGTGATGACTTTTGTTCTACTTACAAATAATGATTTCAATATACATGCATTACTATTCAACATTCTGGTATGGTCAAGAGATGAGAAGTCCTGTAAACATTTTTATTCCCTTCTTTTCATTTTCCATTGAAAAATTGTCATGTCGTGTGGATTATAATTTAACTATCAATTTATTAAAATGGTATCAAAGCCTTAATCTTGTTTAAGACTGTTAGGTTTCTTGTTAGGCTCTTGTTAATATTTAATGCTGTTCACTTCCACAAGTAATTGGATGTGACTGGTGTGTTCGTTCAGTCTTGATGGATCAGGTTTATTGATTAAACAGGCAAATTGTGCCTTCTGTTGCCATGACGACGAGACAACTAAATGCAAGGTCACAGGTGGAGTGGTTGACCAAGATTTTGAAAATGTCACAAATCTCACATATACCTGGCTGGTCCAACAGTCTTGTATTTGGAAACCATCTTGTACAGATCTACCTTTTTTTATTTCTGTGCTTTTTCTTTCTACTAAGGACAAATACTTGCTAAAGGAGATTTGTTAATTTCACCAGTTGCTTTGAAGTTTGCATCATTTTCAGGGTCAAAAGAGGGTTTATGTTCACTTGTCTTGAAGTCTTGTTTTGAATTAGGTAATGATGTACATTTTTACGGCTTAGCTTTTGGTGTGTTTCTCAAATTGTTGCAGATGTAAGAAGTCCTAGAGATGCATGATGCAGCATGTCATATAGGCTTCCTAACAGTAGCTTCCCCCCCAATTTGAACATGTTTATTTAATGCCTACAAAAATAAAATCCTGTACAATTTTTCACCATTAAGTCAGTTGTATCTGGAATTTGTCCTTTCGGTTATTATAAAAATTTTTTAAAAAAAGTAAGAAACTAAAGATGTCTCTGAAAAGTGCATTGTGACAATTTATCACAATATTGATCCCATATTCCCCAGCACTTCCCACATCACTGTTTTTTGTTCATCCAAAGTTACTTGGCCTAAAGCAAAATAAACCCCTCGATGAGAGCGGACATTTAAAATAATTGACCAGATACCGCAGGATGTTGCAGCGACCTAACTAGATTTAGCATTGGAGTAATGCTGCATTCAACTTGCCTCGGAAGTGACGTCATTTTCATCCTCTGTGCATTTGAATCTCAAAGTGGGGGGAAAACATTGCCTTCATGTCAGTGTTTTGTTAGCTACAGTCTAACCAGTTATCAGTACAGTTTGCTGCTTTGAGGAGAATAAACATCACTCGCAATGTTGTATTGTTAAGGATTATATCCGTATGTTGATGGATCTAAAGCGAATACCTGTGTGTGTGTATATATAGTATAACTCATTTAAAGGTAAGGAACGCTGCTTTGTTTACTGTTAACACTGTGAGTGGCCAGAAAAGTCTTTATGTAAAAGATTATTGCAGAATATCTTACAGCCCATATGTAATGGAATAATATTTAATCATCCACTTTTTGTGTCCTTTACCAAATACCCATATCTCCACTGAGACTTGTAGCTAATATTTGAGAATTTACTAATATTAAGCACATTTACAATGGAAGATTTTCTGTGCTCTAAGCTGCTGTTCTGCCTCGCAGATGCGCTGGTACCCCTCGCCCTCTGATACTTCACAGCCTGGATGGAAATCCCGGCAATTCTGTTAAATGTATAATAGTAAGTATCTTTAAATCTGCTGAGCTTTTGGCTTTAATGTGTAACTGTGACCATGGACTGGGTTTGTGTGTCTGTTGGTTTACTACACTGTTCTTTCTCCAGGTGCTGCTCAGTACACGCAGGTTCGCCCTCCTATCCCTCCGTCCCTCTCAGTAAGGTGTAGTGGGCTCAATATTTAATTCAGTCAGGTATATTTAACAACAAAAAAAGTGTATAAATGACTTTACGGTTCTGGAGGATCGGACCCTGAGCATGAAAAAAAAAAAACCCAGGATGTTGTCTACATCTGAGGCCTCATGGGCTAATGGTACAGTCTCCACTTTTCAAAGCCACACCTGTAACGAGCCAATCATGGGCAAGTTGAAATTTCCTAGATGCTCTCTGTTGGTTGTGTTTTAAGGGGAGGGGAAGAGGGTAATCATTATGCATGTTGAAGTATAGGCATGAAATATAGAATGCAAAGCGTCAGTCTACCCCCGCCCCTTCCCCCTCCTTGTGTTGCCATTTGGTCAAGCCCTTTAGCTTTCTTGTTTCTGTGAAGATCTTGTATTCGACATGTCTGATGTTACTTGCAAGGTAGAGGTCTATATCTTGTTACAACAAAACATTTTTGTGTTCAAATTTCTATTCCACATGCACTGGGTCCCCCCACCCCCCTCCTACCTATACTCCATGATCGTGACTGTAAAATTGTCCATGATGGATGAATCCTTCTGAGACTCTTCTCCTCGAGACCTCAAATCCATCGCTCCTGCTCTGTGCTTGTTTAGAGTATATTTGAACAAAAAAAAGTACAAGTATTTTTGTACATTGTGTAATGAATATTTATGCATTTTTGTGAAATTAAATAAGTATATCTGTATAAGATGTTAAGTCTACCCTTGTTGTTTTGATATTTTGTTATCTTGTTTGAAGTAGATAAGTGCAATTTTTTTTTTTCCTTTTGTGTGTTGAATACTGACCTACCTGGATTGTGGCAGAATGGAGTTTAATGAATGAAATGGTCTGCTAACATGAGGGGAATGGGGAAAACAGTGGAATTTTATTTTATTTTTTTTTCCAGAATGTGAAACTGGATAATAAACAGCTTGATCCGAGACATCTTTCTGGATTTCTTTCTGAAGCAGAAAATGACGCTGTATTTCACTTAAGGTCAAACACTGAGCTCAAAGCCAGAAATGCATACAGTGTAAAACATTTTCTTGTTCAATCTCCATTTTAGGTCACTCCGTGCTCACTCGTATAATTCAAGATAATTTGAGACTTTTCTGACGTCTCCCTTGACTTCCTTTTTGGGCATTGTTCTTAGACTAGCTCGTTTTTAAGCTTCACCTCATCTTTCAAAGTTTGAGTAAAGCTCATGTCGTAAACTCAAGCTGTTACTTTTCTGCATACAGTTTCAATAAAGGTTGAGTCAGGAAGACACTTGTCAGTCATGAATCAAACCTCTCCATTACATTACACAAGCTCTGTTTGTAGGAATGCTCCAGGACTGCTCGCAGGACATCAAAAGCCGAGAGGAGCTCGCTCAAAACAGCTGGGCCGAGTACCCTGGAGCCCTGACTAAAATATGCTCGAGCAGAGCAATTCTATGTGTAGGCATTATATATCCAACATCTCTGGCTGTGAAAGCAGCATTCACAGGATGCGTGTGTCTTGGAAATGTGAGTGTACTTGCATATTGTTGACCGTGCAGAAATACGGTCCCTGTTCTTTGCCTCCCTTCAGGAATTTCCTGGAGTTGAGCAAAGATCCCTGGTTCTACCATTCTTTGTGAACACTGATGCATTGAGACTAGTCATAATGAATAATGTGCTTTTAGGTTGATGGATACTGATTATTCATTATGGAGAAGGTGCCAGTGTTGACTCACTTTACTGACTTGATTCAGTGTGTTTAAAGGTGCCATTTATAATAATTATAACTGTTCCTAGACTCCTAATGATTTCTCTTCAAAATTAAATACCTTAGATCTGTGAACAATGAGTCTCACTAGCTGTTTTTCAATTCCGGTTTCTGTTTGTTTTCCGGCCGAGAAATTGGCTTTGCCTTCAGTAAGAACAGAGTTCCTGTCGCGCTGCTTTTTGGGGTTTTTTTGTTTGTTTTTTTGGGGGTTTTTTTTCCCTAAAAATCAACTTGTAGCTTAAAGAGAAGAAGTGAAGTCAGGAGATATATTTGGCTTCTCTGGCTTTTCAATGCAATAGCAATTCGCCTTGCATTCAGCAGAACAAGAAGTTACAGATCGCTCCTTTAATTTAATCAAATTTTGCAAGCTTTGGTTTATTTGGTTCGCTACATGTCGGCCACCTTCCCATACAACTCTGGGGGGAAAAAAAAAAAAAATGACAGTAGTGAACATGTCTAGAATACATTCAACTTTATCTAGTATTTCTTATAAGATTAAACTAAACCAAACACAAAATGCTTAAACTTGGTTGTAGATATTCTTATTTTCAATCTTTAAATTTACCTATTCTGTTGGCAAATAATTTTGCATTTAATTGCATTTTTTAAAAGAAATGCTTAGAATTAGCGAAAATATCTGTCAATAGTTGAGCCTATTTAAGATTGCACTTAAAGCTTGAAGTAAAACATTCTCGAAATAAGTTTAAAAACTTTATATTTGGTTTATTGTAATCCTACAAGAAATCTTATGTATCTTATTTATGTATTACTCTTATGTCAATATTTGACTATATTCTTATACTAAATATATTATTTTTTAAAAGATTTCTTATACTAGTTATACACAATGACGAGAGAAGTAAAAATAAAGTATAATAATAATATAATTCAACGTATCTGTCTAATTCCCTGCTTGTTGGCTTACTGTAGTCGCCTATAAGTTGGTTTTGGCAAAATGTTAAGAAAATGACTGCCAATGACTGCTTTGGTCTTTGATTCACTACCTGGAATCACAATTGTAATCCAGTTTAGTTAAAGTTAATTTTAGTCTGTTCTCTTTGAGAGATTGACATTATCAATCACAACAGAGTGGTAAAAATTACACAACATGACAACATAACTGAAAAAGGGAACTGCATGTATAATGTGTTTTTGACGATATGTTCACAAAATTGGTGCTATGAACAGCCCTGGACTTCGGTCTTTCATTTACAATGTTGTTGTAACTCAACGGCTTTAAATTCCCTGCGATATCACACTACTGAAGAGTTACAGTCTCATGAGGAGTGAGCCGTCCAAAAATCTAGAGCTAGCCACCAGGATTACATTAACCATGAATAAAAGAACCACAGTGGAGACAGGTGTTCAGTAGAGTGCACACAGTGAAGCTGTGCATTGTTGTGCATTAGTTTCACTGTGCTGAAAAAAAGATTAGAAACTACCCGGAGAATCAGTTCAGAGAAATTACTAATCTTGGACAGCTGAATTTGATGCTGCAGCTACTGAAGTGTAATGATAAATCTTTTGCCTGTCAGTGTCACTCAGTTTAAAAGTATTTGCCTTGTTACTAACTTATGGTATGATATGACTAAAATAGCTTTGAATATAACATGAATTTTGGTCATCTCTATGACAAGATCAATTTACTGAACTTGTTAACCAAATGCCAACAGCAGAGATACCGACTCTCAGCCAGGATTCAGACTCATATTATATCATATTACAGTACATTTACCAAACACATCTACAGCAAAGCTCAGAAAATTACTTCAGACTTCAGGCACACAGCACACCATTCTCCAGATTACTGGCAAACACTTTCAGTGCATCCAACCATGGCCAAGCCCAGTACACAACTTTTTTTTAAACCTGCACTCTGTTGTAGACAGCTCATCTCCCAGTGTCACTAAGTCACTTCTTACTTTTTTCTATTGCCACTTGGACCCTTTACACATTACTTGGCCACTTTAAACATGGTCACTTTAAACTTGGACACTTTACACTTGCTCACTTCACTTGGTCACTTTACACATGAACACTTGTCATTTGAACACTTTACAGCTGGTGACATTACACTTGGTCACTACACTTTGATCATTTACGCTTGGTCACTTAGTCACTTTACACATGGAAGTTTACACATCGACACTTCACACTTGGTCATTACACTTGATCACTTTACATTGGTCACTTTACACTTGGACACTACGCTAGGTCACTTCATATGTGGACACTTTACACTTGGACACTTTATACTTGATCACTTTACATTGGTCACTTTACACTTGGACACTTTACATTCATACCATTTACACTTAGTCACTTGGTCAAATTACATGTAGAAATGTACACATGGACACTTCACACTTTGTCATTACACATACTCAGTGTACCTTCTGTCCCTTTTTCACTTGGACAGTTTACACTATGTTGCTCTATACTTGGACACTTTACATTTGGATGCTACACTTGATCACTACGCTTGGTCAATGTACATTTGAGCCCTTTACATTTGGACACTACACTTGGTCACTTTACAATTGGTCATTTTACTTGGACTCTACACTTGGGTACTACACTTGGCCACTTCACTTGGTCAAATTACACATGGACACTTATCACTTGAACACTACACCTAGACACAGCTGGTCATATTTCATTTGGTCACGTTTCCCTTGGTCACTTTAAACTTAGATCCTTTACACTCGATCACTTTACATTGGTCACTTTATATTTGGACCTTTTACACTTGGTCACTACACTTGGTCACTGTACATTCTGTCCCTTTACACTTGGACAGTTTACACTATGTTGCTTTATACCTGGCCACTTAACACTTGGACACTACACTTGGTCACTGTACATTTGAGTCCTCATCCTTGGACAATATACTCCATTATAGTCCAGTACTTTGTGCTGTATACAGCAATTCTTTCTTTCTCCACTACATGCATAGTATATTCTACTTTGTTAATTGTGTTCTAGTGTATTTCCAGTTTGATCACTTATCTATGCTCTCATGTGTGTGTGCATTTGTGTATCGTGTATGTATGTGTGAGAAAGACCCCTCACCACAAGCATCACAATGTACATATATATCTCAGCATACTGTGCAAATGATAAATAAACTAAGCACAAAATAGTGATAGAAATGTTAAGTTATGTTACAGATTCATGTCAGTGATTCACATCTAATCCCATCACGACAGCAGAGGTCTGGCTCAACATGCACTAGCTCATTTTTCTAGTTGAATTACTGCTTATAATAAGTGACCGGTCACTAGCTAGCTCTTCAACTTATTGAAGTGACCAAAAGTTCGGCTCTCCAGACAGACAAAAGAGCTCCTATTATAGAACCAAGTGTGTAGTAATACACTGTGGTGTTTGTGTGTGTGTGTGTGTGTATGAATGAATGAAGCAGCTGACTGATTGAGGTTGTAGGAGGTTCCCTCTGCTCACTGTCAGGCCAGATTAATTTAAATCACAAATGCTCTCATTAACACCCCTGACACACAGAAACAGTTTTGTATGTAGTTTCTTTGTGTCAGACCATGGCGACATCTGATGTAACCTATTGTCACAAAATTTACAAAAGGGTCAACCACAAAATAGTTTTTGCTTGTACTTGTCCACGATATATTCTAATACTAGCTTATTATCTACAAAATATATAAAATTCGTCATTTAATCCACAGTGAACCTAACTAAACAAGATAAAGTGCCACATCCATAAACACTTTAGCATTTTGTTTACTAAGGCTCTCCTCTGGTTTGTTCTGCTAGTCATTAAATATCGCCATCTAGTGACGAAATATTGTAATTTTTCTTGTTGTCATTCTGTCTAACTAGTGTGTTTATACAGGATTAATTAGAAATTAAACAGGATATTTCATAGCCGTGATATGAGGTTGTTATAAAGACAATGCAACTAAATAAAAATGTGAGTGGGGGTTATTGTATTCTCTGGCAAGTTCAGCTTTATGCAAATTAGAAGCGGCAGCTGCTTAGAGTTGACCAATCAGAACACGGGAGCCAAAGTTCTGTTGTCCGACTGCAAATAATAGCCCGCGTACATAGTTCCGCCTCCCATGCCTTATAAAATTATACGAGATTTTATATAGTAACATCTTGGTACTCTGTACTTTATAAATGCAAAAACAAAAATAAGAGGAATGTCGAGAAGGTTTCCCCTGTTGCTTTTGGTGACATAATTCAGCGTGCAGAAGTGGATTAAAAAGATCCAAATAAAATATGTCTTTTTAATTCGACCGTCTATGTAAAAAAAAAAATACACTGTATATTCTAGACTTTCATGATGAAAAGGTTTACTTGTAGACAATGTGCACTTCCTCTTAGTCACTTCACTGTGAAGACGTCTCTCATAGTCTCTCATGTGTCTGTTTATTCGAAAAGCGCTTCTGTCAGCGGAGTTTTGGTGCCATCTAGCGGCCACAAGCTGAACTGCTATTCAACCTTTGTTCGGCGCTTCAAAAAAATTTGATTCAGAAACATCGATTATTTACGTAAAAAAAAGTCAAAATATTCCTAAACATCATTTCTAGTGTCGGTTAAGACGTTTTTGAAAGATATATATATTTATATGGCTAATTTTGTTTCTATTTCTACATGCTGTGTATTTACGGTTTATCTCTTTATTCATGATTTAACCCACATACACCTGATTCACCTAAATAATCAGATTATTAAGCAATGGACATCTCTTCCATCTCTTCTAACTGAGTGTGTTAGAGCAGGGTAAAATATGCAGGACAGGACGGGTTACTACTCCGGGACCAGGTTTGGGAATCTGAATGCTTTGTGTAAGAGTAGTCCTGTCGTGTTTTTTTCTCCTTTGCACTTGTAGTCTTGCATTGCAGATTTAAAGGCTGTACTCTGTCTGTGTACTGGGTTTAAACAGACACCTCGCAGGTGAAAGGTCACTTCGTTTCATTGAGCGTTTGGTTTATTTATCATTTTGAAATTAAGGGGTCATTGAGAGGAGGTGTCGCTGGTTGTCACGTGGCACGCGAGCGCGCGTGCGTGCGAGCGAGCGAGCGAGAGAGAAAGAGCGAGGCAGAGCGCGCGCGCGCGAGCTCCCCTGCAGAAAGCGCAGTGATGTCCACCAGCTCAGCCTTTAACGATGAGAAAGGAGGCTCGTCCACCGCCGCAGAGCCCGAGTACGGCCACGACCCGGCCAGCGGCGGGATCTTCTCCTCCGACTACAAGAGGTGAGGGAGTCGTTTCCGTGCTGTTTTTTATTATTTCATGTCATTTGAATGAATGATCCTGGAGGAGGGGGTTGTGGAGGATGGATGGATGGATGGATGGAGGAGGAGGTGCGAGATGATGGCGACTTCCTGCTGCCAGATTGACAAGCTAATGCCGTGTTTACCGACTCGACTGTGTTCAGGAAGCTGGAAAACGCACAGAATAAAGAATATGACTTTTACTAAACCACGAAAAGCCGTTTGTTGTGAGTTGTTGTGTGTCCCGAATGGGCCTGTTGTCATGGATACAATAAGGCCTTATCGCTCCTGGGATTAGCATCTCTGTGATTTCGCCCTAATGCGAAGGTCTGATCCTGTGTGTGTGTGTGTGTGTGTGTGTGTGTGTGTGTGTGTGTGTGTGTGTGTGTGAGCGGATGTTGTGCAGTGTTTCAGGACTGCAGGCTGGACAGCTCTCAGAGTCGAGCCCGGGCCGCGTCCCAAACCCTCACTGAGCACAGAACACACACTGACTCACAACACACAATTTCAATCAGTTACTACTCGAGAACAGAGTATTAATAATAATAATAATAATAATAACAATAAGTTCAATTTATATAGCACCTTTCTCAAACAGAAGGAAGCTTTACAGAGTAGATAAACTCCAAGCAAACACTGCAGGACAAGACACACACACGCAGAGTGAAGGTGCATTTACCTAGGATATCAGGAGTGGAATATAGTATGCTTTCATTAGTGTATAATTACCTGAAACTAAGAATTGTTGCGTTTTGGTAAGTTTAGAACGAGCCCTTTATATCTACATCGGGAGCGGGTCCACCTCTGCGGAGCCGCCATGTTGCGCCGCGACAGTAGCCCAGAACGGACAAACCTCTAGAGAGCGCCTTCTGCGTTTCGTGTTTTTCCAAGGGGCAGCATGAATCCGGACGGAGAACGAAGACGAAATATGAGGAATCAGTGTTTGCTGGTGCTGGCTAACAAGTTTGAGAACCCAAATTTTGCAACATTGGAGGATCATACTTATTATTTAGTGTGGAAAAAGTGTGTGAATGTTAGTACTTGGAAGTACACAACAGGCTCCTGACGGCCACTGTACGCTTTAATAGACGCTTGGAAAGGGAGGGGAGAGAGAGGGGTGCTCAGTTGGTTGAATCCTACATAGTGGACCTTTAATATGAGTGTTAAATTCTGAAATAGAGGAGGTTTTTTTTGTGAAGCAAAAGAAGAGGCGTATACCATGGAGTTACCCTGCTGTCGTGTTAAAGTACAAATCCCTTTTCAAAATTTTGAAAAACAAGCTTGTAAATACACAGCATGCGCAGGTTTATTATTGAAGGTTGCGGTGCCAATTCCGGTCCTACAGAAAAACGAGTTTCGTACAGTCTGTCGTACAGTTTGTACAGGAGTCTCGTACAGAGTGATTTTTCTGCTCAAAGACACAGCAGGTGTTTAGCAGGTGTAACACTTCAGACTGCACTGGACTCTCAGCCTCCAGGACTGAAGCTGAGCATCCATAATTAAAGTGCTTGTTTCTGACCGTCCGTCTGTGTCCGTGTCTGTGTTAGTGATTATCATTCATGTTTCTGTGATTACCATTTGTGTACTTTTATGTGTACTAATGTGTTGTTACATTAATCCAGCAAAAGAAAACTGGGGTTTCAGGCAACGTTGTCGCCGTTCCTCAGTGGATATTTGTTAGCTAATAATAATAGTAATTATAATAATAATAATAATAACACAGGGTGTCCGAATAGTCTCCATACATACGCTTAGACATCCTTTACATGATTGCCATTTGTTTGTAAACACACATACAGTAGAGGTGTCTCTCCCAGTCATGACGAACTCGTGTTAACACCTCTGGTGTTATGTATGTAGTTGCACATTAAATGTATTCCTTTAAGTGATCGTTGTGCTGTGGCCGTGAGAATGATTTCAATATGTTCTTCTTTTGTCAAAGGCATTTTTAAAGACTACTGAAACAAATATATATATATCATATAAACTAAGTATGAAAAATGTTGGAAGACATTTTGCTAAAAAGTGTTCATTTTTGCTATGAATGGAGACTTTTGGGACACCCTGTAGTTACGTGGTGCTATTCTTATTCTTCCAAAGGTCAGTGTATTGCCAAAAATCGCACAGACTATACACAAATATCATTTGTATTTGGAGACAAAAAAAAATCAAATGAATAAGCGTGGAGAAAAGAGAAAGGTTTTAAGTTGAAGAAACTGAGCTAATGAGTTCGAGTGTTTGGAGGCCATGACGCTAAAACATCTGCCCCTTACAGTGAAGGAGTAGGATTGCTATTGGTTGAGCCACAGTCATGTAGAAATATCAGCAAGGTTAGCGTGGTGTGGGAATTCTGGCTCTGACAGTCCCTCGATCTCAGCTACATGACTCAGATCCATAATTGTTCTGAAACAGATATGTGCAATGGGACACATTGGGACAGTTGCAAAAAAAATCCCACTTGGACAGTTATTATTTTTGCATAGACCCTCTTGTGGTCTTTTCCAACAAATTTGGTTTTATTCTCCAAAATCTAAGCAAACCAATGGTCTAATTTAAAGCCCCATGCACCTGACCAGACGAGAATGCTGTAAATGTATCACTCAGCACCGCTTCATATCCGCCCGCTCAAAGTAAAGTAAAAAAGCACACTCACACGACAGCATCGCAGTCCTGATAAGCACGTCTAATCTCAACCAGGTGCCAAAGCGAACCTTTCTGACAAGCTTCATTTTAAAAGGTTTCCATCTGTATTTGTATTTATTTATAGCACTTTACCTGTTCCATATTTGGTTACTTCCCTTGTATGCAATGTTAATCTAAATGTGTATGACTTAATATTAATTACTAAGTCATGGTGCATTGGCTAAAGCCAGACGTTGTTTTTAAAACTATAAAGAGTGTCAAATGATGTCATCGATTTCCAGAAAGGTCTAAAACATTCTCATAAGGATCTCAAAGCTAAGGTATTACTCTAGTACTACTATTATATGTGTTTTTTCCCTGCAAATGCCAAGGTCATGTCAAAAGCTCTGTTTTAAATTCTTTCGCATTTGAGGTCAGACTTAATGAAGTAGCTTTTCTGTAAATATTATTTTTCAGGATTACTGTCTGTAGTATTTTGGATCTATCTTCTGCTCTGTTAAGTAGGATGTTTGTATCCGGTTAAAGAACCTCTCAAGAACGTCACTCCCATTTTGAAACGGGTAGATATTTACACTGATCAGCCATAACATTAACCATATTATGTTATGATCAGCCATAACCATACCATGGCACCTGTCAAAGGGTGGGATATATTAGGCAGCAAGGGAACGGTATGTTCTCGAAGTTGATGTGTTCGAAGCACAAAAAATGGGCAAGTGTAAGGATCTGAGTGACTTTAACAAGGGCCAAATTGGGATGGCTAGATGGTTGGCTCAGAGCATCTCCAAAACAGCAGGTCATGTGGGGTGTTCCCAGTATGCAGTGCTTAGTACCTACCAAAAGTGGTCCAAAGAAGCATAACCAGTAAACTAGAAACAGGGTCATGGGCATGCAAGGCTCATTGAGGTGCATGGGGAGTGACGTCTAGCCTGTCTGGTCCAATCCCACAGAAGAGCTTCTGTAGAACACATTACTGCAAAAGGTTCATGCTGGCCATGGACCAGCCTGGTGGTGTTATAAAGGTGTCCGAACACACGGTGCACCGCTGCTTGCTGTGTATGAGCCTGCTTAGTTACAGACCCGCCCATCACCTACAATGAGCACTTGCGCATCAGAACTGGACCATGGAGCAGTGGAAGAAGGTGGCCTGCTCGGATGAATCATGTTTTGTTTTTCATCATGTGGATGGCAGAGTGTGTGTTCGGTGTTTACCCGGGGAAGAGATGGCACCAGGGTGCACTATGGGAAAAGACAGGCAGGTGGAGGCAGTATGATGCTCTGGGCAATGTTCGGCTGGGAAACCTTGGGTCCTGGTATCCACGTGGATGTTCATTTGACACGTACCACCTACTTAAACATTGTTGCAGACCAAGTACACCCCTTCATGGCAGCGGTATTCTTTAATGGCAGTGACCTCTTTCAGCAGGATAATGAGCCCTGCCACACTGCAAAAAAAGTTTTCAGGAATGGTTTGAGGAGCAAAACAAAGATGCAAAAGTTCAAGGTGTTGACTTAGCCTCCAAATTCCCCTTATCCCAATCTGTGGAATGTCCTGAACAAACTAGTCCAATCCATGGAGGCCCCACCTCGCAGATACCCCAGCACACCTTCTTGTGTTCCTGTGGAGTCCATGCCTCGATGGATCAGAGCTGCTAGGGCACAAATGACACAATTATTTTAATGTTTTGGTTTTAATGTTATGGCTGATCGGGGTATATTTAAATATAAACGTAGGAGTGGTGATGGTAGTGCTGGAGGATTCATAATACTTCCATGGTATAGATAATTAATATACATCATATAGGTATTTTATGGGGAGCGTAAAATTTCTTCATGGTTAAAACAGCAGTGCTAGTTCCTCGCTTTGCCAGGAGAGAGCACTAAATATCAAGTTAATGGTGCATATAGTGGTGTTTTAGATGAGCAGAGATCTGGCCTGAAGAGTTTGGTTCAATATACACAGCAAAATCCACTGTATATTTAAAAATGACTCTCTCAATTCTGGTATGTTGTACATCATCCATCCTTCACACTTTGGCTTCAGAATCCTGACAGTATTTTTTCACATTTATCACACTCTTCCTGACTGAGGTTGATTTTCTTGTTGTATCTTTTCACCTCTATTAGCTTAGCTCGCTCACAGCTCTCACGATCTCAAGTGCTCCTATCATCAGTGATTGAATCTTGGTTTTATTAATGTGGCACTTGCTCTCTATTTCCTCATTCAATCCCTGATATTTTTCCCAGTTTTCCCATGGAAGTTACTGTCACTTGGAATTGCCAAGTGAATATTATTACATCTGCTTTTGATTCCTTTTAAGGCATTACATTTCCAGTTTGTATCCATCCCTCTGCCCATCCATCCTTCCATCCCTCCATCCATTTGCCTGTCTATCTGAGATTCTTTTTAGTGCTGTGTCTTAAGAACGAGTGAAATTATCATTGCAACAAGCAGATGAACTGATAACATTTTGGAACTGATTCAACAGAATCTGAAATAGCTTTTCTTCAATAGCTTCCTTTATGGTTGAAGTATATTTTAAGAGTGTTTCTGGTGGTGGTTGAGGCATCCCCATCAACGCCATTGGCATCAAGTTTGACTTGTTTCTGCCCCGGGTCTATTTGAATTTTTCACATCACAGGCCATCTCATGACTCATGGGCCTGTGAATATGTGCTGCTGGCATGGTTGAGGTGACCTCCTATGCCATACCAGACTCTCCACCACTGAGCTTGCATAGTTAGTTGGACTCCATTAACACATTTGGGTTTCCAGCACAGGAAGAGTGTGAGTCCCTGTGTAGGAACAGAACACATCAACCAACTGCAACTGAGGGCTGAAACTGTCTAGAAATGATCTGAGACACTGCCAAGGGTTGGTCCATTGGATGTTGTGACTGTCAGATGGCACAATGGCACCTTCCATCTTGCATGAGAGTTCCTTAAGCTAATTCGTCTGCAAGTTGAGGACTGCGACCCAGAAATCCAAGAGATACTCTTGAATTAAAGAGACCCTAGTACATGGGCATTGTATGTTCTCAGGTGGAAACTGTTCCACAAGTGGTAAGCACTCTATCATCTGGATCCATATCACTGCCTGGTTCCTGGAGTACTGGTTCTGCCAGGGACTTCCAGATAGCAGGAAGTCCCTGCCTACGTTGAAGATGAATGTAAACTGGTGTGAGATCTTACCCTTGTACTGGAGTCCCGTCAGATCGCTAGATGCCTTGGTGTTAAGCTTGTCTTGCGTGTGTGGTGGCTGGATGATTACTGGAGTGACTTTGTGGTTGAATGCAGGGATTCTGTCCAAAGTCAAATCACCTCCTTTTGTTAACTAGTTGATTCACTTCACGGCATTCCATGATGAGCAGGAACACCTGCTGAGTGTTCCCTCTTAAACCCAGTATGCAACCTATGGTGCTATTCGATCATCACATTGACTATACATCTTCCTCAGAGGAAAGACATGAGGAGCTTTAACCCTTCCATGATGTACCACTCTACAGGTTTCTCCAGGAAATCAGCGGAGATCATCTCTGAACAATTTTCCAGGTGGTCCTAAAGCAGGTCATTTCCTCATGACATAGTGGCTTATGTTATGCAGGTGATTTTCAGCACCTCAGGGGATTGCACATAGTAAATTAGTATGCTATAATGCCACATGACATCCAGGATTCCTTGTCATTTGCAAACAGAGGCAATCTGGAAGGCCCTTAGCAAGGTTACAAGGAAATGATGGCCATATGACAGGAGTATTTATACAAGTGGTCCTAGAAACACAGTTATATGCATAAATGCGATTCCACAGGATTTAGGATCTTAGTGTGGCCGTCAATTTGGATTTTATAGTGTCCAACCCTTTTGCCTTCTCAGCAAATGTTTCTGTATCTAGCCTCATCAACCTCAGGAAAAAAAATCCTTTCAAAAAGGATTTGGTGTGGAATTCCGTTAAAATAGCATAAAAGGTTGTTGTTCAATGGAACTGGGATCAGTATACCAATTCCTATGAAATAAATATACAAATACGTACTGCTTTACTTTATTTACAGCTTGTTTGCAACCTCACCTGCTCAAAAACAAGTGAAATCAGCAGAAAAAACATTAGCAACTGCAGCATGAATTGTAAGTCCTTCTATTAATTACTTGAACCTGTAGCACAATTAAACATGTTTAGCAAAAGAAGACAGAAGACTGGTTTTGTTCTTGGCAATAAAGAGCTCATAAGATATATTGTTTGAATCTTTCCTGTGTAAAGTAGTTGAGTATGTCATATGGGTGGGGGTGGACAAATCATTAAATTCATTAGCTTAGCCACCAGGTAAGTGAAAGCCCCAGTGTTTGCCCAGTCCCTGTTAACTAGGCTAATAACTGTGGTCCGGACAACAGGGTTCAGAAACAATGACACCAGTAGAGGTGCAATGAAGCACACATATGTGACCTCTTTGTTAGAGAGTGACATGGGAGTGGGTTTTCACTCCAGTCCCATTCCACTCCCACAAAAAGAATCCTGTCCCTTCCCAATCCCATGAAAGAAGAAAGAATTCCTGTCACATCACATCCCAGAAAAATGACTCCTGACCCAAGGCGTCATATTTGATCTGCAAATCTATGTTACTGTAGTGACATGGTATGTTACCATTACCAAACTGACCTATTGTTATTACGTTTCCCATCCCGCTCACTCACATTGACTTTTTTCCCTGTCCTGTCCCAGTCACCTGATGAATAGTGAAATTGACCCCCATTCCCATCCCGTGACCCACATGATTCCTGAAAAAATGACAGCCTGTAGTGCTTGTCCCAGCAGTAAATTTTAGTTGTACTACAAAGAGTTTCTTGAGGAACTATGAATCTGTCTTTGTGTATGCACAATGTTTGTGGCAATATTTGCAGTATGAAGACACATTTATTGTGTGATGTGTTCTTCTAGGTAGAGATATCAGTCTAGAGTGTAGGTATAAATACTAACATCAGCATTTTACAGTATGTCACATGCAAAAGTGGAGAATTTGGTGTTGTTTAGATGCCAATATTGCTTTTGCTGTTCCTCTGCTGGTTAATTGGAGTTTTATATTGGCACCCCATTGCTGTGTTTATATGTATATCTGTGTGTGTGTGTGTGTGCGCGTGTGTGTGAAGAGAGATGGCTGTTTTACTGGTTCTAAAGCAAACATGGAGAAATAGAAATCCTGCGATGCTGTTGCCTTAGCAACACACCCTTTTAAGCCTGGCTGGACTAACTGCACTGTATTTCCATCTGCAATCAACAAATGAGATTCATATTCCCGGCTGATTAAAACAGGACTCTTTGCTGGTTCTTGCTGGCCACATAACTGGCAGTGACAGAGCGCACCATGGCCCTCATCCAGTCTCTGTGTGCTCTCTCTCTTGAGGATGGTGTTAGTCACTGTGTTTTAGTCACTATGTGTTATTCACTGCGAATGACAGCGTTGCTCTGTTGTCTCTCTCGTCTCGAGCCCTCTGTGCGAATTCCACACCTATCTGTGGAAAAGCTTCTGACCAGCGCTCGCAGTGCGAACCGATGTGCTTGTAAACGGGGTGTGGTATAAAATGGAGCAAAAATGTATTTAAAGACGAGAGTGCGGTAGTAAGGACGCAGAGTCGACCGTGATATTAAAGCTATGTCAGCTGCTGAGGATCTTCTTTGCTTTTTGATATTTTAGTTTATTTGGTGCCACCTACAGTTCAGTACGCAGTACGGGATGATGTATACTCTAAGATTTGTGGGGGTGTGTGTGTGTGTGTGTGTGTGAGTTAAATTGCTTTTTTGTATCAGGAACCAATCCTCTATTTGTGCTGCTCTTGACCAGTGCTGTTTTCTTGCTGTTAAACCGTTCTGTTTGTGTTTCTTAATAAAACACGGAGCCATCAGGCAGATGGTTCTGAGCAGGGCTGCTCTAGAGCTGAGTCATGTCAGTGCGAGTCCGAGGAAGGGAGGGGGAGAGAGAAAGAAAGAGAGAGAGACATGGACAGAATGAGAGCATTGTGTGTGCGTGTGTGTGTGTGTGAGTATATATGTATGTATAGAGAGAGGGAGAGAGAGAAGAAAAAATAGAGGTGAATGAATGAGAGAAGCACGGGGAAATATGTTGGAGAAAAGAGAGAGAGAGCGACAAAGAGAGATGCAGCGTGATAGTGTTGTAAGAGGAGAGTGGAAGGGAGGGGTGTGCTAACGTGGCTGGGGCGGAGGGGGCAGAGCAGACCTGTGAGATCTCTAGGCTGCGCTCACATGCAGTTGCCTCCAAGCAGACGGAGAATAGCTTTTCTCCCAGAAGAGCCTCACGACACCCCGGCATACCTCTCCTCCAGACATCCGCACTAAGCAGGGAGATCCTGGGCTTACATGTAAGGCAGAGGCTTGACTGAGAGCAGCAGCAGCATCCCCTTGGCTTTCACCCCGGAGGTTTGGGAGATGATCCCAAACCAGCAACCTTGCATCAGGACGAAAGCCATCCACTTGACAGGTCACTGAGGATTTTTTTCCGAGTCGATGAGTTGCCGTCTTCAACTGCCACGTTCACAGATCCTACAGGTGGCATTCTGAACAACTGGTGAGGTGTGTATACCGCCTCGAGTGATTCTTGGTGCTGCTGCTCATGTGAGTCTGAAGACCAGCTTGAAGGTGTGAAAACTCCAAAAGGCTACATCACCGATGAAGATGACCCCGATGCAGAAGCTGCTCCAGCTGCCGGCCAACGCCGTGAACATCGTGAAGACGGTGCAGGGGGTGGCACAGGGCCAGGAGGAGGCTCGCAGCCCCGTGCTTACCCCAGACGGTGGGCTGCAGAACTGGTACAGCGCTGTGCAGCCAGAGGAGCTACGCCACCTCCGTACCTCCAGCACAGCCGGAGGAGGAGGAGGAGGAGAGGCAGGAGAGGGGGGAGGCACTCAGGACGAAGGGCTCCCCAGCGCTCAGTCGCAACCCCTGCGGTAAGGACACACACAGATGCACTGAGCATTGCGGGACCACACACGCAAAACAGGTCCTACAGACTACTCCGATTAACTAGAGTTGTACATTTTGAGTGATTGTACAGGCAATGAGTAGTTCAGTGATGTACAAAGAGTAAATCAAAAACATTCGTGAAATAATTTTGCATCACTTAACATCTTTTAATGCATTTGAATATCAATGAGCGTAAAACTTTATACTGCAGCACAGAACGGACATCACATTCATCTTACTGAAATCACAGAAGATCAAATAATTGTTTTTGAGCAAAATGTTTCCACGGTAATCGTTCTTCACTGACACTCAAACATGAGCCTGGATACTTTCTTAAGCTTGTCTTTACACAGAAATTGATATCCCAATTTAAGCGCCAAATCCCAAATGGCTCCTCATCACTTCTATGCTTAGTGCGTAAGGTAGAACCTTAACGGCTTTGTTGAACCTACATTAAAAGCCTCAGGTGGCAGGCACATAAAAAATTTTTTTAAAATAAATATTAAATCCCTAAGTGGATGAAGAACAACTCGTTCTGCTTTGACAAAGTTTGTACTATTTTGAGAAAGTTTTGGCTCAATGGGCTTCACTAGGGTCGTTATTACTCTAGGCCAAACTTTTCCACCCAGTTTTTTGAGAACTTGCACCATTTTTCAACTCCAAGCATTCTCCTTGTACCTTAACAGAAAGCGAGGACGCATTTTCATCAGCACATCTTTCAAGCACGAGCCAAAATGTTGTTAGTGTGAAATGGAAAGGGGCGGGGCTTTCAGAGGGTGTCACTTAATATTGGAGAGTTCAAAACGCTTGCGTACATGTTGATTGGCTCGTGCCGTTTTTATTGTAGGGAAAACGATTGCTCGTTTGGTGTCTTTTTTAGTACTTTTCAGTAAAATGCTTCAGTTTGGCTGGGCTGAAGTCTTTTAAATATTTATTTGTTGGTATTCTTCATTTCATCCCTTACCTGTACCCCCCAACTACAGCCTAACAAACTCACTGTCATGAGTCAGACATACAGCAGCTCCATGCCATAGTGTTTCACCCACTGGCGAGGTGTTTACATGCCCAGTACAGTTAGTTAACTGTTTCAGCCCATCACTATTCCTGAAAAAGCAGCTGAAACAGAGAGGGCTTCAACAAAGACGTGTGTGTGTGTGTGTGTGAGCATTTCTGCGAGTTTCTCGGTTTATGTTTCTGTATAGCGAGTAGGTCTGTTACGGCGTTAACTGTTTGTACGGTCTGTAACTGTTTCACCATCATCATCAGATCGGACGGTTACCTCACCAGTGGCTAGAAAAATTATCTGCCAATAGAACAAGAAAAATGTCTATAGGAAAATAAGAATTATTTTTTTTGTCAGCTATAAACCCTTTCATGCACAGTATCCACACTCATCGATGGTCAATTTAGGGATATAAATATATAAAAATATATTTTAGGAAGATGTACAATGTATAAGAGATTGCTTGAGAGCATTACTGTAAATTAATATAAACTTCTGTAGCTCTCTGAACTGTTTGTCATTCTCAGTAGTTTACTAACTTTCTACATACATTAAATAAATTAATAAATGAATATGAAAATATCATGTTAAAAATGTTTTTGTGACTCCACTGAATATACTAGATAAATTAATAGAAATAAGAGATAAATCTTGAATATATTCAAGATACTTTCAGTTGCTAAGATGTATTTTTTTGCAGTGAACAACCTCCATTTCTCAGTTTTTCTAAAAACTCTTTGACTGTGTAATCCACTAGTGTAAACTTTATAACTTTATCATACATGAAGGCTTTCAAACACACAGAACACAGCACTGCTGTCCAGAATGAAACCAAACAGCAGTCTGTTTTTGGCTAAGAAGTGCTGCGCCGCTAATTTTTTATCACCTTTCCTCACAGCCACTCTTTCTTTCTTTCTTTCTTTCTTTTCTATTGTCTTTATTTTTCAAACCCTAACACCTCTCGTGGTGAGTATGCAGGTCTCAGAGAGTGTAAATGTTATGCTGATCAATTTGTAGGTTGTCGATTTGTAGCTGGTTAGAGAGCTATGCACCTTCTTTTTTGTTTTTGTGGCTATGTAATATCACACGAGCTCAAGTCTCAGCCTCATGAATAAATCCCATTGTTCCAGTTAACATTTGAATTAAACAGGTTCTTGTTCTCATTCATCATGTTTTGAATAAAAAATGAAGTATATATTCTTTACTGTGTATCGAGCGCACCGGGTTTCAAATTGTGTCTGTTTGCATTCTCAACACCAGCCTGATTTATATCCAAAGTAGCGAGAGAGAGACATCTTCAACACAAGGTTGCAAGGCTAATGAAAATGGACTAGAAAAAAAGATTAATCAAGCTTAGATTCTCTGCGATCAAAGAAGTTCCAGTATTTTGTGGCGAGCCGAAGATCGAGCTCAGGATGAGCGTGGCGTACAGACAGCCTGCGTTTATAACTCTCATTAGAAATGAGCAGTCTGTCTTTAGAAATTAAACTCTCTGTTTTGCCCTCCGTTTGGATTGTATAGATCATCACTGAAGGGCGAGATCTACTCGGGAACTCGATGAGTGACAGCCCGCACCGTGACTGAAGAATTCAGGAACGTGTCATTATCGGTAATCTGACTCCACAGGCCGTGTGTCTGTTGCGTGCACGAGTGTGTGACGTCGTGGAGCATTGAATTATGCATCGATCTAATTACACCGGACCAGGAAGCAGGTGAACCCATGAACGGAGAGCAGCTCAATCAATTTGAGACTTGTGTTGTGTTTCCTTATCAACCTGTCTGCGAAAGAAAAGAGAAGATCATCTTTCTAGTTTTTTTTTTTTTTTTTATCCAGAGCACATCTTATTCCGAGCTGTGCATCTCTGTCTCTCTCTTTTATTCTGGCACCACAGTGAGAGATCATCTTTTTATTCTTTTCCCCTTTTCATGTCGTTCTGTGTGTGTGGAGATCTCTGTGCAATTCTGCCATCTGCTTTAAAACACTCATGGCAGTGGATTTGGCCCATTTTGATGGTTTTGTCAGATTTGAATCAGAAGCCTACTTGAATTCACTTCCTCTGACGCTCAAGCAGAAAAAACCCACTTCCACACTCACAATTCCAACTCAGAAGGATGGAGTTATTCTTCAAGTTGCAATAATGTGACAAGAAATAGTAGCATGGATTAAGCCTAACCCTAACCCTAGCCTACATTTTACTGTAGCCTACATCCTGTCATGGTAGCGCCAACGAGGTGCTGAGCTACAATACCCATCAGCCCCTGCACATCGTCCCATGCCCCTCTGCTCACCCTCACCTGTGTCTTGTTGCGTCTAATTGCGTGCTTATTGTCTTGATTTGCGTGTTTGTTTTCACTGCACTTACATCCACCTCCTATCCAGTTTCGTGATACATCCTGTGTTCACATTTAAAATAGATAAAACACTTACAAATCTATTTTTCTTAAACTTTTTAAAAGCTATTTGTGTTTTTTTTACACTCGCACCAAAGATAAACAGCTGCTAGAGCAACAGAAGCATTGCTATTTCCTAAAGTAACAGGAAGTAGCTAAATAAATTCGCATGTTTTTCAAAACAAGACATCTCCTGCTATCTTCCGCTCGGTTTACAGCCGTAAACGCAAAGCCATATTAACGCTCAACTTCCACTCGTTCTCTCTGTTTCTACAACCATCTCAGGGTTATTTGCGCTAATATGACGCGACATGATTCCACATGGTTAATACGAATTTTATTCCCATCTGAGGTGCATTTCATAAATGTTACATTACATAGATGTAAATACCAAGTGAATAATTGAAATCTTACTTACAGGATGCTGCTGCTGATCTAAAGTCGACTCGTTCTTGATTTCCGAATTTAAAATGTTATAAATGGATTTTCCTTGTTAGTCAGGACAGCACTGGACTGTATTTTCTGGACCATTATTAAAGAGAAAAGTAAAATACCTGGCTTTGGTTAGCCGTTTCTAACAGGTTTTTCGTGAAAGCTCATGGTCTCTAACGGATTTTAGTCTGAAGTATTCTGAGAAACGCAACACTGTCAAACGCATTTAAACTCAATTTCAGGGATCTCCAGTGTTTACCACTGAGATAAACTAAGCACTAAGCTTAAGTGGATGCCGATCATCATGTTGTCTTAGACTTGTGTCTATTTCTGTCAGAAAACATTGTGTGTGTGTGTGTGTGTGTGTGTGTTATGAGTAAAGCTGACAGGGTGCAGCAGCTCATGACTGCTGGCTCCTCACAGTGAAGCTTTCAATTGTTCTCTCGTCACGACATGGATCGCTCACACACACACACACACACACACACACACACACCTTATTTTAAGGTAGAAGTGTTCAATAAAGCATGGAGTCATGGCTGAAACAACAACCCCAGCTGAGCAGAATCTCTCACTCTCTCCTTCCCTCTCTCTCTCACACACACACACACACACACACTCACACACGCACACACACACACACACACACACACACACACCTTATGCGCAACGTGTACATTCAGGAACATTCTCACAAAGATCTCAGCCACATTGGACACATTCTTTCCTCAAGAATCCAAATTTAATATATAAATATATAATCCACAGATTTATATATTATATATTTCTTGCAAGGCAAGAAAATCATCCATGATGTGGATTATTTATGTATAACATCATCGTCTAGAGTGCGTTATTCCACTTACAGTGATTTGCCAACGATTACAGTGCTTATTAACGAACGACACATTGCACATTTTAATGATTCGTAGTCAAATTTGTGTTGTGGTATCTGAGAGACAAGTTAGTTCCTGTTCTCACTTATATTACTCTCTCTCTCTCTCTTTCTCTCTCTCTCACTTTTGCTGTCTCAAAAAAACACAGCTTGTCAGTTTACTGTAAAACCATAAAGTACACTCCTCTCTCCTGAAGACTTTCCAACGCTGGGAAATTTTGTTTGTTTGTCACAAAGCGCTGACACCCGAGACCCTTCCTTAAATGTTCAATAAATAAACCTAAGAAAAAACTTTAGCGATCAGCGATTATACGGTTTACTTTGTTAAACAACACAATGTTTTTTTTTTTATTCCATTTATTATTAGTCTTAGATTATGTAGCGCATCGCTGTACATGTCCCTGTATACGATATGTTTCTATAGAAACAGTAGCATATGAACATAGAACAAGCGCATTGTAATGGCCACACTCACCTCCTGACCAATCCGACTCGACCACGCTCCCCTCCTGACCAATCCAACCGATTCGGCCACACTCACCTCCTGACCAATCCGACCGATTCGGCCACACTCACCTCCTGACCAATCCAACCAATTCGGCCACGCTCCCCTCCTGACCAATCCAACCGATTCGCCCACACTCACCTCCTGACCAATCCGACTCGGCCACGCTCCCCTCCTGACCAATCCAACCGATTCTGCCACACTCACCTCCTGACCAATCCGACTCGGCCACGCTCCCCTCCTGACCAATCCAACCGATTCGGCCACACTCACCTCCTGACCAATCCAACCGATTC
>JAQMYM010000012.1:18854151-18881670 GCA_030014255.1 Parauchenoglanis ngamensis | reverse complement strand
CGCCCCAAGATGCTGGGATTGGCTCCAGCTTCCCCGCGACCCAGACGGATAAAGCAGTATAGATAATGGATGGATGGAATACACCATATTCATCCTCATCATTCGGTGAGCTCATGTCCTGTGAACGGGGGGCGGAGTCTTTCTGGAAGAGACCATGTCATGATAGAAAGGCTTCATTATTGAATAAAGATGATCAGTCAGAGTAACTTTACTGGTTTGCAGTGACGCTTTACAGCAGTTTTTCCCTTTAATATGTCATGTGTCTATATCTTTTAAAAGCTTTTGTGAATGTTTACCTTGTACACTAGCACTAAATGAATGATTCACAGATCATCCTCACAAACACTTTTCTGAATGAGAAAACCTTATAACAATAAAACAAAAGTCCCTTTTTTTCTGACTTGTATGCATTAATGCGATCTTGAATGTCTCACTTGAATGGTGTCTATTTTCATGGCTGATTTTTATTTTCCTTTTTATTGACAGCTCTTTCCATCTCGGCAATCGCTCGCTTGAGACTCTCAACATGTCTGCTTGTCATAAGAGTTTCTTTATCCTTCCTTATGGTCTGAGGTGTCGCGCTTCGACGTACTCCAAATCAATCACGTTTATTTCTCTATTCATCCTCTGAGACTGAACTGATCACTTCAGCAAAGAGCAGCTTCTGAATTTTTTGCACCCCACTTCTGAACAACTTCCTTACTCAGTGTTATCATCATCATCATCATCATCATCATTCAAAAACCTACTTTTTACGCACACTCACTGTGCGTCAGGGAAAATGAGGAGGGATTAATTGGTGTGTATGACTGTTTTCCTGTTTTTGGGCTGTGACATAACACATTCTGCTGCATATTCAGTGAATATGAATATGAAAGCACTGGTTGTGTTAATATATTCAGTTAGTCATTGTTCTCCTATAGTCATCACTAAAATCAACAGGTTTCCCAAAACCAAGGACAGAGAAATTTGCTGAGGCATGACGGAAATGGCTTAACATCTCCAATGAATACATACATACATACATACATATATATATAGTCATTGATGGTGTTTTGCCTTATTTATTTTTTTCAGGCACGATGATTTGAAGGAGATGCTGGACAGCAACAAGGACTCCCTAAAGCTGGAAGCTATGAAAAGGATTGTTGCAGTGAGTATTACCATTTGCTGGACCCTTTTACTCCACTTGGTGAAATAAATCTGAAAATGCATCTCCAGAATTGAAAGCATACATCGTTCCTTTTTCACTTTAGTGTCAGTTGTATTGCTTTATGTCTGTAGGCTGTAGAACTATAATTCATTACTGTTGTGATTCAGTTTGTTGTCAGCTTATTTATCAGCTAAATGACTTTCCCGAGGAGCACTCAAATTTAATCCCCGTGATCCTTTTACATTATTGCCATACATTGGATGCGCATGTCATGTGATGAATTCGAGAGAAGATTGCATGCTATGAGCAATTACATCTGCTCTGGCATCATTGTTAGCCAGACCTCATCATTTTTGGTGTAACCAGGGAGAATTGTTTGTGTCACAGTCTTGTCTTATTGTCCTTGTGCTCCAGATACAACCGTATGCTCATTATTCAGTAGTGTAGCCTAATAAGTATTAGTATTGACCTGATTTTCATTGCACAACAGGTCCCGTTCTGTGGTTTGATTTGTTCTACAGAAAATCTTTAGGTACATAGAGAAATCTTGGCCTCTGTTTATTATTTATTGCACTAAGCAGGGCTGTTATGCTCACTGAGGCAGTGTTGTCAGCGTGTGCTTTATGGCTTTAGTGTTCAAACAGTGAGTCAGGCGAACCTCCAGCCAGTAGCTCCATACAGATTCGATCAATCAAACCCACTGGATGTTCCGTAACAGACTAAACCCATTAACCCTCAGATAGCAGAGAGAGACGATACAGACACACAGCTCATTTTAGCCTGTTCATATCATATACGTTTAGATTTTAAGTGAAACGATGGCTTTAAAAACACACGTCGTAAGAAGACTGAATTAAAGTACTTTATTCTGCTTATCGGAGATATCATAATTACAAGGTGAGCGCACTGGAACACCAATACTGTGTCGTGATTACGACTCGGGAATACTGTTAACTGGCAACTTTCCAATTTGTGGGCAAAAGTTAAAAGATAAGAGTGGTAGATGTGGTAGTTTTGCATATTGATTGTTCAATTCTTCATTTTCTTTCAGTGAAATAAACTTCCTGTTGTTGATCATAGAAAAAAAAAATTCAAACCAAACGTTTTCTCATGCCATTCCAGATCACTTTCAAACCACGGGAAAGCACACCACATCACACTCATCAGAGTTTGTGCTGGAGTGGTTCATGCATCTACAGTGTGGTGCGTTTGTAAACGTTGTGGCTATAGTAGTGTAGAGAAGCCTGTATAATGTCGTGATATTAAATAGGACAGCGTGGGGGCGGGGGTGTAGTACAGCTTGGTGTTAAATATTCATTCCTGGTGTCAGATTCTCAGGGTTGCAGCGGAGAAGCTAAGGCCTAAAATATTTATCACATGAAGCAAAGACGAGGGAAAAAAACAGCTTGCTTGACATGGTTTCTATTATCCGAGCAGAGAAGGCAGCTGAAGTATTAGTGTCAGGTTCAGGCTAACCACGGATCCACATCCTGACATTAATTCTGGTGTGATAAAAAAAACAAACAAACATCTGGTTAGGACAGGTTTTGTTAACCCTCTAAGGCCTTGAGAAATCCTGCAGAAGAAGAGTGTTGTTAATGGAAACCGAGGTTAGTCTCTGATCCGTGAGTTTTTATGGTTGCCGTGATATAAGAGTCTGTGGAGGAGGAATACTTCAGAAAAGTTCATCAGCTTCACCATCCATCACCAGTAGTTGGCATTATTATTGAGCTACTTGTCTTTCTCTGCTCGCTCTCTCTTGTTGTCTCGCTGATGACCATAAACAAAAATATTAGCTTTTATTTCCACCCAGCCCCTCCAACTCACACTCGTAATGCTGTCAGAGTCTTTTCATGACTCTGCTGTGAGATGTAGTGTATGTGTAAATCCACCCAGTGCCTGAAATGCCATGCAGCACGTATATCCCCAGATACTGTTTGCATAATCGTCACACGAAACAGCTTCGTCGTCTGAGGTATTGTAACTGTACTGGATTGTAGATGCTCAGTTTTTCTGTTTTTCCTGCCATAGATGATTGCCAGAGGGAAAAATGCATCTGATCTCTTTCCTGCTGTGGTGAAAAATGTGGCCTGCAAGAACATTGAGGTGAGTTTGAAACACTCCCAACACGGTCAGGGTGAGAGAAAAACAGTTTGAGATATTCACAGTTAATGACGCCATTATGGAGTGAAAACAGCAGCGGGATTGGAGCACAAAAACATTTTTTTTTTCACCACAAATTCATACGAAGCAGCTTTTTAATCATCTTTGTGACTGTTGCAGCTGTAATGCTGGATGAGAGGAAGTGATTTAAAACCAAATTAGTGGACTGATTCTCCTCAAAATATGTGGTGTGCAAGTATATGCATGTGCATTTTTGCGTTACATGTGGTTATTGAAGTGTAAAAACCGATTGTGTGTTTATTCAGGAAAAATCCAATAATAATTATCAAAGTACAATGTGGAGTTAAAATACACAGAATACCAAGCCAGAACAGAAAACACAGACCTAGAAAAAAAGGTACTAGGGAAATACGAAAACAGGGTATAAATAGTCAAACTAATCGAAGGTGAATAAGTGGAAACAATCAGGTACAACACCAATGACAGAACAGAGGAGTAAAAAAGCAAAACTGGCCGTGTTCTCAGGGTGGCTGGGATGAGTCACTCGCTCTACGACACTAGCCAATCGGGGGCGTCTGTGAGCTCATGTATGCGTAAGAGGCCGGATAGCACTTTCCTCTGAGCGTATTACATCTCCCCATGATGCAGCATGAGCAGCAGTTTGAAAAGATCCTGCTGGCTGACTACACGTGTCTCAGAGGAAGTGCTCATTTAGCTAATTCATGACTACGTTCACATTATAATCCTCATTGTTCAATTCCGATTTTTTGCGCAGATTTATGCAGATTTGCATATCTTGACAGTTCACGTTCAAAATTACAAATGACCTGTATTTAAGTGTAATAAGAACACATTTGTCCTCCAAAATGGCATGCATATGCACATTAATATGTTTTTGTATGAGTCTTTTGCATCAGCAACAACAAAAAACATATTTGTGAGATGACTCATGGTATTAAAACTGACAAAATTGACGCGCTAGTAGTTAGTGTATGCATCGCATTTTGCTCTGGAGGACGGCAGACAGTTGGTCATCTGTAGCTCTCCTCCATTGTTGTTTTGCTGCGCTGCCAGTGTTCTGACAACTTGTGCTACCTTTGACGAAAAATGCTACCATGGTGCGAGTAAATGCTACCGATAGCAGAGAGTAAACTCAATCTTAGCTGTAGCCCTTAACCTAACCCTAACCTTAAGCCTAAGACTTAAAGCTTAAAGTTAACCTTAAAATCTTAACTTTAAACCTAACACACAACTGCTAAGTGGCATATCTTGACATGTAGCACAAAGCAACAAAACACTGTGCTAGCTAATGACGACAGTGCTCAGAGCATGCGTATCAGCAAAAAACCACATGAATTATGATCTGATTGCTCAAATTCTTGCTGCATGGCCACGTTTCAGATTTTGGCCCACATATGAAAGTGACTCAAATCTGATTTGAAAAAATTGGAGTTCTGTGACCATCTTTATGTACTAAAATAAACAGGTCCATTTCAAATGCCCACTTAGTTCAGTGCATCCTTTACATTGGCATGGATGTAAAGCTATATATCCAATATATAGCTCAGAGTCCAAGCTTTGTCAAAGTTTCTGACAACAACAAATATGGCAACAGTGGAGGAGGTTGAAATAATGTGCCTGTTAAGAAAGAGGCAAAAACAGAAGCAGAGCTGTGACATGATATAGATGTTTCAAGATTTTTTACTAAATCACAAATCTTTAAATCTCTAAATCTCCTCAAAAAGTTCTGCCATTCTTTGTCGTGTCTTGCTTGAACTATTGGCTCCACTGCCCCCACAATTTCTGGTGGTACTGCTCCATTTCGTGTGTATCCGTAAGCTTTCAAAACATGTCCACAAATATGAACAAGATTAATGCAGAGCACGGACAGAAGGCTCCTTCCGTATCCGTATAGGTATTTACTGCTCAGCGTAAATGAGCCTTTAGCCTTCAGCCTCCTGCGTTGGGAGCTGTCTTGTGATGTGACAGAGCTAACTTGTGGGAGGGAATTTGGCCAAGACTAAATTAGAAAGAGGGAAAAAAATTCAAAAGACCAAAAAACATAAACAATACACAGGAAGTGAAAGCAGTTCTCATTGTACTGGGAACCGCAACGCAGAATTTGTGACACACAGTTTCTAAAGCTTTGTGTATATGTGCCTGTTCTAGGTAAAGAAGCTGGTGTATGTGTATCTAGTGCGCTATGCTGAGGAACAGCAGGATTTGGCTCTACTGTCCATCTCTACCTTCCAGCGAGGACTCAAGGTTTGCACTTACAAGTAGCATTTTAAACTCCAGCACACTCAGATCAGCATGTGTTTGAACTGCTCGGAGTCCGGTCCATCAACACCATAATGGTGTGCTGATGCAGCCAGCATAAACATTAAAGGAAATCTCCACCCGGAAACACATCAAATATGTTTATAATGAAATATATATAATATGCTTAATGATTCTGGTTCTGGTTTGGTAGTTGATGCTGTATTTCTTTATGCAGTCTTGCTAAGATACGGCAGAGACTCTGATGATGACGATGATGATGAAGATGACAAAAGTGATTAGCATAAAAGTTGAAGCTTATGTGTTAGAGAAAGTGAGTGAGTTGGACAGTCTAAAGCACTAAAGGTCTGCTGCATCGCACTTTTTATGTTGAGATGAAGCAAATCCTTCAGGCACAACTGTAAATGGGTAGTCGAAAAGCATTGTGGGTAAACGTTAACCAAAGATTGCACATTTGCACTGTTTTCATTAAGTGGAAACACCACCTAGTGACTTGATGAGGAAAATGCATTTCTCCCTCCCCCACAGTCACAATGCATCATATATGATATATCCATGTCTCTGTCTCTGGCTTGACATCAGCTAGCTTTTAAGACAATTTCTTTTCTCATCTTTACCTGCAGGATCCTAATCAACTGATTCGTGCGAGTGCTTTGCGTGTTCTGTCCAGTATCCGAGTCACGATCATCGTGCCAATAATGATGCTGGCCATTAAAGAGGCTGCTTCTGATATGTCTCCATACGTCCGCAAGACAGCCGCTCACGCCATCCCCAAGCTCTACAGGTATGATGTCCTAACACTGCAACGCTAAAGGTGTATTTTTGCTGCTAGATTAAAAATAAAAATAGGAACCAAAGGTACCTGGGGTTCTCCAGCATCTTTGGAGATAACTGGAATGGTCACAGTTATGACGGAAAAAGCAACAGCATTCGCTTCATGCCACATAATGACACCATTATTAATTACAGCATGACTGAAGTAGTTGGATTTACATTGTTCCTTTGTTTAATGGCCTTTTGGGTAACCAACCAATTTTGGCAGCAGCAGAAATGTCATATTTAAAAAATATGACTGGATGATGAAGGGTTTTTAAATGTTATCAGTTGTAATGAGGGCATGCAAAATTGGCACCTTCTCAAATTTAAAATGCTTTTTTTTTTATTTCAGCTGCCTGCTGATGAAAATAAAAATAACATTGTGACATTGCTCAGGCTTTGTACTATAAAAATTATTGTTATGCTGAAATTAGACTTAAATGTTTACTTAAATATGCAGGTTGGCAGCTTTTCTTCATACTTTTTTGTTTCTAAAACTAAATTAGATGCAGTATTTCAGTTTAATTTTAATATTTTCATACTTTTTCACCCCCCAGAAATATTTAATAATACCTGACCCCAAAACGTTTTATCAGGTAAGTCATGTTCAGAGTTTAGTATCTTCAGAAATGTTGGTCTGAGCCTTCTGAAAACTGGTGGAGATCAAGACAACTCACTTTTCAAATACTCAGACGTCACCACAGGAAGTTGGTGGTGTTCTTATGGGGTCATGAATATGGAAAAAAGTGTCAAATTTCTAAACATGGGTGATATTGGGAGCCATAGGAGCCATCCTTAATGGTCACAGATGATGTAAGTTACAGCATTTTCTTAAGCTACATCATTTCATTGGCCTTGTATCCAGAAATGATGTCTCTATTGCTAACAGGTTTTGAGTTATTAACAATGCAACAAGGCATGGTTAATCTTTCCAGGAATTTTTAAAAGGGCAGAAAGCTATGTTGACTTAGAAGTAGGAACAGTAAAAGCTTTTCTTCATGGTACAAACAAAAGACGAACCTGGTCTTGACTTCTGACAGTTTGTCAGAACTGCAGTGATTAACATTTTAAGTTTAGTTAAATGAACTTGAATTAGCTGTTTCCTAGGCTGTGACAACTTTTTGACAAAGTAAAACTAAACTTTCTGCGTATATGTAACTGGCGATGAAATAATATTATTTATGATCATATGTGGTGACTTCTGAGTCTTTGGAAAGTGACGAAACATGGATTTCTTGATCTCCACCAGTTTTAATGAGGCTCAGACTGATAATTCTGAATATGGCTTCCCAGATAAGAGGTTTAATATCAAAATATTCAAATTAAACTAAAATGCACCTAATTTAGTTTTAGGGTCCCAAATTACAAACACAAAAAGTATAAAGAAAATCTGAGATCTTCAGCAAGGAACTTCTGAGATTCTGATTTCACATGGAATGGCCCAACAAGGAACCAGAGTATTCAGTATTTTTTGTTATTCGTTGTCAGTGTGTATGGTGTCACATATGGTGTGACATAGGAAGCACAGGACGCCCAATTTGAGTACCATACTCTCTCTCTCTCTCTCTCTCTCTCTCTCTCTCTCTCGCTCTCTCTCTCTCTCTCTCTTTGTCTGTCTGTCTGTCTGTCTGTCTGTCTGTCATATTACAGCCTGGACCCTGAGCAAAAAGACCAGCTAATTGAAGTCATTGAAAAGCTGCTTGCTGATAAAACCACTGTAAGACCTCCTACTACTCTTATTTATCCTACCAAGATCAGCATCACTGTTAATAACACATGCTTCCCTCATCATTCATTTGTCAGCACATTTATACGGTATTATGTGTACGAGTTTAGCTAGTAGCAGGCAGTGTGGTGATGGCGTTCGAAGAGGTTTGTCCAGAGAGGATTGATCTGATCCATAAGAATTACCGTAAACTCTGCAACCTGCTGATTGACGTAGAGGAGTGGGGTCAGGTCGTCATCATCAACATGCTCACCCGCTACGCCAGGACTCAGTTCCTCAACCCAAACATTAACGTAACTACCGTAACTCCTCATTCGTCTCTATAAATACACCATGAGTATGTGTATAGCCTTGCCTGAGTTCGAGCTTGTGATATGTTGTACGTCATCTCTGTAGGAGTCGCTGCTGGAGGAGGGTGGAGAGAAGGCATTTTATGGCTCTGACGATGATGAGGATGATGAAGAGAAGAAAGCTGAGGCAGCAGCCCTTGCCAAGAGGAAACCATATGTTATGGATCCTGATCATAGACTGTTGCTCCGAAACACCAAACCTCTGCTGCAGAGCCGCAACGCAGCTGTTAGTACAATAGTCATGTCAAAATATATTTTCACACTTCTATCCGAGCATTTCACGAAAAAAATATGTACATTTTCTGTAGTGGTCACTATATTTGGACCTGAATTTCTGGCTTCATCGCACAACGTGAAGGATGACTTCAGTTACTCACTTTACCTTTACTTCAGAAAGGAACAGTGCTTTGATAAAAGGCCAATAAAATAGATCCTTGTCCACTTTTCCTGGATTCCACTTAAACTAGCAGAAAACTTTATCTCATGAACATATCTTATTTTTGTCATACCAATAATAGTAATTGGTAATATATTGCTAAACAATATCAACTTACTGATTAACTTTTGCTAATGCAATTCTAATGCTAATGCAGTACTTGTTGTTGAGCTAAACCCTGTTGTCCCATAAAATAGCTAGCTAGCCAAACATAGCTACGAGGCAGCATGGCAGGGACGAGCTGCTGCACTGTTACTTCTTGAAGATGTATGTATTGAAGTGTAGAATAGTGTAAGGCTGTCAATTATCATTATACAGATCCACTAATTTGATTGGTCAAGCGTCATTCCAAGAGTGCTTATATTTAGTATAACCGCACTGAGACATTTCACTGTGTGTATCACTCCACTCATGTGTGTTTGCCACGTAAAATTCCACTTCCTAGTTTGAAACCGTTACTACAGTTAGCAACATCATCAGCAGACATGGCAAATGATACTTCTTTATATAAATACAACTTCTGACAAGCTTGTCAGATAAAGTTGCGAGCTAGCTAACGTAAAGTGAGTGTAGCTTCTTCAGGATCTATTTCCACCAGTGGAGAATGAATAAACAAAATGTTTGCCAGATTGTGTCCGAAATGTTTGTTGCAAAGTAGTTGATACTACTTTTTGTTTATAGAACTAATGTATAACAGCAATATCAATCTCGCAATCATGCGGTTATACATAATATTGGCATGTTATTAGTTATGGCTGAATCATAGGCGTGGTGATGTTTAGTATTTCAGCTTTCCTACTTGTGCGATTTTGCTTAAATATAAATTAAAGTGATTCTTTTTAATGAAGCACAAACGCAATAACACTGATGCAGTGAGTCCCATATTTGGTCCTCCTATTGGCAGCAATTACAGAGTGTGAAGTCACATGACACTCAAGGATACTATATATGCAAATATATAGCATATGCAACTCTACCATCACTCACTCTCCCTCTCTCTCTCTACAGGTGGTGATGGCAGTCGCTCAACTCTATTTCCATCTGGCTCCTAAAGCAGAGGTGGGCGTCATTGCCAAGGCACTGGTGAGGCTGATGAGGAGCCACAGGTCAGTGAAAGAAGAACGACAATTTGCCCTTGGCTGATTCGGCTAATAGCACGCCCATAAACCTTCTGTGTGACCATTAAGGACGCTGTCCACAGTGATGAGGTTATCAGTCAGTGTCAAAAAGGAATGGAAACCGTGATGCCCTTGAGTCCTGAGAAGAGCATCACTGCAGTTATTTGGAAAGTTCAGAGATGTTCTCACATAGTGGTCTAGTGAGACAAGTGCACTCAAGACATCTGATTTTTCACTTGTTTCAAAAGTCTCAAATTAAAATAAAAATAGTTAATGTACAAGCGTGCTTCACAGAGTTACAGAAAATTGACACTATTTCATGAAACAAAAACCTCCAGCATTCCATACTCCAACTCAGGAAGATAAGTTCTTGGAGAAGGCATTGACATTGCCTAATAGATGGCATGGTATGCGTAATCAGATGTGCACCATATACAAAATGGCTGTGATCTTAGCACCATAAAGTAGCAGCAACCAGTCATCAGATATTTGTGGTCAGAATCCTCATGAAATTCATAGACGTATGCTGCAACGGTATGGAGATGCCTGCATTGGCAAGCAAAGAGTGTACGAGTCGGTAGACACGTTTAAAAATGGGCGAACGTCAGCAACTCTTGACACCATTTGGGTGAACGCACAACAAAAAATGTTTTTTCTGATGGGAAAAGAAGTTGGAGCAACGTTGTGAGAAGTGTATTGAAAAGGATGGCGATTATGTAGAAAAATGACAAATTATTATCTCAAATTGAATTATATATCTCACAATATTCAATTTGCTGTTACTTTTTGAAGCACTCTCACTTTAGCTTTTAAAGATTATGTTGGAATTGTATAGTGCACTAATCTGAATTGGAATAAAAAATGATTTCTTTCTATAGTGTATAAATTATTATTTGATAATATAGTTTTATGGTTTTGTTCTATTTTTTCACAGTGAAGTCCAGTATGTTGTTCTTCAAAATGTTGCAACCATGACCATTAAAAGGAGGGTGAGTATTTGCCTTAAGTACCATCAAGGAAAACCATTTTTTCTTTTTAATCAGAAATGCATTTGACTGCTTGACAAAAAAATCCAACACTTAATGAACTTTTTGCCTGCTCTAATTAATGCCACTGTTTTGCTTTTAAGTCTTAACATAAAATAAGTCTAATTTTGCTGCTGTAGGGGATGTTCGAGCCATACCTGAAGAGCTTCTACATCCGATCTACTGACCCCACACAGATCAAAATACTTAAGGTGATTTAAATATTCAGAAATGAATTACACCAAGACATTTTGCAGCTTTTATGCATCTTAATATTAATTCAATTGAATGATTTTATTTCGTGTCCACTACATTGCAGCTCGAAGTGTTAACCAATCTGGCAAATGAAACCAACATATCTACCATTCTGAGAGAATTCCAGGTAAGAAATTAAAATTTTTGGTGAACAGTTATAAAGGTATACATGAAGGTTAAATGAAGGCCTTATTAACCTGTATGAGAATTTTTTTTGTGTAGACCTACATCAAAAGTATGGATAAGGACTTTGTAGCAGCCACCATCCAGGCCATTGGCCGCTGTGCCACCAACATCGGGGAGGTGAGAGATACCTGCCTCAATGGTCTCGTCCAACTCCTCTCAAACAGAGATGGTGAGTGAAAGGTTAGGTGCTTTATCAAATTCTTAGTCGACCATACAAAATGTTAAAGATAATGTGATTGCACACTTTAACATTTTTCAATGTTACTTTAACATTTACTCAAAAAAAAATAATCCATCACTGAATCTTCTTTCTGATGAACAATATTTTAATGTGGGATTTTTTTTGCCACGTTCTGTAAATAGTTATATGCAAATGCAGATTTGAATGGATAGAACTACAGAGGTGCGTGTAATATAATTCTAGTGCTGATATCAGCATGTGCACTAATGTTTTTTGTGTGCCTGCTGCAGAGCTGGTAGTAGCAGAGTCGGTGGTGGTGATTAAGAAGCTCCTGCAGATGCAGCCTGAGCAGCACAGCGACATCATCAAACATATGGCCAAGCTCACAGATAACATACAGGTGCATCGCTAGTGATCAGTTTTAGGAGTGACCATTGTCATTAAATTACCATCTGAATAAGCTTTACCAACATCATTACCTTCATAATATATAAATATATTAGTCACAGTGTGTATTAGTTGCAGTGGTGTAGAAAATTGATACACCATAAACTAGACTTAGCTCAAGAACATAACCAGTGCTCCTCTTTTTTAATTAAGGTCCCAATGGCAAGAGCAAGCATCCTGTGGTTGATTGGTGAGTACTGTGAGCACGTACCTAAAATCGCTCCTGATGTCCTCAGGAAGATGGCCAAAAGCTTCACCAACGAGGAGGACATTGTCAAGTTGCAAATCATCAATCTCGCTGCCAAGCTCTACCTGACCAACTCCAAACAGGTGAGTGTGTGACATCCAGTTTAAAGCGTATCTAACTAACGTGTGGTTCTGTATCTGCTGTGTGGGGGTTTTTTTTCACCGAAGAGCTTTCATTTCTGGTGCTTTGCTGCTGTCCAAGGTGCTGAAATGTAGTGATCCACAGAATAGCTTAGATCAGGTGGTTCTCAAACATTTGTAACCAGGGACCCCATTAAGTGTAAAATAAATTCCATGAACTTAGTATGGATCTAATTCATGAACTTTATTTAGATTCTTAAATTTCTTTTTGGAGTTTTCTCTTCCTGAAATTTCCTGGTTCTTGGACCACTACATATAATTTTCATAATTTTCTATGCTATGTTAGTGGATTTCCACCACTAACAATTTTTTTAAATAATCATGGCTATGGTTTACCAACCCCACTTTGAGAGCCCCTGTCTCAGTCCTCCAGACTGTTGTATGGTTAGATTGTGTACCATCACCAAGATGGCAGATGCACTCTCCATTTAAGGAAGAGGGATTTTCAGAGGCAAAACATATGTAACACATTGATTATTAAACTATGAAGTATGCCTAGTTGTTGTAGAAGGCTTGTACTGTAAAATCCTCAGGGAGATTATTCTTGGACAGAGGCAAAATACTCTGAAACACAATGTGAGTCATTGTGATACTCAGATACTATATCTATGCTGTCTCATTTCCAGTCTTTCTTTCTCTTAATATTTAGACCAAGCTCCTCACTCAATATGTGCTCAACTTGGCAAAGTATGACCAGAACTATGACATCAGAGACCGCGCACGGTTCATCCGTCAGCTCATTGTTCCCACGGATAAAAGTGGAGCCTTGAGTAAATACGCCAAGAAGCTTTTCCTTGCCCTTAAACCTGCACCTGTACTGGAGTCTCCATTTAAAGGTAAACTGACTAACTCTCTTTTTCGGTTAATGTTAAAGGGGAAATTCACCTTTTTTCCCATTTGAGCAGTTCTAAATATTTATTCGCTGATTTCTAGTCACCTCAGATTTTATGTCAGTTGCTTAAATAATATGTTAAAACTAATTAAAATAAGCATCTGCCATTCAAGTTCAAAATCCATTTTACATGCATTGTGCAAACATGATACAGACACAAATGTTCCTCCTAATGACTTTGTCGACATTCTTGTTCAAGAAATGGCATTTGAGGAGTCTAGTTGTTTTTGTATGCTTGAATCTTTGGAATGTATTCATCTGCTGTGTCAGGGGCACTTCCTGGATGTCCGTTCCTGCCTGTGTTGCTACGCGCTAAGTTGCTAAGCAACTGATAATCACGCAAATATGTCTGCTGTATCGCTTATAGCCATAATTTGCACAAGGCTCTGTCTGTCAATGGAAATGAGTAAAAATGAACACTGATTTGTGCTCTCAATGGAGCATTTCCACAGCCTACAACAACTCTCCTCGCCTTGCTATTACCGAGTCAGATAACCAGCTACTGTAACCAACACGAAATTGGCTTTGAGAGCGTCCTGCTGATGCAGTTTCCTTTTTACAACCAATCAAATCTTGAGTGATTTGTTCGGCCTCCACCCCACTGAAGTCACGAACCAGAAAGGAGAGAAAAGATTAAATCACAATGGGAATATGTTGACCATAATGAAGAAAAGTAAGTTTTTATTTTTTGCCTTTAAAAATTATCAGGAAATTGATAATGACAACTCACTTAGCATAATTTGAGTAATAATTATATCTGATTCTGAAAAAAAATTTTCTCCAAAAATAATTACACAAACTACTGAGGTGATTAGAAATCAAATAAATAAATAAATATTTAAATAAATATTTAGAACTGTTCAAATAAATATTTAGAACTGCTCAAATGTGAAATGAGGTGAACTTCCCCTTTAAGCTAGAATTGATTATATTGTTTAAACTGTTGCTTCGCAATGCCTTATGACATTGGAAACAAAAGCGTGCATATGCACCTTGTATATTATTCTTATTGAGATTTATTATTATCTTATTCTTGAGTCGATTTCTGACTTTTCGTGTCTGTGCTGTGTTTTTCTGCATAAACAGACAGAGACCATTTCCAACTTGGCTCGCTGTCTCACCTCCTGAATACCAAAGCAGGCGGCTACCAGGAGCTGCCCGACTGGCCTGAGTCAGCACCCGACCCCTCCGTGCGCAACGTGGAGGTGAAGGATTCTGTGCGTGCAAGGGGAACAGTTACTCTCAGAGGCAGGGCTTCAAAGCCCAGGCCTGTGGGAACTGCTCCTCCACCCCACCAGAGGGAGCCCCAACATGCAGGACACGTCAAAAAAAATAAAGCCTATTCTCTCCGACCAAAATCGGCTCCTCCCACAGCCATGTTTTATATCTCTCCTCACTCATCAGCATAACTCCACCCTCATCATACATTGTCATTCCAGTTGGCTTTCAGCCAGCCAGTTAGCTCATTATGAGATAGTGATAAAAGATATTTCCAGTACTTTAGGAAGTAGGAGTGTTATGCTTTTGAGTGTTGAGAAATCAATTCAGATTCGAGACTTTGGTATTATATTCATGCTTGTAGGTTTTAAGTATTAAAACTTTTCCGATAGATTTGTGGGATTTTTAAATCCATACCATCCATTCCAGACCTCTGTTGGGCCTTCTGGAAGAGCAGTGCCCACAGAGCCCTCCACCCCTCATACAATCTGCACTCCACACACTGACTGAAGCCACCTCAACTCACTCTCAATCACACGCTCTGCACTGAAATTCCTCTTCCGGTTCTGAAATTGTCAGTAACTTAACTGAGGAGTCTTTCTTGTCTTTATTGGTTGAGTCTAGGTTTGCTTTGTCTAGCTGTGGAGTGCAGGAAGGAAATGATGGCACATGAGATAAGGGACAGACTCTTTCTCTCTTTATCAGAACATGTGCCACTCCTTTAATGTCTCCAAAGGTCCCAATCAAATTTACCAGTGCTTGTGAATGTACCATCAGAAGGAAAGGAGACCCGTACACCCCATTGAGTGTACATTTGGTGGACAACATGACAGCAGCTCAAAAATGTGTCTGATGCCTATGTCTATTGGCTCAACTGACCACAGTACATTATTTACTACGCCCATACTCATAGTGGTGAACAGAGCAAAAGTCATGCTTTTTTCAGTAATGGTGTCCTGGCAATCCTAAGAGTTCCCTTTAAATAAAAATCTTTCCCAATAATTTTCTATATTTCTATAATACACAGCATTGGATGATATTAATCAGCAGGTGATTGACAGGTATGGGTTCAGCTAAAAAAAGGAAGACGTCCTTGCATTATGGAAATGCAGACACCTCTCACACTTGGATGAAATTTAACATGTGCCTTGATTCTGGTTTGCAGTATCGAAATTTTTAATTAAAAAAAATGTTCAATGTAGATAAATTTTTGGGTTCATAATAGAATCAAAATGAAACAGTGGAACTATGTTGTTCACCGTATATACAAAGATAGGTACACACCAGCTGAATGTTATTTGATTTGTGCCTTTATTCGATTAAGCAATTGTATATGTTTTATATCACTCATAATGCATAAGACACTCAAGTCATGATGCAGATTTCATGTCGAGGCGACTGTGTTGTTATGTCTGATGTAATTTCCCATACAGTGATCCTTTTTCTGTTTGTTCCTTTATAACCCCTGTCTGTTTGCTCCACCCCTGCCCCCTCTACCACATCATCATCCCACAGCAAGAGGAAGTCATAGACACCAGTGAGGGCCGGATCGGTCTCCTTGGAGACTGGCGAGAGGTGCCCGCAAGTGTGCAGTGGCTTCTCCTCCTCCTTTTACGCTCATTCTTTCCATACTATCACCATTTCCTAACAGCTCCATATATATATATTGAGGCTTCCTTTAGTGAGGAGTGCGCTGTATACATTCCCTATATGATATCAGAATATTAATCTACTAATGGTCGAATGCCTGTCAGATTTTGAAAGATTATAAAGTGATAATCACTGATTATAAACTGATAAGCACTTCATTTCAGGAAAAAAAAAAAAAAACCATTTTCCTTTATCACAGTGTGTATCTGTGTTTGTTGTGTGTGTGTGTGTGTTCTCTTACTGTGAAATCTGCTGTTGGACGATCTTCAACTGTCATCTCATTCCAGAATCAGGTGTTCATCCCATTTCTGTTGCACTTCCATTGATTTACAGAGGCTAACATTACCTCATGTTTTATAATAATAATAACATGCTTTATTATGCACATAAATTTTTTTAACTTGTCTATTCTACAAACTAAAACAAAAATACAGCACACATAATATAAATTAATATTATATGTCTATAATATATATTTGTCGATAATGCAAGTTTTATACAGTACAGTCATGCTGACTGTAGATTTCAGTGCTATTATATAACATAAGAAGTAAGATTTTGTTAATTTTTGGACATGGACCCATGGCTGATGTACCTACAGTAGATTTGTTAAGTGCAACCTGAATCCTTTGTGTACCTTTTTAAACTTTTCTGTTCTCTTCTTTTCCTGGCTCTTCTTCTCGTCATCTCACCTCATCATTCTTTGTTTTTGTTTTTTTTTTCTTTTTTTTCCTTTCTTTCCTGTTCGCCAGGTTATTAGGCTGCTTGAAAGAGTCACGAATCTAACCAGCGTGAGTCTGTCAGTTCATGAAGAGCACTGCGCATATTTGAGTTTCGATCCGTGTCGCGCCGAACCCAGAGTGCTTCCTTGCCAGTCAGCTTAGCCTCAACCCTTCTCACCTAGCCTAGCTTATTGTCTGTCCAGTGCTTAATTCAGCCTAAAGCCCCTGGCTGAGCTTCACTCTCTGCTGTCTCTAGCATTAAAGAGCTGGATCCTCGCAAAGAGCCATCTGCCCTCCTCTATTACCTTAGCTCATTTTCTTATTGTGATCCTGAGTTATACTAAAACCACACACTGCTAACAGCTTCTTTCGATGATCCAAATGTAGCAATGCACTAATGTAATGTCCTAACTCAAGAGGAGGTCATTTGGGACTTTTTTTTTGGGGCATAATATGTTAGGTAGATGTGTCCCCAGTTACACAACAAGTACAAAAGTGACCATGAATGCATCGCCTTAATGCTTACATACGCGATTCATCTTTATTAAGAAAACCCCCCCACAAAAGGCAGCATGATGGTGCCAGAATCTGATGTAAGCACATCCTTTATATGTTATACATGTTAGATATATTATATGTTTATAGTGTGTAGCTGTGGGAGAGGCATTCATGGCCACACAGTGCTTTAACACTGTACAACCATGTTCTATGTATATCTGTGGGGTGACTGTGTCCTGTGGCTTTCCTCCAGGTTCCAGAGTGGACTAAATGCACCAGCAGGAAAGAGCGGAAGGAGAAGAAGGTGGAGAAGCCTTTCTACTCCGACTCGGAGGGAGAATCTGGACCCACCGAGTCTGCTGACAGTGGTAACTCTGGAGAGCATTGGGCAAAACGATATCTTTGTGCCTGATACTGAAAATTGTAAACTGTTTCAAAGAATTTAACAAACACAATAAGGTTTTTTTAATTTAATCCATAATGTATGAGAGTTTATAAACAGTTTAGATGTAAAAGGCATAGTTGGATTCCACAATAGAAAGAATGCAAAGGTCCAGAGAGATCATTCCCATTGAAAGACGTTATAACCTACTCTCAACCAACACTCTCAACATCTGTCCCTCCTATCTCTCTCTGCAGAGACAAACTCAAGCAGTGGAACAGAGAGCGGCAGTGAAGAGAGCGGCTCGGGTTCAGAGAGCGAAGAGAGCAATGAGGAGTCAGAGTCTGATGAGGAGGAGAAGGATGGAGAGGAAGAGAAGATGAAGAAGAAGAAGAAAGTAGAGAAGAGCAAATCTAAGAAACCAGAGAGTGCAGATAGGTCTGATTCATTTCCAGAGACAGCTGATGTTTGAGGAAGAATGACATTTTATATGCATACATATGCTATGTAAGCTTAAGAGTGTGGTGATGTGCTCTCTTTACAGTGATCAAAGCAGTGGAGAGGAGCAGAAGAGAGGGAGGAAAGGAGGGAAGGAGCATAAGAGACTGTCTGAGTCAGAGAGCGAGGAAGACAGTGAGTCTGAAAGCAGCGAGTCGGAGTCAGAATCAGAGGAAGACTCAGATTCCGACATGGACACCAGGAAGAAGAAGGTTTGAGCTGAAACACGTGCTCTTTAACTTTTATCTTGAGTTACAATAAAACTGATGTAATCCTCCAGCCAAACCCATTTGTTTTGCATTACCTCCCTCTACCACCCCACAGCGCACACTCACAGCTCCTGCTCTGCAGCAAGGAGAACTTATCAACAACACAGAGATCAGTCTCCTCAGAGACTTCCAAGAGGTGTCCATAGTGTGCAGTGGTTTCTCCTCCCTTTACCTCTGTAAAAACTCTCAGTGACAGGCCTTATCCCTTTGTTTAACTGACACCAACAGTACAGCCACGGCAAAAGCGCTGTGTTATGCTGTTTGTTGAAAGTGTAGTGTTGCATAGCAAATCACCTCCTCCTTTTTCACACTTTCTTTTTTTTTTTTTTTTGCATTAATCATTGAGGAGTTTGATTGAGGTGCTCAAAATCCAGAACAAGACAGATATTTTGTGGGTTTTTCTCACAGACACCTGCATCAAAACCACCACCTCCAAAGCAGACCAAAAAAGAGAGCAAGAAAGAGTCCAAGGAAATGTCTCTGCTAGATCTGGATGACTGTAAGTAGGATCTGTTGACTTGTCTGGAAGGTTTTTGAATTGTCTCTTACCTAATGAGTCTTAACAGAGTTGAATTTTAAAGAAGCCACCTGTTGTAGGTGCTTCATGAACATACTACCAAAATGATCTTCCATTTTTGGTCCATTCAGTCTTTGGTAATACTATATGATCCTGTACATTTTGCCTTGTGGACAGAAAGGGACACTTTTACTGCCATTAATAGTTTCTTCTTCTTTGCCTCAGTTGAGCCCACACCCTCACCTCAGGTGACCCCGGTTAACAACTTCCTGTCCAGCAGCCTGGTGGCAGATCTAGAGGGGTTGTCGCTGACCGACACTGTACTCGCCCCCACTGTGAGTTACAAACCCCACTGTCTTTTTTTAAAAAACAAGTTTCAGAATGATTCCTTCTACTTGACAATTTGCTTGTTTGACCCCCGTCATGTTTTCAGACCATCGCCCCATCAGGCTCGATGAGGATGTATGAGTTGTTGCACCGCATCACAGGAGAGGGTCTGGGGGTCGAGTATTGCTTCAGCAGACAGCCCTTCAGCCCTGATCCTAACATGGTGGCTGTGCAGATCCAGTTCACCAACAACACCAGTTCAGAGACTAAGAACCTACACATTGAAGAGCCCAAACTGCAGTCCGGTATGAGGATCAAGGAGTTCACTGAAATCGGTCAGTCAGAGAAGGCTTCAGCTGCACGTGTGCAAAGTTTAAATTTTATTTTGATTTTAAAGATTATTTGTCAGTAATTACTCATTTCATAATGCAGTGCTCAAAAATTATTGGGAACTCATAGACATGGCTAGTAATTCACTCACTCACAAACTCACCGACTCACTCGCTCAAATACATACTCAGGTTCACTCAGACCAACTCACTCTTTCACTCACATGCTTACTCAAATTCACCCACTCACTCATTCACTCAGACATTTACTCAAATTCACTCACTTATTCACTCACACACTCATTCACCCACATTTACTCAAATTCAACCACTCACTCATTCATACTTACATTTGCTCAAATTCACCCACTCACTAGTTCGCTCAGACGTTTACTCAAATTCACCCACTCACTCATTCACTCACGTTTACACAAATTCACTCACTTATTCACTCACACACTCATTCACCCACAATCATTCACTTACACACTTAATAAAATTCACCACTCACTCATTCACCCATGCACTCATTCAGTCACACACTTACTTAAATTCACTCACATACTAAATCACATTCACCCATTCACTTTTTCCCCCACTCACTCATTAACCCATGCACTCATTTACTTACATTTACTCAAATTCACTCATTCATTCACTCACACATTTACTTAAATTCACCCAGTCACCCATTGACCCACTTTTTCATTCACTCACACACTTGCTCAGATTCACTCACACATTCACACACTCACTCATTTACCTTGGCAAACCATGTATTCCTGGAGGGAAACTGTAATATTACAGGATACAAAGACATCCCATACATTTGTGTGCTTTTTTTGGCAAAGAACCACATGTGAGTGTGATGGTCAGGTGTCCACATACCTTTGGCCATATACTGCATTTTCCAAATTGGGCTCTTAACCTTTTGTCTAAAAGCACATTATCTGATGAATGTCTATGTGTTTGCCATTGTAAGTTGTGTTTATATGAACTAAAAGGCCTGTAACGTAATGGATGAGAAATGTGCTGCTACCGTGTGAATGTAAAATGTCCAAATCTGAATTTTTATGGCTTTATTTGATTTTGGAAATAAAGCTTTTGTTACAGAATGACATCAAGTTAAGATTGTATTATATTCAAGTTAAACTTGTCTTAAATTTGTCTGCAAGGTACAATTTAAATACAATTTAATAACAATTGGGCGTCGAAAACTTGCTGGCGTAATACATTTCAACTTCAGATACAAATTTTCAAAACACGTCATCCAGGGAAAAGCCAAGGAGCAGTGATTTAATCCGTTCAAACCATGGATTACAAATTTAATTTGATGTAATTCAACTATAAACCTTCATTTACAAATTTAAAGGCATAAAATTCAGAATGGTACATTTTAATTCAGAGTGTAGTTCATTTCATAAAGTTCATTTCATAAAAACATATATAGCATTGTATTTTTACTGTTATTGTTAAAGTTCACTTGGTCATCAAGGCTTAAAGGTAACATTGTACATCCAGTATGGTATGTTGGGTCTGAAAGATTTTTTAACATGCTGTGTATTTTTGTAATCTGAATGACAGTAAAAATGCACTGCACTCATTGACATAATGCTAACATGCTGCTAATTAGTTCCCAACTTCTGACTGATGACAGTACTTTTGTTAAAGGCAGAGCAAAGTTAACTTTTAAACAAGAACAGGTATTAATTATCTCGTTAGTTCACTTTTTATAGTATACAGTCCAGACCTCTTAATTGGCTGAATTGTGAAGCTATGCACAGACAAAAAAATCCACAAAAAGTACGCACTGTCTTTGTTACCTCTGCCAAGGAGGTTATATTTTCAGTGCAGTTTATCTGTTTGACCCTAAGCAGGATTGTGTTTGCGTTCTCAGAGGTTTTACCTGCAGGCGAATCCGTTACTGTTGTAATGGGCATTGACTTCTGCGACTCCACACAAGCAGCCAATTTCCAGCTTTGGTGAGAAACAAACATTCAGTCCACCTGAATCTGTGTTAGTATTGATGCTCTGTAATTTTTTACAATAATTTACAATAATTATTTCTTCCACATTCCTGTCTAAGAAACAGCACAGATGACCATTGCTGACATTATTTTTAATCCTCTTGTCTGCTTTCTTTTTGTTGTTTGTTTTCAGCACTCACACTCGGAAGTTCTTCGTGTCCATCCAGCCTCCAGTCGGAGAACTGACGATGCCGGCTTTTCTGACAGAGAATGAGTTTAAGAAAGAGCAAGGTGAGAAGATCAGATGTTCCTCTGACTCTCCTGAGCTATATTATATAATATAACATATGTATAATATTTAACAGCGGGCATAATAGCAGTCATTTAGTCACAGTGTGTAACTTTTAATGAATAAGCTACACTGGATCTCTGAACCAGCTACAAGTACTGAATGTTCCTCTGTCATATTCTTTTTGTTTCTCCTTCTGTGTTGGTTCATTTTTGTTGCTGTCCTTTAGAGATGCTATTACACGGTAAGTTCCCCTAAAGGCCTGGCTTCTTTACACTGATAGTTTGCCACCTGCCTCAACCCGAGTCCTGCCCATCCCAACAGACACACCGTCTGTACCTCTGCTTCTAACCCTGTTGTCAAATTCTAGTGGATGCCTTTGCAACACTAAGCACGGCTAATTATTTCTCATGTAACGTGGGGCGAACATCCAACTGCATCTCACCAGTGCATCACAAAGCCCGTTACCCCACAAAATGTTTCATGTAGTCCACAAGGCAAAAAAAAAATCAATCAAGAATTAGAGTATATAAGCATTCTCAAAAATAGGACACATAACTTTATCAGTTTCCTTTGTGACTGAGTTTAAAGAAAATGTCAGGTATTATGTATGATCATTTAATTAATTCTATTTAGAGTAAATGTTAAGTACGTTTTTACGCTTGCATTCAACTAAAGGTCATAACTCTTCTTGAGCCTCTTAACGGGGCAAGCTCACCCTTCCCAGAAGCCTCTGCACTAAGTAGCAAGTCGCCATTTTTGATGGCATCAAAATTCAACTGTGTTACATTTGTAAAACAATTAGCAACAACGTGGCAACATCCTAGGCCATAGATCCTAAAATGTTAAAGCAAAATGAAGATATTTGGTCAAAGTAGTTATATTTTAAATTCTTTCAACCGATCCATTTCATTATCATATGATTTTTTGGTACGTACAGTACCAGTCAAAAGTTTGGCCACACCTTCTAATTCAGTGTTTTTCCCTTAATCTTAAACTTCTTGTCACTTCAGGTCTTGAAGTAATAATGGACTGTCATTTCTCATTAGTTAAGTTGTTCTTGACATAATATGGATTACTACTGTTGTGGAATAGCATTATTTACTGTATACCAACACTACCCCGACACATCACAACTGATGGTCACAAACGCATTAAGAAGGCAAAGAATTCCACTATTGAATTTTGACAAAGCACAGCTGTTAATTGAAAAGCATTCCAGGTGACGACCTCATAGATAATCCGCAAAGCTGTCATCAAGGTAAACACTGGCTACTTTGAATAATCTAAAATATGGGTTTTTTTCTAATGCTTTTTTGTTTACCACATAATTCCATATGGCACATATGTTTTATTGTGTTATTTCATAGTCTTGATGTCTGCTGTATTGTTCTACAATGAAGAAAATAGTCAAAATAAAGAAAAACCTGTAAATGATTAGGTGCATCGAAACTTTTGACTGGTACTGTAAGCAAAAACAACAAATTGGATTGTAGGAAGGGTGAACTGGCCCCTTTAACTCCAAATTCCCACTCTGGAACTTGTGACGGTCTCCTTAACTCAGCAAGGAACGTCAAATCAACATGGCTGCTCAAGCAGTAAACGAAGTAGAAATCATTTTAATCTTTAAATGAGTTATACTGTATATACAAGTATTTACTCTAGATCATATATATCATATATACAGTTATATATATACATATGCAGCTTATACAGTTCACCAGTTTGAAGAGGAAAACATGCCTCACTCATCACAGTTAGCTGGCTAGCTTGTTGCTAACAAAAGGTGAACATTGAGACTTTTCTCCATTTTCTAGCTAAAACATGGAGGTCAAAAATTACATCAGCACTCTGTCACTTCTGATTTCTTTATTTTGAGTATTGGATGGACTGATGGACCTATTTATGTTCGTTCTTCTGCAGGTCAGCTGATGGGAATGAATGAAATCTCAGAGAAGCTAAGCCTGGGGGAGAAGTGTCAGAGTGATCACGCTATTATAGAGAGAGTCACTGCTACAGCTAACCTCAGCAGAGTACCGTGTGGCTCTGAGAAAGAGTGCAGGTAAAGCATAAGGGGGAAAAACATGCACACAAAACTTTCAAAGCTTTAGACATGTCTCAAGGTTTAAAATGTCAAAATTGTCTCAACACAATGTGGTCACGGAGGTCTATGGAAAGTACCTCGGACTTGATTTTTGGTCTGGCAAGCACTGTGAAATCTGGAACCTCATATATATATATATATATACACAAGTGTGTGACTTCCTAAATCATGTCCAATCAATTGAATTTGCCACAGCCAGACTCCAGTCAAGTTCTAGAGACATCTCAAGATAATCAAAGCAAACAGGATGCACATGAGCTCAATTTAAAATGCCTTAGCCAAGGGTCTGAGTCTAAATGAGAGATTTCAGTTTTTGATATTGTGCATTTTATTACGTATCGCGTATAGGTTAATGGCCAAAAAGCACATTTAAATTAAATCTATAATACAATAAAGTGTGAAAAAAAACTGAAGGGATCCAATCCCACTGTGGAAAGATTTTGTGTATTAATATGCTGCTCACCTCTCTACTTTTACCTGTCTACTTTGTCTTATTTTCTGCCGTCTGTATTTTCCGGCCTGTTTTGCTCTCGACTTTGCTTTACTTCAGCCCTCCTCTTCCTTCTCATCCCTCACCTGTCTCCAGGTTTGCTGGGAAGACAGTGAGCAGCGGCAGCCTCGTGCTCGTCACTGTGGCGAGGAAGGAGGCCACAGAAGCCCAGCTCACTGTGAACTGCGAGAAGATGGTGATTGGTACGATGCTCGTGAAAGACATACTTCATGCCCTGACGCAGTGATGACTGAGTGCATAGTGTGCAAAAACCTGTAGCTATGTGTAGCTTTGACTCTGTGTGCTGATGTTTGACTAATTTCTGTCATTTACTACACAATATTGCACCTAGTATACACAGGTTATTACCTAATATTAATTATTGAGCTTAATCACTGTCCCCGAAAATCTGAAATTGTAATAGGATCCACATTAAGCCCTCTGTATACAATGTGACCATATCTGTCTTTATTGATTTTCTTCTTTAGGTTTGCAGAAATGTTGCATGATGTGACATCTGACCTAGTTTTTAACATTCCTAAAAGTGCTACTGGCTATTTAAAAAGTGTGTTTACTTTTCATTTCTTTACACAAATGGGCAGCACAGAAAATTTGACTTTACTGTATTAGTGTACAGGATGTGACTAGGATATCCTGCTGAAGAGAACACATGGCCCTGTTTACGCAGTGATGGTCTGAAATGGAGCTCTGGTGATTGTTTAAGGAGCTACTCTGCTATGTCCACATTAATACATTTTAGTTTTAAAATACATCACTTTTGCTATGTTCACACCTGCCATCCATACCACTCCGGAGTTTTCGAGCCCATAAAATAGAAACTTTTGGAAATGCCGCTGGCCGTGTCTTAGTTGGAGAACTTTTATTGTTTTAGTGTGGACAGCCAGAAACATAGAGTTTTGGAAATGATGATGCAGACAAACACATTCGCTTCCTGTATGGGTCTTCTCAGTCATGACATACTCTTCCCTGATTCGACCTTTACTGTCACATGCATCATATGCTAATAGAATCACCCTCGACTACCAGAGGTGAATGCAGCATGGATAATGAATTACAAGCTTTGCTGACCTTGTTTTTGCTAGCAGCTGTTGTGCTGTTAAATTCTGCATTTTTAATGCTACAGCTGCCCACATGTGCAGGAGGCAAGCTGTTATTTGAGTGACCTGCAACTAGGAAACCAACTGCAGGGTAGACAATCTGCTTCCTGTTTTTACCAGCACGCTCATGCCCAGTGTACGTGAATGGTCATGTGATAAGTGTTTTCAGGTGTGTTAGTATGGAAGGAGATTATTTCTGATAAGGAGTCAAAATGCCCATCTGGATGCCGTTTTAAAACTAAAAAGTATTAATGTGAACGTAGCCTAAGGTTACTTCTCCTGGCCATTTTTAGTGACTCATGACAATCGGATTGCACTGCTGCCAACACGATGCATGCATTTCAAAAACACAGCTGCTCAAAAACCTTTTCAAACATCCAAATCTTTTGTTTTAATTAAATATTCTGAAATGTAAAGCTGAGTTGATTGAATAATGTTCAAACCAGACTGTTGGAACATTCATTCATTAATCTTCAGTAAGCACGTTTTCCACACACACACACACACACACACACACACACACACACACACACACACACTCATTCCCGCATAGGACCACTCGACCTATTTGTAGCTCAGAACCCTGAGCTTTTGCATTATATTTGCACCAAAAAATGTGTTTCATTATGTCAGTTTAAAAAATCTTACTATGGTAGCTTTATTAGTAGTGAGTATTGAGTGTTGACTCACATGCAGTAGTAATCCAACAAAATCAATCCACTAAATCCTGCTAATATCAGTGATAGCCTATTGTAATCCATAGAACATACAAAATCTCAAATCCTGTGTGGTATTTGCTATTATGTAAGTCACACCTTTCTAAGAACAGCATTGTACTGTGTTGACGAACTTCTTATTGCTCTTAAGACTATGCTTTGGAGCTTTTAATGACTACATGTAAGTGGATATGGTCTAGGCATGTAATAATAAACTGTAGTTCTAGCCTATATTTTAGGTTATTTGATTATTCATACCAGTTTGTTTTTTGCCTGCAACAACAATAAAATGACAACTCAGAAGTCTATTCAAAGACACTGTGTGTGTTCTGTGATAAACCAAACCGGAGTCTTCAGGTGTTGAATGAGTAAATGGTACATAATTCTGGTCTTTATATTATTATTTTCTTCCCAATGAGAATTCTACAAGGAGGTTCAATGAAATGTATTGCTGTTAGATATCCATATCCAGAACTATTTCCATGCTAATATTTTCTATACATGTTCTGCGGTGTTGCAGAAATGTAGTTTATGTTGTGGATCTGACCACTGAGCATCCACATGATTGTAGCTTGGAATGTGATGTTTAATTATTAATTTCTTCATATATTATTTTGTTGTACACAAAGAGTATGGTAACAGAATGACTCATTCAGATTCCACATTTGTGTTTTTTTTTTTTAGTTTAAAGAAGCAACTTCTCTTCCATCATGATATAAATTTATATTTCATGTAGGTCCTCAATGGTGTGTTGCTTATGTTAAAAGCAGGGGAAGTGTAAACATACGACAGACTGCCTTTGTGATTATTAGACTACCCGATATTCAGCCTCCATGTCCTTGCTGTATGAATGTGAGATAGTTTGCTGATTTTATTTATTTGTTTGTTTTTTAATGTTAATAAAAATGAAACATGCATTCAAATATGTTGGCCAACTGGACTATTTTTTTCATCCATCCATCTGTTCTACCTACTATATATACAGTGGGGCAAAAAAGTATTTAGTCAGCCACCAATTGTGCAAGTTCTCCCACTTAAAAAGATGAGAG
>JAQMYM010000012.1:18840371-18853290 GCA_030014255.1 Parauchenoglanis ngamensis | reverse complement strand
CAGCTGGGATCGACATATATGTGTATATATATATATATATAGTGTGTGTGTGTGTGTGTGTGTGTGTAAGAGAGAGTGAAATAATATGTTGTTCGTAGAAAGGAAGTTTTGAGTGACTTTTCCATAAAGTATTTTACATTGTATCATGCATGCTAAACAAACAAAAAAGTCTAGCTATTGTGCAGCGTTATGGTGCTTAGTCAAACGTATATAGTTATTTTGTTTAGTTCTGGCCAGCAGTGGTGTGTATGATTGCCGTTGTGTATGATAAAGTTGTGAACATGGTAGAACATGATGTGAACATGGTAACATGTAAGCAACAATAGTGGATCATATAGATAAAAGGGTTTACAGTGCAGTCTCATCCCTGTGCAGAGAAAGCAAGTTGGATGTGGTAGGATTTAGGAATCCAGAGGGAGTCGCGGACACGCATTGAACATGATTTAAAAAAAACTGGAGAAAGGAAATGGTTGTTTTTGAAAACTAAACGTGTAGACACTGCTATAGGGAAGCACATATTAATCTGTATTTGAAAATCATCATGACTAAACTGCTGTGTTTCACTTGTTAGTGTTCACTGATATTATGAATCAATGGACGGTGCTAATTTCTGCTGTTCCTCTGTGCAGGAGCTGGAGGCAATGACCAGATACACAAGTCCGGTGAACCCGGCTGTGTTTCCTCACCTCACTGTGGTGCTGCTCGCCATCGGCATGTTCTTCACAGCGTGGTTCTTTGTGTATCCTTCACATCACCAGCCTGGTGAAATATTTGCCTTCCACTCCAGTGCACAATGCAGGAATAGTCTCAGTTTTACACCAGTTGCTTGTATGTTTATGTCCTTAACCCTGTCTGCTTCAGCTATGAGGTAACATCCACAAAATACACACGAGACGTATACAAGGAGCTGCTCATCTCACTGGTCGCATCACTCTTTATGGGCTTCGGCGTTCTCTTCCTGTTGCTTTGGGTCGGAATCTACGTGTAAAGGTGAGGATTTAAGTGTAGCACTGAGTATGCGTAGTTGTGTGTTCTTAAGGTAATTAGCGTACAAGCAGGTGATTGTTCCATCTTTACACAATCCTTCACTCAAAAACATTAGAAATGCTTCATAAACTAGTTGATGCTGTTTAGGTGTCACTTGTAACATTACCGTACACTGGTTGCTTTTATTTCCACACATTTCATGCAGTTTGATGCTGCATTTGGTTTGTCTGCATGTTTTGCATATTTTTGTCAGTGTCACTGGTATGTCCTGTTTACTTTCCAAAGTGTCAGCATTTAAATGCTAAAATATTGGTACTACTTGAAGCTTTGTGGTAATAGTGTTGTACTAAAAATACATTATTTATCATGTATATCTCAAAGCTTTTTCTTAATTTCTGTACTGTAGGTTGCAGATTGAGAAGAACATTCCAATGGCATGACATTACCTCAGTGCTTATGGATGTGTCACACACACACACACACACACACACACAGATCGGGATTGGACTTTGCACTGGCAGCATGTTGACAGTTTGTAGCTGACCATTAAATCTGATTTTGTAAGAATTTTGTGTCTCATTTTTGTAGTGATGTGAAAGTCCTAAGGAGTAATGTGGTGTTTTTTCCATTTATTTATATTATTTAGCCTTTAATTAACAAGGAAGTCTCTTTAGCTTAGCAGTCAGTGGTCCTGGCCAAAATGGCTACACAATTATTACACGAGTTTGTGAGCTAATCAGGTCCAGCTTTTGTTTAGAGCTAAATTGTAGCGGGCATTTTCCTTCTGTTCAACTTTAGTTCAGATATCTGACCCTAAAATGTATACTACATAAATAAATGAACTTTCTTTGTAGATGAAACAAAAGAAGTTATGTTTTTAAGTACTGGGTATAGAATTATTGGCACCCTCAATTAACATGGACATCTCTGGAAGGAGTAATAGCACTGAGTTTCTTCCTGTAATGTCTAATAAGCTTAGAGACATTTAGTTTACAGCCCATTCTTAAGTGATCATGAGTATGCACTACAGAAGAGTCCACATTTCACAACGAACCGTTTCCTCTGTAAAGGGACCTGAGGTTTGAGCAGAAGAGTCCCTAAGAGAGAACTGAGGACCCTGGAATATTGAGGACTGGAGACGTGTCTGATTCTTCTACCTGTATTTCATTAAACACTATAGGAGAGGACTTTAACAGGAGCAATTTAACATATAAGAAATCTATGCCTTATTTTAATTAGTTAGTAAAGTTTTATAGTAGAATTACATCATATGGAAGTTGTATTCCATATTTGAAACAAATATTTATATTCGGGTGTACAAAATTCTAATTCAGTATTTGGTGGCACAATTAGATTCTGTTTAAGATTCAGGCCTTAAAATAAAAAAAAAGATTTCCAAGTCTTTTTTTTTTCCCTGTAGAAAAGCTAACAGGCCACCACCATTTACTTACCACCATTTTAGTCAATGAGCAGTGTTTTTGATCAGTGATGTAGGATTTAAAAAACCCTGAATTTATAATAGATTGTGCTGCCAAAAAAATATAAATTTTCTACATTATGTGCTTGGATTTGAACTGTCATGGACTACACCTCTTCTTTGATGTAACTCAACTACAAAATTTAACTTACTGATTCAAATAAAGGCATAACGTTCAAGTTTGTAAATTTTTAATTCAGATTGCAGTGGCTCATTGTTCATTCTGCACTGTGCTGTGATGCCAAATGGGACCTTGCACAAAGTGATAATAAATAAAAATTAAAAATAAAATCATGTACTTCATTAAAGGTTAGATTGCTGACATATCCTCGGTGTGAGATTAAGCTAATTAATCAAAGTTTTATTTATTTTTTGATCAAATATTTTTTACCCATCTTTACCAAGGGTGCCAATATTTCTAGGGTTCATTATATGTCTGCTTGTGGTGCCTAAATCGCCAATCCTGTTGTAATCTCATGGATAACAATAGAGCAGTCTGTCGGTGCCTCAGTGCCAGGCTCTCAGGGCAATAACCTGTACTCCTTTACATAATGTGTTTATATGCTCGCGGTCAGCTTTTAAACATTTTGGACAAATGAACATTAGGAATTTTCCGCAACCCCAAGCCTTGACCACCCTAGGGCTAGGGTTAAATAACCCTGACTCTAACCCTACCACATTTGTTTTGTTAAATTCCTGATTTGTAATTTAGTACAGCTGTAACATTTGGACATTTTCTTATGCTTAAGTGATTAAAAACAATACTTTTTGCCCTGACTTTCCAGTGTAGTGAGAGTTCATTGTGTTGTTAAAGAAAGATGGATCCATGTTTATACTTGACAAATACAAGCTGCACTGTTCACACATTTGGCTGCTTATCTTGTGTACGTCTGGAAGATTAAATGTGACATTTATCATGTCAGAACTAAAACATTCCTGTCAATCAGCTTGCCATGTCAGTTGTATGTAAAAAATGTTCAGTGATTGCATGCACAACGATGCCAACGCAGTGACGAACTCTGTTAAAACGTCCCGCAGTCGTCGTGATTGTTGTCATGAGCTGCATCTCAAATCGAAAACTCTGACTTAAAAGTGTTTACTAATCTAAAAAAATCCAGAAGACTGGTCCACAATAGACCTTTTGATGGGGTTGAAGGTGACATGAGAGGTTTTTAAAGTTCAAATGATAACTATAATAGAAAAACCAGTTATTTTAAGTACTCAATAATGGCCTAGAATAGTACCTAGTACTTGTACGTATGAGATTTCAGACTCTAGTTTGTTTATTGGAGGATGATGGGTGGGGAAATATGTCCATTTATCGTCATAGTTAGAGAAATATTTTTAACAATTTTCATACAAAGGAATAAAACAAAAGAGGAGATTATGAGTTTTTTGAACGATCCCATTTCTGAATCAAGCCCTTCGAACTCTACTTTGGGAATCCCTGTTTTAAACACACTGATTTATGACCCTGTGGTCCATTGTAGAATTATTTCACATTACACGTACAGTGCTAAAAATAATCAGAGACAACCAAAGTATAGTAATGTCCAATGTTTATTACTAAAATGGAATTCTTTAATATTACGTACCTGAGGTCCAAAATTGATAGCCACTTTGATGACTTGTGTGTTAACCAGCTACCAATAACACCACTGACTGACCACGTGGTAATATTACTAACCAATGCTACTATCCTGAGTCCTGGCTGAACGTGTACATCATGATTAAGAGAGAGGCACTTTGGAAATGCGGACAACCAGAAGGTCTGAGGAATCCTTCTGAATCTAGCTCTTGGGTATCAAAACAGTTTTCCAAAATAATTTAAAAAGATGATAAAGGTATAGCAGATAAACCTAAAAATGATCAAATGACAGAAACAATTTCACTCACTTGAACTCACTCACTCTTTGGTCATCACCATTTATCTAATCAAGAATTAATCATTATTTCTGTCAGTAAACCAAAACAATACAAATCTTATTTTGTTAAAAAAACAAAACAAAACTTATAGTGTAACATTGCCCTATCGTAGAGTTTATCATTCAGGACTGGGAGTCACAGTCAACATTTACAAATATACCTCTTATTTGGTGCAAATGGTGTAAAAAAAAAGTAACTAATAATAACATGGAACTAATGCAACGTTATCTGTTTTACACATTATGTTCAAAATACATAGGGGGCATTTTAAAAATGCATAAATCATTGTTGTTTGGTGTGTTTTTTGTTTGCAAAGTTTAGCAAGGTTCTGAATAATCCAAGAATAAGATGCTCCATAAATGCGTCTACTTGTGCTCTACATAGGTACTGTTCCAGTACCGGTACAGTAGTTTGCATTCTCCACTTTGTTAGTGTTTTTATCTCTGTCCTGAACTTTCTGTGCTGGTCCTCACATGGGATCATAGCCGAGCCCGAGCAAAAGCGTCCCGCAGCCAGGGACAGTCCTCATACAGTCTCGGATCTCCGAGGTATTCGGTACTACGCTTGTACAAGTAATAATATAAAACTGCAGCTGTGAGAAATGATAAAAAAAAGAATTAGGTCACCTCAAGTAATATACTTTTTCTTTTTCAAGATAAAATTGTCATAATCTTATATGAGAATGTGACAAAAAGGACAGACCTTTATTGATTTCAAATTGAAACTGTAATTTTGTGGTTTTTTATGACGTATACCTAGTCTCTGGAACACAAAGAGCACCTGCAAGCCGTCTGTCCAGATGAAACGATTTGACTCCATCCATCTCAGATTCTGTAAAATAAACATTTTTGTTGTGGTTATTGCTGTTCGCTTTGACAGCCAAAGAGAAATTCAAGATTTGTGATATTTATTACTGTAATAACAGTTGTGTATAAGAAATATCATAAATTGAATTTGCAGCTGCATATAGGTTCAACTTCAAACTGAAATGGACTTTGGTTTGGATTATATGTCAAGAATCTACACAAAATACTGATGCGAGGGGGAAAAAAATCAATATACAGTCCCCTCCAAAAGCATTGGAACAGTGACACAAATTTTGTAATTTTGCCTCTATACACCACTACAATGGATTTGAAAAGAAGCCATGAAGATGTAACTGCAGTGTAGACTTTCAGCATTAATTCGAGGGCTTTAACAAAAAAATTGCATTAACCGTGTAGAAATTACAGCCATTTTTAATGCAGTCCCTCCAGTATCACAGGCTCAAAAGTAACTGAACAAATGAAGCTATATGTTGTAAAGGGTTTTTTTTTGCTACCAAGGAAAGATTTCTACAATCGTCCACTTTAGTTGTCTTCCAGGCCTTTTTGTGTTGCGGAGCTCACCAGTGCATTCCTTCTTTTTATGAATGTGCCAAATTGTTGATAAAGTTCGTGCCATCATTTTGATATGTCTGCTTTGCTTTTCTTCACTTGCATCGACACTTCTTAGGACTGCATATAGAGTTCCCATGAACAGCTGCCAAATGCAAATTCAACACTTGGAATCAACTCCAGACCTTTTACTTCCTTAATCTGTCAAGAAATAATGAGGAAAAAGACTGTCCATGAAACTGCTTCTCATTACTTTTGAGCCTGTGAAAATGGAGGGACTGCATAAATAAATGGCTGTAATTCCTAAAGGGTTAATGCAATATTTTTGTTAAACCCCTTGAATTAATGCTGAAAAGCTACACTTCAATAACATCTTCATGGCTTCCTTTAAAATCCATTGTGGTGGTGTACGGAGCCAAAATTACAAACTTTGTCACTGTTCCAATACTTTTGGAGGCGACTGTAATTATCAAATTACTTATGCAAATAAAACATGTAAATGTTATGATTGCACAAGTATTCAGAAGTCATGTAATTATTTGAAGGGAGTCTAAACGGTCACATTATCTCAATATACACTATATGGCCAAAAGTATGTGGACACCTGATCATCATGCTCCTGTGTGGTTCTTCCCCAAACTGTTGCTACAAAGTTGGAAGCACAAACTTGTCTAGAATGTCTTTGTATTCTTAGCATTCAGATTTCCCTTCACTGGGGCTCAAACTTATTCCAGCATGACCATGCCCCTTTGCACAAAGCGAGCTCCATGAAGACATGGTTTGCCAAGGTTGGAGTGGAAAAACTCAAGAATGTCCTGCAAAGAGCCCTGACCTCAATCCCACTGAAAACCTTTGGGTTGAACTGCCGACATCAATGCCGAACTTCACTAACGCAAAAGGAAATAAATCTGGAATTGGATGTGTGATAGTCATGGGGTGTCGTCACAAGGTGTCGTCCATGTACATTAATGTACACATATCCAGCGTAAACTGAAAAACTACACAAGCAGACAATAATCCAAGTAGCCACCTGGTTCGACGGTCATTTAAAACATTTTGTACAGTCTCAGGGTGAGAGGGAGCACGCACCATGAGCCAGCAGTGAAGGCAGATGCTGAGCGTGAGGTAGACAGCAGACAGGATGAGCAGTGCCCTAAACCTCTCCAACAGCAGAGACAGAAGTCCCACCTGGAACACGTACGTGTTGAACATCATCAGCAGGATGATGATGACATTGAAGAGGATGGCGATGTCCTGGAGTCTGCAGTAGTAATGCAGAAATTAAGACGCAATTAAGATGGCATTGGAAACACTCACTAAAATAAAAGTGAACTTCAGGAACATTTATTTAGGCTTTTCTATATATCTGAATCAAGACCTGGACTTGTCACTGCTCTTTTACACTCACATGAACAGCACAAGCTGGATGACTGGAGCTGCTCTCAGCAGTTCGCTGAAAGAGTTGACAAACAGGTCGAAGGCCAGAAGAGAAAGCTGGATCAGCAGCACCAGTGAGTAGTTATTGGTCTGGAGCATCTCGAAATTCAGCGTTGCTTCACTCGAGGATTTATAGCTTGTCCTTTAGCATGTACTCAGTGTAGTTCTGCTTCTTTCAGATATGACGCAACAGCAGAAACGAGCTTCAAAACACAACGATTAAACGATTATAGGTGAAAAGGCAATCATTCGATTTTAGAGAAGGTGTGAGTCAGTGATAAAAGACTGTTTCCTTCAGCCATTCTTTGTCCTGCTAAATATTTTAGCTGTGGAGGAAATCTAAAAGTGAGAAAAAATAAAAAGGGATTCATTTCAAACCAGCTCTTTCTAATTATTTTAGAGGTTTAGGTTTACAAAATCATGTGCAGTTTATCCTCACCCATTGAGAGATATCGGATAAAGCATTGTCATTTAGTCCAAAATCTATCTGGTTGTAGATGGACATGATGTAAAGTGCCATGGGATCATCCTTGGCTTCACCTAGAAATGAGACAAAACGGGGTTGTAAATTAAAACAGAAAACAAAGTATAGCACAATTCACCAATCAATATATCAAAATCCAAAGGACATGCTATTTATTTTGCTAACTAATTCCCAGTATTTGCAAGGTGATCAGTATAGGGTTGGAGATGCTGGAGAGAGGAAGCCATGATGTCTCGAACACTGATCACTAAAGGGTCACAGCCAGGCACCATCTTTATTATTCAAGGTGTGAAACACAAAGCCTTTTACACAGGCAGGTGAAATAAAGGTCTCGTTGAGGATTAAGGTTTAACTTCCCTCAGACATCTTGTGTGTGTGTGTGTGTGTGTGTGTGTCCCTACTAATCTCTACCTGACTTGTACTTCCACACACAGCAATGCTTTAGAAACAGTAACAGTGATGACAGGTTACTTCTAACATCTACAACACACTGGGTTTGAATCAAACAGGTGGGCAGACAAAAGATTAGCTCCTGGAAGCACTATTGTTGCTGCTGCTGTTGTTTTCCATATCTGGCTACATCACGTGCACCTCATTAAGCTTAGGGTAAATCACTATTACCTCAAAAAAAGCCTCTGGAATAAATTTCTGGTGTAAATGATCATAGCAGAATGCAGAGTCACGTATCAAAACACAAAGACGTGTTTATTTTTAACAGTAACATTAAAAACATTTTCTTTTCACCGTTAACTTTTTCCAAAGCAGCTAACTGGCTAGCTAGCTAGCTAGCTGGAAAAGACGCTTTAACGTTAGCTTCTGGTCTAGCTATTTTGGAACAAAACTGATACAGTACCTCATATTCAGAGGATTATGTGGTGCTAGTTTAGAGACAGACGGATCACTCTGATCCCAAGTGATTAGAGTCAAACGTGATAAAAAGCGTCCATGTGAACCAAGAAACCAACCACCACGTCTCCCATAGCAACGTTTACCGTAAAGCCTGACAATGACGGTGATCCAAAAAAAACCTAACAAACAAGAGCCACTTCTCCGTTTCCATGGCACTGGGAATCGGGAGTTGAATTCAACAGATCATTTGAGTTGATATCACAAATCATTTGATTCGAAGCAATTTCGGAAAGATTCCTAGATGATATGATAAAATTCCACTCAAACATGAGCAGGCTTGCAGTGTTTTTAGGAAGAAAAATATAAAATAAAAGATATTACAGCAAAGTCTTACTTACAATAAAATGTCTGCAATGCTAAGGTATCTTTCTTCCCTTGAGTCAAATTATAAGTTAGCCGAACGCAGAACTAATAGGCTATTACCTGTGAAATATTTAAAAGATGAACCTCTATTTGACAGATTACGGTAATTGTAGTTTCCTGCCCTCTAGTGGTGAAAGAGCGGAAGTGAGCGGAGCTCCATTACTTCGTAAGTAAATGGAGTTGAGACAGTAGTGACTGGAGGCATGTGAGCAACTTGTGAGACGGTGGCGGCTGGAGAACACCACAACTCCAATAAAAGGTGAGTCAGACCCCTGTTTCATACTGGAAATCCATCCGAAACATGTGCTTTCTGAAGTATGAAGCCATTTCGGGTGCTCGACTGTTTATGAAATGTGTGAAAGCTCACTTGTGTATAGGCAGAGTACTGTAAATAATCAGTGTCAGCGAAATGTTGATACATTCTCTAACCAGGTCTGTAGTGTAACATGTGAGTAATACAGGGTCAGTGTCTGGGTTTCCTGTCTCCTTCAACCTGTTTAAGGTGAGCTGTTCAGGGCTGACAGGTGTAGCCTCCTGCCTTTACTGTAGATAAACATTACAGGCTTACTTTATGTATTAGCAGCAGAATAGCCTTGGCGTTTGTGTCTAATACCCCATTCATGCCAGGGACACATTTTCTGTCCTTGATGCATAACTAGATAGTATTAAAATCTAGGCTAATCTGATTTCCTTTTGCTTTCTATAACTGGACTCATTTGGTGTATTAGGTTTGAGAATAAACTTGTCTGCTGTTTATTTAACCTTGAGAGCTGCACAGGGAAATACACCGGACGTGATATTATTATTGTTGTTGTTATTATTATTATTATTATTATTAATGCAATTTAAAATAATTTTATATTGCTTCTCCATGTATAAGTTATTGACTGGTCCTGTTTTACAATGTGTCACTTTTCCTGTTTTCTAAGTTCTAGCATTTATTATTATTATTATTATTATTATTATTATTATTATTATTATTATTTAGTTCCTGTTTTTCTTATGCAGCATTTCCCTTAGCACCTATAGGCTAATGAATGGGTGTGTCTCGGGCCACATCTGGCTGGTCACTGCAGTGAGCCTTTATATATAGTATCATTCATCCATGTGTTTTGGAACAAAAGTTACTCGTACCAGGTACATTTTTTCTCAGTTTGTTACATACATGTGTTCTAGCAGGTCGGAAATAAAGACACAATCACTATCATATGATACACGTTACAGCCAAAAGCATGCGGACACCTAACCACCTGTATGATTGTTGAACTTTCCATTCCAAAACCATATATTAAGTTGATCTCCTTTGCTCTTCTGGGAAGGCTTTCCACCAGATTTTGGGGAATGCCTGTAGGGAAGTGTGTACATTCAGCCACTAGAGCATTGGTGGGGTTTGGCAAAGAGGCCTGGGGTGCAGTCTGCGTTCCAGTCCATCCCAGAAGTGTTCGGTGGGGTTGAGGGCAGGGTTCCAAAGCTCCAACCTTGGTAAACTATCTATGTCTTCGTTGAGCTTCATTGCACTTTATCAGGAACACCTGTACACCTGCACGTTCATGGAATTATCTAGTCAACCAATCATGTGGCAGCAGCGCGGTGCATAACATCATGCAGGTACAGGCCAAGGGCTTCAGTTAATGTTCACATCTGGTACCAACAACCATGCCATGATCACATGTTTTCTTCATTCTGGTGTTCCATGTGAACATTAACCGAAGCTCTTGACCTGTACCTGCATGATTTTTATGCGCCACGCTTATGGTTCATGATTGGCTAATTAGATAACTCCATGAAAGTGCAGGCGTTCCTAATAAAGTGAGCGTGTATGGTATAATAAAATATAATAGTAATAAATACGAACTGGCTTCTAACCTGCCTTTGTTTATAAGCTGTAGACTGCTGTTTAGTTTATTATACTGCATTTACATTATAAACTAAATTTATCATTCCGCTGTCATCTATGTTAACTCAGTCGGAATAATCTTGCTGTAATATTATTCTGAGCTCACAGGCTGTGAAAAGCAAATGCTCCATCTACCTCCACGTTTAAGGAAAACAAGACTTTACTGAAGGTTAGAAGTTTGCGACGGAAAAACCGCTTAGTAATCAAAAGGATCATTTTTCTAGCCATGGCATTTATACAGGTGCCTCATCATCTGCTTTCTGTTCACACTTACATTATCGCTGAAGTAATTTCTGCGTACTCAGTGAGTTTTTGGCTGAATTTTCCATATTTATGATAAACATTCAAACATTACACGCTTCTTCTGTTTTGACCTCTACAGTATAAGCAATAGTGCATGTGTGTCAGCGCTAATTTAATTTGTCCCCTAGTCTTTATACTATTTATAAATTGAAATCGTTTAGACATATGCCTGTTTTCCTTTGGCTCGTACCCAACTTGTTTGTAGCACTTTTAGCTAGTCAATTATTAAGCAATTAATCTTAAGGGAAACTGATCATTTTTGCAGTAATTTATGTTAAACTGGCGTCTTTTCTGCCTAACATGTTCTTTGCTGAATGAGAAACACATGCCCTCACTGGCCAGTTTATTAGAAACATCGCCTGGTCTTTTCCAGTCTTCATCTGTCCAGTTTTGGTGCCCATTGTAGCCTGAAATTCCTGTTCCTGGCTGACAGAAGTGGAACCTGATGTGGTTTTCTGCTGTTATAGACCATCTGCCCAAAGATCTGACATGTTATGCTTTCTGAGATGTTTTTCTGCTCACCACGGTTGTACAGAGTGGTTATTTGAGTTAGCGTATCCATCCTAACAGCTCAATCCTGTATCACTATTCACCTCTGACCTCCTCTGATTAACAAAATGTTTCCATATTATGCCTGTTTTTTGTGCTTTCTCTAACAGTGCCCTCTCCCAACCACAGAAAGTAGCATTATAATACATTTGCTTGCCAGTGTAGAGATTGGTCATTGCATTGAGCAAATACTGTTTCTCTCATTAACGGGATCTCTGCACTGGAGACTATAATTAAAGCTTTTCCTGGAGTAAATACAGCCAGTATGATGGCTAATGAAATATTTAGTTATTGTGCCTCCTGGTTGGTGCATTAACCTGCATGAACCATTAAAACTATTCAAGTACATGATGTTACATTTGTCTTTTAGATCATTCAAGTCATGCTTTTATTTTTTTACCCCATATTTGTGAACTGTGTAATCTGGTCATTTTCTTTCTATACTGATTCTACAGTGGTGTTATAGACTCACTCACTCAGTCACTCATTCAGTCACTCTCTGTCACTCAGTCACAAACTCACTCACTCACTCAGTCACTCACTCACAAACTTACTCACTGACTCACTCAGTCACTAACTCACTGTCACTCACTCACTCAGTCACTAACTCACTGTCACTCACTCACTCAGTCACTAACTCACTGTCACTCACTCACTCACTCAGTCACTCATTCAGTCACTCTCTGTCACTCAGTCACAAACTCACTGTCACTCACTCACTCAGTCACTCACTCACAAACTTACTCACTGACTCACTCAGTCACTAACACTGTCACTCACTCACTCAGTCACTAACTCACTGTCACTCACTCACTCAGTCACTCACTCACTGTCACTCACTCACTCAGTCACTCACTCACTGTCACTCACTCACTCAGTCACTCACTCACTGTCACTCAGTCACTCACTCACTGTCACTCATTCAGTCACTCTCTGTCACTCAGTCACAAACTCACTCACTCAGTCACTCACTCACTCACTCACTCACTCAGTCAGTCACTCACTCAGTCACTCTGTCACTCAGTCACAAACTCACTCAGTCACTCACTCAGTCACTCACTCAGTCACTCACTCAGTCACTCACTCAGTCACTCACTCAGTCACTCTCTGTCACAGTCACAAACTTACTCACTCACTCACTCAGTCACTAACTCACTGTCACTCACTCACTCAGTCACTAACTCACTGTCACTCACTCACTCAGTCACTAA
>JAQMYM010000012.1:18818477-18837951 GCA_030014255.1 Parauchenoglanis ngamensis | reverse complement strand
GTCCCAAACTTACTCACTCACTCACTCAGTCCCAAACTTACTCACTCACTCACTCAGTCCCAAACTTACTCACTCACTCACTCAGTCCCAAACTTACTCACTCACAGTTGGAATACACCCTGGACGGGACACCAGTCCATCGCAAGGGCGCAGTGCACACAGACGTATTTATACACTCATTCATATCTGGGGGCATATTACCGTTAGCTCTTTACCGACTGGCATGTTTTTTGGAGATGAGAGGAAATCCACAGGTATCCCTTGCAGACGTACTGTAGACAGACAGTCGGCACAGACAGTGACCCGAGTTCAAGATTGAACCATGAGGCCTGAAGCTGTGAGGCGGTAATGCTTCCTCCTGCACCGACGCGCCACCCACTTACAGATGCAGCGGTGTTATACAGTACTGGGCAAAAGTCTTAGGCACCATACATTTTTAGTACAAATTTAATTATAGATATTTAAAAAATAAATATTTAAAAAAATAAATAATAATAGATAATAAATAATATCAAAAAATAAAAAATAAAAAAAAAGCAAAGGGTCGTCACACCATATGTTGCCTCTGGTTAGTTTCTTACTGTTTACTGCCCATTGTAATATTTTTTCTTTTAAGTAGATTTCATTATTTTTGAACTCCTCATTACTTTACAGCATTTCTTTTCATGTGCCTAAGACGTCTGCACAGTATTGAATATTATTGCTCCTGGAACACTCTGGGTGCCAAATCCCTGCGTAGGAATTCCGAGTTGAGGGGGCGTTTTCTTTGCTTTTTCCTAATCGGCTGTTGGAACTTATGAGTTGCGACTTTTAGTCGAATGCAGAATGATATCTTCCATTCACATCAACACATCAGGCTGTGATTGCTACTAGCTGTAATGGACAGTGCCCAATGCAAACTTGGTTAAATGCTTTATTTGCATCTTGCTTTGTTTCTTTGTTCACTCCCTGTCAGCACACACACACACAGTCCCATCATATGACCATCCTGTTCTGCTATTGTATATCCTGGAGCTTTGAGAGAGGCAATGAGTAACCAAGTGAGTGTGTGCTCATGCAGTGTTAAGTGCTCTGTTTGACTTGTGGTGGGTGTTGCTCTGGGAAATTCCCAGCTGTTTTGTCCTATGCAGGACTGTTTCCCCTGCTGCAAAACACTGCGCTCCAAACTCAACATCTGGCATTGCAATTTCATTCAGACCTAATAATGATAGTTTTTATGAATTAACCAGCACTACAAAGCTTCACATTATTCCTAAATATGTTAGGATAACGTGGTAATTGACACTACAGTATTTACACATAGATATTTACTTTGGGCAGAGCTGTGTACTGTATTAGTTCAAACAGCAGAGGATTTTGGCACTTTAGCGTGCTTGGGATCGTAGCAGAGAGGTCATTTGAAGAGGTTTATGGTTGTATGCATGTAGTCATTCCTTTACTGCTGATAAGGGAAGGATCAGGCTTCTGTTTACTTAAGGGTTTGGATGTTCGGAGCCTCTTTCCACTGCTCTAGGTAATCATGTGATGAGGTGTGAAGGTTATAATGGCGCTCCTGGTGTAGTCTACAGATTCTAGTTATCTGAAAGCATAAATGATGTGCGACTTAGTACGTACCAACTGTTTGTGGGACTTTCTAGGATCTTTACAGTTAAGTCAAGTGCAGGTGTTAAAGGAACAAGCCACTCTGAATGACTTGCATATTAATCTTTATAATTATCATCTTCAACTGGTGTCCAAGATTTATATTGTAGTGAAATTCAGAGTTGACTTTTTAAATTTAACCTTCTTTCATGGGCATGTTGGTCTGTTTTCACTTTGCTGGACTGTTTCCTACAACCACAATGGGCCACGTTTATCAGTCTTTCAGTAAAGTAGCACGTGACGTAATATGAAGTTGACCAAGTGGAGGTTTACACTAATTAATCTTCTTATGTGTAAATTTACACACACGGAGCAGGAGCACGAGTAGGAAACATTTTTTCCAAGATTTTTTTTACAGGATTTTCCTGAATACCAAAGTTCTTGTGTAAATATCGGTAGGAACAATTTACATAGAAATCTAATAAAGTGGGACATCTGAACTCTGAATTACATCATTTTTGAGCTACGCACATATAAAAAGGGGTGAAAGAAAGGGATTTAAGCATTTAGCAACAAGTTTGTCTTGCATTAGTCTCCAGCAGTTTGTGATGTATTTACCTTTTTTTTTTTGTTTTGAGTCATTGTTAAAGCGTTTTCTTTGTTTTTTTTCCTAGTTGGATTTCGGAAACTCACATTTCATCTATGCCTAAAGAAAGCAATGCAGCAGCACTTTAGTCCTGTAGTCTGTTCAGCTCTCTCACCTTCTGATCTGTACAATCTGCTCAAACAAATCAGCCTCCAAAGCTTTAACTTTCATGCCGACACCGCCATCGACATCATCGCTCCTGTCAACTGGCCGATCCGAGTCTCCACCATTGCTCAGTGCCACTGTATCATATAGCTGGACAAAATGTTTTTACTCTCTCCACTATATCTATGTTGAATTTCTCATTAATATGACATTGAACATCACCAGTAAATGATGAATGAGAGTAGAAGCTCTTGCCTTTTTGGTTCTAGGGGCTAACTGAGAACCCTGACCATTATTCTTTAGGTTTGAGCTTTCTTAACATCAACCATTGTAACTGTGCAAGCAAGCAATATATTTCAGTATAAACTTACTTAACGTGTTTCAGGGTGGAGGTTTCCTTTCAACTTGCAAGTGTTCCTAGACTCTGTATCCTGTTTCTGCTGGGATTGCATTTTTGAATAAAGGAAACTAATCATTTACTAAAACCGCTGTCGAATTATTAACTCGCAAGTCCCATAAAACATTTCAGAATACTGAGTAAAAAGAACATATTACTAGTGAGAGTTTAATGTTTAGAGAATGGCTGTTATTGGTTCTTATTCTCTCTCTCTCTCTCTCTCTCTCTCTCTCTCTCTCTCTCTCTCTCTCTTTACTCAGTAATGTCAGGCTGGTTAAGAGATGGAGAGGTGCTGGAGGGTCAGGGCAGTGGCCAGGCGTCTCCTCGTAGCCCTAGATTTAGGACCCCAACATCAGGGAGAGGAGGAAGGCCCGCACCCGACAGTGCACCCTTCAGGTCCCCACAGGACACAATGAGGAAAGCCAAAGAGCTGTTCGGGCTGTGTGATAAAGAGAAAAAGGGCTTCATCACCAAGAGAGACTTGCAAGTATGTCCAAATGCTTTAAGTTTGTCTGGACTTAATGGTTTGGCTTCTTAACTGTAACGCTGGTTACACTGGTTGGACTGGTATATGCTTGTGTTTCCGTATGCCAGCGCTTGCAAGGAGAAGTGCCTCTGACCCCGGAGCAGCTGGAGTCCGTGTTCGAGAGTCTGGACCGTGACAGAAACGGCTTCCTCACGCCCCTCGAGTTTCACACGGGCCTAGGTTTGTGTTTGTGTCACGACACTTGCAGATATTTCTGTGATATTACAATATAGACTAGGTTTGCTAACATACAGCCAACAAAATAGTAGCAGTAATATAAAACTGTAAAAAAAAAAATGCTCTATAATGCTTTATGTATTGTCTACAAAAATAAATTATTTCACACTGAAGAGGAAAAACAAACTATTTTAGATAAAATTAAACAATCAGTACAAAACTTTGCCTCATCATGAGGTTATTAATGTTGCCAAGCATATAAAATTACTTATGACAAAACACCGTATCAAACATGTACTATAGCATGATGTATGATGATATTATAATTATCATATTGCCTAGCCCTTCTGATGGTGAGCCCATGCAGAAAAATATAATCCACACAAAATTCTGACTCAAACATTTGTTAGTAAATTGGAGTTAACCGACAGATGTTACCTCTCATTACAGCATAGCTTCTTTTTTTTTTTTTAAATCCCAAACAAGACCCAAGACAGTTCTGCTGCCACCCAAATCAAGTAAATCAGTTGTAATATATGAGGCTCTTGGATTTTCTTTCTGCTCAAATGGCAGAAGACATAGGTTTTTCTCATTAGGGCGCATTGGCCCTAACGTGTAGTGTGTTGCCACAGATAGACTGGTCAATGTGTTCTTCACAGAACCATGTGTTTCTCCCAGGTGAGCTGGTAGAAGAGTGTGAGGAGAAAGATCCAGCAGAGCTCAGATTCACACAGATTCTCATAGAGCTCGGAGCAGATAAATTCCTGAAAGAGTGAGTGCTGTCTCTGCTCTTCAACAAGCTTTTGTAATGCACTGTGATTTTAATATTATATTACTATTTAGCTGTTATATATGATGACGCTGTGTGTGTGTGTGTGTGTGCGCGGGGGTGTGCGTGTTTGTGTGTGTAGTCAGTGGGAGCTGTGTTCTCTTTGGTGCGATTTGCAGAAAGACAGGCCTGAGATGTTGAATGTGTTGGAGGAAATTCTTTCCCATGCTGTGGCTCATCTTCAGGATGCACTGAGAGAGAAGGACAATTTGGAAGAGACACTTCACAGGTCAGCTTACACATTGCACACCTGACTTTGGGTAGAAATTAATTTAAAGATTGAATGCCATGTAGCATTATAGTACGAGGTTTAGATTTGACTATAAAGCTGTGTGTGTGTGTGTGTGTGTGTGTGTGTGTGTTGACTCACAAACAGACGAGAAGAAGACCATGACAGAGTGGTGCGTTCGCTTTACGAAGACCTCGAGAACCAACTCAAAGAAGAGCGAGAGAAACGACTCAATCTGGTAAGTCTGGATGAAAAGGAAGTCAGTAATCTTCATACAAATGGCTCGCATGGAGAATATCATCAGGATGATGGTAATGACGGTGATGGTTTTCTGATGAAGGACAGTGCAAGACAGGGGGATAAAAGAGAGCGGCTACTGCAGGAGCTGAGGATGAGAGAGCAAGAACTAGAGTTCACATTGACCAAGCAGAAAGAGGTAAAAAGTACCTTCTGAATTAATTCAGCACTGTTACAGCTCCTTGCCTAGAAGTTATTCTGTAACACTCTCTACTTGGCACTGCTTGTAGTTGGAGACTAGGATCAAGGCTCTGTGCCAGGACCAGACGAACACTCGGGGGCAGAACCAAAGGCTGCAACTCGTGAACGCAGATTTGCGGGAACAGTTGGAGGAGAGCCGGGAGGAGCTACAGAAGGCCCTTAACCAGCTGCAGATCCTGCAGGAAACACTCACGGATCAGCAGGAGGGCAAGCAAAGGTGAGAGGTGGCTTATTCTGCATTTGACTTACTTGGAGGTGGGAAGTCGGAGCTCGGAAATACATCATTTATGACCTCGGTGTATTTGGGCAACAAAGTGGGGGAAAAAAACAAAAGACAAACATGGATCCATGTTTGTCTTTTGTCAGCAACATGCTAGCCAGCTAACTGTGATGAGCAATGCATATTTACGTCTTTATACTATAGATTTAATGTTTATCGATCTAAAGCAAATATTTGCGTATACAGCATAACTCATTTAGAACTGCTCTGTTTATCTTTCAGACTGAGAAGTTCTCAAGTAGAAATTCCGAGTTGAGGGAGTGTTTTCTTTGTTTTCTTCCTGGTTTGAGATTGGAAATTATGAGTTGCGTTCTTCAGTTCTTTAAGCTACATTTTTGCAACTGGAATTGCAAAAGCCATGCTATTTCACTGGTAGAAACTGATACAATTTAAAACGGTAGCCTATTCCAAACTGATGTAAGGCAATTTTATAACAACACTGTCCTAAAATGGCATGACATTGTATGAGGTACAGTTTATGAAACTATGACTTAGAATTTCTGTGGTGTGTCACTCTCATCACAGGAGTTATGTTAACAGTTAACTGTGTGTGGTTTTGTTTATACCCAGACAAGTGCTGAAAGTCTCCAGAAACATGCAGAAAGAGAGAGAGAGCCTGATGAGGCAGCTGGATCTGCTCAGGTAAGACTGCATGCATTACTTGCAGCTTTCTTGTGGGCGTGTCTCCAGGTCATTGTCCATTTCAGGTTTATTTGCCCTTGACAGATATCAGTTATAAGATAAGGCAGGGAGTGTGGCAGAGTGCACACACAAACTAAGTGTAAAACTGGAAAGAGCAGTTACAAGGACGTAAAAATGTATTTTGTCACATAAAATAGACCTCAGATATTCATGTAGCAAATTAAACTACAATCATTATATGTATTAAAGTAAAAAAAGTTTCTTAGAATCTTGAAAACAGAAATACAATCAGGTCTGTAAGTATATGGACAATGACAGTTTTTGTAGTTTTGCCTCTGTACACCACCACAATGGATTTAAAAAGAAGCAGTCAAGATGTAACTGAAGTGTAGAATTTCAGCATTTAAGGGGTATAACAAAAGTATTGCATTAATTGTTCAGGTATTAGAGCCATTTTTATAATCCCTCTATTTTCGCAGGCTAAAAAGTAATTGAACAATTGACTGATAAGCAGTTTCATGGCCAGGTGCGGTCTGTTTCCTTGTTATTTCATAACAAATTGAGATGAAAGGTCTGGAGTTGATTCCAGGTGTTGAATTTTACATTTGGCATTTGTTCATGGGAAATTTCAATATGCAGTCAATACAAAGTGAAGGAGGCCATCATTTGGCTGGAAAATAAAGCAAAACAAACCTATTATACAGATAGCAGAAACTTTAGTAGTGGCCAAATCAACAATTTGGTTCATTCTCAAAAAAGAAGGAATGTACTGGTGAACTCCGCAACACCAAAGGCCGGGAAGACCATGGAAGACAACTAAAGTGGATGATTGTAGAATTCTTTCCTTGGTGAAGAAAAATTCCTTCACAACATTTAACCAAGTCAGTAACACTTTCAAGGAGGTAGGAGTATCATTGTCAAAGTCTACAATCAAGAGACAACTTCCTGAATGTAAATGCAAAGGGTTTACGACAATATGCAAACCACTGGTAACACCTAAGAAAAGAAAGGCCAGATTATACTTTGCTAGAAAGCCTTGCCCAGTTCTGGAACAAGATTCTTTGGACAGATGAAACCAAGATTAATTTGTACCAGAATGAAGGCAAGAGAAGATAATGGAGAAGGAAAGCAAGGGCTCATGATTCAAAGCATACCACATCATCTGTCAAACATGGTGGACATGGGCATGTGTGGCTGCCAATGGAACTGGGTCACTGGTGTTTATTGATGTGACTGCTGATGGAAGTAGAAGGTCGAATTCTGAAGTATATAGAGCTATACTTTCTGCTCAGATTCAGTCAAATGCTGCAAAACCTTTAGAACGGCGCTTCACAGTACAGATGGGTAATGGCCAAAACATACCATGAAAGCAACTCGAGAGCTACCTGAGGCACTACAAGAGAACGGACTGTTCTTAAATGACCAAGTCAGTCAACCCAACTGAGCATGCTTTTCACTTTCTGAAAACAAAACTGAAGGCAGAAAAACCCTCAAACAAGCAGCAACTGAAGGCAGCTGCAGTAAAGGCCTGACCAAGCATCTCAAGGGATGAAACACAGCATTTGGTGATGTCAGTGATTTCCAAACTTCAGGCAGTCATTGACTGCAAAGGATTTGGTTCCAAATATTAAAAAACGATGCTTATTTTCATAATTATCAGTCCGATTACATTTGTGCCTGTGAAAATGGAGGGCCTATGTAAAAATATGTCTATATTTTCTAAACGGTTGATGCGATATTTTCATAAACCCCTTGAAAGAAAAAAATACACTTCATCTTGACTGCTTTGTTTCAAATCCATTGTGGTCGTGTATAGAGGCTAAAACTCAAAAATTGTGTCACTGTTCAAATACTTCTGGATCTGACTGTATATTGGATAAGGGATCAGTAGTGTAATTAGTGATGATATTTATTTATAGCTTTGCAGAATTTCTTTAAATATTTGTTTCATCACTTGTCTTTCTCAGGGACATGAACAAGCGTCTGCGGGATGAGAAGGATGCACAGCAGGATCAGAAGAGGGTTAGTCAAAGACAATCCTTCATGCCTCCTCTTCTGTCTTACCCACAATGCAGCTGTGGCCAAGACACCCCACCGTGGGGAGGGCACTCTTTTTACCCATACTGAACTGGACTCTGTGCTGGTGTTTTATGTGCGGCTGCTCGTTATGACTGGTGTGGAGCTGTGGGCAGCGCTGTGCATGTCTGTTCAGCAGAAACCAGCGAATCTTCACCTGCTTTCTCTGCCTTTGCATGTGGCTGTGCTCGGGGCTTCTGTCCTGATAAGGGTTACATTAGACCGGTTGGCTACTGAAGATTCCTTACACTTAATAATGGTTACTCAGACTTGTACTCCAAAATTCAAGTGTTGAGTTGTGAATAGTTTGATATCACATTTCTGCTGCACCATTCAAAAAGGCCTTTCTCCCTGAACGTTAAAAGCCTCAATCTAAATGAATGAACAACAACGAGAATATAAACACACAGCTGTTAAGACGATTACTCACAGTCATATGATGGTTTTCTTTTTTGTAGGCCCTGAAGGCCAGTTTCTTGAATGTGAAAGGAAAAGCAGTACTCAGGTTAAAATCTTACACTTTGTTTTTGTAGTTGAACAAAAAGTCTTTCTTTATTGTGTCTGTTACAGAAAACACAACATAGTTTCCCTTCAGACTTTTCTTACTGTAGGTCTTCCCACATTAGAAATCATCCAGACTGTGAATAATGTCCATGATAATAATGCAAATGCCAAAATGAGGCATAAAACTGCAGCTTGTAGGAGTGGCATCAAAACGGCTTGTATATGTATACTACATTAGTATATACTGTACTACTACATGCTTGTACTGTGATGTATGTGAGTCATGTGACTACCTGCAGGTCAAATTCCTTAGTGGATAGATTAGACTACATTTTTGTGTACATCATTTCTACAATTCCACTGAACTCTTAGCTATTAGTGATCAGGAAAAGATGCAGTGAGTCATGATGAAAAGCTTTAAGACAGTGAAAAGTATTTCAACTGACAAAGCTGAGATCAGAGTAACAGGAGACACAATATGGTCAAACGTATGTGGACACCTGACCGTCACACCTATACGTTGTTCTTTCCCCAAACTGTTGCCACAAAAATGGAAGCACACAATTGTATAGGATGTCTTTGTATTCTGTAGCATTACAATTTCCCTTCACTGGAACTAAGAGGTGAACAAAGACCTGCTCCATCATGACATGACTGCTGTACACAAAGTGAGGGATATGAAGTCATGATTTGCCAAGGTTGGCGTGGAAAAACACGAGTGTCCAGCACAGCGCCCTGGCCTCAACCCCTCTGAACACCTTTGGGATGAACTGGAAGACTGACTGAACCCCAGACGTCCTCACCCAACATCAGCGCCTGACCTCACTAATGCTCTTGGGACTGAATTGAAATAAAAATCCCCATAACCACTCTCCAAAATCTAGTCGAAAGCCTTCCCAGAAGAATGGAGCTTATTATAACATCAAAAAGGGAATAAATCTGGAATGGGATGTTCAACAAGAACATATGGGTTATGGTTAGGTGTCTTCAAACTTGTGACCATATAGTATATGTATCGGAATGAATGGAAATACCATTAGGCCAGTTTCTACTACAAAGGATTAAAAAGCCTTTGAGAGCTCAGTTTGTAGTGCAGAGGACTGAAGTAGGTCTCTTCTTCAAATCTGGCTCAAGGGACAGTTTGCAATTCCTAAATTTTCCCCAGATCTCTGACCATCTATATAGTTGTATGTAGTGTATAGTTGCTGTCAGTGTTGCTTTCTTTATCAAAGTTTTCCAGCTTATTTTGGAAATGAACTGATCATGTTGCATTGTGGGAAGCTCTACACCATGGATATATTCGTCTGCATAATTATAAATTTGGCCCATGTTGTACTGTATATCAGTCATTAATCTTTAGTGTACTGAGAATATTCAGGCAGTTTATACTGCTATACTAATTATACAATATACGTCATGCTCAAGATATATAGCAAAAACAAAAATGCTGTAGATAATCACACTCGTGCTGAAATTCAGTACAACAACATGACTACAAGTGTGATATTGCTTTTATACAGCAGTTCTATAAACAGGAAATTAATATCTAGGAACTGACATTGGAGACATAATATAGCTAAATATTTTAGCTCTTTGAACGAAAATAGTTTCCAAAGAAGATGTGTGTTGCTCTGGAAACGCACAGATTGACTGAAAGTCCACAGTAAGTGCAGTAGCGAACTATGTAACGAACTATTGATAAAATTGGAAACTTTATGTAATGAACACGGAAAAAAGAAATGACTGTTGTATACTGTATAGTACGCTGTACGTAGTTACTGTATGTCTTTTTGAACAAAGCCATACTCGTGGTATTTTCATGCCAGTCTGTGCTGGAGGTAACCTGGTGAAGAGCAGTGCATTTGTAAAAATGTTGGGGATTCAAATGAAGATGTTATCAAAAACTGTGGTTAGATTTCACAGTGTCTAATCAAGTCATTATTTGATCAACAGCACTTACAACAAATTGTGCGCTTTTGTGGGCGTGCACTCATGTGACTGCTGGAGGGCAGAGTGTGTGTATGAATCATCTATAGCAGATGTAGTTTTACTTATAATGCCTCAACTCTATGACGGCTATAAGTCTGACAGACTCTCACAAAGCATTTTATTGCTTCTATTAAATACATATGTTCTGTGCATAATTGCATGTCAACTGTCAAGAGAGGATTTACTGTACATTTGGCACTTAATTGTGTAAGATAAAAATAATGAAGTCTGTAATGGATGTTTTTGAAACCACTCCTGTACGTATAATTTTACTCTGAACCACACCGCAATTCAGCACACCTTTAACTGACACTAGCAACTCCACTCCACCTAGAAGGTCATAACAACTAATGTCTTACTGTCCATGGCTTTCGCTGTAGGTCTTGCATAAATATTCACCCCGTTGAAATTTTGTAGTTTCCAAAATTTGGAATTGAAATGGTCGTATTTGGGATTTTTACCATTTGATATATGCTTTATGTGTAACATTTGAAGGGGGGATGAATACTTATGCAAGGGGCTGTAGGACAAATGCTGTGCATTACTGCTTTTCTAAGTGAATTCTGTAATCAGGTTTTTTTTTCTTTCTCGTTTTGTGAAAGCAAATCTTAGTACGTGCCACCTTTATAAGGCCATTCTAACAATTTCCTCAAAAAGGCATATTTTCTGCACGTTTATGTATTTTTAAATGATTTGGTCTTTTGTGAATGTATCTTTCTATTAAATTAATAACCAATATTTAACCAAAGATCTCTTTTTATTTAAAAAATCCTTTTATCAGTTTAGCTTTCAAAATGCTGTGCAGAAAATGATTTTTGAGTGAAAATGTTGAAAAACTTGCCACATTACAGGATGATTCTATTCATCACTACTTCTTTTTCTGTCTGAATTTTGTGTTTGTACAATTATGTGATTATTTTTGTAAAGTTGCATTAATTTATTGCATTTGCTGGATGTTTAGACTTTATTTGTGACCAATTTCTGTGCCTTTATGGGGTTTTTCCCCGCAAGATCATGAACAAAATGGAGAAAAGTTTGTAAGTCAATTTATGAACAAATGGGTGTGTTTTTCAGCACCACCACAGTACACAATAAAAGGCATGACTGATGGTACACAATCCTATCTGTGTCCTTATTGCGCAAGACCAGTATGTTTATATATACTTGCAAACACTTCTCTACCTTGTGTACATAAAAACAAAGGCTGCGACTTCAGAAACAAGCATTTAAACTCCAGTTATACAAGAGAAACAAGTTCTTTACAGAATAAGTGGTTGTAAAGTCACCAAAAATGTGGTATTTCTCGTACACGTGTTTGTGCATGCTTTGCATACTACTCATAATTTCTTCTAAAGCCAAAATATTCCATGGACTGTTCCATAGACACCTAAGATGAGACCTTTAGAGAAGAAAGGATCAATAATCGGAGACTATATGCTGACCACGAGACCTGGTAACAGGTGGGTCATTAAAATTCACATCAATAATTTTTTAAAGTAGTATTTTATAAGCAAAGTGCACATTAATCACTTGAATGTGCTTGCTGGGAAGTAGGCCAACTGCATAGATGACCATGTTTAAGTAAATACTTTTCAAAGCATTTCACATAGTGTTTAAAATTAGAACTTTATTAGCAACATTATTAGCTATGGATGAAAATCTTATTAAAATAATTCATCTTGGCTTTAGTAACAGCTTTTAACGTGTTCATTTAGCAATATCTAGCATCAGACGACCAAAAATGTCTCTAAATTTCTAGCCCTCTTACTGAGTTCAGCTTAAGTAATGTAGAGTTTATTTTGTTATTTTGTTCAGAAAAAATTTTAAGGCAGAATCAAGTGAGCCTCTGATGCTCTTTTTTCATTTATGGTAATTTGTGCAGTAGAAAAGTACACGTCTTTCTGCAAGACTAGAGCATAATTAAGCCCCTAAGTCCTTAAAGTGTGTACTTATTATTTATTATTCAATTTCAACATAGTATTTGGTAATTACTGTAGTGAAACTATTAGGAAAAGACTTCTGACGTGCTATAGAAGTTTAAAATTGTCATTATACGCTACATAAACCTAAGAGCTGTTTAATTGAATTACTGTTGCTGTTACTGTTGTTGTTTTTTAACACTTAAGACAGGTCAGTTTTGTTGGTCAGATGCGGAAGAGCTCACCTGATGTGATTGCTGAGGCAGAGCTAACACTCTCAGAGAAAAACCATAAAGCGGATACATACAGCAAAACGGTATTGTAAAGATGGTATTAATTTTGTATTTTTAAGCAATATTGCTTTCTTTTAAAAGTTATGCTCACGATGCTCTTATCTGCCAAGGACAGAATGTATGAAGACTGGACTGTAAGCTTGCAAGGTTGATGTGTAGGATGCAAATATAGAACTTGAGAAATTTGTATGGTAGAACCCTCTTTGTGGCAACAAAGCAGGTCCTGGTTTTGGAGTTATTTGATGTTTTTCTTTAAACATTCAGCCTGATCTGGCTTGTGCAGTTTGTGCATGTGTGTGTTTTTAATAACCCTGTTCCTGTGTCTGTCAGGCTGGAGAAAGCGGCCCTCAGCGTGTGTTTAAGGTTGTGTTTATAGGCAGTTCAGGAGTGGGTAAGAGCTCATTCATCTATCACTACTGCAGAGGGCACTTCCCCAATAAAATGAGCACTACTGTAGGTAAGCTACAGCACCAGATCTAGCCTCTGCTGATGTACTCGTGCGTAAATTCAGGCACAGATCCACAGCATTTGAAAGCATTTGCATTTGCTTGACAGGTATGGACTTCCAGGTGAGAAGTCTAGTACTCGACTCCACCCATATTGCTCTCCAGCTTTGGGACACAGCAGGACAGGAAAGGTAAGAAAAGAAACATTAACCCTTAGTTTACTAATTAGCAGTCAATGTAATGCTTTTTTTTATTTAATAGCAAAGAAATTGTAACATTTATTATATGTTCTACTACTTGACAATATTTATAACCACACATATAAAACCCCTTTCACATACTTGGAGACCACCCTGATGGTAGGTGTTATATTTAACACTATTTAAGACCAGTTATATTTAACCCTTTCATTTCATTACAATATAAACATGATTAATCATACAGTATTGTAATAGATATATATTACTAATTAAGTAATTATATGGTCAAGGAATCTTTTCTGTCAACCTAAATGAATGTTCAAATGAAAAGAAATGTAATAATAAATGACCAGTGCTTCCTTTTTCACAGATTCCGCAGCATCACAACACAGTATTACCGTAAAGCAGATGGGATCCTGGTCATGTATGATGTCACCCAGACCACCTCACTCATGGCAGTGCGTGATTGGCTCGACCAAGTACAGGTGAGGCCAATTTGTGATGCAAATCATCCATTCTGAAGAGGTTTGCATTCCCACAGGTGAAGCATTAAAATGTGGTGAAACGGGACAAACCCAGGGGTTTGGCCATATAAGCACAAGCACAAGCTTGTTTGACTTACGATTGGTCATTCTAATATGAACTCATCCTTCTGGCAGAAAAACAAGGCTGATGGTGCATGTGTGATGCTGCTAGGCAACAAAATGGATATGGAGGATGGAGGAGGGAGACAGGTGACTGCCATGCAAGGACTGAAACTGGCTGAGGTAATCAACACTTTAGGACTTTTTTAACCATTATTTTTCCTTTCGTCTGTTAACGTGTTTGTGTTTGTGTGTCAGGAGTACCAGGCTGAGTTCTTTGAATGCAGTGCTAAAAGTGGCCATAATATTCAAGAGGCTATGACACATCTGGCTAGGTGAGACTCCAGAGTCAATTTTAACATAGTATAATGGATCTACGGTGAATACTTTTCAGAAATATAAGAACTTGATCACTGTATTCTGTCCCTCTAGACTGATGGGGGCCCAGCAAGACAAACAGTGCGAGACTGTATTTCAATCTTTGGACAATTCAAGCCATAGAGGGCACTGTTGCACATGAGAGGAGAGAGAGCAGAATCACATGAGGACAAAACGCTGATAAAACCCAGTCACATGGACGTGCCACTACTGTCGACCTGCCTGCAGCATATCAGAGAGAACATCCCAGTCCACTAATGCAACATGTGAAATATTTTCCTGAACAATCTGTGCGCATGACTTCAGCTATTGTGGAGAGTGTTTCCTTATTATTCCAGTTTTTTTTTAGCCAAGATCAAGAATTATGCCAGTATTAAACAAAAATGGCCATAACTGTATCACTAGCTATAGTGATATAAGACTGATATAATAAATCACTGTAGTGAATATGCCAATTGTATGTCCACATAAATGATTAACTCTGTAAATATTTACATATGAATATACAGTAGGATGTATGAATCTACAACCAACAAAAGTATGGCATCATTATTATTACTGGTATTACTGTTGTTGTGTATCACCTTACCCTTACATTTTTCATCTTTACTTTAAAATATCAGGCAGAATATTTCAATAAGACTATTCCAGGTAGGAAGGTAATTGCCTCAGCAGAGAATGTAACAAAAGAGTGATGCAGTCAAGGATAATCTTTGATAATCACTGCTGCAGTAAGAGTTTTTTTTTTATTCCTTACTTGTACAAAAATCCTCGAAGATATGTAGAACATGATAATCAAAAATCCAATGGGTTAAGCTGTTGTCTCAGCAAAGGTTGACTAAGATGTTGAGAAAACCCATTTAGAAAACTGTCTTGCTTTGTGTTTGTGTTTGGATACACCTCATGCCAGTCACTTTGTAGAAACCATTTGGGCCACCTAAGATCCTAGGCGTAGAGCCTTGTGAAAACGGACAAACCCACCTAACCATTAGATACCTGATCTTACGCCGGGGTCAGACTACACAATATTTGTGTCTTTCACTATGGTCACCATGTCAGATTAGGCAATAATAGTGCCATAAATTCTCAATAAAATTCTCATAAAATCCTATAAGCCACATCGCTGTTCTTCGATTATGCCACACTACAAGGCCCTTTTGTTCTTCCCAACAAATATGCTAATCAAAATCGAACATTTCGAAAATCAAAATCGGGCTGAATTGGTGTACAGTGATAGTGGCATTAACTAATATACCTTAGTGGTGTTCATTTTCAAATCATTCTTATAATACTTGAAATATTTCTCTTGTTTGCATTCAACATGTTTACTACTGAAGAAGATTATTTGCTATCATGTATGGTCCTTTAGTTTTCTCATTCAACTTTCAAATGTATTTTCTAATGCTGTATCTGATATAAGTGGGAAGGAATATTAAAAAATTTTGAACTCAAAATGCAAAGACATGGTAGACTAGGTAAAGCGGTCTGTCTTTTTGTGATGCTTGTTTGGTTTGTTACGTTTGTAAGGTGAAAATGACTACAGTATAACTTGGAGGATGTACGGCTATTTAACCAAACTAAATTCATTCATTCAACATTGCGGGTTGCAGGAGCCAATCCCAGGTGACTTCAGGCGAGTAGCCAGTTGACCTAATCTGCATGTCTTTGGGCTGTGGGAGGAAACCGGAGCACCAGGAGGAAACCCACACAGGCGTGGGGAGAACATGCAGAGGGCACACAGAAAGGCTTCGGTCAGCAACCTTCTTGCTGTGAGGAGACAGTGCTAACCCGTGCACCAAACCAACCGCTGTAACTGAACTAAACGATTGTCCTAAAATCACCATTTCTGTCCGAAATATCACCTTTATGAGGCGGATATTTGATAAACACGGGTTTAAGTGCATGAACCATTTTCTTCTGCATAATAAAAAGAAATGCTTTTTAAAAAATTTTTTTTTTTTAAGAAAGTAAAATTATTACAAAAAAGACAATGAACTAAAGACAATGAATCTGGTACAGGTTCAAAACTACAACTTATTTCCTCCACCCTGCTGACTGCTGATCAATAAATCGATGGGATTTATAACCTAATATTTTTATACAGAGAGCGCCTTCATGCGTCCGTAGAAGCTAATGCGACCGAATATTCGTGAATTTCACGTTTCCTTCAGTTTATGTTAATGTAGTTAGCGACGGTTTTCTGCAATGGGCTTTATTTATGAACGTGTTGCTTAAAGGGGAGGTTTGTGTCTCAGACTGAGGTGTTATAAAAGCGTTAGGCGTCTGTGAGGGGAAGCAAGATGTCTTTAGCTCAAGAAGAAAGGACGGCGTGGGTAAGTTAGCATTACATGCCCTGGGGCCTCGAAGGTAAAAGTTGGGTAGTCAAATTTTTCCTTAATTTGAAATGAAAACTGTAAATGTTGACCTGTCTGTATGTCAACTTCACACCCTTTAACGGTTCAGTAGCCGTGCAGCGGCCATTTGCTCTCTCTTGTGTTGTTGTTGCTGTCTGGAAATGTAAAGTGTCCTAGCCACATTTCTCAAGATTAAAGTAAGTGCATCAGAAGTGAAGGTTAAAAAGTTGGTCTATATCTGTGTGTTTTGACTGTTGATTAGGGGGAAGCTGTTCACATGCAAATCGGGTATCATGTAGAGTCTACAGGGGCCTGCAGTGATAAAGAGGTGCTGATGAGCAGCCTGCTGATGAAGACCTGGAGCTGGAGCACAGACACTGGTGAAAGACTACATCCACATCATCAGCTCAAAAATCACTCTGACAAAATAATAAATAATAATAACTGTAAAGACTTACAATAAAAACAACAACAGAGTAGCAGGTTGCCAGGAACTTACAGAAAAGTTAACCAAAAACCAAACAGTAAAGAACCAGTAGTAGGGTTGTCTAGAAGTTAAGATCAAACTGAGAAAAGAAAAAAAAAACAAACAGTAAAGAACCGGTAGCATCATTGCCAGGACATTACTGTAAACTTTACAGTATGTTGTTGTTGCAGAAATGTACAGTTTGATACTGTTTTTATAAATACAAGATATAATATTATTATATCTATTATGTTATAAATGCACGATTTAAAACAAACAAACAAACAAAAAAAACAGTAAAGAACCGGTAGCATCATTGCCAGGACATTACTGTAAACTTTACAGCATGTTGTTGTTGCAGAAATGTACAGTCGTTACTGTTTTTTATAAGTACAAGATCAAACTAAAAAATAAATGAATGAAATAGTAAAGAACTGGTAGCACGGTCATGTTAAAAGTATGTTGTGATTGTAGAATTGTATAGTCTGATACTGTTTTTATAAATATAAGCTCAAACTGTAAAAACAACAAAAGCAAAAAACCGTAAAGAACTGGCAGCGGGGTTGCCAGGAAGTCCCCGTAAAGTTTACGGCATGTTGCTGTTTGATACTGTTTTTTTAAATGCAGCATCAAACTGTAAAATGTTAAAAATAAACAGTAAAGAAATGGTATCAGCGTTGCCAGAACGTCACTGTAAAGTAAAAAGTATGTTGCTGTTGGCGAAACATATAGTTTGATACTGATTTATTGTTAATAAATACACGATTAAACTGTAAACAAAAACTAAAGAAATGGTGGCGGGGATGCCAGGATGCTGCCGTAATGTCAACTGTGTGTTGCAGAAATGTACAGTTTGATACTGTTTTTATAAATACATGATCAAACTGTAAAATAGTTTGCTCCAAAAGTTGCTGGACTGATTCTCAAGCCGGTGGCGACAATGAGGTGTTTAAATACCCCACCAACATTGCCATGCCTGATACACTCACACCAGCGGCACAAACACATTGTGATCCGTCACTTGAATACTATTTATCCTGTAGTGTTCCCTTTCCATTAATGGACACGGTAAAATAGTGCAGATGGGCTACAGTCTGCAATTATATACCTACAAAGTACATGTACATGGTAGATGGACCTGATAAAATGGCAATTTGGTGTAGGTTTTTTTAACCGGATTTTATCTGGTTCCATAAAACATACTCATGATTAAGAATCTTGCATGTACCAGACTTTCAGCTTTGTTTCTCATATGAAGATAAGCCAACCAAGTTAGATTGATATAAAGTTTGCATTGATGGGTAACAAACAATAATAAATACAACAGTAATATATTTAATATCACTGTTCTATAGAGATGTTTACATGTCAAGGAAGGTCTTGGTAGGCCGTAAACTTCCATCTATGTAATCTCTTTTTTGCTTTTCTGAAAAAATTTAACAGAATATAATGTTAAATGCTTGAGGTATAATCTGGGTTCTTGAGTTAAATGCACATTAAATCTTAATGTGCTCTCTCTCTCTCTCTCTCTCTCTCTATATATATATATATATATATATATATATATATATAATGAAGCCTAATGTCACACACTGATTGTATTCATATATATATGTGACTTTTCTGATTGTGCATCCTTTGTCTCCTAATGACTACACAGTCAGAAAACTTGCCATCACAGCAAGACCACATATACATCTAACTTTCCTAGTCTAAGCTTTTCCAGTGTTTGCACATGTGCTTCCTCGACCTAGGGCTTATGGAAATGGCTCCATCTGTTGCCAGAGTGCCTGCGTCAGCAGGTTTTCTTGTCTTAAGATGTTGCTGAATCACGTTATAATTCACTCTGGGCACACCAGATACACACACATCCTTGTCGCTGTGTGTACATGCATACACTGACAGGGACGTCTGTGAGTGTGTTCTGTGGCAGTAACGGTGCTGTAGTGTAAAATAAAATTGCTAACCACAGAGCTTTGAGAATCCTTAAGCAGTGTAGAAAATATATTAATTATTTAAGCTGAAATCTCAATTATCTTATCTAAGTTATTTAACCAATTTATGATCAAAATAAGCTTTTCTCTTTCACTCTATTCCTTCCAGAGGTATAACATCTCTGAATCAGGATAAACAAGTGTTTGCTTGCATTAATTAAGCTAAATGCTAAATGTAAACACAATTCTACTTTAAATATATACATGGCTTACTAAATAGGATCAATTAAACATATAATTAACCAATATCACAGTTGATTATGTGTAACTAATTGAGGACACCAAAAACTGTGACACTGCACAACAATTTTTTTGAAAAGTCTTGCTTCCTGAAAAGTTGTTGCTGATTGTGATGGGTACC
>JAQMYM010000012.1:18806710-18817960 GCA_030014255.1 Parauchenoglanis ngamensis | reverse complement strand
GCATGCCCAGGATGTCAACTTCCACAGAACAGCTTCCAACCTGGCCTGATTCCATTCCTGGACATGCCCAGGCTGCAAACACCGTTGTTGATAAGTCACTTACGGGACCAAAATGTTTGGATACAAATATAAGAAGAAATCATGACAAAACTGAAGATTTCTCTAAAACAGTATGTGATGGGTAAATTTTGATGTGATATTCGTGATCAGCTCCCAAAAATCTATAAGAAACACCAGTGTTCAAGAAGCAAACACTTTTTTGTGCAGTGTAATGATTAAAATACTACACTGCAAAAAAAAAAAAAGACCATCTTTGCAAGTGAAAACATCTTGAATATAGTCAAATTTATCTAGTGTTTCATTTTATAAGATTACAATAAACCAGATATAAGATTATTAAACCTATTTCTAGACATTTGTACTTATTTCAAGCTTTAAATTTTTGCTCCTTTCTAAAACAAAATGCTTAAAATGAGCAAAATTGTATGCCGATAGATATTTCAGATTTGAAATTATTAAAAAGAAATGTCTAGAGAAAAGATTTAATAATCTAATATCTGGTTTATTGTAGTCTTATAATAGGAAACACGAGATAAATTTGACTATATTCAAAATATTTTCATTCTGTAAGATTTTTTTTTGCAGTGTACTAAATGCAACCTTAGACATAAATGTCTCCTGATTTACAATATTTCTTTGCAGCTCCTTTTAGCTTCTTTAGTAATGGATATTAAAGGATAAGGTGAAACAAGCATGGTTAGGCCTCTGTGTGTGTGTTTGTGTAAGGACTGAGTGAAGGCGGAGTGTGCCGTGCCCACTCAGTAGGAAAAAACCCCAAAACAAAACTGTTCATTGAAAGCAGCTGAATCACAGTGATTATAGGAACCAGTTCTTGTTCTGTGTCTATGTCTCTCTCTTTCTCTCTCTCACCTCTGCCTCCCCCTCCCTTCATCATCTGGCCTGGCTCCAGCTTCATGCCTGACTCAGCAGAGGAAGAGGGAGGGAGGAAGCGAGTGAGAGAGAGAGAGATTTGTGTGACGAGACTACCGAGAGCAGTGCAGCACCGAGTTTGACACCGTACAGCGTTAGATTAGGCATTTGTAAGTATTGTAGAGTGCGTGTGTGATTTTAGAGCGTGATGTGACGGAGCAAGGAATGACTTTAGCAGCGAGAGAGTCATCGTTATAGTCACATGTTTAACGTGTCAGTGATGCACACGCAGGGCTCATGGAAGCCTCAACGGGCAGCGCAGCAGGTTGGCGTCTAAGTTTCAATTTGTGTTTATGTGTTTGTTGGCTAGTGTGTTCTCTAACCTGATTGTGCGTGTTTTAAGTGATGTGAAGTGGTATGCTGAGACAGAAACTGTATTATTGTCTCATTTCTGTAGAACTGCCAGAAGCAGAATGCTCCGCTGTGGCCAGCAGGATGCCGTTCTGCAGTCAGGAGGAGCAGGAGGCTTCTCTTGGCCTGCTAAATGTCGCTGAGCTCAGTCTGGGCCTGCAGTCGCTCAGCCTGCCCTGCTGGGAGCAGCCCTGGAACTGCACTAAGCCTGAACTTCCTGCCAGGCCCAGCTCTCCTGAAAACAGTGAGTACAATCAGTGTGGCGATGTATACAATATTTGATTCTCTCTAATGGTATCCGTTTGAAAATATTAATCAGTGTGGAGTAGGGTGATTTTCTCTCCCTTGCGTGTGTGTAATTAATATTTTCTCTTATAATCATAGATTATTCTAGAAGGTCTGAGCTCAGTCTTTCTCACACCTTTAACTCATGCATGACTAATCAGCTCAAACACACCACCACACCTCATACACGAGCTTTTCTATCGATCTGCTAGCGTTCGTTCAGCTCAATTAAGAAATGCTTATAATTTTAATGAGAATGCACTGTGTTCTACTGACATAAGCGCTCCTTACTCGTATTAAACTAACGCTTGTCGGTTTTTGGTCAGGGTAGCAATATAATATGTTTGCGGAGTATTAGCACGATTTAAAGACTCTGCGTGCCTCACATTTGCTCTGCCCTAATTCTTTTATATAGAGCAGATGACACAGAAGCTAGTGCAGCACCCAAAGCCGCTCAATTCTGCTGTCTCATTCAGGGCCGTGTCACTCCAGAACATCGCTCTTTGTCAAAACATACTTCACTATTGCGCATGAAACCAAAAATGCAATAAGTAATTCCATGATGTTATCTGAAAGCTGATAAATGCCTTGCCTTATTTCTTATTTGTATGAAATATTCTGTGTTAACTATTCACAGTGCTGGGGTTGTGGCCTAGTCCTCTTGGCAGTGCTCTGGACACCCTGCGGGGTTTTCAGAGACAGGGCTCTATGGGTGGAGGCGAACTGTTGGAATATTTTCCCAGCCTGACACGCATGACAGAGTCTCTTTCTCTGCTAAACTCCGGGTCTAGCAGTCCTGTCGACTCTGAGACCAGCGGTGTCTCGTCTGGATCTGACCACCTGGTTAGTAATCTTAAGAAGAAAAACAGGGTTTAATGTCAGTTTTTTTTTTAAATGGCTCCCTAGTGGACAACTAGTTGCTTGTAACCAACTGCAAGCTTGGCAGATAGTAATATCCCTTAGATAAACATGCATACGCTGAACTGTATTCATTGAATCAATGGACTCTATTTGAAATATTTAGGATGGGCATTATCATTATCAAAGGATATTATCTTTATTTTTTAACATCCATCTTTGTTAATGGTCTTGCTAGTGGATCAGAATTCCAGGTTAACTGCACTCCTGAGTTGTTTGAGAAAGATAAGTGACGTTTATTAGCCGTAACTATCAAGTCCTGGACCATTTACTACCATCATCCAACTGCCATATGGATTGTGGGGGAACACGTAATTTGTTTTCCTGACTAGTGTAACACACATATTGACGAGAATCAAAAAACAAGAAATTGTAATTAGTGTGAAAAAGATGGTATTGATGCAGCCCTAGTTTTAATTCACTATGTTTGGTCACTGATAATGAATATAATTTTAGATGTTTTTTGGTAGGTCTGGCAACTTGAATTAAAGGTCCACTAGGTAGTATTCAACCAACTCAAGCGTGAATTAGAACGTACGATAGCCGTCAGGTTCCCGTACCGTACTTCCATTCCAAGTACTTGCATTCACACGCCCTTGCTATTTTTTTTTTAGTGCAAAATAATAGGTCCTCTATTTTTCCAAAATTGACTTCTTAGCCATCACCAGCAAACACTGATTCTTCTTCTTTCTTCTTTCTTGTCTCATTTCTTCATTCTTCTGGCGCTTTCTTCTGGATTGACGTTGACGCATGTAAAAATGTAAAACGTAGAAGGCGCTCTTTACATGTTTGTCCGTTCTGGGCTACTGTATCGGTGCAACATGGCAGCTCTGTAGAGGTGAACCCGCTCCCTATATAGATAGAAAGGGCTTATTCTAAGCTTAGGAAAACATCAGAATTCTTATTTACAGGTAATTATACACTAATGAACACATAATTATGAATATTATATTCCATTTCTGCTAATATACCCCCCCAAATCCTACAGAGTGGACCTTTAAGCCAAGGAGTGTCTCGGGCATATTGTATAACCTATGATAAGAAAATTAGATTGTATTTGATCTGACAGTAAGAACTATGGTTGGCTCCATGACCATCCGTCTACAGTTGCATGCATGACTTTAGGCCCTTTATGTTGATCTGAAAGGGTTAGCTGTTTAGCTTGATGTTAATTTATTGATTGATTAATTAATTAATCAGTCAGAACGTGAGACAGGGAAGTCATTGCAAGGAACATGCCGTTATATTCATTTCAAGGTAAAATCTTCCGTTAACAAGATGTACTTGTGGAAGGCAAGGCTTCCTTTAACCTGACTACCTTCTAAGTGTACTGTAATCAGATCACTGGCAGGATGTACGAGGAGGATTAAAATATTAAATGCCACAGTGATGGCTTAATGCATTTAGTTTGCAGTTTTGCTGTTATCAAAATATCATTACAGTTTCTTTTCTTTCCAAGGCCAGTTTACGGATCTCTCCTCCTATGAAATTCCACTTGTTTGACACTCAGAAAGAGGCTCTGTTGCCTGGCATAGGGCAGCGAGAAGACTCTCCTCTCGTTCCCACCCTCCCTACTGTACTTGAAGAGTCACTGGCTAAAGGCTGGAACAGCGCAGCCCCATGGCCCAGCTGGAGCACCCAGAATGCACGTGAGCACTCGTTCAGCATCGAGACGAAGGCTCAGCTGCACAGACAGGCTGCAGGTAGTGTTCAGCTAGCATGCTAACATCAACTAACACCAGTGGCAAGCAACACCACTGTTTGGTGTAAGTGTATTACAGGTTGATTTTGATGATTCTGTGAAAAATCTCGGTTTCTCATAGCAACAAATGAAGCTACTTGTACCTGGGCTGGACAGCTGCCTCCACGCAGCTACAAAAACCCCATCTACTCCTGTAAAGTGTTCCTGGGGGGAGTGCCATGGGACGTCACAGAAAGTAATATTCTCACACAGACACATCCACATTGGAATCTAATACTTGATTCATAATTTCACCAGATAAAATTTGCATGAGATATGAATTATAAAACAGTCCTGTTGAGTTCTTGAATCTAATTGGTCAGAAGGTGTTGATTAACGCTGTCATAAAAAACGTTTCCGACAGTAGTTCCAGCTACAAGGCCGACTGCATGTTTAAATTAATTTGCTTGTTCTAAGACATAATCGCTTCCATAGTAGCATCTTACACAAGGCATTGTATGGTGGACACGCCACGTAAATAAATAAAAAAGATAAATAAGTAAAAATCGTTATGATACGTTTTCTGTGTGGAGATTCTGAGCAGATTGGGAGGAGTCTCCAGTGTCAGCGTCAGAGGTGAAGCTTTTCAACAAAGTCTTTGGCGTTACAGTGATGTGACGGTGCCTTTTTTATCTTATTGACTTCATGAGAGAGAGAAAAGAGTGTGTAACTATAAATGGATAAAAAGATGACATCATTCTTTGAAAAATAAAAAATCATGCAGTTATTGGAAAATTGCCAGAAACAGGAATCTGAGGCTATAGAGGGCACAGACTCACCAAAATTGGACAGTTAAAGATTGGAAAAACGTCACCTGGTCTTTTTTCTTCAACTATCCAGTTTTGCTCAATGTTTCATGCGAACAGTAACTGAAGCTCTTGGCCTGTATCTGCATGATTTTATGCACCACACTGCTGCTACATGATTGGCTGACAGGATAATCGTACTGTGCCGTGAAAAAGTATTTGCCCCTTCCTGATTTATTTTTGTATATTTGTGACACTTGTTTCACACAAGCTAATATAAGACAATGGCAACCTGTATAAACACAAAATACAGTTTTTAAATGATCCTTTCATTTATTGAAGCAAAAGGGGTATTCAATACCAAGTGACCCTGTGTAAAAAATAAAAATTAAAAAAGTTACTCAATCAACCAAATAACCATATTTAGTATGCTCTCCATGAATGAATAACATCTGTAAGGGCTTCCATTATAGGAATGTTTTTTCCCTAAATGCATGGCATTTAAGTCACCCTGAATGTATGCATAAAGAATAGCATGTAACTGCATGTCTCTGTCTCTTCAGGTAGTCTTCTGAACACATTCAGTGTGTTTGGATCTCTAAAAGTGGACTGGCCTGATAAAGATGGTAAACACTCTCAATGCCCACCTCAAGGTAACCAGCCTAACGCAGATGCCATTGTGATAGTTTCCATATTCCTACATTAGGATATGAGTGAGTTTGACCGTTAACAATTAATGTGGATACTGGTTAATTTGTTCTCTGTAGGTTATGTGTACCTAGTGTTTGATTTGGAGAAATCAGTGAAGGCTTTGCTGCAGGCTTGCAGCCAGCGTCACCTGCATCCTACAGATTACCTGGAGTACTACTACAAGATTTCTAGCAAGAAGATACGCTGTAAAGTGGTGAGTATACCATATGGACACGGATTCTTCCATCCTGAGGTACGGCTCCAACCGGATGTCTTCCAGCTTTTAAGCAAATATCCACAAAGCAAGCAAAAGAAGCTGTAATGCAAATTTTTTTTGTAATAAAAATGATAATTGTAATAAAAAATGGTGCACCAAAAGTTTTCATCTGCAAAAGTTTCTACAGCAATTTAGGAAATTTGAGAAAAGCTTTTAGAAAATCGAACTTCATCCTTTCAGGTTATGGCCAAATTGTCTCTTTACAGCTTTCTAGGTTAACCTCATTACAGACAGAGCTGATTTTCTGAACATTTTGATATAATATAGCACAATATATATAATTGTTCTGAACATTTTGATATAAAAATGGGTATAATGTTATATGCAAGTGCCTTTAAGTAACCACAGGCCACTTTTTTAGGCCCATGTTTGAAAATGGCGTACCCAAAATGAATTGAGTAGCTTATATCTCAACAACTACAAGGTTTATTTGTAATTATTTTGGTATTATAATGAAGGTAACACTTGTGAGATTACTGTAGAGGTGTTAGAATCAGTATATATGTACTTGGTCACTGTAAATGAAGATTGTACTCAGCATAAAATTAATATTTTCATTTAATCCTAACAGAACTTTACAATCTTAGGTAAATTTACAGTTTACGTTTCTTCTTCGATAGCGTGGAGTTGCAAAATCGCTATTGCCAGTTTTTGCAGGCATGCATTGCTAGCGTGTATTGACTGCTTTCTTATTTAGTCGCTTTGTTTTGGAATTGTGTTTAGTCTAGGTAGAATTGTTTGTTTTGTGCGGTTAGTTGAGCTTTTCCCTGTAAAGTGGGTATGTATTATCTGGGGGTTGCTAACTGTTTAACATTTAAAAGGTGTTGTTTAATGCACAACTGTACCCACCGGTGCCACCTCACGGGTTCATAAGGTTAAAGGTACATTTAAGAAAATATTCAAAAATGCCATTGAGCCCCAAAGGGTTAAATAAAAATATCATCAAACTAGTTTATAAAGGTTTGTTTTTAAAGGCAACATTGCTGTCCTGCTGGTAGTGTGTTAGGAAATCTACACATCATTATACATGTCATATAAATGTCTTAAAATATCATGATATGATATTTTTGTCATATTGTAAATGCTTAACTAACTCAGTACGCCAGGTATCTCTTTCTTGCATTTGCATTCAGCTTTTCATCCACATATAAATGGATGGAAATGCCACTATTGGTTTAACACTTCGTCAGTTGAGATTTCTTTCGCTTCAGATGTTTACATTCTGCAGCAGGATAGACTGAGACGTATAATAATTGTGTTAAACCCTCACTTTCTCATGTACACATAGGTGCAGGTGATCCCATGGGTGATCACAGACAGCAGTTTTGTGTGCTCCCCCTCGCTGCGGTTCTTCCCCAGTAGAACGGTGTTTGTTGGGGCTCTGCATGGCATGCTGACGGCTGAAGCTTTGGCTCACATCATGAAGGAACTGTTCGGGGAGGTCGTGTACGCCGGGCTTGACACAGACAAGCACAAATATCCAATAGGTATGCCTTCACATCCCTGACTGCTTCATTGCCATCAACATTACATCATGACAGTTCAGTTTAAGATATCCGGCTGTTGCAGGGTCTGGACGTGTGACATTTAGGAGCCAGAAGAGTTACCTGAAAGCATTGACTGCTGCATTTGTGGAAATCAAGACCACCAAATTCACCAAGAAGGTAGGATGGGAATTGTTTGTGGACAGAAATATCCATGTCTCATTTTCATACCAGTTTTTTTTTAAGTTTATAATTATCACTATCAGCTTTATTTACCTGTTTATGCTTTTGTCTTCCACTTGGTTTAGATTCAGATTGATCCATACCTTGATGACTCCATGTGCCAAATATGTAATTGTCAGCCAGGCCCATTCTTCTGTAGAGATCAGGTGAGAGTACACACTGTGCTCTATTAAATATTGTAAGCACTGCTTTGTAGTCCACGGCACCGACAGAATGATACACTGAAGTACAAAGTCGGAAATTGGTTATGCATGACCGGGGCAGTGTTACTCAGTGGTTAATGCTTGTATTGTAGCTGCTGATCTTCAAGCCCCAAGCCCTAGCACTGGATGCCAAGATGTCAGTGTTGCTCCATTGAGCATGGGGTTTCTCTCCTCCAGGGCTGACCATGAACTCTGATCTCAGCTTCTTACCAAGATGAGAAGTGTAAATTAAAAACAGTTTCCTAGCAATTTATGTGAATATATTTGACAATAAATGTCCATCTTCCTCTGTCTTCTATGAAGAGGTGTGTGACAAACTAAAGGAAAACAATTGTTTACATACAAAACAATTGTTGGCTCTGTTTTGGCATAAAGTGAGAACTGGAGAACACAGGTGTAGGTTTCAATTTTATTAAAAGTATTAGAAGCAGACAAACCAGAAGGATTGGCCAATAATTAAAAACCATAAACAAACAGAAGGGCAGGCAGTTGGCAATAAAGTTGGTGAGACTAAAAGGGTTGATAACCAAACGGGTGTGTTTGAGCAGGTGTGAGAGATAATAGTTGTAAATAGTTATTAGAAGTCTGGTGCTTGGGAACCATATAGGTGTGCTCTGTCTGGTTGCTAACGGACTTGAAGGTAGGTAGAGGATCTTGGGAAATGGAGTTCATTTGATCGTTTGACATGACATTTATGCTGTGGAAGACATTGTGCTAGCATGGTTTGAGTCCATTTGTCTTGTCCTCATCACGGCAGAAACATGATGGGTGTGATTTCTTTCAGCACGACAGTGTCCACATCCACAGGGCAGCAGGGCTCAGTGAATGGTCTAATGTGAATGAAATTGATGTAAATTATACAGTATGGTGTTCTATCCAACTCAATTGTTATGGGAGATTTTGAAGTGATGTGTTAAACGGTGGTCTCTTTACCATCATCATCATAAAATCACCATATGAGGGAATGGTCTACATCCACCAGTACAGATCCAGAGACTTGTAGAGTCTTTACAAAGAAACTTTGATTCTGCTCTGGCAGCCGTTGACGTGCCAACACCAAAGGCAGTTTATGTTGGGGGTTTTTTCCTTTGTTTTGCCACCTGCGTGTATTTTAAAAGCAATTTCAGAGGTAGAAGTGGCTCGTCTGAGGGTCGGGAATCTTTTCAATAAATAAGTAATCAGAGATTTTTTTTTAAAAGGATAAAATGATAGCATTGATAAACAAATGTATTACACATTTTACTGCTGTAATGAATAATAATGAGTAGTAGATAGATAAAAACAGCTCTTAGCTCTCAGCTTAGCACTGACTTTTCTACTGTAGTCAATCTGAGGACATTGTGTAGCAGATGCAGCATGGAGGGTCTAAAAACCTAACTTTGCATTTGATTTTCTAAACAGCACAAAATGCAAAGTTCCTAGTCAATTTGAGAAAAAAAAATCTATATTTGTCATCCTTTTCTCCTGCTGTTTTTAGCTGATGCAGTTGTATCACTGTGACCTGGAAATTATCCAAGTTCAGAGACATTGACCAATGAAAATCCAATTAAAATTAGTCAATCAAAAATATTTCATTCATTTATCCATTGTTTATTCTTTGTTTACATTCAAAGCATATAGTTTTACATAGATTACACTGAACTTTGCATTTTAATTAATTTATTGTGTAATTTTGCCAAGTCATACCTTATACTCCCAAAATTGGCTTTAATAAACATCACTAATGAAAACCTTGGGCTGGCTTTTACTTCATCTGTTGCAGTGCAGTGTTTGATGGCTCTCTCTCTCTCTGTCAGACTTGCTTTCAGTACTACTGCCGCTCCTGTTGGCACTGGCATCACTCAGTGGACATGCTGAGTAGTCACCGGCCTCTGATGCGCAACCAGAAGAGTCTCAACCCAAGCTAAACAGCTGACGCAAACTATAACTCTGCTGCTAGCCCAGAGGTTTATGGGCTCACCTGACCCTCAGAGGTCTAACTGTGCCATCTTCTCTTCAGCTCGCGGAGCCGAGACAGAGAATGACTGTAGAAAGTTCTTGTCTTGCACTGCTTTCTCTCGTTTTGCTGTTTACTTGTTCACTACGACACTACGTAGAGTGACATGCCGAGTGACGGTGGCCCATTTTGCGCCATTACCTGGGCAACCCTCACCATGGAGATAACCCCAGATTTCTGCAGGTGGCAAATAGAAAAACACCTCCCTGATTTTTAGAGTTTTTCCCACATCTTTGTGTTTGAATTTTTCAAATGCATGGCATCTATATTTATTATTTATCATGCAAGACTAGTTAGCCTTCATGTTGACAGGTTTGTCCGTGCATTATTAGTATTATTACTGATTAACCTTAGGTCAAAAGGCCCTTTTAATCTGGTGATTGATTTTAGTTTACTTTTTACTTACACACTCATTTTTCCAGCTTTACTGGATTAAGATGTAGATGTCATTGCCCTGTGGATCATTTCTAACTACCTGGAGTAGGTATTTTTAATTATTTTCTTAACCATTCAGAAATGCTAATGTGCAGCAGCATTAAACATCCCATATTTTGCTGCCATTGCTGCAGTCATATTGTGGACTGTACATAGTTTTAATCAAAGTGTTGCACTTTATTCATTTGCACTTCGGGGAAGGGGGCGGGGGGGCTGACTAGTTTTAAATCTACTCTTGTAAATCTGCTGAATCGAGAAATGTTTAAGCATGATCCTTTAATTTACTGGTACTGTTTCTGGTCCTATTCCTAGTGAATTGAGCTAACTCTGGTTCAAGTCCTATTGATTGTAAACCATTCTAGATCAAATGCAATTTAACTCCTAGTATTATTTAGGACTTAAGGCTCTGTGCCAAAGAAAGAAAGATCTGCTCTCTCTCTCTCTCTCTCTCTCTCTCTCTCTTGTTTTTCATTGAGGTTTGTTGTGCTGAGCTTGTTGCCTGGTCCAACTGCTTTTTTAGAGTATAAAAATCTCTACCTCATAGGTCTGCGAGTGTTGCCATGGTTACATAACTTGGAGGTTGTTCCAGTTGGGCACAATAAAGTTGTTGAAGCATTACAAGTCTGCCTAATTCCTTTAAAGGCCTTTTTATATATGTTGTTGTTTTTTTTGTTGTTTTTTTTTAAAAGACGTGCACTGTAAACCCTGATCAGTTTTGTTTACTCAAATCATTTGAGGAAATTCATTGACTTAAATAAATTAAGTTTGAAAACTAGTATTTTAAAGTTGTTTTTACTTTTATGCTTTTTACATGCACTACCAGTCAAAGGTTTGGACACACCTACTCTTTTTCATAGGTTTTTCTTTATTTTTTTTGCTTTCTACGTTGTA
>JAQMYM010000012.1:18783832-18801629 GCA_030014255.1 Parauchenoglanis ngamensis | reverse complement strand
CTGTGTGTTCAATATATGGCAATAAGGGGCGCTGTGGGTGATGTTCAAGATGTACAGGTGTCAGTAGAGGGCGCTGATGATCCATGTGCTGTTCTGCACAGGTGTCAGTAAAGGGCGCAGATGATCCATGTGCTGTTCTGTGCAGATGTCAGTAGAGGGCGCTGATGATTCATGTGCTGTTCTGCACAGGTGTCAGTAGAGGGCGCTGGTGGTCTATATGCTGTTCTGCACAGGTGTCAATAGGGGGCGCTGATAAGCAGTATGCGTTTCTTACAATTTTTCCCCCTGAGCTAAAGTTTTATGCCGCAGCTTTCCTTCTGTTTGGTTATAGTAGGCTGAGAGTGAAGATGGCGGCCGGCTCGGAGCGCAGTCCGCCTCCTTTTCCAGACTCAGAGGAGCAGGACCCGGAGCCTGACTTAGGCGAGGACGAGGATAGCGATGAAGGAGCGGACATTTTCACAGGCGTCGTGAGTAAACTACATTGCGTGTACGAGCTCTATTGGATCAACACGGAGACCTGGGTCTCCGCTAAACGGCTAAGCTAATGCTAGCTCTCTGTGGTGCTGTAAACTTTAGGCGTGAACTCGTCTTTCCAATGTAGTTTCACCGTTGGCTAGCTAGAGGAACAAAATGTACCTCTAGCTAGCCAGCTAGCGCGTAGCTAACGCCACAGAGTTACTTTTAATTCGCCTTACACGGAGCACGGATGAGATTAGCTAGCTATGAGAAACTTTAGCTCGCTAGCTAGGGCAGCTTTCATTTTCTGGTTGGCAAGGCACCTAAAAAATAAACGAAAAGTTTCGAGCTAGGTTCCCTTCGAATATCTCGATGCGCTGAATTTGACACAACAACACAAACAAACACATTTCTGTCTGACTGACGTGTACATGGTTACTACAGGCAACCGTAAAGCTCTCTTTTGTGTAAATATATAAATATGGCTCGTTTTGTTAATCATTTGAAGTTTTGTTAGTGCAACAGATGAACGTTATAGCACTGAGGCTTGAGAAATGAGGGACTGCTGTAAGTAAATAAGAGCGCTGATGTGGATAAGCTCATGCAAATTCATTCAAGGAAGTTTCTCTGCCAAACCTCAGCTCTTCCCTCTTGTCAAACGTTGTTGGCTCTTATTGCTGTGTGACTCAATAGCTAGGGCGTAGTTAAAGCTGTGGCCAAAGTTCTCAACCCCCTGCTCATGTGTGTTTTCATGTGAGCCTGTTAAAAAAAAAAAACAAGAATAACATGCATCTTTAAAGTCCCATGTCCAAGCATTCTGTATTGTGTAGCACTATAAAGTGTTTCCTGGTTTTCCTGGTTCTTTGTGCAGGGGCTGTCTCGTACTCCGGTGGATCCTCTTGTTCACATGAGCGGCAGCGAGTCTCCTAAAGACGTGTTCAGTGAAGCCCTAGAAGATCCTTTGAACGACCTGATTGGGACGAGCAGTAAACCTGAGAAATCGGCGAGTGACACTAAAGGAGCTGCCAGTGTGGAAGTCGACCTGTTTGCCGATCCTTTAGGCGAGACTGGAGCTCAACCGGTCCCTGAAAAAAAAGATCGCACACCTTTACTGAACCTCAGTGAGGCGCATCCAACCAAGAGCAAGAGTTCAGCAGCACAGGCTGATGCCAACAGTGCGGTGTTTGGCGCACCTCAAAATGACATCAGAAAATCCGAGGACATTTTCGAAGAGCCACCAAAAGACGGTACTACTAAAACAGCCCCCAAACCTCTAGGTGGCGCTGCAGCCAGTAAGAAAGCACCCGGCGCTGACCTGTTCGGAGACAACGATGACGGTGACGACCTGTTCGAGGAGCCACTGCAAGCTGCGGTGAAGAAACCTCAGGCAAAGGAAACCAGTAAAGGGCGCAGTGACCAGTCTAAAGATGCCACTACTGACCTTTTTACTGAGGAGGTCAGCAAAGTCCCACCCTCTGCTTCTGCTGCTAAACCCGGCACGGACACCAGCTCCAAAACCAACGGGCTGCACTCGGACGAGGAAGATCTGTTTACAGGTACTTCGTCTTTATCGCGATATTATATGATTGGCGTTTTTTTGGAAGTGTAGTAAACCTTGAGGTTGGAGTTTTGTTTTATACTTTTCCAAGAAGGGCTAAAAAAGTTCAATAAGGAAATGCAGCTTCAGCAGTGTGTCTGAGATTAGGAAGAGCAAGAGAAACTTTTTTTTTTTCTCCCTTTCCCATACTGACCCGATCTTTGCTGTGCTGATGAGGCATTTTAGCTTCAAGCGCTGGTGTTTACTTTATGGTCATGCGGCCTGGACGCGACCTCAACCCCTTTGCTCACTTCCTGAGAACTTGAGGCAATGTGTCATGTGTGATCTGTAACATTCTTTCTCTTTTTCCTCCCTCTCTCTCTCTCCCTCTCCCAGAGGCCACTGTTGAGCTGTCTCTCGATAGTCCTCATAATGACCACAGGAAGAGAGGAACACAGAAGGCCTCGGCGCCAGTTTCCTCTCTCTTGGCTTCAGCGAGTGCTTCCAAATCTCAGCCTAAAACACTAGAGGAGGTACAGCACACATCTACAGTCTAGCACAACACTTCTCTCTCAAAGCCAGCCAGAGGATACTCTTAGATTATATGCTAATTTTTGCACATTCGACAGCCTCATTTTATCACCATGACAACCATGTAGGGTTGATATTGAATGACCATTATTAAAATAACATGTGACTGGTACAGGTTTTAGCGTTAAACAATATATTGATATTATGGATGAATTTGTGGTTAGGATAAGAAAAATCAATTTACCTGGAATTCCAGGTGTTATCAGCACTAGAGTTAAAAATAAACAACTCATCTTGCATATGATTGTTATGGATGATGGAAAAATTTTGCAGTTTATAAATGCAGGAAAAAATGACTTGAGTTTCCATATATACAAGTATTCCTAACATATTTTTTTGTGACTTTATACAAGTGTGAACAACTCATAAATTTATTAGTTATTCTATTGGGCTTCGATGCTTGACCTGGAAGTCAGATTAACTCGATTAAAATGCTACAACTAATGTAATTAATATGACAAGCCAATCATATGAACTAATACAGGTTGTGGAAAATGAGCAACTCTTGTGAGGAGTAAATTTATGTGGCTGGTCTTTGTCCTCACCAGAGATGATATCAGAAGATGGAGCATCATATTTGCACCCTCAGCAAAAAAGGCAGAAAGTCCTTGGATAATATTTCAGCTGTGAGCTGTAGCATTTTCCTCCCTCTTATAAAACCGTCATTTGAGTCTGCCGAGTGTTTTGTTTTGTGTTTTTTGATGCGTTTAAATGCAGCGTGACTGGACGTTGCACTTGTGTTAGTTACCGTATTTAAAGTGTACTATGATTTTTCCCCACATCCTTTCTTATTCTTGATCTTGGATATATCGTCTTGTATCTGTTCAAGAGAATTAACGTTCCTGTGTAAAATAGTTCCTACCAGCAACCTGCGCATCTGAGAAGCAGAGGCAGGATTTGGAAAAGAGAAACACGCCACAGCCTCAATGTGCCATCAAGAAGTACATAAACATGTTGGAAAAAGAATGAAAAGTTTCCTTTTGACAAGTTTGACTTCCACTGGTTGTTGGACAGATGAGTTTAGTAACAAAGGAACTAGTGACTGTTGTATCAACATCCTGTGGAAGCCCTTGGATGAGAGAACTTTCTTAACATGCGTATCGTGTGTGTGTGTGTGTGTGTGTGTGTGTGTGTGTGTGTGTGTGTGTGTGTGTGTGTGTGTGTGTTTTTCTCTCTTATGTCTCCCCCATACAGCTGGAGGAGGAAGAGGAGAAGGAGGACAAATTTGATTTGAACATTTCAGTTACAAACCCAGAGAAAGTGGGTAAGTCCATCCTCTGCAATTCCTTGTGGTTGACCACAAAGGAAGTTGTTTTGGTGAGAACATATTTATCCCCAGCGGGAAGTGGAATATCAGCGTTGTGACAGTTAAATCTTTTAATGTTTGTGACCTGTGAGACAATGCTCAGCAAACACCGAGAGTATTTCACTTCCTTATTTTGCCTTGTGCCAGCTAGCTCCAGTTTCCTCTGCCCTTCCCCCATGTGCATAAAAGTAGGCCATTATTGGAGATCTTGGTACCTTTAGCTCTACCTCCACTATGGTTGGCTCTGTGATTTTATACAATGTTTTAGCAGTTTCGCCTGCAGTAATGAAACATTAGTGGCTTTGGAGTGGTTTATCTGCCGCACTGACTGACTCACTGCTGCCCCTTTCATGCAGGTGATGGTATGAATGCCTACATGGCCTACAGAGTCTCCACACAGGTATTTGCCTTTATGCTTACGTGTTTGTGAGACATCTTGATTCGAACCCTGACCTTATATCTTTCTGTCTTGCGCATCCCCACAGACGACTTTGCCCATGTTCCGCAGTAAGCAGTTCACAGTGCGCAGGAGGTTCAGCGATTTTCTTGGTCTCTACGAGAAACTCTCCGAAAAACATTCACAGAATGGATACATTGTGCCCCCGCCACCAGAGAAGAGCATTCTGGGTAGCTTGGATTTTGTAGCGCGAAAACTCTTTGAATTGTTTCCCCCCATTCTTATATAATTTTACCAGAATTTAACTGCCACATGTACCGTGTTTGTAAAGGAATGACCAAAGTGAAGGTGGGAAAGGAAGACCCTTCGTCAGCTGAGTTTGTTGAAAGGAGGAGAGCTGCTCTAGAAAGGTAATGCTCTCGACAATTTCATTGTTAGTTATGGATTTTATGTCGATTGTTCAGTTATGGCAATGATTGGTAAACTGGTTCTCTTCATTAAATGATTGCATAGGTACCTCCAGAGACTTGTGTCTCATCCATCTCTGCTGCAAGACCCCGATTTGAGAGAGTTTTTAGAGAAAGAGGAGGTAAGAGAGAGCTCTCGCACACATTCTAGCTGTTGGATTGTTTATGTAGTAAGGCATGCCGTGATGCACGTTATATGTCCAAACGTATGTGGACACCTGAGCATCACAGCCGTGTGTGCTCATTCCGAAACCCTCGGGCGTTAACATGGAGTTGGTTACCCCTTTGCTGTTATAATAACCACTGTCTGTGCAGGACACTTGAGTTCTTCCTCTCGAACCTAAAGTCTTCATGGAGCTGGCTTTGTGCACAGGGGCATCGTCATGCTGGAATAGGTTTGGGCCTCTTGGTTCCAGTGAAGGGAAACTGTAAAGCTACAGCATATAAAAACATTTTATATAATTGTGTCTCAAATTTTGTGGCAACAGTTTGGAAAAGAACTATTTAGTCTGTATATTAACATACACGCATTCAAAAACACCTGAGAAGCTAATATCTGTATGGAAAGGATCATACAGTGGCTTGATTAGTCATGGCGTAGCAAGACAAAGGTGTGTTTTTCTTTCTCAAACTGATGTTCACATTTTCCGTAAGGATGTAAAGATTGATAGTTACTGAATTTAGATCTGGGCATAATAATGGATCCAGTATTAACTTTAAGAAACATGTTAAGAAAATGGTAAAGACTATTACAAATTAGAAACGCTGTGTTCGTGGATGCAGCCAAAACATTTATAGATGCTATGATCCTTTCCCACATGTCTTATTGTGTTGCATGTTGGGGGCAGGCCAGAGAAACAGTCATTCAAGTCCTTGTACAAACAAGCCTTTAAAATTCTGGACAAAAAATTAATTTCTATCATCTATGTAGGATATTAGGATCTTTTGAGCTTTTTTTTTTTTATTTTTCTCAAACCTGTTTCTTGTGTATTAAAATTTGAAATGGTTTTGGCCCCTTCTACATCACGTGACTTTGTTTACTTCCGTTCAGAAAACTCTGCACAAACAAAAAAACAACTATAATATTCTCTATAAGAGATTGTGCTGCATCCTTTCCTCGCACTGCCTTTGGGCAGTCGGCTTTCTCTGTGAAACTCGGCGGAACGCCAGACAGACGATATAAAGAGTTGTAGTTCTATCAGTAACATTAGAGTCAAATTAAAACATCTGCAACTCTGTAACCACTGACTTTATATTGTGCAGATTTTGCTTAATTTTGTGTCATACTCGCTCATATTCACTTTGACTTAAACAAATTAAACACAGGGATATTTATCATATTTACAGTGCTGACTAGGTGTGTATGTGTGATGTGTTGCTGTGTGTATTTTGTATTATGTGTTTGTATTGTTTGCCAAGTTTACATGGTTCTGTCAGTGTTTTAATTGTAACCTGTCAAAGGACTGCAGATGAAAATTCTGGTACAATACATCAAATGGAAATGTTTTATATTGTACAGAGTCCCTTATAAATAAAAAAAACAAAACACATACTGCATGGCTGTGAAGGTCAGGTGTCCGGATACTTTTGGCCATAAACCGTAGTTAATGTTCTCGGGAGGAGGTCAGAATTTGCGTGCGGCTCTAACGTGCATGCGTGTGTGTTCTGTATTCTGTTAGTTACCCAGGGCAGTGAGTACACAGGCGCTGAGTGGAGCTGGATTCCTCAAGATGATCAACAAGGCTACTGATGCAGTCAGCAAGATGACCATCAAAATGAATGAGTCCGATGTTGTGAGTATCTCTGCTGCTGCTGGCGGAGTGATGACTCCGTCTTATTTAAGCTACCGCAATGTAAGACCTCTGATTTCTTTGATCATGAGTGTGTTAATATGTATGTGTCTGTCAGTGGTTTGAAGAGAAGCTACAGGAGGTAGAGAGTGAGGACCAACAGCTGAGGAAGCTACACATCATGGTGGAGTCCCTTGTTAACCACAGGAAAGGTAGATTCATGTGTTTCTGCACACCTTGGGGTACATAGTGCATCAGTGCTGGTTATTTTATATTAAGCCAGGCTTTAATATAATATAAAGCCAGGCTGTAATGTAAGGCTGAAGTAAATGTCAGCTGCCTGGTTACTACGGTTAACGACGTCATGTGTACTGTCCTCTGTATGAACGGCGGTGTTCTGTACTTGTCATTTTGCATCACTCTTCTGTACGTCACAAAATCAGTAATGTACCTGCATCCATTATCTCTCCTATTCCACTGCATTAAGGAAATACGTTTTTTAGTTTATACATGTATATGTATTGGATAATAAAAAAAGTTGTCTGTCTGTAGAATTGTCGATGAACACAGCGGTGTTTGCGAAGAGCGTGGCGATGTTGGGGAGCTCGGAGGATAACACCGCGCTCTCCCGAGCGCTGTCGCAGCTGGCCGAAGTGGAGGACCGCATCGAGCAGCTTCATCAAGACCAGGCTTCTAATGACTTCTTCGTCTTCGCCGAGCATCTTGCAGACTACATTCGCTTGCTCGGGGCAGTCAGGGTACACACACACAGACACCACATCGATGCACAGGGATTAAACCTTGTGCTTAACGTAGTTTCAGCACTGACACTAGTTCACTAAGTTGAACACTTCATTATAAACCTTGGCAGACAGCAGGGTAATTTTTAAAATTGCTACAATTAAGACACGTGTCATACATTCAGAAAGTCAGCGCTATTTCTCGGGGTAGAGGAGTTTCACAAACTAGTAGCTGCTGCAGAAAGCTTAAAAGTTCTCAAGCCTCCATAAGTATTTGTGTGTGTGTGTGTGTGTGTGTGTGTGTGCATGCATGTCCAGGCTTGTTTTGACCAGCGGATGAAGGCATGGCAGCGCTGGCAGGACGCTCAGAACATGCTACAGAAGAAACGAGAGACTGAGGCCAAGCTGCTGTGGGCCAACAAACCAGACAAACTTCAGCAAGCTAAGGATGAGATCACTGAGGTAACGCTGACGTGAAGACCAAACAATGTACTACACAACTGGGATTCGACTCGCCACTTTGTAACAAGACCTATTACACTTACAGCTGAATGAGCTTCAGTCTTGTCCCGTACCTTTTTACCTATCCTTTTGAGTTTTTATAAAGTTTAGAAATCGGAAGATGTCATGTACTCGATTGTTGGTGTTCCTCTATCTGTGTTTATGCTTAAGCAGACACTTCACTATATTTATATACAGCATTGACCTCGCATTGCAGTATTTCCAAGTCCTTGTACCGAGTACGTGTGTGTGTGTGAGGGTGTCTCTGTGTGTGAATGGAACATATTTGAAGCAACAGATCATTTACATTTTGTTGTTGTTCCCTAAATGTGCTGATGAGACTGATGTTATGTGTTGGCAGTGGGAGTCTAAGGTCAGTCAGTATGAGAGGGACTTTGAGAGAGTATCTGCCACCGTACGAAAGGAAGTCAACAGGTTTGAGGTAGGCATGGACTAGACGTGTTTGTGCTTTGAGTTATAGACGTCATGCATAATAACTGTACAGTCTGTGTAATTAGGCTTCTTCAAGGTCTCCAGCATTAAGGTGTTTTTCTTTTTTTCCCCAAACTTTTCTGCAACAGAAAGAGAAGGCTCGGGATTTCAAGAAACAAGTTGTCAGATATCTGGAGTCACTGTTGAATTCACAGCACCAGGTAAAAATATTTTATATTTATATTTTATTTATAGTTTAAATCAACTTTTTTTTTTTCATAGGTTTGTTACGTACTGTTTAAAGAGTTGCTATGAAAAAACACTCATGTCTTTCTTTTTCTTTCTCTCTTATGTAGCTGATCAAGTACTGGGAGGCATTCCTGCCAGAGGCAAAAGCAATTGCATGATGGCGGCATACACAAATAAACACATGCATACACAGGCCTGCTTAAGACTGAGTCTGCCTTTTCTATACACTTTACCTCTTGCCTATAAACCAAGAGACGTAATGCAAAGGGAAAGAGAGAAACAATCGATATATATTTTTTCCATTAATCACCGGAAGCTTATACTCTTTGATTTAACTCTTCTGTTAAGTTTTGTTTTGTTTTTTTTGTTTTTTTTTCCATTTAACCACCACCTTTTCTATTTGACAGAACTAGTTTTAGGGGCGTGTGTGTGCATGGCGATGGGACAGGAGCAGTCTGACGCATTAATATTCTGTTAAAAAAATATGTGGATAGTGTTCAGAAATAGGAGGTGCCATTAATGTGAATAATGTTCACGTCACCCAGGGTAAGATGAGGGCGTGTTGGATGCAGAGATTTAGCACGTCAGCAGTGCTAATGGTTTACAGTAGTGGGCTCTCTCGCTCTAAGCATAAAAGACCACTTACTACCCTTCCCCAATTTTGGGTTGTCTTCTGTCTGTTTCCGTTCCTCTGCGCACTCCCTCCTTCTCCATTCCTCCGTGTGTACTGACGAATGAGACGAGCGTATTTAGAGTTTGGAAACTGGGCCATTGTGAGCTTCCGCTTCTGCTCCATGTTTAATGTTTTGATAATAATTCCACATGATGACATCAGGCTACGGTTGCTAGGGAAGCTGTATTGTGTAAAAGAGCAAAAAAGTAAAAGGCAATGGAAATTGCTTTCTGAGCTCAAAACACCACATTTTAATCAGATTCAGTTACAAGTTAAGTATTGACTGATTAATTTCCTCTTTGTGACTCACTGATTGGTGCACCTTAACCAAAATGGAATGGAGACTGGGAAGATAATAATGGACTCTCTTTTAGTTAATTCACATGAATTCAGACAATAAAACAACGTAACTAGATGATGTAATTTTATGTCATGGCTTTTCCCTGTTCATGCAGGTGACATTCCGCACTTTGGCCGCACTTTGGATGTAGAAAGGTCACGTGTTGGTCTTTAAAATCTGAGATAAATTGCATTTATGAATTGAGTACTTATACATATACAGACTGGTTAAGCACTTAGGCTGCCGACCAATGTTACTCTGAAAAAGTTGCCTGTGAGTTTCTTTAAACGTGTTTTCCTAGAATGGTGTCTGTTTGTGGTACACATTTTATGTCCTAGCCATTCTTATCCATGAAATTAAAGAATTCAAGGCAGTGTTACAGTAATTATTTTGTTCAGTAATTGTTTAAACAGAGATCTAGGCCTTAACATTGTCATTTGTATGATTTAATTCATCGTGCACCTATGATGAGGTGAGGTTTTTTTTTTGTTTGTTTGTTTGGTTTTTTTTTTAGGTCACCATTTGTTTTCTCCCCAAACGTGATGATCATGGCATGTCAGAATGATTACCTTTAAGGTGTTTGACAGTCAGTTTTCCTCCAATATGCTGCTGAGCTAACTGAGGACATTGTTTGATAAGAAATATCTGCATATCATTCCTCCCTTTAATAAATAATAAAGACAGTTGGGATTTAACTTTTCCCCCTCGCAGGTTGTAATGTTGGACATGCAGGTGTGATCCTGTGAGTGAGAATCTAAGGGTCGTGCTTGCTCGTCTGACATGTTAGTCTTTTAAACTGCCATAAATGTTTGTAAAGGTTTGTTTGTTAGTCTGTATTTTTTAATCTTTCAACCAATCTGGTAGATATTGCTTATGCACACCTTCTGTTGAGAAACACAATAAAGATAGTTTTAAAGAATGTCTCTCGGTTGTCCTGTGCCTGCTCTGTCTTAAACGTTTAATGAAAGAGACAGGAGAGTACTGTAGCTGGGGTAAAACACACGGGGGAAAGAAAAGTTAAGGAAGTTTGGCTCACTGGTTCTTGAGGCATGTGGGCTCACGTTCAGGATGGTAGCTTAACTGGCTTTGCCCTCCATGGCTGATCCTAAAACCTGATCTTGTGCAAAATTCATTTTTATTGCTTTACATTAGCCAAGCTTATATGAGTCCATTTCTCTCCACACCAGTACAACAACCATGAAAAAAAAATTAAAAAATGCCATTTGTGCTCAGAATTTCTAACTGGAATTACAATAGTGCTTAGGTATAGAGCAAGGTAAAGAAAACTACATTATTATCAAAGTAATACATGAATGAATCTAATGTACAATATAATTATTGAACTGAATCACGTATACATTTCAGTTAAATGTCGTTCCTCTTTCGGATAAGGAAATGCTACATTACACACAACCTCAATGAGAACCGAGAATCACTTTTCCCTCTGCAATTAGTTTATTCTTATTACACAGACACAGCTCTCCTCTGTCCCTACTATATGAGCTCAGTACATCTTAATAAGCCTTCAAATCCAGCTAAATCACTTATTTACAATTACCGCTTAAATACAGTAAATATTACTTTTTTTTTTCTGAAATACTACAGAAAAACCCTCAAATTTATTGTTGTATCTAAGATTCTGTCGTGAAAGGGACATGGTATTCTGTTTATTTTTCGTGGTCACAGAATTGTTTCAGGTGGATTTAATGGCAGCATTTCTAGTTGCTTGCTCATGTAGAAAAATTCCTCTTCTCCAACAAGGCTGAGCAGTGTGCAGTCACAGTTCCACTAAAGAGGACTGAAGTGGTTTGCTGTTTCAGAAGTAAAACTTTCCCACACTACAGAAATGCACAAATTAAGTCGTTTTTGCTTGTAGTACCTGCTGGTATGATCTGTTGGGTTTTTTTTTCCCCTTCTTGATATTAGACTCTCAAATGCAAATTGGTCAAATATGTATACAAGGCATACTTCATACTCTGAAGTAAACACTTCAGACAGTTGCAAATATATAGTTGCACCTGAAGTCCGATATGTAATGGATAAAGCCAACAGTACATGCCATTAAAGGACAAGAATCAACAACAGGGTGGGGTGATGCTGCCCAGCATGACGTGGAGTTACTGTTAGCAGCCTAAAGTTGATTTTTTTTGCCGATTATATCATGTCTCAAAGTATTTTATTCCTCTTAAGCCTCAGCAATATTCCAACAAATATAAATGATTCATTTTTAACCATTATAATTAAATCCATGAGATTATTAGTTCCTGTTATAATTCACATTATAGTAGCTGTAAACAGTCCTTCCCTCTCTTTATTCTCTTTCTTAAAAGTTGTGAGACAAAAAAAGGAGCATGTCATGTTACAGAGAAAGCACAAAGTCTTCTGTTCTTCTGTTCCAATGGTGGAAAACTTACTGACTTTCAAAACGCTAAGACTTTCTTCTCCTAACAACCCCCCCCCCCAACTTTTCTTATATAACAATACATTTTGTGGACTAACTAATAAGTAACAATATATATTTTTTTTAATTATTAGCCTTAGATTTTGTCAAGAATCCACTATACAGGTTATTATGAATGAGATATTATTGAAAAGATAAACATATACTGGCATATTAATATAAGCCTGAGATTTGACCTGCTGTTATAGATTAATGAACACCTTCTGACCAATCAGAATTGAGATAGAATGTGGTAGAGTGACGTATGTCTAATTGCTGAAGGACATGTGGTCAGGTTTGTGAATAGATTGGTCTGTTTTTAACTTTAGAAAAGTGCCCTTTTATCCTGTCTGCATGTGACCAGTTTGCTGTTTGAAATACTCAGTTCAAATTCACACCCACCTTTCATCTAATTATAGCCTTTGCTGACTGACTGTCTGATTTATCTCCACCCAAATGGGGAAGGGGGGTATGATGTTATGTTATGAAGGCAGATTGTTGAATCTGGTGTCCACTCATTCACAGACAAGCAGCTGAAGTCAGCAGTAAAAATGAATCTGTGCGTAAGTGTTACTGCATGTCATGTGAAGTGTGGTGAGGTGTGAAAAAAAGGACAGAAGATGCACGTCATGAACAGTGGATCCTCAACCAGCCGCATGGTTTCTCTTACAGTCAAGAGCTGGAAAAGAAGAAGCCCCAAAACACTGCCTGTGGTTGTGTCAAAGTGACGTCACTCTCAAGACTTTACAGGAGTCTGGCATTTATTCTCTCTTTCAGATATTTTTGGACGCCTTACCATCACCGTCATATGTGCTTGTTGAACATTCCATTCCAGATTTAGTTCACCTTTTGCTGTTATAACAATCTCCACTCTTCTGTGAAGGCTTTCCACTAGATGTTGGAGCATGGCCGTGGGGATTTGTGTTCATTCAGCTACAAGAGCGTTAGTGAGGTCAGGTACTGATGTTAGGTGAGGAGGTCTGGGGTGCAGTCGGTGTTCCAGTTCATCCCATAATGTGTTTAGTGGGGTTGGAGTCAGGGTTTTCTGCACAACACTCAAGTTCTTCTACACTAACCTTAAGACACCACGTCTTCATGGAGAGCACAGAGTCATTACTGTCATGTTGGAACAGGTTTGGGCCTCTTAGCTCCAGCTGAGGGATATTTTTTAAAGCTGCAGTATGTAAAGATTTTTTAGACAATTCAGTGCTTCCAACCTGGTAGTAACAATATGGGAATGAACTAAATATGGGTGTAATAGTCAGGTGTCCACAAACATCTGGCCTTATGTTTTATCTTTGGGATTTTTTTTTACAAGTTAATCACTGACAGGATGAATGAATTCGCTGCTTCAGCATCCAGTGATTCGTCAGAGCCCTGCATCGCTCATGACTCTTCTCATGATCTCTCTCTCTCACACACACACACACACACACACGCGCACAAATCAAATTTCAGCTCTATTTGGTTCTTGGCTCTCCATCACTGAGATGCTTTAGATGCCACACATACAGTCATTTTGCAAGTGAAAACTGAATCATGTTTTTAAAAAAAACCTAAATATCACGAGGGCGTGTTTCTATTTGTTTTCTGGGCGGAGCACGTGGGACAAGCGCCAATCAGCGTGCTGGTGTGTTTGTTTGTGGGCGGGGCTTATGCTGTAGCTCGTAAGCGCTGTGCCTTAAAGCGTTCATGCTGCGGTCCCGCGCGCTCACGCTTCACCTGCTCTGGGCTTGTTTATTTATTCTCCCTACTTTAATTCTCACCGTACCACAGAGGAAATTTGTCCCGCGCACGGAGGCGATGGCGGAAGTGTCCTGAGCTTGAACGGACACCGGACTGCTTTTCCTCTCGACCTGTAAGGGAGAGTAGACGCCGGTTTTCCAGCAGGCGCTCGCGCGGCGATGCTGAACGTGAGCGCGATGATTGAGGTGTCGATCCCGTCACTACACAGAGAAGTGGACGAGTCAGGGAAATCACGGAAAGTGAGTACTGACTACGCTCTAACTCATGCCAAAGTGCTGTTTTTTTTATTTTTTAAAGTTTATTTAAAGATACAAACCATTTTGTGATAACCCTCGTGGAGATCAAGCATCTGCTCCACCTGTGTCCTGCATACTAATGCAGCTTTATTCACTTTCCATAATAATAATATATTTAAACAGGATACAAAATTCTCAGTTGAACTTGCTCATTACTAAGATATCAAACGATTTTGATCATACAGGACATCTCTGAAGCTTCAGAGCTCCTAAACCTGACTTTGATAACTGACTTTGATAGAAATGTATATTTCATGAGAACATGAGCAGCCAATGAGGTAAAGTTAAATGTGATTTCAGTCCACCTCTAATTCACTCATTGAGCTGAATGAACAAACTACAACAGTGTATAGTTCCTTCTCCCAGGCACATGCATTTTTCTGAATCAGTTCTGACTAATCCCAGGATAAGACTACTCAACTTCAGCACAAAAAGGACAGACGACGATGGCCTTCTAGGCCTTGTGGTGTGACCTAGTCGAAGAACAGCGATGTGGCGTTTGGTACATCCCACAACACCCTGAAGAAAAGTCTAGCATGTCTGGATTTCTTTGTATTTTCTCGCCTAGTTTGACCACTCCTACGCCTTGATCCTTGACTTTTTTTCTGTAGCTATGATTTCTAGACCCTCCTCCCTGATGACACACTAGAACCTGAACAGTAATTGGTTGGGGTCAAACGTACAGTGTTGCCAGTCTCCCGACTAAGATACGACAGTAATGTATGGCACTATGATGGCCTAATCTGACATGTTGACCATCGTGAAAGATAAAAAAATTGGGTAGTCTCATCCCCGCATTACAGAACAAACGCAGAGGTCAGTAAATGCTGGAACGCTATTCATTTGAGACATGCACATGCATGCACGGTCCATTTGGGATTCACACCCAGGCACCTGTTCACCATGGTGCTGGGTCAGTGCCTTAACTCTCACACAAAAGGCAATGAAGAAACATTTACTTTGCTCTCCAGTACATGTTCAATCACACCAGCCAGGATATGAGGTGATTGCGACGGTATGATTCTTGTATGAAGCAACTTGGCTTTTAATTGGTATTCCAACACAGACCAAGGCATTTAAAAATTCTTATTTTGGGAAAGTTGGACATGCTGCGACATGTGTCATCTGATGCAGTAATCCAGATCAGTGTTTGATATTTCTCTCTCATGCTAAAAGTAGAGACCTATAAGAGCCAATTCGACTGCTGAAAGGTGTTGATGTCAAAGCACAAATGCCATTCTCCCAAAGCCATGCACCAACTGCACAGACTCAGCACTGCGATGACACCGAGAAATCGCCAACTGCACGCTCTCTGTGTACCGTGAATGTCTTAATATGTTCATTAATGAATAAAAAAACACAACCAAGTGCTTCTCTTGTAGGAAAATAATAGGTGTGATGCAGCCTGAAGTGGAATGTTATTACTGGAAAAAAACAGGCTTTCTGGACTTCTTGGATTTCTCAATTCATGAATGTTTTTTCTGAATTTGAGAAAGCCAGAGATATCAGGCTGTGTTGCTGTGATGATGAAAAGCATAGATGGAATATTGATTGTGTGTTGTTGACCACTCCGAGCTGGCATGTTGAGCACATTGGCCTTGTGTGTGTGTAAGTGCCTGAGTGGACACGGGGGGCCCTGTGTCTTAGGACTTCATCCCAGCGGAAGCACGCAACCATGCCGTCGGTGACAATGGCTGCTCTGTGAGTGTGTGAGACAGACTGAGTGTGTGTCAGTGAGACACGGAGGGAGGGAAGGAAAAGGAGAGAGCTAAATGGGGCTCTTTGCAGGCGGTACTTTTGACCCAAAACACACTGACTAGTGTGTACCCTCAAATCTCTCTCCTGAGGGGTTAAGAGCGCTGTAGACCATGTGGTGCCCTATCCATTATGTTTAAAGGATCCGTCACTGTAGAAGTAAGGTTCTCTTTTAGCAGGCTCGAAGATCTCAGCATCGCAGCTGGGACAATTCTTTAGTAGTACCATTCACGGACATAGCAAACATAAACAGGACCTAGACTTCAGAAGTGATTTCATATTAAAAAGCTCTGTTTGGCTCATCACATAAAACTGTATGTTTTAAAACTGTAAGTTTTAAATAAACTTATTTAAAAATGCACACGTATCAATATAATTGTTAGTAATTTTAATAAGCACGTGGCATATTATCGTATTTACTTTCCATGGTTAAATTTAGTGGGGTTTTTTTTTTAACACTTTTCTAATAATTACATTACATTACTTTACGCTTTTCTAATAAAAACCATTATTATTCATTCATTCATCTTCACTCAGCACTTTTTCCTGGTCATGGTCGCTGTGGGTGCTAGATGGATTCCTTGCCAGTCCATCGCAGGACACCGTGCGCACATGTTCACACACATTCACATCCAGTCTACCTACCTGCTTGTTTTTGGGAGGTGGGAGGAAACCAATGAACACGGGGTGAACATGGGGAAACTCGTATTAAATATATCAAATTCATATAAAAAATGCATTACAGCAATCATATACTTTTATGATTGATTAAAACGTGTTTGACACTCACAGCAGTACATGTGCTGACTTGAAATGTCATGTGTTAGCAAGTCCTTCATAGTTATTTTATTGTGGTGATTGCTCTTCTGACCTAGTTTCGAGCTGCAAAATCAGACCTGATAAAATATCACTGCTATGTACTTTTTACAATATTATTCTAAGGCGTGTTGTCTTTGTCTCTCTCTCACATACGCACATCAACCCCCCCGACCATTTGGGCTCCACCCTCAGCCAGCTGTCCCTTGGCCGTTGCTGTAAAACTCTGACCAAAGGCAAACATAAGGATAGTTACTTTTCATTCTCACACACGGTCACTTGTTCAGCCAAGATATGATAGATGAGACTTGGATATATAATATTGTATTCCTCCTTTTTAATGTAGGATATGTTCCACAGCAAGATGAAACCGAGGCAGTTTTTAAAACGCATTATTATACAGAAGAATTTTTATTTTGTTAAATGTTCAGACAATGCCACTGAATTCTCAAGATCTGATTTGTCAGAAGGTGTGGATTAATTTTCTCTAACAGCAGCTCTCGTTGTAATTTGGCTTTAAGGCAAATCGCAGGTTTATTTTACCATGCTATTTCTGATACTTAATCGTAGGTTAACGACTTACACAGGACTTGTGTAGTGGACGGTCCATATAAACCTTTTTTTTGTGATTCAATTATGGAAGGAGTCTCCAGGGTCAGTGCTTGTTTCAGTCAGCTGTAACTATGCTTTCTTCAGGACAGAGGACTTTTGGTAGCATTACAAGCTGTGAGGTTATTTGTTTTATTAACTTTAATAAAGAGGAAAAAGAGAGACTTGTGAGGGAGTTCATGTTTCTAGCGGTTACAACATGAGTGATGTCTGTTTCACAGACATTCCACAACATGTAACTGTAATTGGATGGATTAAAAGCATGATGTCATTCTTTGCCAAATACAAATTGGCAAATTGCTGGGGGATAAGACGAAGAAAACACTTAGGGATGAGCTGTTATTTAAGCAACATTGCACAAGCAAGAGTTAGACTGAATTTCAGCTTGGCTGTGATTCAGCAGGAGGTAATAATTGCAATTAGCAATTGTGATATTTCTTTTATACAACGATAAAATAAGTAAATAAGAAATTAAAAAGTACATAGGGTGGCACGGTGGTGGGGTGGTTAGCACTGTCGCCTCACAGCAAGAAGGTCCTGGGTTTGATCCCCGGGTCACCCAGGGTGTGGAGTGGAGTGGCCTTTCTGTGCGGAGTTTGCATGTTCTCCCCGTGCATGCGTGGGTTTCCTCCGGGTGCTCCGGTTTCCTCCCACAG
>JAQMYM010000012.1:18763066-18783732 GCA_030014255.1 Parauchenoglanis ngamensis | reverse complement strand
TATTATTATTATTATTATTATTATTATTATTATTATTATTATTATTATTATTATTATTATTATTATTATTATTATATGCAATTCCATACAAAAGTATTGGAATGGCATGTTTTTTTTTTTGCTATACACTGAAGACACTTGGGTTTGAGAGCAAAAGATGAACACGAGATTTTAACTTCCTTTTCCCTGAAATTTAAGTGAATTAAAAGAGGAGGTTACACTTTGTATTTTTTATTTTTTTTTGGTCTTATTAACTTCAAGAGAGAGACGAAAACAGAGGCTGGTGAGAAAATCACTGTTTATAGCTGCTAGAACGTAAGTGAGAAGAACAAGTACCTACATGGACATCATACGTAACTGTAAATGTAGAAAAAGTGATGTGTCATTCTGTAATAAATGCAAGTGTAAATTTGCTGCAGTATAAGAGTATAAGCGGAGTAAGTGGTACAGCCACAAATAAGTGAAACAAAGGAAGCAGAAATTAATTACCAGCTTTAACATCCAGGAATGTAAGAAATCGTGTGGTATTTGGATGAATCACAGGTGAGAGGAGGGAAAAAAGAAGACAGAGAAGAAAAAATGGATCCTACATGACCATGATAAAACATGTTAAAAAAAATCTATTTGCAATTTTTTTTATTTAAGCCAATATGGCTTTATACCAGCCGCACCCTGGACACCACCACCGTCCCTCCCAGTTGGACTGCAAAGCCGACCCCTCCCCCGATCCATCCAGGAACAAAGTCCATAAATGATCCTAATTTTTCCATTACAGAAGAACATATCACTGCAAACTGTGTGTCAAATCAGTCTACAAAGGTTAATAACCGACTAATAACCAAGTCCAGCTAAAAATCAGGCGGATATCACAGTGTGTGTGTGTGTGTGTGTGTGTGAGAGAGAGAGAGAGAGAGAGAATGTATAGGTGTGTGATGGCTAGATGGAGGAATGAATCCATCGAGTCATATAAGCATGGGTTCATTAAAGTGAAGATCACTTTGAAGGCCAACACACACACATACACACACCGCAGACTTACGGCTGCCATGGTGACCATTAAGGAGGGGAAAAAAATGAGCAGTGGCCGACAGACAGATCGGTCACACGTCTAGACAATTGGCCGCTCTCTGGCGAGATACGGCTGGAGCTGTCAATCACACAAACACGCACACACACACGCATACATGCTTAAACCTCATAATGTCACAGCAAGGTCAAGAGACAAGCTCGCCGCGCTTCAGAAACGCTTCAGAGGAAGAGAGTCGTGTGTGTGAGTGTGTGTGTGTGTGTTTGTGTATGATTAAACCGATATCAGCAGAGGAAGCAGTGGTTCTTCTTCACTGATCCATAAAAACACTGGAGAGAAACAGCAGAAATTTCACGAGTCACTGGAGCACTGGATATATATTAAAAAAAACCTTGAAACATGAATAACCACTGACTTTATAACAGACAGAGAGAGAGACAGAGAGAGAGAGAGGCAGACAGATGGACAGCTATAAACTATACAGTAGAAAATCATTAAGGCAGAGAGACAGATCTCTGTCTGATCAAAATGAGAGAAAGACAGAGAAAGAGTCTGTCTTTTTGTAAGACAGATAGATAAGTGAATATACAGACACTTGTAAAAGTATGTAGCGATTAATTACACACTCAGACAGACAGAGAGAAGCAGACAGAGAGACAGACGGCTCAAAGAGTGACCGAGAGAAAGAGATATCAGGCTTTTTTAAGACATATAGATAGGCAAATAGACAGACAGATTATCAAAAGACAGACAGAGTGTGAAATAGACAGAGTCAGACAGACAGACAGACAGAAACACGAACTGCCAGACAAGTTAACAGACATGTATACAGAGAGACAGAGAGATAGTTAGACAGACAGGGAGTGAGACAAAGTAAGATAGCTAGTCAGACAGAAAGACAGAAAGACAGTCAGTCAGACGGACAGACAGTCGAACAGGCAGACAGACAGACAGACAGTCAGATGGACAGACAGTCGGACAGGCAGACAGACGGACAGTCAGACGGACAGACAGACAGCTAGCCAAATAGCTCCAGTATATTCAGAACAGTGCTGCAAGGATCCTGATGAGGGTTCGAAAATATTGTCATATCACTCCCATTTTCAAAACACTTCATTGGCTCCCTGTTTCCCTCCGTATTGAATATAAAGTCTCACTGCTCACTTATCAATGTGTCTACAGAACCGCCCCAACTTACCTCAGGGACCTTCTCATTCCTTAGGCATCGTCACGCTCCCTTCGTTCCTCCTGTACCTACCTGCTCAAAACCCCACTAACTAAGCTTCACACAATGGGGGATCGAGCTTTCTGCGCGGCAGCTCCCCGCCTATGGAATGCCCTCCCAGACCATGTGAGGGCTCCACAGACTGTGGACAATTTTAAATGTCGCCTGAAAACTCACTTATTTAAAAAGGCCTACTCTTGATTTTATTTGCTGCTTATTTTTCTGTAGCACTTTGAGATTGGTTTTAAATGGAAAGTGCATTAGAAATAAAATGTATTATTATTATTATTACTTAAAAACAGATAAGTACAGATAGACCATATTTAAACATACAGTCAACTATGTTACCTTATATATCTAGGCTTATATAACTCTGGAAGAGAATGCTTTGCCCAATACATCCCCATGAAATTAACAGAGAAATGTTTCAGTCTAATCCACTGATGACTGTTACATGAACTTTCCAGTCCTATGAGCAAAACCTAAAGGAAAGAAACCACTGACAAAGACAGTTTAGGATGGATATGTGGTACTACCACGCATGCATTTTCAGCCATTCTGGCCAAATTGACAAGTATTGGAGTGGAGTGCAAATCAGAGTTGAATTTGATTAAAGAAAAGGATCTGCAAGATCACCTCAGACTTTTACAGTGTCATAAACTGCTGCAAGCATGAAGCACTGAAGCTAATATATCTGATGAGCATACTTAGTGCGCTGTCAGTAGGCTAATTCACCTGATAGCAAATAATGTAGGTATGTGACAAAAAAAATCAAAGATACCAAATATTTATAGATAAAGTATAAAGATACCTTTGAAATGACACCAACTTTGTGGTGATACCTTTATAGATAAGGACGTTACAGCAATTTTGGTCAAGCAAGAGAATGGTGACCCATGCCACTTCATTTGTTCAAGTTAATTTCTAGAAATTTGTTTTTGATATTTATTGTAGAAATCAATCTAAAACCATTTTGATGACATATTGTTGTATCACATTAGACTTTCAACATCATAATGTTTTCATCATTTGACCACTAGGGGGACAGCAATAAGCAAAAATGTTTTTTTGGCTAATAACTTTAGATGTGTTTGCTTTAAAAATATAATCCTTGTATCTAGTAATACCGTTTTAGGTCCCAAGGCTGAGACAGGGCAATTTGTCATGTCAATGTAATTGATTCAACTGCCATATTAGATTTTACCAAAAGATTTTAAAAAAAATTTCATAGGCTACAAATTTTATTCAATCTTTAAATTTGGCACTGATGATCTTTGGATCAAGCCTAACAAAAGTTATCTGATGGATTTCTGATTTTTAGAACCATTTGGTCACCATAACCAAATATCAAAATGATCAGTGAAGCCACCAAACAAGATGTGAGGGCATATCGCATCAATGCATTGATGTGCTTACACCAAACATGGTATATGGACTTGGGGCCACTTCCTGAGGATGTGCAAACAATTTTCTGTCATTTGGCCACTTAGGGGAGCTGCAATGAGCAAAAATGCATTTTTACTAATACCTTTTGATGTGTTATAGAAGCACTTGTTATGCCAGGTGAAAGCTTGAGAGAGTCCAAGGACAGGGACACGTCAACCTATCACGTCGACCAAATTTATGTGGTTGCCATATATTCAAAGATTTTAAAAAGTTTCTCTGCCCACAAACCATGTCAAATCTTCAACAAATTTGGCACATTTGTTCTACAGACAAAGCCTCAAAGGTTATGAGATGGATTTTTTTTAAACCATTCGTCTGTTACAGCCTATGGATTTCTGCGGTGAAGCCACCAAAAAGGATGTGAGCTCATATCTCAGTCAATTAATATGAAACTTGCTGTGAATGCATACAGCCGTGACCTTGGCAAAATGACATGCAGTTTTTATGGCAACTATGCCCTACTGAGCTGCTCGGCCCCCTCATTGCGGTTTGCAGCTATATTTATTATTTGACTTGTTGAGAAGTTGTATATCACCAGAATGAGCCTTTTAACCATTAAACAAATATGGTTTTCTTATAAAAGACAAGAAGCAGCTCTTCACTGCATTGCTGTGGGCATTGTGCTAATTCTGAGAGGTATAATCAAGAAAAAAGCTTTCATGCATTTACAGTCAGTGCTAAGTTGTGAGCTCATTGACCACCTCAGATCTGAAGGGACAGTTTAATCCTAGAAAAATATAGCTTTGGCATTATTACATGTGTAAAATTAGGATTTGTAAAATTTTGCGCATTGATTAAAATCATTTGACTTCAGTTCTATATGTACATTCTTATTGGACTTACCTTGACTTGTGTAGCTGTACTCATACATTTAATTTTTGGATCGTTAACACTGTGCTTATAAACTGTTGGGAAAGCCTGATATGATGTTTTAATTTAATGTTCACAAGACAGTATACCTGTAGTTACAATTTATTGCAGGAGAGACTAAACTGAATGTTCAAAAAGCATGAATGGGTGTGATGGTCGGGGCCCACAAACTTTTGGCTGTATAGTGTATATTTGGATTTTGTATCTGGTACTATCTCTGGAAGCACCTTTGTTCCTTAAACTACTATGTAGTGGCAAGCTACAGAATCACATGCAGCTATGTTCGACTGTGAAGAATATTGACTAGCTTTTGATGTCACCCCTTTATTATAAAAATTACATGTAGACTATTAGCATGTGATGAACCCACATGGTACTAATCTTAATGTCTTTTTCATCTTGAAGGTGCTTCAAGAATGCAAGTTTAATAAAAAGCATTAACCACAAAGATTCTGAAAAAGCAGTGGCCAAGTGATGGCCCTTGATGGATCTACTAGCAACCAACGCTAAAAATCACCTTTTTTAGCATAGCCATTTAGCATTAGAGTAAAAAAAAATTGTTTTGGATTTTGACAACAAACTGTTCCTTGTTATCTGAACAACAGCTAACCTTGTAAATAATGAATATGAAATATGAATTTTTTTTCACGTTCCACAGGAATCCTGATGTGCTTCAGGATGATGGAATGTTTGGGAAAGCCCCAGTTTCAAGCCCATTTGGAACCCATGTGGGGCCTACATGGACATGCTGGCTGGGTCTCTGATGGCATGTTAGAAAAGCAGGAAGTGTCATAGGAATCACAATGATGGCACACTAGGAAGTAAGCAGCAATTGTAGCTTGAGATATCAGATCAGTCACTTCTCAGTCACTTAGTGCTGGCTCTAATAAAGTGTTGCACAGCATTAAAAGAACATGCTATGACTAATTTATGGATTTGTGTTTACATTTAATGGATAAATATTCATTTAATTTGTATCTTATAGAAGCACATAAGCTATTTAAATTTGACAGCATAATCCGTATAGCGTACAGTAGATACAGCATACATAACTTTCCTTGTGGCTCTTTTGGAGTATGCAGGTATTCAAAAATCTAAGAGCACTAGCATGTTTCCTCATTGTTGTTGTTAGTAGAAGTACTAGTTGTAATGGTAGCAGATGTTGCTGTAGTATTGCCAAATTGCACGCACTATTTAGGCTATATATAATGGTGTGCACAATAAAGTTAAAACAAGCTTTAATTTTTTAAAACAAGCTAGGCTACTTGTAGAAAGCAAAACACACACAAAAACATTGGTTTTCCCAAAACCCTAGTAGAATAATTGACATCTTTTAAGTAAACTTGTTTTATAGGCTTATACATATTATGGTTCCACATGTGTAAAGCATTTCAGTCAATCTACAAGGCTATAAAAAGTCCAATAATGCAGCGGTTTGCAAGAGGAAGAGTTTCAGCATTGGCACGTCTTGAAGATTTCAATATTGTTCTTGCAGTTCACCATTACCAGATAGAGTATTTGAGCTTTTATTTTACCTCTTTTATATGCTTATTAAATTAATTAGGGGGCATTTACAAGCCAGAGATCTAAGATTTTCAACTTTGCACAATTTCAAGACCATTTGTGATTTATAGATTTCATATCCCAGAGTGGTGGGTGCACTTTTTTTTTTGCATACGTTCATTTTCTCTGAATCACATTTAGGCAAATTTCCAGAAATGATCTTGGGTCAAATGTAGGCTTGTTTCTATGCAACTTTTTATAAATGAGGCCCTTGGTGCAATATTTTTGGAGGCAAAGTATGCAAAGCAATGGTTCAGATGACAGTTAACAAGAGCCGGACCATTAGTTCGTTGCCCATGCTAGAGTCGCAGAGTTGCTGTTCCTATGAATCAGGGGTTCCCAAACCTTTTGGGCAAATGACCCCCAAATAGACACTGAATTTTCTGAGAGTACCAAACTTGACCATACTACTTTAATTTCAGAGTTATATCCTTAATTAACATTTGAACACATTTTTATGTTTGTAACATATAGATATAACAAAACCAACAGAACATGCCAGATGACCTAATCTGCATGTCTTTGGACTGTGGGGGGGGGAAACCGGAGCACCCGGAGGAAACCCACAAACCTAACTATGTACTTAAAATATTAATAATGACCTGTACTGAAAAGCACTTGTGCAAATTATAAATGTGAAGCAATGTGCGTTTCAAATTTTGAAAAATAAAAAAAAAATCAACTGGCTACTCTAAATTGCCCATAGGTGTGAATGCGAGCATGTGTGGCTGTTTGTCTGTGTTGGCCCTGTGGTGGACTGGCGACCTGCCCAGGGTGTACCCTGGGTGCCCTCTCGCCCCAAGATGCTGGGATTGGCTCCAGCTTCCCCGCGACCCAGACGGATAAAGCGGTATAGATGGTGGATGGATGGATGGAAAAAATTAATAATGGATAATTGATATTTCAGTGGGACATTTGCTAGAATTGGGTTTTTACATGGTGAACACAGATGATGCACACAGTGAAACATCCCAGAGTGGGACTAAATACAAGCACTCTTGAAATGTCACCCAGCCAAATTAGTTGACCGGAGCTAACAGTTGTATAAAGGAAAATAATCAACGTCAGGGTAGTAAGAGTAACTTCACCTCACGATCTGTCAACATGCCTTGCCATTTTTTTATTCCTTACTTAATAATATGTAACTAAACAATTAAAAAAAATCCAGTGTTAATGCCCTGAAAATATGCTGCTGCATTTTTCTTTTGTTTTTGGACACAGAAATCTAGTGTGAAACAGATTTCAGGATTTGGCTCAAAAACACCACGTTGCTAAAACCTGAAAGGGCAACTTCAGCCTGGTGTTGAGTCATGCTGTTTCTCGCATTCCTGCTGGGTTTCCAGAGCTCACGGAGTTACACAGACTCTCCTCTCAGACTAACTCGCTTAACCAATAAAGCTGACACAACACACCGCCGCTTATCATGTGTAACATGTATGCTGGAGTGGGAAATCAGTGTACATCATTTCAAACTGAGTTGAAATCTTACAAGGAACTGTCATTTCATACTTGCTGAGATTTTTTGTGTATAAGTTATTGCCCCTCTGGCACTTAGTGTGTATTGCATCACGCAGGTAGATTTCACCTTGACTTGTCAAAGCATGCTTGATTAGACCTCTCTTGCATTCCCTTTCCCACAACAAGGAACAAGGCAAAGACCTGTCCTCCCTCAGAGGTGAGGCAGATGAGAAGTGAAACCTTTTGCTCAGAGTGAGAAGAGATATGAAGTGGAAGTGAGTACTGCTACTTTCGGTATTGTTGGGGAAAATGGGAAACTTCAAGGACGTGAAATCCACAGTTGAAGTTTACCAGAACCCAGAAACATTTCCCTGATAATGGCACAGAGCTGCAGTGGTGTTCAGAAACCTGAGATGAGTTTGAGTTTGGCTCCAAAAATTAGATTTTTGTTGTATTACTATTAACATTCATTCAAGTTAAGTCTAACGAATAGAATAGGTTGTACACCGTAGCAGATGTATTTCCCCATGAGGTCCTCAAATGTTTTGAGTACTTGTACCCTAATCCCAAATTCTCTTACATTTGTCAATGCACAGACTACTGTGGTGTCTACATGGGTCCAAGTCATTCCATTTTCCCATGAAAATAAGAGCCTTATAACAGAGCAGATCTGCCGACTCAACAGAGGAATAATATGTAGTCCCACATTAAACAATGAACACTCAAAAAAGATAGTACTGCACGTTTTCCTTATAATCTACTGTATAAGCGTTATACAAATCGCTTGTCTAATGTCCCGGTTAGAAACTATGAAATATCCGACATTTTCACTGTTGATCTGCAGCTCCGATTGTTTGAACGTGTCGGAGTGCTGATCATCACGGGAGAGAAAAGCAGACTAAAAGCATTTTAAAGCAGTGTCCAGTTATCATTAGCATTATACTTGTAATGTGTTAGCATTGACACTTTGTTGTAGGCATCTTTAAAGGGCCACTATGTTGGATTTAGGGGGATCTGTTAGCAGAAATGATATATTATATAGTATATAACATAGTATATATGTAGCAGATCCTCTTCTTCAGAGCTACCATTTTGTGCCGCTACAGTATCGTAGAACAGACAAACCTCCAGAAGCGCCTTCTGCGTATCATGTGTTTACAAGTGGCTGCATGAAACCACTGGAAGGAATACAAAGACAAGGAAAGAAGAGGAATCCGTATTTGCTGGTGCTGGGTAACAAGTTTCTGAACCCAAATTTTGGAAAATGGAGACTCGTACTTATTATTTAGCACAGAGAAACCTAGAGAGTGTGAATGTAAGTACTTGAACGTACGCTACGGGCACCTGATGGCCACCGTCAGCTTTATTATGCACTTGGAAAGGGAGGGGTAAGGGAGGGGTAAGGGAGGGGCATTCAGTTGGTTGAATCCAACATAGTGAACAAAAAAATCATTTTCGGTGGCATCTCTAATACATTGTAAGATATTGCAGTGCTGAGTTTTGCATCATTGTCTTAGTGATTGCACTCAATGGTGTACTTGTAGTGAGAAAGGGCCCTGCCCAAGGTGGAACCCATAAGATGGGATGTGAGATAAAGCAAGTGAGCAAGTACTGGAGAGTCTAGGGTGAGAGTTCAGGAACTATTATAGCCAAAAGGGGAACAAACAACTGGTTTACTTTAAAGCAGCATCCTGACTTGACCTGATTAACGTGTCTGGATGTTCTCTTCAAGAACAGATGGAGTGGGGCTTCGCCTGGCTTCATTTACATGGGAAACAACAATTTCAGTGCTATATATATATATTGTGGGTTTTGGGGATGTTCAGGGTTCGGTCTGACTTAAGCCAGAGTGCTTTTTTATGCTTTGTTGCTATAAGAAGGACGGTTTCATCATCAAGTTGGAAGTCACCTTTTCTTACTAGTATGAATGTAAACTGTTGTTGACTTTATTGTTGTATTTAATGAGGACAAAATCTATGAGTGTGAATGACTTGTATTTTATTCTCCATTTACCTTGGCAAAAAGTGAGTGCGTGGTGTCTGTTCATCTGTCTAATAGAGAAACAGCAAAAAATTACTGATGTGAGATGGGTGAAGGGGAGACAGGGCATACAGAGACGTCGGTTCGTATCAGAGAGTTCAAAACACCTACACAAGTCAATCTTTCCAGATTCGTATGTGTGGATTGGCTCATCTGCCATTTTTATTATCAAGAAAAAAAGAAGACTGCTCTTCTGGCATATTTTTCAAGTGTATGCTGATGATACTTATAATGCATAAAGGTCAGCAGGTTTGATATAGTCATTTAAATATTAATTTTTCTGATACTTTCAATTTGGGCCTACCCCAAAGTTTAAATACCTCAGCACTGTAGTAATTACTCAGTCATAGCCCTTTTTTTTTTTTTTTTTTTTTTTTTTTTTTTTTTTTTTAAAACTCGGGTGTGAAATGGTTCAGTATAAAATCTCTGCTTTCTGTTATTAAAAAACTTGAAATTTTTTTTTTCCCATACTCTGCACTTCAATGGGATTCCCTTTTTTTTATTTTGGAGTAGAGGTGTAGACTTTTTGTAGACTCTCGCCCCTGATTGTGAATGTTCATTTTACAATCGATAACTTCAACTGGATTTTAGTCTTAAAGCTGAAACTGTACTGATCTCAGCAGTGACCCCTATACTTGTACTGAAGATTTTTCCAACAAGCACTGCTTGACTCTGCAGTATACAGTTGTGGATGGGTATGTAGTATGCGGTTTGGATGAGTTTCCTTTTGAGTCTGGTTCCTCTCAAGGTTTCTTTGTTGTCACGGGGAGGTTTTCATTGTCATCATCGCCTCTGGCTTGCTCATTGGGGATAACTTTAAATCTGTATTTACAGTTGCAGTCAGAAGTTTACATACCAGACATAAATGTCATCATGGTCATGAATGTCATGGCAGTATTGTGCTTTCAGTGACACCTTTGGACTGTTCTTTTCTGTGGCAGAATGATTGTACAACATGCATCTTTCATAAAAAAAAAACCAAACTGGTGGCTTCTCTGTGCCAACATAAAATTACATTGCATTGAACTGCACACAGTAGACTGGGAAAGTCCAAGGAGCTCTGTGCAGATCTGAAAAAGAGGATCATAGATTTGCACAACTCAGGAATGTCTCTTGGTATCATTTATAATAAAGCCACTTTGCTGGAAGGAGACCCAAATTGTCACCCTCAGCTGAGAGGAAACTGGTTCGGATGGTCAATAACAACCCAGGAACCATCAAGGCACAGGCCTGCCATGAACTGGAAGCTGCTGAAACACTGTCTACAGTCAAGAGAGTTTTACATCACTATGTACTGAGAGGCTGTCGTCCAAGAAAGAAGCCCCTGCTCCAAAATCCACAGCTTCCAGCTTGACTCAAGTTTGCATCTGAGCACATGGGCAAAGAAAAAGCCATCTGGAGGAAAGTTTTATGGTCAAATGAGGCAAAGATTGAGTTGTTTGGCCACAGTGACCAGCGATTCAGAGGACCACTGTACCAGCTGTTCAGCCTAGTGGTGGTAGCATCATGTTCGGGGGATGTTTTGCTGTCAGTGAAACTGGTAGATTGCACAAAGTGGATGGAATAATGAAGAACCTCGGAATTCTTCAGCGTAACCTCAAACCGTCAGCTAGACAGTTGATATTTGGGACAAAATTGGGTGTTCCAACAGGACAATGACCCCAAAAACGCATCAAAGCTGGTTATGGAATGGATAAAGCAGGCTAACATTAACCATTTCGAAAAAATGTGGACCGTGCGTAAAGGTCAGGTCCATACCAGGAAAAACGCAAATTTAACAGAACAAGAAGAGTGGTCAAATATCCAATCAGACTTTTGCCAGAAGCTTGATGATTGCTATGAAAAGCATTTGGTCAAGGTGAAACTTGCTAAGGGACATTTAACCAAATAGTATTAGGTTTGCTGTATGTATGTTTTTGACCATGTGTTGATTTTCAGAAAACCCAAAAACACTTGTAGACGATATTTCGGGGTTTTATTTCCCTACTAAAGATATATGTTGTACAGTCATTCTTCCCCATAAAAAGAATGTTTCAAATAAGTCAATGAAAGCCCAATATTGCCATGTCTGTGTATTTAAACCTATGACTGCAACTATACATCTGGATTTTTGTATTTTGAAATGGCAACTTGATTATTATTGTTTGAACTTGCTTTTTTTTCCTATAACAATGGATTTTGATGATTTTTTTATTTAAGCATTTACTGAAGATGGCTGAATGAACACAGTAAAAACATCACATAGTGCCATGTGATCACCTTTCTGCATCCCATGTTAATGAACATTGCCTTTATTTGTAGCTTTAAATCTTTATTTGTAGCTTTCCACCTACATGAACATGATCACAGACTTTTCTGTTAGGTCCTGCATGATTCCAGTGCCCGTCCACACCTTTACTTGGATTCAGGCATGACTGCAGCTAGGTGTCTGTGACCATGAGTGGTTATGTGCAATGCAAACTTGGTCACAGATCATAAACTGGTTAGTCAGATCCTCTACCTTCTTGGACTATAGGATCACTACATCCTTTTAGACTCGGATTTTTGGTTCAAATGTATTTTCGATTTTACTTGATGAAGTCTGAGCCCATTATTAATTATTAACTATTAATCCAGAAAGTAATCCAGAACTTTTTGCTTTTGTTTGGTGCAACTGTGGCTTCTCCTTTTTGATCGTGTTACTAGAATAGCTCACACTTCTTGTAATGCCCCTGAAACAGAATACTGGTGTGGCCAAGAAACAGAGCACATTTAGCACCTTCTCTTTATCTCCTATACAATGGGGAATGGTGTTAGATCTCAGTAGCCTGTCACACTGAGCTACAATGCCATAATCTCTGTTGACGTACTGGTTTTGCTGAATAGCTAGCTTCCACATCATTGTAGCATTCATACGACATGTATAAGTGATACTTTTCTATCACAGGGCACATTAGCACATTAGACAGTGATGTCTTATATTTATCATACGTTAAAACTCGTTATATAGGGTGTACGTATATCCGCATGATCATGATCAAGTCAGTTCACTAGAGGGCACTGTTTGGAAATCCCTTGGAAAGGACAGTTATAGCATGTGTTCATTCCTCATCTGCTCGTGCCAGAACTGTAGTTTCTCTGTGTCACAGCTCTTCAGGGTGGAGATTTTGTTCAATGGAAGGAAGCACTTTGTTCTGCGGCGGCAGAGCGAGTTCCAGATGTTGCACCGGAAGCTCAAGAAGATTATGCAGCTGCCCGAATTCCCCAGCAAGAGGACCCAGCTGCGTAGTAAACCGCATGAGCAAAGACTTCAGGAGCTGGAGGACTACGTACAGGTAGAGCTGGAGGTCACACAGCGACCTCCTCTATATGCTGCCTGTACAATACAATGGTGTAGTTTTAATTGTAACATTACAGTACTGATTTCTGCATGCAGATGATCTTGTATGAGAATGAAGTGGTTCCTCAGGAGCTGCTGGATTTCCTGGCGGTGAAACACTTTCACACGGCAAACAAGATCTGTGATTCTCGGTATGTACTACACCTATGTAGTAGCGTTATCGCGCTGTGTGTAGCTGCTCGGCAATTCCACGCAAATGTCAACCTCTCCATTAAAAACAGGACACCTAATGTTTACTCGTTTACATTTCACTGTATTTAACCAAGAATTCAGTCGAGTCACATCCATAATGAAAAAATATTATGTCTATAACATCACTTTTTTTTTAATGTAAGCTTAATGTATTTCTAAAGCAAGCAATTTTTTTTTCAATTCTATACTTTGTGTTCTTTCATGTTATACATACTGCATGCATAATGCATTTTAGTGATGGTCTTTAAAATAGAGTTTTCAGAAAACGATGATAAATGACCATGTATTTGAAACATGCATCTGAGTAGATGAGGTTTTTAAGATTTGTCTGCATTGTCCTTGAGAGGTTAAATGACAATTATGTAGATTGACTCATTGACCCTATGCTTGTCTCTGCTGTGAGACATTTTGTTAGCGAATGCGAGTCCAAACGTAACCATCCATAATGCTGGAAATGCGCTGCTGCATAACTGACCTCAAAGCACTCTGTACTTACTGAGGTATAATAATTTTAGAACATTAATCATTTTTTATAATCAGGTATGATAACATCGTTGTGATTATTATTGTTTTAGTGAAGAACTGCATAAGGACACACAAGACCAGAGGAACAGGTAAGAGTCTTCCGGAGTCCTGTTCTACAAAAATGCAGGACATGGTTTCAAAGAATTATGCGCTTAATGAAAATGGACAAAACCGGAGAAACCAATTCCCTACTACATTCCATTTAGTCACTTTACTGTCCTCTGAGGGGAAAAAAAAAATTTGGCACTAATATTTGCAGTGGTGGTGCAGTGTTTAGCATTGCTGCCTCACATCAAGAAGGTTCTAGGTTTGAATGGTCCATTGGGGCCTGTCTGGAGTTTGCATGTTCTCCCCGTGCCTGCATGGGTTTCCTCCGGGTGCTCCGGTTTCCTCCCACAGCCCAAAGACATGCAGTTATGGCTATTCTGAATTATTCATAAGTGTGAATGAGAGTGTGAATGACTGTTAGTCTCTCTGTGTTAGCCCTGCGATAGACTGCCCAGGGTATACACCGCCTCTCCCCAGAAGTAAGCTGGGATTGGATACCCTCAATGGATAAGCAGTATAGATAATGGATGAATGTATAATGTTAAAACTCTCCTGCCAAATTGTTGTTGAGTTTGTGGTTGAGTTACAAAACCTGAAGAAAACTAAAATGTATATTTGTTTAAACCAACAGTAGAACAAAACTTTTTGTACATGTGTGTAAGAATGTAAGATTATTTAACACATTTGCAAAAATATCTTTTAAAGAAAGAGTCCAAATAAATCAGCTATTTGGATTTTATATATTATTAACGCCGAGACTGAAATTGTCCACCTTGCTCAGATGCACGCAACACTCATTGGGGGTATAAGGAAAAAGATCTCGTTTTTAGCATGAACGGTTTAGATTTGGTTCTGGTAAAGATGAGGGTCAGGGCAAAATGTGTTTGTCAGGAAGGTGAAACTTGTTGAGGGTCCTAGAAAACAACATGAAAATTTGGAACAGATTAAACATAATTTTATCATTTTCTCCTGGCTATTTTAGTCTCTAAAACAGGATCAAAAACATTTACACAGTAATTGGTTGAGCATTTTCAGAACAGAACAAACTGCTCCTTTCTCTCATGTCCATTAAGTGAAATTTTGTACTGGTTAATCATTTTTATGTAACAGCAATGTTTTTTGCTCACCATGACTACCACCATTTCTTTTTTGATACTTTTCCATCAGTAACCCTTGCTAAACATTAAGCTTGACATTTAATTTTGTCTTCCTTAAGTACAGTTTGATAAATTGTAAAATTTGCTTCACTCATGTAATTAATCTTTTCTAGCTGTGAGCTGCTGCATCAGAGAGTGTTGGGTTTCTCATGTGACCCCTATCTGCTTGCTTCAGAGTCAGGTAATGCATACATTTTTTTTTTCTTTTTTACTTTTTTGCATTGCGCAAGAGCCAGTGATGCCTGGTACGTAGCTTTTGGCTTTGGATACCTTTTATAATGAATGCATATACCAGTTTACAGTGTACACTTGTGAGGAGCTCTAGGTGTCTAGACATGCTCAGTTGAAATGCGTGTGAAAATGAAAATGCCTGTGACTGTGCCTGAGATGAAGGCGTGTCTGCTGTAGCAGAAAAGAGAGCCTGTGATGCAGCACTCGAGGGCCATCGGCATGGTATGCAGTGCAGGTTAACCTGAGTGCTGTTATGTATTCACAGCCATATGCAGACACAACAGTATGTTTTATAGACAAAACATTGCCTAGAGCATGGTGTCACAAATATGCGAATTTTGCAGTGTGGATGTTGATGCAATTGCCATTTTTATATTACACTGTAAAATATTTAAAGAGTATATAGAAAATCAGGGACTACGTGGACAAACTTTTATTCATTGTGTAGAAATGAGTACGGACCTGCGAAGAAATCTTCTTCGGACTCATGACTGTTAAACAACATAAAAAGGGGCAGTGATTTGACTCATGACCAGCTTGAGATGCATGGACACCACGTCCTTACTGCATGCCAAATAAAAAGCATGTTCAGCATCAATGTACACTACATGTACACGATAACCGATTTTTGGCACTGATGCTGATAACGATTAAAAAAGCATGTGATTTCCGATAACTGATATTATAAGCAGATACCAACCCCTCGGGGAAAAAAACCCCCAAACATTTTCATTTAAATAGAAATGTATTGAAATGTTGTAAATAGTATAAAAATAGTCACAAAAAAACTGTACATAAAAAAAACATTTTGAACTATGTAAACAACAGAATTATTTTAATTAGACCTATATACATATCTGTTCATCTGGAAATGTTCACATTTATTGGTTTTAAAAAAGGATTAAAAAAAGTTGAACCGATCGTCATCACTCAAATATAGCATATATACAATGTTAATATAACCATGAAATACTTCGGAATACTTTATTCATTTATTTTTATATAGGAACTGTAGGAAAAAATAATTTCAATTAAAACTTAAAAATATGATTTATACAAATATGAAGTTAATTTATGTGTACAACAGAAACTGACTTTTTTTAAGCTGAACGCCTTCATCGGTTTGACACGACTCTGCTTGGGTCAGCTGATTGATATGAGGTGTGTTGCCAACAGTGGAGTTGCAGTGTGCCCTCTGGTGGACAAAATATGCAATGACTACACTCACATGGTTAAAGGATCCACCTTCCGTCTCTACGTTTCTTTTTTCAATGTAATTTATCCGCTGTTATAAACGCTGATGCCAATTTATTTCCAATTAGCGCATATTAGCCAGTAATAAACGCATGCTGATTTGTCGGACAAACCCTACTAGAGAGCAACTAAGCAGCATACAGTCATTTGAGAGGTATGTGTGCAATATGGAGCAATGCCAGCAAACGATAATGCAACATCTCAACAAGTTCTGTATGAATTGAGATTTTTCTTAATTCTGTGCAAATTAGGAATGACGCAGTAAAGCAATAAGTCCTAATTCAATTTCAGTCCAATTCTATGGCTCATGTGGTCTGATGTATCTTCAGTTCCCCATTAACAACGTTCGTTTCTACAATCAAGTTTCTGTTTACTGTTTGACAGGCCAAAAACTGAGAAAGACTTATAACTGTGGTTGCATCTTCTGTCATATATGACCTTTTATTAAATGAGTAAAGAAACATTACAAAAAGGAAGTAGCAGAGATTGTTGGAGCTTCCAGTGAATGTACGTAACGAGTACAGTTAGCTTGCTATGTATAAAACTACTACTAATCGCAAATAATAAAATGCTGGACAGTGCATGCCCACAAGTGCACAAGACAACATGGAGCCAATTTCAATCCAAGTAATTAAATCTTTATTTCATATGAAACCCTCTGCCCAAAACTCTGCATCCTGGTCAAAGCGTAATAGCACCTATTAATCAACAGAGGAACTAATAAAAGTCTATATCTGGGCTTTTTGATTCACATTTACACATCACAAGTTCACATTAAATCGCATTACCTGTATCTTTGGAGTTTCCAGCATTCACTATTGTGATTATCAGCATATTTTCCCATCATTAATATACAATAGGCCTGCATACTGTACTTGCTGTAATTATTGATCATTTTGATTATTTTACTGCAAAACAAGATTTCTTTTCACATTACACTCAAATTCACACTAGACATGAGTTTGAGCGTACAGATTCAGCAAATGCTAAATGTACATTTGAGTATACTACTGTATAAAGCTTTGAATATTGTGTAGTTCCTGTGATGAGCGTCATAATTGTGCTATTTAAAAAATTTTATAATTTAAGAGGATAAACCTAGTTAACAAAACGCATGGAAAATACATCATATCAGTGTTTGCATCTCTTTCTGCAGACCTGCCAGACATCGTTGTAGCTGGTGTCCTGCAGGGCTTCTTCCCCAAAGACAATAAGGTGGGCTTCAGGACGTGCTCCAAGCCCAGCATTAAGCATGTTCCCAGACTTCCTACAATCCCCTCCATCGTCATAGACAGCCCGAGCTCATTGCCAGAAGCCCAGACAACCTGAGGCATGGGATGGGGTACATTTTTTTTTCCAACACTGCCCAGGCTTCCTGCTTTTGGAACCTTGCCTCAGAAAGGCTGGTGGAAATGGTGCTGTTATTATTCAGATAAAAGGCTTCAGCATTGATGAGGCTTTCATTAGCCTCCTCTCTGTAAGGCAGGAAGGGGAAAGCCAATACTGTTTACATATTCTGCTAGGTTTGCATCTTGGAGTGTTCTGGAGGTTTAGTATCGAAGGCTCAGACTTTCAGTACACGCTTTATCCTGGAAACACTGGGGGCGAGGCAGGAATACACCCTGGATGAGATACAAGTTCGTCACGAAGCACACAAACATTCACACCTTTATCTTAGCCAATCTTACTACCAGCATGTTTTTGGAAGGTGGGAAGAAACTGGAGAACCCAGTGGAAACCCACGCGGACACGGGGAGAACATGCACAAGTTCAGGATCAAACCCAGGGCTTTGGAGCTGTAACACTGTGCTGCCTTGTATTAAAAAACCTAGTACACTGAATTTGTTTTATGATTAACTTAACATTCATGTGATATTGATGTAATTTATCTTCTTTGAGCTTTATTTTAAAGAGTTTTACACAAATTTGAGAACATGAAATGTGAAACCTGAGCTTGGCTCACTTCAGTAAACATTAAATATTTTATATTTTTATAGTACAGGAAGAATGTTTCAGGTGATTTTGACCAGAGTAGAATAAAATTGTTTTTTAAAATGGCGTGTCTGCAAGTGTACATGTACGTCTGAAAACAATTTAGTCCACCACATTACCGTTATAGTGGGTTTTTTTTTTTTTTTTTTTTACACATGACATGCAGACAATTCTCTTTTACTTTGGGTTTTCTTAAATACATTTTACAATGGTATTGCAATAAAATAAAAATGATGGCCTGGGCTAATGGAATTAAGTGGTAAGAACATGTCTTAACTACAACACAGACTTGGAGAAGTTACAAGACACCCTCACAGACAGACAGACAGATCCACACTCACGTCTCAATGAACATGGATTTATTTGAGATCCTTGGCACACAAACTTCCAGTTTGTGTGCCAATTTTAATAGTCAATACTTGGTTAATCCAGAAACTAATCCACTCACTTCACTTATAATTAAACCAATGTGGGCTGTAGTGTACATTTTTACTAAAAGAAACCGCGAGTGTGTGTTCATGGTCTGTGATGTGAATATTAAAGTGAGGCACACACAGCAGTTAACAAAACCTGGATCCTTTATTGAAGATTTGTTTACAAAAAGCAGGTCTTAAGTAGGTCTGTGTCACCACATGGAATGCCTCTTTGAAATGGAGCCAAGGTGGACCGCTACAGATGTAGGCGTGTGAGGCGGGTTGGGTTTAAGTGTCAAAACACACACACACACACACACACACACACGTACATACATACATTTATATATGCCACTAAAATATTAGTGGTACAGAACACCTGCTAAAACCCCAGAACCCCACAGTCCTGTTTTTCCCCCTCAGGGTGACTTTACTCCTTTGGAACAGCAAAAGGTTTTTCCACCTCGATTTTGCCACATTCGTGGATGATGACATCTTTAAGAGGTTTATCCCTGCCATCTGTCTTTGTGCCCTCAATCTTTCTCACCACATCCTGGGGGGGACGAAGGCCAAGAGTCAGGAATAAACAGAAACAAGAAGTCAAGTACATTTTTACTGTCATTCCTCCATATAGCTTGTGTACATTGGAATGAAATGTTGTTACAAGACTACATCACCACTCATCACCGACAATTAAAACGGTATTACAGGATGCTCTGATAAATCCATTTCCTGTAACGTTTTCTAGACGTTCTGAGGATATATAAAAGAAACTCACCATGCCCTCCAAGATCTTGCCAAAGACGACGTGTTTCCCATCGAGCCATGGCGTCTGCACAGTGGTAATGAAGAACTGGGAACCGTTAGTGTCTTTGCCCGCGTTGGCCATGCTCAGCCATCCTGGGCCATAGTGCTTCAGCTTGAAGTTCTCATCGGGGAAGCGATCACCATAGATACTCTTTCCTACCAAAGCAGCAGAACAGTACTACTTACACACTTGTAATAAAGTTTTAATCAGACACTTGAACTAGACCACACTTATGCCAGCATCAGCCTGTTGTGTGACCAAGAACAGTGATGTGACATCTGGGACGCCTCATGACACCCTGATGGAAAGTCTAGCACCTTAGAATTTTTTGTATTTTCTTGCCTAGTTTGACACCATGTTCCTTGATGTTCCTTCTGTAGCCATCATTGACAATTTCTCGACTCTCCTCTCTGACGACACACAAGGACATGAATGATGACTGTTTTGGGTCAAACTTGCAGTGTCTTGGTCAGGACACGCTACAAGAATTTATGGCTCTATGAAAGCCTAATCTGACGTGATGTCCATCATGACAGATAAAAATATTGTGTAGTCTGATCCCAGCATTAAACTACACATGGTCTGTAGGGGATCTAAATGCACAGTGGTGTTAATGCACATAAACTGTAAAATAAAGATTTTAGAGCTTTAGAAACAAAGGTTTTTAGAACAGCAGATTATCTTTTACACTGATCCAAAAGGGCTCTAATGCAGTGGTCCTTAAATAACACACAAGACAAGACATACGTTATATTTCTAACATAAATTTTTGGATTATGTTCATTTACATTTATACATTCGTTAGGTAAATTTGTGCAAGGTGCATTGTTTAATTCATATTAGAGGTAAATGGGTGTTTATGTTCTAATACATGTACACTACCGGTCAAAGTTTGGCCACACCTTCTAATTCAATCATTTCTTTATTTTTATGACTTTAAAAGAGACTGGATAATGATGGACTGTTTCTCTTTACTTAGTTGAGCGGTTGTTGACATAAAAGGTTATTAGTGGAATTTCTTTCCTTCTTAATGCATTT
>JAQMYM010000012.1:18724150-18753837 GCA_030014255.1 Parauchenoglanis ngamensis | reverse complement strand
GGCCCAAAAAAAAAAAAAAAAAAAAAAAAACAACTTTTTTTTTTTTCTACTATTTAAAAAACAAACAACCCCAAAGGCAATTACACTGTATTCATAACCAAGTTAAAGCCCAACCGCTGCAGGGTTTTAAAGACATATACTGATTTCAACCTTTAAGGATTTTTTTAATCCTTCCAATTTTTCTAATCCTTCCTTCTTTTAATAATTCCAATGTCAGCTGATTTTAATTTCTTTTCAGAAACAAGATTTTCCACAACATGTGTGTAGTTATTTAGAAGTCCTCACCAAGATAGCACTACATAATGCAGTTTAAACAAATCTTGTTTTATTGTAGTAAATAGAATTTAACAAGAGTACAACAAATGGAGTTTCAATAATTATAGTATAAAAAAAAAAAAAGTATAAAAAATTTTAAAACCCTTTTTTGTACATCAGATTTATAAGCTACAAAGTACTACTAAGGAACATTAATGGAAATAGTGTGTGCTTGTTGTGTGAGCCTGCCATATGAACAAAAACTTAAAAATAAATTAAAAAAAAAAAAGTTCTATAATATGTTATTCTTGAGAAAAATATGGGTGACAAACAGATCTACTCTGTGCACCTCTGCTTGGGTCAGCGCGGTGCTTTGTGGTGTTGCAAACACACCTGTTGCCTGGTGGACAAATTATACAATCTTAGTTTCCCTCTTTTTTTTTATTTTATAAAAATGGTCATAAACAACCAACACAGATTTATTTGGAATTAGCCCATATCGGTCATCAATATCCACACGTCAATTTATCAGTCAGGATCTACCGTAAATTACATCCATTTTATGTCAATTTAATTTTAGCGAAAGCAATTTTAACTCACTGTGACTCCTTAAAAGCCTTTAGTATTTCTCTGTCCAGGTAGTTACTGGTGTAGAGAACATCAGTCTCATTATTGTTGGCAGCTGACAGAGGACATTCTCCACAGTCCAACACTCCGTCCAGCAGAGGGAGCTCAATCAGCTGTAGCAAACGCTGAACTGTCTGCTCCTGCCATACCTTACTGACCACTGCGAGAGAGAGAGAGAGAGAGAGAGACCCACAGACAAAGCAAGAGGGGTTTATAAATAATGACAAAAAAGAGCCACAGCAGGAGAGATAGTACTTTTGTAATGAGTAAAATATTACACAGTATTTGTTCTATACATACACGTGTATTAGTACTTTAATGCGAAAATACTACATCTTGTGAAACATCTTCCAACTAGAAGGTGGAAACATTTTCTTCAGCAGCAAACAATACTGAATAATAAATCACATTCTGCATACATATTCATGTTTTTATAAAGTAGACTAAATACAGACTGGCAGTATTTGCCAGTGCAGCACAATCCAGGTCTTTGTCCTAACTTCAGACAGTCTTGACTTGACTACCTGATGGTGGTAAACCCTCAGCATGGAGAAAGCTAAGGCTAAGGTCAATCTCCTCCAGCAGGATGTTCATAATGTGGCCTGGTTTTACTGGAGTACTGTGACAGAACAGTGGGTCATCATCCCTGTAAAGTCGTACAAAGCAAAACAGTATTCATATTGGTTGTGTTTTAACTTATCCCAATTAGAGCGAAACTCCTAAAATCACAGTAAAATTAGAACAAAAAGAACATACTGCATACATCTATAGGCTTGTGTATGTAACATAGGTTAAATCACCCGTGCAGTCGGCTATCTGCAGGTGCGTCTTTGCTGGGAGAAATAAGCGCGTTTTCTGCATTGCTCAGCACAGGGGTCTGGGTGTTCAGAAACCGGTACAGGCTGCTGACGCTGTCCTGAAACTCCGACAGCTTGCTCTCCTTCCCAAACGTTTTATACGCTACTGTTTCAAACACTTTGCAGTCCAGTAGTGCCTGACACACACGCACTGCCTTGGCCCTAGGCACATCAGCATCACCCAAAACCTTGTTCTGGTTGATGTAGGCTTGGATCACAGTAACTGCATCAGAGCCCACAAAGCAATTGTCATGAGATTTCAGGAAGTGACGTCGCCGCTTCACCTTCACCTCTGACTGGAGGTGAGAGATGAGTCTGCTCCAGATGAAGCTGGTCTGGCACGGCGTAATGAGCACCCGCTGATCTACAGAACAAGAACATCATTAGATAACCTGCCAAATCTTAGATTCACTGAGCTTTGAAGAAAAGATCTTAAATACATTTATAAAGATATTATACAAAACCTGCTTTATTGAGAGAGAGAAGGAAAAAACAAACAAAAAACCCCACCACCCATTCACTTTATTAGGAACACCTGTATACTTTTACATTCATGGAAATATCCAAGCAGCCAATCATACTGCAGCAGTGCAATGCATAAAATCATGCTGATACAGGTCAATCTGTAAATAAGAACATTTACATCAAACATCAGAATGAGAGGAAAAGGTGTTCTCGGTAACTTTAACCCTAGTATAGTTGTTAGACGAGCCTTTTCGGTACAGAGTGTTTCAGAAACTGCTGATCTTCTGGGACTCAAGAGCAGCAGTCTGAGGAGTTTATACAGAGTTGTGCCAAAAACCAAAAAGACATCCAGTCAGCTGCAGTCCTGCAAACAAAAACACCTTAGCAATGAGAGAAATCGGAAGAGAATGGCTAAAGTGATTTGAGGAAGGCTGACCGGTAGGATACAGTAACTTAAACAACTCTTTACAACCATGGTAAGCAGACGAGCATCTCTGAATGGAAAGCGTGAGTGCATGCTCCCTTTTAAGTTTAGAGCCCTTACATTCCCTCCTATGCCTAAACACACATGAGAAATCTTTCTATGTCATACTTTCTTCTTCTCCTCATAATTGTTAATGAATTAAATAAGCCAACATTAGTTAAGCTTTAAATTAGAAACTTTAATAGAATAAATACATATCATGGATCAGTATGCAATGTACAGCAACATTGAGTATTAAAAAAAAAAAAAAAAAAAAAAAAAAACCACCTCATTTTATCTAACAAATCGTTCTTTGCAGTCTTAAAATGAAAGGAGAAGATGAAAACTTGCTCTAAACAGCAAGAAAACCAAAACAAATCATGATGCATTAAGAACAGCCTAATGCCACAATTATTTACAAAAATGAATGCTTATACAGTCAGACGTTTTGAAATTAGGCGAAGTTTAAGTTTTACTACACGTGACCAAAATTAAAAGGTCACAGAAAAACTGTAGTCCTACAAGTACATGCTTCAAAAATGTATTTTGTAAATTCAGATTGCATTAATTTGCCAAAAAAAAAAAAAAAAGAAAGAAAAAAAAAAGATGCAGTTCTTTAATCTAGAGAAGATTTCAAGCAATAATAATAATTTAAAAAAAAGTTCCTTACCAGCAGGATGATGAATGGGGCTGTACAATTTCCCGGCAAGGTTTAAAGCAGCAGCTCGTTCTTTCACAGTCGCCATATTTTTCTGTCTCAGCCAACAAACTCACCTGAGCTGTTTAACAAAAATTCAGGCCCGTGCGTGTCACGTCATCAATTAACCAATCTGCTTCCCATTGGCTCATGGTTCACCTCAGCCAATCAGCGGCAATCGATAATTGCCCTTACTCCCTATAGGCTACATCCTAAATTGCCTTCCGTACTTCACTTCGCTGAGCGAGTAAACAGGAACAATAAGCTATTGTTGATATCTTGGCACACTGTGTAGTACGGCAGCCTAGTGTACGTAGTTTGACTCGGTGATAAAGCGCTATAACAGGTTTTGTACGGAAGGTGGCAGCAAAGTACATTCTTTAAAAAAAAAATAAAAATAAAAAAAAAGGTTTCCTCCAGCATCCTGAAGTACGTGCTCTTTGGATTGTTTCATTTTTAGAAAAGGCTCTGAAATACAAAGAACCCTTGAGGAACTTTTTTTTTTAAAAGAATCTATATTTGTTGTGCAAAGCCACTGAAGCTTTTCTTCGTTTTGGTACCTGGTTGGCCGAGTTTGTGATCAGTTTTTTTCATTTTAAAAGCGTCAACAGAAATTGGCATCATGTTGGCTAACAATTTTGGTCTCCTCGAAATAGAAAATCAATAAACATACATTTCTTTGTGGGTCAGATTGCACTCACTTACTCAGTTTCAGTACTGGTCAGGGTCATGGTGGAACCAGAACTTATCCTGGGTGCGAGATGAGAAAACACCCTGAATGGGGTCATCAGTCTGTCACAGGGCACTGTGTTCACGCCCTGCACGCACACACCAAGGGGTATTAATTTTAACCAGTGTAGGAGGAAACCAGAAAACCCAGAGGAAACCCATGCAGACACAGAAACACCACACAGACAGTGACCTGGACTAAGCCAGGACTCTGGCGGGACCCTGGCTCAGAATTATATACTTCAAAATAGCCCATCTGCCCTCTTATTCAAGGCATTTCAGTAATTTTGTTAATATGTGGTATGCGATTTAGACTCTGCATAACTTTTTGTTTGATCTTGCACATGAGCTTTGCGTCCTAAATAACTCATAAGGTGAAAATAAAATTGAAATGAAGAGCAGTATTGGTATAAATACTATAAGTGTTTACAATATCACTAGATATTTCTAAAATCCTCTATTAATACAATCTGCTTGCCTGTATGTCTGTTTATTCCCTCTATTTCTCCACTCTGTCTATAGTCTCTTGTGTTCAACCTTTCAGCTGCACTATTCTCATCTCTCTCGACTGCTGGCAGTAGACTGGATTTTCCGTCTCTAAAGCAGGTGGACCTCTCTCGTCCACATTCAGAATATAAGATGTGCCTGCAAACTCAGTGTCCGCATGTCAGTCACGTCAACGCTGCACATCATGCACGTAAATAGAGTGCTAATGGAAAACATGGCTCTTGGTGTGTGTACACATTTGTATTAGGAACCCAGTATACAGGCATGGATGGTAAACCACAAGAGCACTGACCTTGCATTTTACAAACCTTGTTGGAAAAAAGAATGTAAAAAAAGCCAAATCTCTCTCTCTCTCTCTCTCTCTCTCTCTCACTAAGGCTAACATTATGCAAATGTATTAGGCTCAGGTTTGTGGTTCTTCTTAGTTGATCTTTATGTTAATGATTATGGTTAGGTTTTGAGTTAACACCAGGTTCAGAAAACGTTTACAATTATCAGTTGTATGTATTGGTAATATTATTTAGTTCCCAATAACCTGATCATAAACAAAAGAACAGAGGGACACATCCTCGCAGAAGAGAGTCACCTTACTAAGCATACAGAGGAAGCATACAGAGGACAATGCTGTTTGTAGACATATAAATAGAGATCTAAGTCATCAAGCAGATTAATCCTTCCTTGTAACTTGCATCTTTTGGTTTTATTCTAATTGAGTGTCCTCTCTCTCTCACTCTCTCTCTCTCTCTCTAATTCAGTGTTGGAGGGGTTCACTTTCACTGGCTCTCTTTGTGTGCAAACGCTGCTAACAATCTTGAAATGATTGCAGTCAGCAGTAAGCGCCAAATGTCTGCAGGGGATCAAATACATGAATAAAATATCTTCAAAGAAATCTTTGTTCAAGGCCCAGTAGAAAATGAGAGCTTCAAATATCAGTGGGAAGACTGCTGAATATGAATGGTTCACAGACTACTATGTTCATGAATTTTGTTACATAAAGTGTTTTTCCATACATGAATCTCTAGGTTACACATTTTGAATTTTTATTTGTGGCATACAAAGAATTCATGTGCAGTGAAGGACCATACCAGTTGTTAATGCATTCTTCTCTGGCACTTGCTTGTAATCCATTACAACAATCATGAAAGCTTCATGTAACATAACTTACATGTAAGATTTTAAATCTGCCATCTGATGTCTTTCTAAAATCATCCCTAGGACCATGCATACTTTTTAATGATAGTCTTCCAAAAGGCCTAGGGTGAGTGCTGTTTCTAATTTGGTTATAGCAAATAGCTGCGCAGTTAGCTTTATGACTAAATTGCAATGCTGGATGTCTTTTAGCGAGTGCACTCCTGGATGTCCTTTAGTGAGTGTAGAATTGGCAGGGTATGACTGACTATTGCATTTTCATCATGTTTGACTCCTGATATTTTAGACCAGAGTGCATATAAGGCCAAGCTTTGACTGTGATGCAAATCTTGGACACACACACAGTTACTATTTCAGCTTACGCTCCACTGACCCACTGCAGACCAAAGCACCACATGTCCCACATTCCTGAAACTTCTTAGATCAAACGGACTCAAACTTCCTCTTGTCCAATCAGTTGGGACATGCAGTGTATCTAAATCAAACAGACACAAACAAAGGAAAACAAATCTGATCTGGAGTGACAAACTCAGCTTGGGTAAGTTTTCAGCATGTCTGAGTACATTTGTGATGCTGTGTGTGAGTGTGTGTGTGTGTGTGTGTGTGTTTTGGGACCTGGAGCAAGCTTCACTGTGGCCATATCGGAATGCAAGCTTGTGTAGAGCCAATGAAAACTCCAAAGACCAGCATGCAGCCCTAAGTCTGCCTTTTAGTTTGCACAGTTAAGTACACTTTTGATGAATGATTTATCAGAGTACAGGATACAGAAATGTGTGTTAACAGATGTGAGCAATAATTTTGGCAGTTGTTTTCTATGCACAGTACTCTTTTCTAAATGCCATGTTTTCACATTGTGTTATTTACATTGTTCTACTTGAAGGCCTGTTTACTGTAAAATATCTCGTTTCAGGTATTTTTCAAGTTCCTGGAAGTATCCTGAAAGATTGTAGGTAGAATGAACCACAATGGGTTCTTTAGAAGTTTAGTAGAAGCTCCGTTTAGAACCTTATTGATGCTAAAAAAAAAAATCTTAGTCAAACAATGATACCTTATAGACAATAGGATATGAGCTCCAACAGCTTCCATGCGCTGTAGTAATTTACAAGAATCTTTTGATATTTATGACTAACGAGCCAATCTGAGGTGGAAAGAACATTTTATACACCACATAGCCAAAGCTACAGTATGTGGACACCTGACCATCACACCCATATATGGTTTTTCCCCAAACTGTTGACACAAATTCCCTACAATTTCCCATCACTGGACCTAAGAGGCCCAAATCTGTTCTAGCATGACAGTGCCCCTGTGACTGAATGGGCAAATCCCCACAACCACGCTCCAAAATCTAGTGGAAAGTTTTCCCAGAGGAGTGGAGGCTATTATAACAGCAAAAGGGGTCCAACTTCATATTAATGCCATGGTTTTGAAATGGATTGTTCAACAAGCACATATGGGTGTCATGGTCAGGTGTCCACATACTTACACGGCACACCTACTATAAGACACGCCCACTTTGCGGAGCCGCCATCAGCTAGGGGATAAGGTTTGGGTTAGGAACTTTCAGCAGTATTTCTGGCTGTTAATACGCATTGTCTCATTGTCTCGGGGATGTGTCGAGTACTGAAGTGGTGTATCTTTTGTAAAGTGGATGCGTCCACTGTCCAGAGGTGTCCAGTCTTATCCGTAAATGGCTGGTGTGGATGCAGGATTTCATTCCAATCCTGGCCACATCTGAATACACGCCTGTCTAATCAGTTGATCTTGGCTTTCAATAGACTATCAGGTGTGGCTTCTGCTTAGCTGGAATGAAAACCTGCATTCACGCCGGCTCTTTCTGGATAACACTGGACACCCCTGAGACAGACCCTTCCTAAACAATGAATCCAAGCAAAAACATTTGGGTTTGGCACAGTGTCGTGTTGATCAGTACATCATTTCATGCTGCATTCCTGCTCGTTGGTTAGTAGATGTGAATCATAGTAGCAGTCACATTGTGAGATGGTCATCTTATATTTCTGACGCTGTCAGAATTTTGTTCCCAGGCTATCTTTGGCCATAAGATTTTGACCAAAATTTGAACCTCTCTCACAATGCAACATTTGGAGCCATGACCAAAGATATCGCCTCATTTCTTTCACGTTCGTCATCTTTCGTCTGTAATCGCATATTGTATACCTGCCATAAGACATCTTTTGCTTTGTTTTTCTAGAAAAAATCCTGAAAGATTGAAAGGAGAATTCTCCAACAGAGGGTTATTTGGAGGTCTAGTATACTGCTGATGCTCCATTTAGAACATGGATGCAAGAAAGTCTTTGCCAAAAAAAAAAAAAAATTAAATAATCCTCAGTCAAACAATGATACCTAATTGACTGTCACAGGTTCTGTGCATTGCGGTTCTCAAGAACCTTTTAAAACTTTCGATTAAGGAAATACACTGAGGTCAAATGAACCCTCTACATCTCTCAGATAGGATAGTCTATAGCTCTTCACGTGATTCTAAGCTTTAATTATGCCAAGTGTTCTTGCAGCCTGTTTAATCACGGACGTTATTAAGACGCAGGTTCTAGTCTTGGTCGCGTGAGAGAGGGAAAAGTCCCAAAAACCTACAGAGGGTCGGAGTGGACCACAAAAGGCACGAGCAATGACTCCGCCTCTCCGGTTCTTCTCTTTTTTTCCCTTTCTTATTCCTGTCTGTGAGGCAGGAGGAGAGCAGACAGACTCAGAGAGACGGAGGAGAGAGAGAGAGAGCTACTATCATGGCCATGTTGAAGAGGGCGCAGCTGTGTGAAAGCGCCAGCAGCCGCGCGCGTCTCGCCTCGACGTGGTCACGGAGCGCCGCACGCGCCGCAGCCAGAAGCCAGATGAGTGACGCCGAGGCGCGCGAGCCGCCGACAAAATGAGGCTCCTCCGCCGCACGTTGACCGCCGAGCTCGGCGCTGCTCTCACGGCAAGCAGTCACGCTTTAGGTGTTGGGTTATTTTTCTTATTTTTTTTTAATCTATGCTATTTTTTTCTTCGGTGAATTCGAGCAATAGCAATTGATGGCTATGCGGCGTCCCAGGTAAACAAAGAAATACCGGGGGGAGGCCATGGTCAGATACCGAGAACGGAAAGTGACGCTTATGTACGCTGAGAATAGGTGAAATAACATTGCATAGGCTAATGTGTGTCTTTTTTTTAATGTAGTGAATGAAATAGGCTACCTAACAGCAAGTGTCCTAGCAATAAGGCAGACAAGCTATACTGGACAATCAGCGTCCGGACCTTAATTGATTTAGTATTAGTGTTCATATTACAATAACTCGTATCATGTACGTGAGATGTCAGTTTACACGCATAACGACCGCATCCTCTTTTTTAATATCATCATTAGCTATTTGTGTCTTTGCTCGAACCTTTTTAGGCTATTGATTAGATTTTAGATAGGTAGAATAGGCTATAAGCAGAATAACTACACGAGACGCAACATGAGGGATCACTAGAGATCTTTGTATTCATTGACATTATTATCATCATATTATATGTCAGCATATAACATAACAATATATCATAATATAAGACATTTTGTCGTTGTTTATTTATTTATTTATTGATATATCTTTTAAGTCTAGGCTATTAACCTATTATTGATAGGCTACTTCGAAGCTAGGTAGTGGAATAAACATTAATCAGGAAGGAAGAGTTGATGTCCCGCGTGGACATGGATGTTAGCCGGCCAGAGGCCGAGGCGCTCCAGGACTCAGCGGGGAAGCCGGGAGCCGATGAGCCGCTCGCCGCTTCACCTCAGTCGGGCGGGGAGAGAGAGAGCCAGCGCAGCTCGGGAGTGAAGAAACACCACCACAAACACAACCTGAAACACCGCTACGAGCTGCTGGAGACGCTGGGCAGAGGCACGTACGGCAAAGTCAAGAAGGCCATCGAGAGGCATTCAGGGAGAGTGGTGAGTGTTTCTTAATTCTTTACAGGTTACAGGTCTCTGCTCAGTTAACCTGGTCATACTGAGCCAGGTGAAGTACACCAGAAATCACCAGGCTGGATGGCACGGTGGTGCATTGGTCATCACTGATGCCTCACGGTTCGCACCTGCTGGTCGACTGGGGCCTTTCTGTGTGGGGTTTGGATGTTTGGATGTTATGGGCGCTCCAGTTTCCTCCCACAGCCCAAATACATGCAAATACATTGTCCGTAGGTGTAAATGTAAGTGGGAACGGCTCTTTGTCTCTCTTTCTTAGCCTGCGATAGACTGGCGACCTGTCCGTCTTGTGTACCCCATCTCACCTAACATTCCACATCGACCCCACATAGACACCTACATCACCTTGCCTATATGCTCCAAACCTATTTTAATATAAACTTCTGTTATAAGCAGTTTTCAAAGTATGGCCATTGGCAAGCACAGTGAAAGCTGGCAGGAAAAAAAGAGCACAGCAATTAATTTAATGAGAACAGCTGGTAAAATGAGGGTTTTTTTTCTCCTCCAGGGAATTGATAGCTGTGGTCAGCAGCACGCATGCGCAGTGTGTAAGCGGGGCTGCAGGCACGAGCTCGGCCAGCTGTTTTTCAATTCTAACGGCGCGTGATGTGGATGTGTGTTGCTTAAAATCCTCTGTGTCTCTATTCTAGTGCTTGAGGTAGCATTTGAAAAAGTGTGTTACAACCAGGTTCGGAGGACAAGGACGAACTTAAATAAGTAGTCAGGACATGCCTGAAAAAAAATCCCTGCAGAATAAATGCCTTCAGTTTTCGCAAAAGGCCAGCTGTAAGTGTACATTCAACACCGTGAGAATTCAGCATTCTGGATATTGCTGTGTAGCTCACTCAGACAGACATCAATGTTTCTGATATTTTGCATTCATGTATTAAGCAGCATGTAACTTCTGTGTTAACACAGCCTGGTTGTTTGCAAATACAGTGACTATTTGTTTATCTGATCAATAGTGAGAATGAGTAATGAAAACACACAGAGTAAAGATTTGTCATTCCATGACCTCTTGCACACATGTCAGTGCTTGGTCCTGTTTTTCACCATGGCCATTAAAGCATAACCTTTATAGCAGGAAGGTCAAGGTCACAGTTATAGTGAATCAAACCATGCATGACCGAGATGTACTGAGATAAAGACAGTAATAAAACTGGGAAAGATAACCGCTTGTTGCTAGGTGGCGTGCCAAAATTATGGGGCAAACAGTAAACAAAGCAGTGCAGCTCTTTAATCTATGACACACGCCATATGGATTATTATTTATTAATAAAAGTCTAGTCTTTTCCTCAGGGAGAGAGAATGTGTTTAAGAGACGGTGAAAGACTTCCCGGCAACACAAATCACTGATATGGCATGTAATGACGCTATAGGTAGAGCATATCCACTGGGAGCCCTTTACTCTGTTATGAATATGTAGCTTGTTTACTTTGTACCGTTTTTGACTCGCACGCAGAATGAGGTCTGCTTTTAGCCCAACCACCAAGCCAAAGACACACGGCACATAGTAGACCCAGGCTGGGGTGTGTTGGGCCCAGTGCCAGGACCAAGTGTGTGTCTGGTGAATGACTATTCGGTAATAAAGCTAAATATAAACCAGAGCTATGTAGAGAGGTATATACAAACACATCCTTCTCCTCACTTTCTCCATCCTGTTGGCAAGAGGTGTTGAGTTACAGAATGAGAAAAAGGGTATGACCCCTCGAAAAATGATCCCACCTCCCCATCTAACACATCTCTTTCACTTTCACTTTTAGCCAAATGTGGTGTCGGATATGATTTTAAAAAAAAATCTACATGTGTTCTCATTCTGCTGTCTGAGGATACACACCAAAAACAGACGTTTATTGTTCCCGTGTGGGTATGTGTCAGCCTGAGTGGTGTTACCAGGACCTATTTGTTTAACAGATACAGTCTTGCATTCCTGCGTTATCTCTCTAAGGAACAGAGGTTTCCTTCAAGAACCACAACCTGTTATCAGCAACAGAAATCCTACTACTCCAAGACATGAGAGCTCAGGGTTTAAGAGTGCCATATCTATGCCATGAGGGTTATCACTTTGAATTCTAGGGCTGCAAAGCTTCCACTCTCCTCCACTATTGTCTTTAAAACCATGAGAATATGTATGTGTAAAATCTCTACATAAACAGCAGGGGCTTTTCTGTTCAAACCCGGAAATTCCGTTCTAGAGAATATTGCATCACTGCTGTGAGATGCTAGAAGGCATGTTGAAAAAATTTATCATTGACTAAAACTTCTCTACTTTGTCCCTTTGTGTCGTACGGAGTCTCATTTGTTACACGAAAAGGACAAAAATATATATAGTTATATCGTTTAGTTACATCGTGGCCATGTAGTGTCCATTTAAAATTTAGTGGCAATTGGGAAATTTAGCCCTGATCATCTTATAACCTCAGTGACCTACAGGATCTCAGAAAAATCATCCTGTAGAAAATATGATTGTGTAGCTGTGTGTTTTCTGAAGATTTACTTTTAAAGAGGTTTTGGAATAGTAAATATAATAGTGTGTATAAGATTGCATACTTATGTATGCATGTGTGTGTTGCATGCACCTTTCTAAATCTATGCAAATGTACATTATCACTGTGCTATTTATTGATACACTGGTGTGAGTTTGAGTATGATTTACATAGTCTGTCTTATATGCTCTTGTGACCGTGTGCTCTGATGAGTGTGTGTGAGTGTGTGAGTGCATGCGTGTGTGTGCGCGTGCCATTTAAAAGACTGGGAAAAGGTTATGGTGATCGCATGACTGAAGACTTATAGTGACAAGTGAAAGGCCATCTTACACAGTGAATGAAAATGCCATGGAAAATTAATATTTTATGGAGGGCTTAAGCAGAAAAAGATCTTGGAATCCCATTAGTACTGATTTAGGAAAAATCTGTATTACAACTTTTCAAACACTAATCAGGTTTCTGATCAAATATAATATAAAATGTTATTAAAGTCTAACAGAAGCTCACAGGCTTAACTGCTATATGCAATCGGGCAGTTAACCTATAGGGGTGTAGAAGTACATAAATTTCAAATTCGATATGATTTCAATTACGATACAGCAAAAGTAAACATTGCTTCGACATATTTCTTAGGTTTTCACTTGGAGCTCCTGCTGATGAATGTAGAAGCTAGTATGCTAGCATATTGTCTCTTGAAAAACAGCATGCTTAAAAGAAATGTGGGCTTTTTAAATCCCTGTGGCCTGTCCTGATTCGAGATGAAGAGGACGCCACATTTTTAGAGTAGATTGCCGGATGATGAGGTTACACTGCAGGTCCTATAAGCAGCAAATGGAAAGCTGTGTGTCTGGTGTCCATTCCGAGTCTCAAAGCCCTGATGTTTTATTTTGATTTCATAGTGGACTGACCCCAGACATAACAGAATCAAAATTATTTTTTATTTTAATCTTAGGCGTAGCGGGTGTGGGCATGTCCAGGAACCTAGCCCTTATTTTTGTAGTTAATATGACATTAACATTAACAGCTGTACTTGGATCTGGAATTAGGCATTTTTGGGATGTGAGCAGTTGCTGTACATGTCAAACTGCTTTCACTTGGTTCTCTTATTGGAAACGATTTCCAAATGGATGAAATACAAATTTTTAATGCATTAAAGATCCAGGTCTTTAGATCAGCTAGTTACTAAACAGGAGGCAGAGTTGTTGTGAGTGGATTGGATCCAGATGTTTTGACGTAAGATACAGTTCTTTTAGAATACAGAAATGTTAATATTTGAAGGGGGAGTTCTGCAGTCAGAGCGCTGTCCACACTTGGCCCCTCTGGAGTCTTTACATTCCTGCACTATTATTGTGGGGCTGGCAGGAGGCACATACCTGAGCTCTAGATAAACTTTATGAGATAATGGAAAACAGTTTGCTGTGGCTTACCAATAAAAACCCAAAGGATTTCAACTGAGCGTGCAGCGAATTGGCCCCATTTATGTATTTATTTATACCATTTTATTCCACGTAATCAAGTTTTGAGCCATTCTGGTCGGGTTTCCTTATAGGGCTGTGCTGCATAATTTACCTTCAGCTCTGCCTAGCATGTGGTTTTTGTTTCGGAATAAAAAGCAGGGCTTCGGTACACTGGGCTCCTCCTTTGGCGAAGAGTTCAGTTGTCCGACTTCTTATTCTATCATTAGACTAGAAGAGATGATTCATCAGCAGACCTTTAGTGAAGATGGATGGGCAAGACTTATACTATGTCATTAAGTTCATACCATATTTTATGCAGTAAAAGCAAAGAGTTCTGAACTGTCATGTTGTTTCAACTTACTAGGTTGAACTCTGAGTGATCCGGAAAGTTTGCTGGAACATACAAGGAGATACAATTCATAAACGGAGATCAAGACTTGAACTGCTCATTTGTTTCCAAAGTTAAATCATTGTTTTAGTCCATTCACTCACTTCCAATTGTCAAACTGTGTTTGCTCATTTGGCAAACTAACATTCATCTCTTGAAGTAAGAGACAAGTTTCGAAACTACTTATTGAGTACCCAACTCGTATTGCGTGTTCATTCTCTGTAATAAACACTTCACAGTGTTGTCAACTCTATAAATGTCACGAAGCACATGGCTGTGAGTGTGATAGCCAGCAAATCCTTTGCCAGCATTTCCTTTTCCGTTGTATATCACCCTCTCCCTTCTGCATTGTTCTAAAATTAAATTCTGAGTAGTGAATACAAGTGTAGCAGAGACATTTACTTTAAAGGAAGAGGTAGAACAGTGAGTACAGATGTACAAAGATACCCTCCTTTAGAATGTAATCCACAGATTCCAGGTTGACTAGAACACCGCCAAACCCACAAGCGAACGGCAGTGACTTTGCAGCGACTGATCTGAATAGCGATGAGTAGAAATGACGAACAGGTGATGGAGCACCTGGAAATGACGATGAGCACAGCAGCGCATGAGCTGCCTTCCCCACCCTGCCCTCCCCAGCACAATCAGTTATAAATGTTCTGTGTTCCTGTAACATATGAACCTTCTCTAGGGAATCCTCACATTGTATTTTACCAAGAATTGTGTCACAATGATTAGAGGAGGCCAGAGCATATGATTATTTTATTTTATGATTATTTTATCATTTTAAGGATTATACTCTAATACAGGAAAATCTCTCGTTCACCACGTGGAAACATGCAAAATGTTAGGCAGCCTGAATGCTCCATATTCTTTGAAACATTTGCATCCGTTCTGTGCAGTGCAACCCGATCCATCTATTAGAGGGAACGCTGTCTTGGGTCCTAAGTCTCAGTGAGAAAGCATTGCCCAATCCTCACCGCCCACACGAGCAGAGTAAAGGCACAGCGAGAGCCTCCATTAACTGCACCGCGGCCTGCTCTCTTTTCCAACCTGCAAGCCTTCATTTTCTCCATGGAGGCTTGAAAATGACACACTGAATGAAATGGCTGGGTTTAAAGTACAGGGCCCCATTTTTAGGTCGGTGCTTGTTGGATCTGGCCCATTCTCTCTGAAGTTCAGTTAAGGTCATTGAGGGTGGTCTGATTTTCTTGCTCTGTTTATTTGTTAAGGTTTCACATGTTGTCTTTAGTAGTTAGACTGCTGGCATGTGTATAACATTATACCATGTCGAGGAGAAAGACTTCTAACTAGCTGACATTTCTTCATATTGCGAGAACTTGAAAATGGCTCCAGTTCCCCTCAAAAAACAGAAATCACACCTTCATGGTATGTGTGGATGTTGAAATGTAACTATGACAACAATTGTAAATGCTTTAGTCTGGGTCTAAATTTATGCTTCGGTATTGCCTTTGCTATTATATGGACAGTAAGAGCAATAAGTGACGCATTTTAACAAACAAATAAATGATGCATTTTAAGTTTTAAGAGTAGGAAAGACGTTAGGAAACATTAGGAGTTATGGTATAAATAATATAGCACTCCCCAAAGGGCCCCTTTATAAGATCTTGTTGAAAATACTACACCACTTCATGGTGTTGTGTTCTTCATCTCTAACTCATCTGATTATTTCTGATAATGAGACACCATCTTGGTATGTCATAAAAACATGCATGACAAGTGGCTTCTGTTTTATAATATGTACTTCTGAGTGGCATGGCAGTTCACCCTATCATGGCAAGGTCCACTCCTGACAGTGCCACGGCAACATCAAGGGATTCAAGAGGGCAAAATTGTCCGTGCTCTTTGGCTCTCTTTCCTAGCCAATCGTGGGTGCCTGTATGTAGAAGAGGGCAGATAGTGTTTTCCTCTGAGTGTGTTATACTATTCTGAGATGCAGCATGTGTCTCGGAGGAAGCATGTATCAGCCACACCCTCCCCGATTGGTAGCTGTCATGTGATAATGGAGCGTTATTGGGATTTTTTAAATTGGAAAAAATGTTATGTAAATATGTGGTGACAGGATTGATGACCAAATTATATGACTTATGTGATGACTAAAAGGAGTTAATCCATTTTATCATTACAGGTTGCGATAAAGTCCATTAAGAAGGAAAAAATCAAGGATGAGCAGGACATGGTGCACATCCGTCGGGAGATTGAGATCATGTCGTCCCTACGCCATCCCCACATCATTTCTATATATGAAGGTTTGTCTTTTCCTCAAATCCATACTGCAGTCCATGCTTGAATGCATTTTTATTTCAAACTTTATTATTCAGATGGCAAATAGTTTTTATCAGTTCAATTCAGTGTTCAAATGACTTCCATCTATCGGCGTGTGTGTTGTCTGTGCCATGATGGAAAGTTTCACAGTGAAGATGTTCCTGTTAGATCTTCAGTGTGAGATCTGTTATTAATCATCTGTATGTCTGTGTGTGCCTTTGGAAGTGCAAGATGTGTGTGTGTGTAAGCAAATATCTGATTGTGTGTGCACTGGACTGGGGTGTCTGTGGGCAACTTTCCACGCATATAAGGGGTCTCCTCCAATCCTCTTGATCTTGAGGCCAGACATCTGCTGGTGGTTTCTATGTGAGCAGCTGGGAAGCAGACTCTCTGGGAAGGAGAGGGATCTCATGGCGTCTCCATCTCACCCTCATGTACTGACGCATATCTGACTTAGCTATGAATTAAACATCGTTTCAATAAATAACTAATAACCTCCTTAGCACTAATAATAAATGGCCTATCCTGGGTTGTACATTGCATTTAATATATACATTCTTAAGACAGATGGGCCTTTGGCTGGGTCTCATTTAAAAAACAAACAGCTGAGTGACTCTGAATAATAGCCCCCAGGTTATTCTACATGTGTGGAGCATGAGTCATAGTCTTAATTCCGTGTACCTGATTCCTAGGGTAATATTGCTTCAGTTATTTATTTATTTAAAAAAAAAAAAAAATTTTTTTTTTTTTGCAGTTACTCTGATGTTTCTGTGCCACGTCAGGCTTGGCACACACAGCATTAACTAACTGGTGCATTTTTTTTTTCTTCAAATAATAAACACAGAGACTGTGTTTATTAAGTGGTGAGCGTCTGATGAGGAGTGATATTCGCCTCGGAGTAGTGTTATAACTCAGCCCGTGTTGTGGTTGGCCTGTCTCAGGGTGACTGAGATGATGATTAGGAGAAAACACCCATCCAAATGAGACTCTGGAGTCAGGCAGCTAGTGTCTGTGTGTATGCTGTTTTGTCTGCCATTACCACTTCAACATTTCTGTTATTTTTTTATATGTGCCGGATGGTTTCTGGTGTATATCGTTAAATTGTGTTTACTGTTGTGGATTGGCCTCCTACCAAAATAGCACTGAAACCTATAGACAGAGAAATATATATTCGGCAACACCCTTGTCAACCCCTAATTGCAACCCTTAATTGTGAGGCAAGCTGATCCAGATGTCAACGTAAAAAAAAAACCCCAGCCCCGGCTAAACTCATTAACAATATATCACCAGCTAAATTTCACATTTTCGCGCTCCCAGTTAAGTCTCTCCATTAGGTTTCCCTGTTTTGAATCTAAAAAACCAAATGCAGCACTTTACCTAACCCAGAAGCTGGTGCTACTTGGTTTCATGGCACTGTCAATATCCACACTTGTGTAATACTAATTATAGCTGCCTTGCAGTCCAGGCCTGAATTGTGTGTGTAATTGTGTTATGGAGTCTGAAAGGAGTGAGCGGCTCACAAACAATACATAGTAATTGCAGCGTTGTAAGCGGAGCTACTGAACAAAGACGCAGAGTGATGGGCAAGTGGAGCCCAGCCATATGTCACTGTTAACTCAAGGTTATGTAATCTGCCTAATTATTCCCTGTAGGACGAGGGAGTCATGGGAATAAGGGGTCAGAGGTCACAGCCAATAAACACAATCATGAACTGAAAGAGCCAAAAGGCCATGAACATCCCCAGGCACTAAATCTCTGTCCCAGTGGAGCTATAGAAGATGATTTGAGCACAGGTCAGAATCAGGGAAGAACAGAAGAGCATTTTAAAGATACTCTTAATGGTTTTAATCATGGTTTCTGGTCTCTGTAGGACTGAAGACCGAGGTGTGGAGAACAGGTTTCATTATCCCTGCACTTCAGTGGTGTAATTATGGCAAAGCACCCACGCCCAGAACATAAAACACGCTTGTGTGTGGCAGAGATAGCATTAGGACCCTTTACTCTTATACATGCGGAAGATTTGTACATCATGAAAATCACATTTAAGAATTAAGCATAGAAAACTTTTAGTATTATTTACTTTGTAACTTCTTGATATTTTATCAAAGAGAAAAACTTTGAGTATTTAAATAATTGTATTACCCCTGTCCCTAAACCTAACCCTAACCCCTACTTTGAATTATTTTACTCCCATACACTCCTGAGACTCTTGCCATTCAAATATCATCAGCCACAAAATCATGACTGATGAAGTGGGTCGTAAAAATGACCGCTGAGCTATTTTAAACCATCTATGTTTTGGCTTGGAATAATGTCCCCCATCGATGTGCAAACGGTCACCGGACCTATCGGCTGCCTGCTACTTTTTCCACAACAGTGTGATAAGTGCATGATTTATAGGGATGGAACAGTGGCACTGTGTTAGCTCCTGCCCTCTCAGCATTCTCGTCCTCTTCTCTCTTGTTTTCCTGTTACACAATTCCCAGAAGGCCTGTCGCTCCACCTTCCTGACTTGCAGTTGAAGGCCACAGAAAAGCTCGGCAGAGTGAGCTGATGCTTCTCTGCAGACGGCCTGCTTGGCCTCATCTCAGGGTGGGGTGTTCTTTGAAAGGAGATTTGGGAATTTTGAGGCTTTGACAGAAACAACCTCTTACCCCTCCAGAACGTGTGGTGCAGTGTTTCATTACAATTTGCTGTGTTTGTTGTCATTACACTACAGCTGAGCCCCATGCTCATTAGCAGTTTAAGTCATGACCCTATGAACTCTGCAGTCTGCCCAGTCAAAAATATTTACTCTATCTTTTCTTTTTCTTTTTCCCCCCCATATTTAAAAATGTCAAAGAGGTGTGTATTATTTTTCATTTGTGATTCAGGGTCAATTTAATTCAGGGAAACTTAGCAGGAAATTTTTATTTTTGACCACAGGACATTCTTTGAAGATTGTTGTCTATGTGGCTATGTCTTTCTCCATGTGAACGTTTGCCAAATATTATGCACAATATCCTTATTGCATGACATGCTGTGCATTTGAGGAAACACACAGTAGATAATAGATATCCTTTTATTTATGCTGCAGGCACATCATTCTTTGTGGGTTTGTTTTTACCGAATTACCTTACAATCTGTTTTAAATTATGTTGCAGTATTTGAGAATAAGGACAAGATTGTGATCGTGATGGAGTACGCCAGTAAGGGGGAATTGTATGACTACATCAGCGAGCGTCGGCGACTTACAGAAAGAGAGACGCGCCACTTCTTCAGGCAGATTGTGTCTGCAGTGCATTACTGCCATAAGGTACTGTATATGCCTCCTTTTCCACCTACTTCTCCCTGATCTCATCATCCTCCATTGTGACCTTAGGCCTTTGTTCAGGGCAACATGCGCACAGTAATTTTATAAGGCCGAGCACGTAAATACACCAGCTCCGAGTCATTGCTTTCGTTGGCATCGTTATGTTCAGGAGCAATCTCTGAATGACAGAATGATTGCTAACAGCTTAACATCCTGGGCCATGAATTCAGGATAGTTTAAAGGATTAAGCTAGTATGGTACATATTGAGTGGGTTGCCTAAAGCAAGAGATAATTGTGTGGGCCACACATATTGCGTGTTCTGCTTGTAAGCAGGCTCGGAAATTGTTCTCCTTTTGTCTTTCTGTCCAGTCTTTCATGGCTTGGATCTCCTCCTGTGTTCCATTTAGAGGCAGGTCCCAAAAGACACATCGCTGTGGGTTGGTCTGTTGACTGTGAGCTGGCTTGCACTACATGTGAGAAAGGAATGATTTCATTTCCCCTTTCTGGGGAAGCCCATAGATGGCCCGTGGTGACCCGGGTGCGACTGAGCCATTATCTCTCCGGGCAGTGGGACATGTGTATCGTCGTGTAGAGCTGGCACAGACGACATAGGAAGTGGCGTGCTTTACATGTTGCCCCATCTGCTCCATTCAAAAGCTTGCTGAACATGTGTTCCCTTTTCAAGCCAGCCAAGTTGGAAGTGTGGAGTGCATAGCTGCATTACGAATGAACTCTGCTGCGACTGAACTTGTGTCCCTAATCTTGAACGGCTGTGCTTCAGGCAGCGCTTCCCACATGTTAGTTGCTGCTTTAAAGGAAACACTAATGACACAGTCAGTTTTTGATTCGGGGCCGGTGTGAGAACATAACTCGCTGTAGTCCGTAATTACAGGCGTATGTTTATGGCGCAGATGTTAGTCGGTCCATCTCAATATGTTGCCTATGACCTCAGTAGATATAATGGTGTGGTGTTGTCTGAGGAGGTTGTCATATTTATTTAGGTACATTCTTCTGCAGTTAGAGCATCAGCTAATCCTTCATTATGTCTGTACGCAGGACTATGAATGTAATTGGTGTAATCTCAGCTGTTAACATCTGTTGCTGCTGCAAAATTCATTGTATGTAGATGGCATTGGGGAAGTAAAAAGAATAAAAAGTAACAAAGCTAATGTTTTTTTTTTTGTTTTTTTTTCTTTTACAGAATGGTGTGGTGCACAGGGATCTGAAACTGGAAAATGTGCTACTGGATGAGAACTGTAATATAAAGGTGAGACACGGATGACTGAGTGATTTCTATGACTTTCTAATACAACAGAATTTGCTATTATGTGAAATAGGAAGCCATTAAACACCAAGCTGACAGGCTTGTCTTACTGTTTCGTTTGTAGTGATATAGCACACCCAGTAACATGTTTATCTTGAATGTGTATCTGAACAGATTGCAGATTTTGGCTTGTCCAACCTGTACCATAAGGACAAGCTCTTACAGACGTTTTGTGGTAGCCCACTGTACGCGTCACCAGAGATCGTCAACGGAAGGCCTTATCGTGGCCCTGAGGTAGGGCATCGTCTACATAAACTGAACTATTCAACCTATAACAATGGCTGTAACATTTCATTACTAAAAGAAACCCACTACATTTCTGGATCATTAGCAATGGAAGGAATCCCAGAGTTTGAATCTCATGTTGGTTGTAAATCACTTTAAAGAGCATCAGTAACGTCTTTCCTGGATTATTCCGGCCCAGACCATGGACAATGGTGGCCCAGTAGATAAGGTTCTGAGCTAGTGAAGATTGTGAATTGAAATCCCAGGACTGCTAGAGAAACTAAGACCCTCTACCATTTAGCTCCTTTGAAGATCACTTTAAAAGTATGTGCCTTTAATTAATTTAAATGTAAAACAGTTTGACCCTAGTTCTAGGACCATTCCTTGACTTTTAATACTGGCGTAGAATCTACAGCACACTGACCCTGATAATTACAATTACATTTGCACTGGCTGTAATCTCTAGATCTCCTAGAACTGATCTAGGATCAGTGTTCCTTGTTCTCCTTCTAGATGAGAACATTGGTCTGAAAAAAGCACTCTTACTTGGGAATGCTTAGTGAGCAAGCCTTTTGAAGTTTTTATGATTGCTATTGCTTGGATACGTTCTCACAAAAGCATTCAAATGAGTTCCACAGAGGAGGGGGTGTTTCCAAGCACACTTTTCTCTCTCTGCGTCTCTCTTTGTCTCCTCCTCACTTTTTTTTTTTTTTTTTTTTTTTTTGAGGTAGGTGCTTTCTACCTCATTTACAAAGTATTTGTTAGGCATTTCCAGAAGGTAGCAGTTAAATGATATTTAGCAAGTGCAGCTCATATTTTTAGACCCAAAAGCAGAGGCTTTCAATTTGCTATAATTTGCAGCAATTTTCTTACGGTTTTGATTGTAATCAAAATTACGGTACCCTTATGGGAAAAGCCACAAATTACAGGCAGTAAAGAGAATAAATAGCAATGGCACACACAATGGCTGTGTCACCCTCTTATGATCAGAATCTCTGCAGACTTCAACAGGAAGGCCTTGAGCAAAATAATTTGTGAGGAAGTCCAATCAGTCAGGACTTGCTATCTGATTTCCTGTGGCCTGACACCCATGCAGTGCAAGGCAAGCTGTTTAGCGGTAGTTTGTTCTACCAGTAACAGTGCCTATCAGCGAGTGGACAGGCTTCTCAGGAGCATTCAATATCAGACCTGCTTCCTTAAGTCCCCTAACCTTTCAGAAACCCTTTCCTGCTCCCAGCACTATAGCTATAGCCCCTATGTAAGCAGTTTTGTGTGTCTTAACAGAGCAAGTTTATATAACAGGCGGTCCAAAAAACAAGAGAATATGGCTGATCGCATTAGTCTGCTCAGTCTGAGAAATTTACAAACACGGACACAGTCTGGTTGTCTGGAGTGTTATGTATAATCTCTCACCATGACAAATGCAGTAAAGCTTGAATACAGTGTGTTGACGGATATGATCCTAAGCAGAGTCCTTTTAGTTGCTATGGCAACAGGTTGACTTTCCTAATCGTGTCTGCATGGCTAGTGTTTATGGGACTTGTTATCTCAAGAGAGCCTCGCCTTAAGCAGTGTGGAATGTGGATTTCTTCAGCCTCTTAGGACCTATTGTTCTGAGTTAGCAGATACCAATGCTATCTCTCCCTTGCAGGTGGATAGCTGGGCACTGGGAGTGCTGCTCTACACTCTGGTATATGGTACGATGCCATTTGATGGGGGAGACCACAAGAACCTCATCCGCCAAATCAGCAATGGTGAATACAAAGAACCGACCCAGTCATCAGGTAAAGGCTATCCTTTAAGAGACCTTTTGATTGTTACACCCTAGAGAGATTTACTGTTTTTTCCCTGAGATTCCAGGATTATTCATGGATTTAATACAATATTGGCGTAGATGCTTAAGGAACGTCTGACCTGCAGTACTTGTTCTGAATTGTAACTGATTATACGCTTCTCCAGATGCTCGTGGTCTGATCCGCTGGATGCTGATGGTGAACCCTGAGCGGCGCGCTACAGTGGAGGACATTGCCAATCACTGGTGGGTGAACTGGGGTTGGAAGAACAGTGTGTGTGACTGCGAAAGCCAACGTGACACAGGGTCCCCCATGCTGGCTCGCCTTATCGACTGGCAGAGCCGCACTGAGCCGCGAGTACCCAAAGGATCCCGGACTGAACCACTTCCACTCATCCGTCAACGGCCTAAGAAGAGCAAGAAGGAGAATGATGGAGGGATGCCCCACTGTGACGAGGACGACAACCTGGGCCTGAAGCGACCAAAGGGAATACTTAAGACTCGGCCTTCTGAAGATCAGCGTTCACCCAGCCTGGAGGATATTGAGCTGATGCCTGCCATTGAAGGTGCAGAAAAAGAGGAAGGGTCTCCAGCTGGCCAAGAGGAAGAGGAGCCTACATTCACAGGAGGACTTCTGGCCAAGATGGCACCTGTTCTCCCAAAGAAGGGCATCCTGAAAAACAAGCAACAACGGGAATCAGGGTACTACTCTTCACCAGAGCGCAGCGAGTCCTCTGACCTGCTAAGCAGCAGCATCACACCCCTTGGTGCCAGCTCACCACCCAAACGCGCAGTGGGGAGGAAGGGCATTCTGAAGCGCAATGGAAAGTACTCCACCTACAGTGCCACACCTTCTGTGGCTGCCCTCGGCGAGACTCCATCTGGTGATTCAGGTTTATGGCGTAGCCAGAGCCGGCCATCCAGCATTGTGGGGGAAGACAGCAGCATCCTGACCAACAGCTCTTTCAGTGGGGCGGAGTGGCCCCAAATTGGCCCAAGGCCTAACATCCGAGGCTGTGCATCAGCTGAGAATATACTCCAGCTGGCCAACTTTAAAGGGTTGCAGGCAGCTCCAGCCCTGCATGGCGGGAAGTTTGGTCGAGGGGCGCATGGCTCACCTGGGGACAACAGCAGCTTCTCCTTGCTGGGAGACCTAGATGATGTAACACAGGTATACCAGCAAGCCCTGGACATCAGCAGCAACCTGGTGTAGAGAGAGAAATGGGGAGAGGGTGATCTAGAGAGAAGGCTGAGAGAATGTATGTGGAGGTGTTTGTTTTGTGTATCTCTGACGACCAGTTGAAGTGCTGGGATAATCTGATTGAGAGGGTTGCGTGGACTGAATTGAGGGAGTTTTACACTGCCAAACACATACCATGTAAGACTTGAGATTTGTGAAGTAAGGAAATTGATTGTTAGTCCTCTAGTGCCCTTGACCCTCATGAGTTCAAATGTTTACATGTTAAGCAAAAAGTGAGTTAAAATCACACATAGACTCCCTACAGCGGGAGGCTCTGAATCAAAATAAAGAGCCAAGCTATGTTTACAAAAGCACCTTAACTCACACAGAGCACATGTTGTGATCTTTACTTCCTATGAAAAAGAAAAAGAAAACCAGGGTCTTGCTCAAAATGAACTGTCAGTGTCATTTATTTATTAATATTTTGCGTAGATTTAACGATACAGAACTGGTGTGGTCTGACTGTACTGGAAGAACTTCGTCTCTCCTTAAACTCAAATGGAACTGACATATATAATGGCTATGTTATTTAATTAGTTATTAGAAAAAAAATATCTGCCTACATAAGGCAAGAGGCCTCGTATATGACAGACTCTTACAGGTCTTATATCCAGTCACATATATATGAGAATATGTAAGAAGTGCCTTTTTAATTCGTATGAAATTATGTATGTCATTTCCTAAAGGTGGAGAGAGATGCCAGGTGGAGCCATCGCCAGATGTGCTAACTTGTTTATGTGTCGAATGTTGAGAGACCCAGGACCTTAGCGTGCCAAGCCTTTTCATATAAACCGGCTAACACAATACGTCACGATTAGCGCAAGCAATCAGGCATGTTTGGTCATTTTTGAAGATTATTTTCAGGCTTTAATTAATTCTGATGGAGGCAGGCAGCTTTTAAAGCTCCTTATCCATTGTGATCTCTCTGAAGCCTTCACACAGTGACCTTGTTTCTGCAATATCTTGGGTTTTGTCCTCAAAGAAATCCTTTAAAAAGCTCATGTGCCTGAAGAAGAGAACTTGTGTATTGGTTTCCTTTCTGGGTTTGAGTATACAAATTCTCATTTCCCACAAATGTACCATGCTGAAATGGGCGGTTTGGACATTTCCATTGTTTTTCCTGGAAAGCTGAAGTCACTGTGTGTTTACATCTCATGCAGTTCTGCTTCATTTACCGATTGACTAATACAGAGCCACTGTTCACCAGTAATCTTTGTCATTCAGAGTGATAAGTTGAATATTTTTATTTCAAAACAATGATCCAGCTTTTGTGGCCATTTCCAAAAAAAATCCTTGCCATGGCATGTTTATACTGAAACTTGTTTTAGCTGTCACGGTGAAGATTTTAAATACACATTTAAATAAGTAGGACTGTTGCTCAGTGATCAGTGTAAGTATGTGCATTCATTTAGCCTTAATATAATTCTGTATAGTTTGCTGTAGACTGTAAGTGAGTGTGGATGTTGAGTGAGAAAGAGATAGAGTAACGTGTTTATAGTGGTAGGTAAATGAGAACCGTTTAGCATTTTCCAGTAAGTGGGTTTTATGATTGATTTACTGGAAATGGAAGTGGAAGGATGATTGCAAGTGTTGAAGTAGCTTGATGAGATAAGTAGATATGAAGAAAGTGAGTGGATAGGGATTACGTTTTATTCATCGTGTGATGAATCTGAATGATTGAAAGGAAGGAACCTTTTAAACATGCCTGTGTTATTGTACATGGATGTTAGTGTTCAACTGAGCGTTTCTTGTTTGTTCAGCTCCAGTAAACCTTCCAGCATCATTGAGTTGCAACAGGACAGCTGAAAATGATAAATACCCAACTGTTGCAGGAAGTGCACATCTCAAATTTATTTTCCAAACAACAAACTGACCAACATCTGTAGGACATATGAAGGCATTTTGTGCAACAGAGGTTCTGGGTACTGAGTGAAATGAGACACCCTTTGTGTATCGTATTGTATTGCATTTTTATATTGCATTGTATTGTCAACTGGATTCACAGTGAAGGAATTATACTATGTTAGTATTTTGTTTAATTATATTTCAGTTTTTGATTCTCCAAAATATTGAATCTTTATTATTTTATTTTATTTTAATGGCAGAAACTTGGATGCGGCTAGGCTTGACTGATTTGACTAGGGCTTACCTAAGCCCATCTCCTCGGTGTTCACGTTAAATTAATTACATACATTTCGTTAAAATTGCTTATCTGAAATACATGAAGAAAATCTCTTGTCTGAAATATTCACACTTTGATGCCTATGCAGTGGTTTAGTGAACAGGTCTAACTTTTTGACTAGGCAGTTTCAGCAGCTGCTTTAATTAGTAGTTTCCAGTTTTCCAAACCTTGCCAAAAAGCTCCCATCTTAAATATCTGAAGTGGTCTTATCCTGCACTGAGATGTAGGCGTATTTGCTCTGTTCACTGCTGAAACTTCTGGATGTGATTCACACTGTAAATCATCCCACAGTACCATCATTGTACACGATTCACCTCAGCCACAAAGCCATACCAAAAAAAGGAAGGAAAGAGATCAAGCTATGCATTAGTCGAAGAGCCGCAAACATGCTTTCTGCCAAACTGGAATTAACTGGTGCATATCTGTTAGTTAGCAGAAAGTCTACTTATAGGAAAACTTGACTGGATATTGTTATTGACAACAAGAAGATGGTATTATGTTATTTAAGTATTATTTTTGTTACAATTCATTACTGTTGTTGGCTAATGCCACAATAATCATTTTTATTTTTCATTTTCTTGATTTGAATACCAGGACTGCCAAGGTGGTTTTTGTTTCAGTGCCTTTGCTATCTTTTATGATTATTTTTAATTTTTTTTAATTTTTTTTTTATAAGAGTAATTATAGCAATTGTGTTTTTATACTGTATTTATTTTGGTAGTGAATCCATTTTGGTTGATGTAACACCACTCCATGCCTTGCCTAAGACTGTGAGGGTGTTTATATATGAAGAGACATGATGACCTGGAAGAGGGGAGGAAAAAGAGAAGGAGAGGGAGTGAGAAGGTGTGGAATGCAGTTATTTCATGCTGGGGTTATTTCGTGTTTGTTTGAAGAGCTGATAAGGCCTATATTTATCTGTGAAAGCTGAAGGAGTTAAGTGGTCATCTTCTGTATGGCAAAACCAAGCCACTGTAAAATCAACATCAGTTAATAAATGGATCATTTCAAAGTAGCTTGTGTTATGTGTGAAGTTTTTCTTTGCATACTGGCACTTTTCTCTCACATTTACTTGTATATCAATATTTATTTGTAACTTCAAATGAAGCAGATTCCAAACAACTATGTGGAGATTCAATGGATCATCCATATAGTTTTAAAGAAATATGGCTAAACCATAAGAATATATATTTTTTTAACTTTTTAAAGGGAAAACTGTGATGGCCAGTGTCTGAGAGGAAAAAATACAGAAAATGCAACAATGAAAAATCATGCAGCTTTTTTTGGTGTGAGGAAAATACTATAAACCCTTAAAGCTTTTCTTTAAGAACATGTTGCTTTCCATGGAGCGAGAAAGCCACAGAAAGTGGGCCTTTAAGTGCCATGTAGAAGAGAAGGGAAAAAGATCAGGCCACTAGTGGAAGGAGGAGTCAGCAGACGAGGGAGATGGCGGCCTTGGCTGACTTTAATTCGATCCACGTTTCCATGCAGCGGGAGGAGGAGAAGTGGGCGGCCAGCTCAGTCTGCGAGTCTCTGGAGGCCGATGCAGAGGAGCAGGAGAGCACTTCTGGCTCGTGCAGCGCGAGTGTAGCGACGCTGTGCCAGAGAGTCCAGCAGGCCTGGCTGAGGTCTCTGTGTTAGCAAAGCTGCTCCCTAAACAGCATAATGACCTTCTAACTCTGGACTGAGAGGCTGCATTTAGTCTGGCTGATGTAAGGTTAAATTTATTGTGCCTATAAACCTGTCTTGTGCAGCCCTGTATTAATGAAACTGATCTGGAACTCAACAGGCCCTTGTGAATATGAAGCATAACACTAAATTGCAAGGAAATCTAACCCTTCAGGACCACATTTCCCAGCTGTTAACTATGCATGAGCAAATATAGAGTCAGATTGCTCATGACTAAAGCACTTTCTGATTCACTCTGGCAGTCTCTACACCCTTGTGGCTGGGTGATAAGGAGTTTCAGCTCATTCAGGCGTTCCCTTTTTCTGGATATGAGTAAGGAATCACACGGGGGAATTAATATGTGCTAACGAGAGAGAAGGAGGAGAATTGCCACTTACTCTACTTATCCGGAATCTAGTCAGTTCACAAAAAGCAGCTTATATATATATATATATATACATATAAACACACATACCTACCTAATGGCCAGAGATTATTCATTCAGCTATACAGAGCAGTAATATGCTGAGGGATAAAATAATGAGAATGCTGTACTAATACATGCATTACAAGGTTTTACTGGATGTTTTATGATTGCAAGACTTAATAATATCCACATACTCTAAAGATAAATATAGACAAAACTAACAAATCTGTATATAATAATGTGCTAAAAAAAATAATAAATCAAGCACTTAGTAAATTTATTTCATTATAATAGATAACACGTTTATTAAATGACTACATTTATTTTTATGTATTAATTACTAGGTTATATTAATTACTTAGTCAAGTGTATTAAATAACGAGTGGTTGAGATGTTCAGAAATGTTTTTTGACTGTACCATGGAAAAGGAAGTTTATATTTTTCAATGTTGTTAAATATGTATGCATAAAAATACTTTGTAGGATGAATTTTAATGTATAAAGTTAAAGGAAACTTCTTACAGTAACGGTAATAACTACATGGAATATGCTGAGGGTCCAAACTCCATTCATTCATCACATGAGCAGTTTACTTCCGGTATTGTCAATGACGTAAATGAAACTCTGCGCTCCATTGGGCGGATAGTTGCCTGGATACCTTACTCTTTTCACTTCTCAGTCAAAATAACTGCGGTTATATTGCATTTCTGAAGGAGAGGGTTATTAATGCAACACATTATAAATATACGCCTTCAACGTTTACTATACTTTGTCGAATCAGTCGGGACGATTAGCAAAATCGTTTTTTTCCCGCGGCCTCATGTTCACGCATGCGTATTTGCAGGTTTGTGCTAGTGCGCATGCGCGGTCAAGAACGCGGAAGAATTCCATGTAGAGTTCCTCGTAGTGTGTGAGAGAGAGACTCTCTCTCTCTCTGTGTGTGTGTGTGTGTGTGTATGACGGTGTGTAACGTGGCAGATTGTGGACATGGAGTTTGCTGCGCTTGTGGCCGTTTCACTGATCATTGGAGCGCTGATTATTTTAGTCGCTGTAGCAGTTAGCAAACAAAAAGCTACACAAAGTGAACATGACGAGCAGAACAACAAAGCAGCTGGTGAGTGTGAGTGTGAGTGTGAGTGTGTGTGTGTGTGTGTGTGTGTGTGTGTGTGTGTGTGTGTGTGTGTGTGTGTGTGTG
>JAQMYM010000012.1:18709061-18724050 GCA_030014255.1 Parauchenoglanis ngamensis | reverse complement strand
TTTGATCCTGATCTTCACATAGTGAATAGACCTTCACTTGACCTAGCTTCCTGCAGAGCTCTCTGGCGAAGGGCAGCAGCTGAACCCATAACTCTTTAGCAGTATGTTGCTGTGGTAAAACACCACATTAAACATGAAGTGTTCACAATTGGGCCACAGATTTCTCACTCTCCACCTCCTCCTCTGCCTCCCCCTCCTTCTCTTAATTTTTTCCCCCCTGAAAGATATGGAAGTCTGCTCTCAGTACATCAGTGGACGCTTCCTTTACCTTTAAGCAAGACATCAAAAGAAGCCTCATATTTCAGCAGATCACACATAAAGGCCAGGAGGCCAAGTTTATGAAAGTGGAGAAAGACCTCAGGAGCCTATGAGAGTGAACAAGCTGTCATGGTGCAACATTCTCACAACTCCACCCTAAACCAGATATGACAAGGGAGCAAAAAGGGCTGAAATAGGAACACATGATGGTGCTGAGGCATTAGTGGATTCAGAGTGAGGCTTTGTGGGGAGTTTCCTTGCAGCTGAAAGTCAGCATTAGTTGCTGTAAAGGACACCAAGAGGCAGGATATTTAGTACAGACCAAAGCGAAAGTTGATCAGGTTGTCTTGAGTAGTACAAATAAATATGGGACAAGCATACAGTGATGCGTGTGTGTGTGTGTGTGTGTGTGTGTGTGTGTAGTATGAGTGCATGTCTGCAAAAGCTTGATGAATGTTGTAGTGTGAGCCAAACCACTCAAAAAAAGGCCACACATCCAAAATCCAACTGTGCTTCATGTTTCATGCTGGGCTGTGATAACATTGTATATGGCGAGGGAATCAAATCACGTCTCCTCCTTGGTTTTGGCCTTCTTGCTTACTTACTTTTTTTTTCTTTTCTTCTTTCTTGATTTTGTACTGCTTTCTCTCTCTTTCTCCTTGTCTCTATTTTTAGCCATCCGCCCTGCTATTCTGGAATTTGTTGCTGACTGGCTGCTGCTGGACGTCTGGGCAGCAATCCTGTCAGGAATGTCTGGCTTCCTCTCAAAACCACTATAGAGGCCCGTGAGGGAGTGAGGGAGCGAGAGAAAGAGAGAAAGAGTGAGAGAGCAAGAGAGAGAGACTGGGGAGGGAGAAGAGGAGAAGAGAAAGTGCAGATACTGTATGTCTGCTTTTGGGTTGTTCGCAGGCAGTCTGTGTATTTAGTTGCTTTGATTATATTAGTAAATGTGTATTGACTGTGCATTAGTATGTATAAGTGTGTGTGTGTTTGAGGAATCCTTTCTTTTTGTGTGTGGTCCATTTTAAAGAAAATAATCGGGGTAATCTCATTCCTGGATCGACTGCTTCAAAGGAAAGTTTCGAGTGAAAGTCAAACAAAGCCAGACCTCCTGCTGTCCATGACACTACATACAGTACAGTATGAGGTTCTAGTAATACAATACATCCCTTGTAGATATTTATTCTTTTACTGATTGATTTATTTGTTGAAATCTTTTTAACATTAAAATAGATCTTTTCCATGGAAGACCACTTCCCTAATGTTGATCTTTATATTTACATCATTTTTTTTTTTTAATAAATGATTAACCACATAGTGACAATAATACTTACCTATTATCTTTTCTATTGTTCTTTGTGTGGAATATTTGTTTAATAAAGATCAGGTATGATTCATTTTGAAGAAAGCACCTTTTAAAACTTGTGCACACAAGTTGACTCACCAATCTGCCTCTGAAAGAGCAATTGTCAAAAGAACTTCCAAAAAAGAAACTCCATTGCAGTTGCATTGGGCTTTTGAGCATTTGTGGTTAACCTACTTTCCCCACTCTCTCATCATCTGTATGTTTTGGCCAGTGCTGATAGGGCTGCTCTTGTGAATATGTGCGTCTCCTTCCTCTCTTCATGAATTCCAACAGTTCATTATACATGTTTTAAGTTTTGAAGACAGCAGTCTGCATTGCTTTAGCTGTTTGTCATGGTATGTTGAGACCAAAAAGCTCTTGGCAGGAGCATCGCCCATGAGGAAGATTAACCTGCAGTCTACGTCTCCTCAGCCAGTAAAGGAAATAAATTCACTCTATAGCTAAGGCGATAAGCAGCCAGATTGGAACATCCAGCTCCCATATAGCACAGTTAGTGAGCAGATTTACTCTATTGTAATCGCTAATGTACTCGAATGTACTTTGTGCCTCTGGCTGAGAAGAAAATGCTAAATCACTGTAGTCTCAGACCTGTCCAGGGTGTATCCCGCCGTCATCTGGGATTGGCTCCAGATTCCCTGCAACCCTGATAGATAAGCGATATAGATAACGGATGGATGGATGTACTATACATTTAATGTCCACTTTATTAGGCACACTTGTACGTTCTTGCCGTTATCCAACGAGCCAATCACGTGGCAGCAGCACAATAGATACTAGTGTAACAGGGTTCCACCGGTTACACTAGTCAAGAGCTTTAGCTAATGTTCATGTCAGACATCAAAATGTGAAGTGATCTCACACATGTGACTTTAACTGTGGCATGTAACAGGTGGTTTTCAGAAAGAGTTTCACACACAACAGCCTCTAAAGTTAACCTGAAGTGTGTGAAAAATTAAAAACATCAACGTGTTCAGTGGATGTTTTTGTTTTTCTCATCATTCTGGTTAACTCACTTCTGTGGGCAGAAAGACCTTGTTGGTATGAGCTGACAGGACAGCTACAGTAACACAAATAACCACTCTTTACAACCGTGCTGAGCAGAAAAGCATCCTCAGAATACACTGAACCTTGTTGACAGCTGAAGATTGGAACAACATTGCCTGGTCTTACTTAACTGAAATCAAACTCAGTTTTTGAATTCGTTTCCCTAAATTAAGTCACGACATTCATGCAATCTTCACGTTGAAACATTTCAATGAAATCTGGCTCCTTAAAAAGATACAGTACATTTGGAGGCGAAGTATAATCGCTCCTTGAACACCATGCAAATTCACATGTGCTAGCATTTACTAGTGTGTATGTGTATTATAATTGTTAGCTAATGTGTTAGAGTTGCCTAATGTCTGAATAAATGCTGCATTATTTCAATATTACGCATTTAGGACCTTTCGTTTTAAACAGGTCTGCCACATTGTGTGTGAAAGTGGCACTGAGAGTTTGACAAAGCTAGCCTACTCCATGCAATATGGAAAGACAGAGAAAAAACAAGAAAGAAAAAAAAAAGAAGGGAGAGGAAGCCATTTTGGTCAGAGTTCTCAGATGTGGGAGCAGTGCCCAGTCACTGAGATGAGTGATGCTGGTTTTTGCTCATCCTTCAATTTGGCTTGTGTATTGAGCCCCACCTCCCGTTCTCTAAATCCAAATACAGCATGATGGTCTGCATGTGTCTCCCAACAGAGCTACATTCCTCCTCTCACCGTCTGTGTCTGCCCCTCTCTTTTTTCTCCTTTTCCCCATTCCTGCTTTCCATTCACTTTTCATGTCTCCTGAACTCAGCCTCTTTCAAATGAAGCCAAATGTCAAGCTGAAAGGAAAGAAAACCAAACATTTAGGCTGGGGGTGATCTGAAGAGGGGGTTAATAGTGGAATTTCAGAGATTTTATTCATAGGGACGTAGTAAAAGAAGGTAAAGTTGGTAATATAAAGGCTTTAACATGTGGTAAGTTCATAGGCATAGACCCAGCTGGCACACACAGGAACTAGTTAAGTAGAATTTCACCATGCTTATAAGCTATAGGAAACTTTTATACAACAAAAGACCATTGCCCTGCCCACTGTAAAGTAGGAAATGTGCTGTAATTAAACAAAAACAAAAACAAAAAAAAATCACTGATTCAATCATTCACTCAGTGTTGCAGAATTTCCTTTTTTAATAAGCTTATACAATTGTCCTGATTTCCAAATGTGCAATGGTCTGCATGTGCTTTAGATGGCAAAATAATTCCCTAATCAAATTTCTTTCACTGGGTACACAAATGCGCATGACATACCTTATTTGATGAGGTTATTTGATGCTATTTATAGCTTTTCTGATATTATCATACTAGTTGGATTCCATTCCATTAATTCCAGAGCAAAATCCAGATGTCCATGTGGAGCATGTGGGAATTTGAGCCATGTAAGTCTGTTGTTTGTCTGTAAAGAAGAATAGTGCTGCATTCATAAAAATGTACTGTCAGACAGGCCATCTGGAGAGATGGAATACAACATCTCTTTATTGTCTTTAATGTTTTATCTCATTGTCTTTAGAGCATCTTTGCTCCACAATTCAAGCCACTAAATCCTAGTTTGTGAACTATTTCCTTCAGTTATTAAACAACTGAAATACTCTTCTCTTGTATAGGCCTTGCTTTCACATTTAGCAAAGGATACTTACAAGGTGACAGGAGATACAGTAAGTGACTAGTTGAGGCTTAAGGGTCTTGCACAAGGACCCAACAGTAGCAGCTTTCCAATGCTGTGATTTGAACTCAATCTTCCAAGCAGTAGCCCAAAGTCTTAACCAGAGAGCCACCACTTCCTTATTTTTATTCACCCTTGTTGTTGGTGCTGCATATAGTGACACATTAGACATATTAGACATATTAGCCCCATGACTTGCTTCTGTATTCACATGAAATTGGTTCTGGTTGATGCATCATGTTAAACTGGAGCGTCTTCCTGTCTGATATGAAGTCTAGTTGGTTCTGTGATATTATACTCTATCGGCAAAACAAGTTTCTGTAAATGTGGAAACATTTACAGACCTTGCTCTGTGCCAGACAAAAACACACTAGCAGGATAGTGAGTGAATGGAAAAAGACTAAAGTGAAAGAATTGAGAAAAATGTGATGTAAAGATAAAGAGAAAGGAATCTTAGGATATGGTGTGGCTCGCTTGTATGATAACGATCCAAACTGTTTTGTTTTCATGGTGGTCCCAACCTGTCACTAGTAAAGCGCTTTTACAAGCCTTGGCTTCTGGAGGTAGTTTCAGTGTGACCCTTCTGTCATATAAAAAACGTGAGGATGGAAATGATGAAGTGCTGAGGAGTGAGGTTATCTCCCACAGGCCTTTTCATCCCTGCACATCCCTGCACTTCTCTGTGCTCCATCCTAACACACACTGCTGTGCCATACACACTCATCATACAAAACTAGACACTTGGTATGCAAGGTGTGTGTGGCCTCCTGTATCAGCTTTGCTCATATTGTTGTTTTTTTTATTATTAAGGAAAAGCGGACAATTAACCAAAACTGACCCCAAATACCAACAAAAAGGCAAAGTCTTGGATTAAAAAAACAAAACAACCGGTAATTAGTGGCGTACTGCTGCATTTGACTCATAATTAGTAATTTCCGAGCTGAGAAAATGATCCCTCGGAATTCCAACTTGGGAACTCGGGACGGTCTCTGCAACTTTGGGTTCAGCAAGTGACATGGCTGCTCACAGCATCGACAGAAAACTTTGGGTCAATCAACTTACAAACAAATTGGCTTGTTGAATCTATAACATTTACTATATAGCTTGCTGTTTTGAGGAGGACACTATGTCACTCATCACAGTTAGCTGGCTTGTTGCTAAGAAAAGACAAACAACAACAACAACAACAACAACAATAATAATAATAATAATAACAATAATAATAATAATAATAATAATAATAATAATAATAATGAAACTGATTAATCAGATTGATGACTTCACTTATGTTGACTAAAGGTAAAATCCAATGTACATAAAAACTTCTTTGGGAGAGATATTATCTTCCTTAGCTGCTAAGCCAAAAAGGAAAACTCTCTCACAGTCAAAGCTGAGATGCCCCTGAAAACTCCCCTCTCTTTCCCTTAAAGGGGAGAGATTTTTTTGTTCTTAACCAGCGGTAAAATGTTGAAGAAAAATAAATGAAAAGATATCTCTTTGAAAAGTGATCCTTGTCTCAGTGGCTTGCCTCCACCCCTCACACCCCCTTTCACTTGTGCAGGCCTGATGAAAGACTATCCCGCTCTCCATCGCACGCAACTCTCTCAGACCTGTCTGAATGTTTGGAGGGGGAGGGTCAGAGAGCAAGAATGAAAGAGAGGGTCCCATGGAGAGTGTGGAGCAGAGTAAGACAGGTTGGAACGAGAGAGAGAGAGAGAGAGAGAGAGAGAGAGAGAGAGAGAGAGAGATAGTAAGAAGTTAGCTACAGATCCTCAGTTATTTAAAGGATTAGAACTGATTCATGCAGCAGAAATCCATGCTATTAGTAAAAAAAAAGTGAAATGTTATTCTCTAGTCTCATACAAAAACTTGTTGGATTGTTAACAATTAATTACAAATAAAATAATTACAAAAATAATAAAAATAGATAGCTAATATTAGCTGCTAATATTGCACCTTCCTCTTACCTTAACAAATCACAGAAATGTGAAAAAATGGCCTGTGAAGGATCAGTGTCCCTAAAACTAAAATGTGTCCGAGGCCAAGTGTTCCCCAGGGTAGGATCTGGTGCAACTCAGGCGACCAGGATAAAGTGGCTAATGAGGATGAAAGAATGAATAATTTAATGATTGGAATTAAACATTTTTTAATGTTTACCACCTTTAATGTTTTAAGTCAGTTAAGATGTCTTCGTACAAGAACAACAGAAGATAATTTTATATGTGATGCCAGTTTGAGACAGGTTCTACTAGGTGATGAACCACATTATATATTATATTACAGTTATTATTAACAAATCATTGGATTATTATATGGCCTTTGCTATATTTTGGGGGACAGCTGAATGGTAAAATGTAACTGGCCTGAACTTCATGAACATGATGTCTCCACATTTTATTCAGCTCTGAGCATTTGAGTAGAGCTCTCTCACAGACTACTGGAATAAGAGGTTGAGTTGGTAAGAGGCTGTTGTCTGCTCCAGTTCTCTTAGAGTCCTGTCCCTTTAAGTTTCAGACAACTTTGTGGTTTAATGTTGAAGTATTTTAGTCATGTCAACATCAAAGCTGGTAATGAATGCCTCCCCCTTCTCCAAACAGGTATCAATCATATAGTAATGATATGCTTCCTTGTGTGTCGAGCAGTAAAGATTAACGCACTGCCTCACATTCCTTGTGTCTGACTTCAGCCTGTCTCAACCCTCACCTACCAAAATACGAACCTGGACCTGCTCAACAGGGAACTGTTACAGACTTTGGTACTTGGGACACATGCAAAGCTCTGGGAAGGGAAATTGTAGACAAACCCTATAAGGTGTAAGTATGGACTCGGGCCTCATGTGAGGTTACCTGAGTGGAACTGGAAGGGTATCCAGTGCTATTTTTTCATTGAAAGCAGTCATAACAATAGATTCTGTTGTAAAGCCATGTCTTGTGCTGTAAACGAACAGATCTTTGCAGTTTTTCTGACATGTTGCTCATTTCAATGTTTTATCTAGCTTGTTATATGGATATTATGGCTAGCAAACTGATATGAGTAAACAAAGTGATGGCATAAACCAAGGCAGCTAACACTAGCTAAATTTCAAATGGTAGCTCAACTAGTCATGACTCAAAGCTCTAAAAGGTTGATGGTAATAATCAATATTATATCTTTAACTATATAATAAGGAGAGTGAATGTGGAACTCGAGTCAGAAAAAATGGCCATGGTGATTACACTTGTGTGAATTGTAAAAGTTTCAGAAGTTCCCTTATTTGCAGTATAAGAAATAGATCTATAATTAACAACTTGGTTAATGTTTGGCCTTTTAAAATTGGATCGACGCATTTGTGTCTGTGACCAATTTCTCCTAGCATATGTTTTCTGCACAGCTGTAAACCTCAGAGTGGCCTTGTACAACCCCTTTCTGGCCATCTGATCATGAGATTGCTTAAACACAAGCGCACAACAAAGAGTACATTATAACAACATGGTGATTTAAACAACATTGTTTTGGGTTACTCTGAAACCCACTCTCTCAGATAATCATACTCATTCAAGCCCACTCCCTCATAACTGAAGAATGACTCACTTTACTCATAGACAAGAGAGATCGAGAGAGTATTGTGTGTGTTTGTGTGTATGTGTGTGTGTGTGTGTGTGTGTGTGTGTGTGTGTGTGAGAGAGAGAGGGGTAAAAGAGAGTTAAGGCATCTCGGGTGAATTCAGATGAGCAATTATGCCTTTCATCACAATAAATGGAGCTCTATTCATGAAACTACCACTCAACTGATAATGGCTCCAGCAGCAACATTTGCACATTAAATGGGTAAATGCACATCAATCACACTGTCACAGCAACACAACTCATGCTTTTAAAGCTCTTACCCTAGAAGAATGATGTAACATTTAGCCTCTTTCTTTGGACTCTTCAACAGAGTAACTAGCAGGCTTTCCACTTTCATAGGGTTCTCTGTGAAAGCATAAACACCTAGTTGATCAAAATGGTTATATCGTCTGCTCCTAAAGATTATATAAGCCACAAGGCAAAAAAGAAAAAGGTTCTTTATAGCTTGCTCTGTATATTCTGACAGAAACAAATGCTCCACTTCAGGATCTGTCATTCCCCATAGAACCATAAAGAAAGAATGATGTTTCCTGAAACTCACAGCCGCTCTTCACATTGTTCCACGCTGAACAGACATTACAGTTTATTACAGACAATACAGGTGGACATCAGCTGCAGCAACAACGAGTGCTCCAATTAAATCCTCTTTACCACGGCAGATAAGGATGAAGATGTAGAGGGGAAAAAAATCAATGTTTGGAGCCATATTGCTGTGTTTGCATAATGCATCAATTAACAAGAAGCTACTATCTGATACACTGATTCACTTATGTGAATACTTAGACAAGCTATAATTTGTGATTGAGATGATCTCACTTATTAATGCTATATTTAACTAACTTTGACTAGGAAAACCGAATGAAAACACTCCCTTAATTTGGAATTCCTACTTGAACTCGGGACGGTCTCCTCAACCCCAAGTTCAGCAAGTGAAGTCAAATCAACATGGCATGAACAGTAAGCAAAGCTGGATTTTTATCTTTAAATGAGTTAGACTGTATATACAAGTATTTGCTTTAGATCAATCAACATACAGCCATATTCTTTTGCTAAATCTAAAACATTGACTGTACAGTTCAGACTGTACTGTACAGGAGGAAAATAAGCTTCACTCATCACAATTATTTGGCTAGCGTTTTGCTAACCTGGAGGCATCCAAGGAACAGACATCTCAAATATGAAATATAAGACTTCTCACACTTTATAAGGCACAAACAACATTATTACAGATATATCAGTCACAAATCTGTGTTGGTGAAGATATTTAAATTTTTATCTCATACTGTAGTAAATCTAGCATTGTATGTTCATGAGATACATTTTCTTTCCTATAGCCCTTTGCACAGGCTATGTTTAGACATGTTTATTTCTTTCAGGTAATCTTAAGAAAAAAAAACATTCTGGCCCACTGGAAGATCATTTATATTACACTATAAGGCCAAAGTTGGGAAGTTGGAAGCAGACAGTTGTACAGAATGTCTTTGTATGCTGTAGCATTAGAATTTCCCTTCACTGGAACTAAGAGGCCCAAACCTGCTCCAGCATGACATTGCCTCTGTGCACAATGCGAGACATGGTTTGCCAAGGTTAGAGTGGAAGAACTTGAGTGTTCTGCACAGAGCTCTGAACTCAACCCCACTGAACACCTTTGGGATGAACTGGAACACTGCCTGCACTCCAGACCTTCTCACCCAACATCAGTGCCTGACCTCTCTAATGCTCTTGGGACTGAATTGAATAAAAATCCCACACCCACTCTCTAAAATCTAGTGGAAAGCCATCTGAGAAGAATGGAGCTTATTATAACAAGAAAGGGAGAATAAATCTGCAATGAGATGTGCAGCAGATTCAAATATACTATACAGATAAACTTGATTCCTCTGAAGTAGAAGTCATGATATACACTTGCTTTAAAGATGTCCTAAAAATAATTAAAAAATAAAAAATCTAAACACTGCTTAATTGAAAAGTATTAACCCACCAGTCATTGTATTGGCCTTTTGCAGCAGTTACAGCTTTGAGTTGTATCAAATGTGAAGCCAAGCTATGAGACACTATGACTCTCAAAAATTAGGAGAGAACTTTGGTGGACAGTGATTTTCAGGTCATGCCACAAATGTTCATTTGGATTTAAGTCTGGGCTTTGACTTGGCCATTTCATAGCGTAAGCGGTTTTTTTTTTTTTTTTTTTTAAAAAGCTATTCCTTTGTAGCTTTGTGCTTTGGCCTATTGTCCTGTTGGGTGTCAATTTTCACCTTACACATTTACTGGCACAGGCACTCCTCAAGAATTTGCTTGCATTTGGCAATCCATGTTGCCCATGATGGCAACAAGACTTCTAGTTCTGCCTGCTCAATAAGCAACCCTAGAGCATGATGCTACCACCACCGTGCTTGATAGTAGAAATGGTGTTCCCTGGGTGCTGGGCTGTATTTGGTCTGCACCAAACACAACACTTTGCATTTCATCCACACACAATCTCACAATCTATTTTCCAAAAGCTTCCAGATTTTATCACATGCCTTCTAAGCAAACTCCAGGCATGCCTTTATGTTTGTTTTTCTCAGAAGTGGCTTCCTTCTGGCCACCCTCCCATAGAAGCTGGATCTGTGAGAAGCTGATGATATTGTTGAGCTCTGCACAGGTTTTTCTATTTTGAGCAATGAGATCTGTAACCCCTTCAGTGTTGTAATCTGGGATCTTGGACACTTTTCTGACTGTTACCCTCCTTGCCAAGTCTTGGTAGTGTCTGGGTTGTGCCATATTTTTCTCATTTTGTTATAATGGATTTCACAGTGCTCCTAGAAAGGTTCAAAGCTTTGCCGGCATTTATAACCGTCTCCATTTTTTTCCTCCTAACAACTTCATCTAGAAATTTCACTTCCAGTTCCTCGGTCTTCATGATGGCAGATAAGAAAATACTTATCAATTAAACATGTTTCAAATGATCAGACTTCTTATTTTTAAATCATTATTAGGACATCTAACTACTTTATTTAATTTTATTTCTGTTGATAGTCAATTCAAAAAGGACACACAAAATTCTAATTTGCTTAAATTTGATGCTGCAATACAGCATAGTAAAATAATCACTTGGAGCTGAATACTTTCTGGAGGCACTAAGTCTATATCATTTAACTTAATTTGAGGCATTTGGGGTATCCTCATCATATAACATTTCAAGATAAAGCAAGTTATTATGTTTTGAATATCACATACATAATTTCCCATTCATTCATTTTACTTTTTTGGTTGAGAATTGCAGAAATAATTATCCTGTTGGGTTTGGCCCAGAATTTGGTTGACTAGAGTCTGTAGAATGCAGACACATTCTCATCATGAGTGCAGTCTACTCACAGGTCATCTGTCTGAGAGCAAAGCAAAAAGAGGCACTAGCGCTAAATTATTCTGTACTTATGATCTAGGCTAATGTTCCTCCCGCCTTGTTGTTTCTTTCCTCAAACATAAATGTGACCTGCCATATTTTTCCACTTCCCCTTTCTGTCATTTTCATTTCATCCCGAGCCAAATCCTTGCTTGCGCCATCTTCTGCGGTTTCTTTTGCTTGCTGTAGAATGTAGCTTTACACTCGTCCAGTCAGCATGTGTGTGTGTGTGTGTGTGTACATGCGTGCATATGAGTTTTCTCCCTGAGGAAAGTGAATAAGGACACAATGAGCCATGCTAACCGTATACACATGGCACACACAATGACTTCACCCACAGACTTCCTTCAGGAGTGGGCTCATTAAATATTTTCATAAAAAATATATTGTTTCCTTTTACTTTACTAAATACATTGTGAAATACAGTATATTAAAAGCCAGATGTTCCAAGTTGCACATTTGGTGTAGGAACCTAAATGCACAGGTACTGTACACACAAAAAATGGGAGTCTGTGCAAAAAAGCCATACAAATGCCTTCCACTCTGCTTAAGAGTTCTGGCATTGATCTTCATTTTATAAATTGCATCTCCTCTTTGCTCCAAAACTTTCTGATAGCTTTGTGGTTGACCAGCTACAGTTTCACACTTCGTCAGAGTTAGGATGTGACCTCACCTTTGGCCACATATGAGTGGGTATAAAAGTGCACATATAAAAATCTCTGTCATAAAAGAGGTTATGTTGTTATGCAGAATATATTGGTAATATACTGTATGTCAGCTTTCATTCAGACAGCAAGCTAAAGATCAAATCTGATAACCATGAAAGTCTCCAGAAAATGTAATCTCATGTACATACTGTACATCTGGAACAACATGTCACTCTTTTTGGACCCATAATCTCTCCAAATACATTTTTAGCCCAGTTTCAATACCTGTGTTTATATGCTTCCTTTGGTTTCGTTTGCTCAAGCACGAGATCAGCTACTGATTCCTCTATACTGTGCTCCCACAGGAAAACACTTTCTTATGCAAATGTCAAGCAAAAGAAAACATCAGAAGAACATAAGCAAGAGGACAAGCAGGTGAAATCTGCTGTCAAGCAAGAAATTAGGGAAGCACTGACTGGTGATGGGGCTCTTTCTTGTTTTTAACTGTTTCCAAAATTGCCGGAGAAGCTCTATAGGCCATAGCATCTGCCTACATGAAATTTATATAACATTGCTATATGTTTCTATAAGAAAAAAAGAAAGAAAGAAAGAAAATTAAAAAAGAACATAAAATAGATTGGGTTGCAATTTCTGGATATTCTTCATAATTTCTGCCATGTACAGTATGAAGTCATTTTTAGGTAAACACACGCACACACACACGTGCGTACATGTAAAATTGTAACCCAGTTAGTCAGTTTCTTGCTCATTTCCTTTCCCCAGCACTCGTGTCTTATTTGTTGCCCTTTTTTAGCTGTTTGCTCAAAAACCTGCATTCCACAGCTCACTGATTTCAGCAAATTCATCTTACATCACTGCTTTAAATTCCTGCTCTTTCATGTGCAGCTCTGCTTGTAATCTCTCTGTCATTGTGTTATGTGCTTTACTGGCACTTGCCATTCAGTCTTAACATAGTGAGGTAAGAGACCTTGTTCATCATAACTCAGATACTCAGCCCCCTGCCATGGCACTCTTAATGCCAGGGTCTCCTTCCAAGCTTTTGATTAGCCACGGCCTGACATGTCGATCTCACCCGACAACGACTCTTTGATTTATTGTTCCATGACCAATATTCACAAGTGAAAAAAAAATCACAAACACAGCTGTGTAGATGAAATGTCAAACGAGATTCCAAATGAGTTGCTGGTAATTATTATATTTCCCTCCAAGCTCAGACAATCTGGCTCCCATTATAGACTCCTGCAGCGAGAGAGAGAGAGAGAGAGAGAGAGAGAGAGAGAGAGAGAGAGAGAGAAATGGGAGTATGTGGGTACACCTTCACTGTAAAATTACTGCTGTTTCTCCATATTCTCAAAATAATGAAAAAATGTGAATATTTAATGTCACAGTCCTTGTTTAGCTTAAATGGACACACGCACATGCACACACGCACACACACACACACACACACACACACACACACACACACACACACACACACACACACACACACAGAGCTAGTTTCCAGATGTTCAGTGTATATACAGCCCACTCAAAAAATTTCTACTCTCATAGTTTAATAAAAACATTCATCTGAAACCAGTGTATCCATGCCTTTGTTCAAGGGCCGGTACTTCACCATGTTCCTGCCAGCAGGAGTGATAACCATAATGTGTAACTTATTGCAGCATGGTGTTACACAAAAGTCATTAAGTGTGAGGGTAAAATGGATCAGTTTGGGAGCTCAGAACATTCCTGAGTGCACTTGGCAGGGATGATTTCAGAGTCTTTGATTGTATTTAGACCATGGTCTGGTTGAATGATGTGTAACCACTCTTCCATCTCAATATGTGCTGATCTAAAATGAGATGGGAAGTAAGGGAACAAGTCCTTCTGACTGACTATTAACAAACCTCTTTGGAGTTAACAAAAATAGATGCACAAATAACCTGGCTACAAAAAGACCTGAGTAGCCTAGCAACCTAGCATGCTACTGATTTATAATCTGACTGAAGAATCTATCAAGAATTTTGGTGAGGAATTGGATTGACATTAGCTAGAATTGTGTCCACTTATTAGCTATCAGGCTTAGCTTCATATGATTAGCTGTAAAATACAGATAGTGCTAATCACCTAAACTAACACTAGAAGATCCTTATCCTTATCCTTGGCACCCTGTCATTAGCTAAATGATGCTAAGTAATGGTCTAACCTACTGTATATATATGGGTGCAGGTGCAAGATGCAGGCTGTGCAAAGATGCCCCTGAGACTGAGGGTGCAAGATGCAAACTTGCATTAAATAACCAAGTGGCAGGGATAGTGTACAGAAACATCTGCACCGAGTATGGGCCAGAAGTTCCCAAGTCTCGATGGGAGACAACACTGAAAGTGGTTGAAAACAACAGAGTTAAGATCCTGTGGGACTTCAAGTTCCAGACAGATAAGCAGCTGCTGACCAACCAACCAGACATAGTGGTGGTTGATAAGGAGCGGAAAACAGCAGTAGTGATGGATGTGGCAATCCCAGCTGACAGTAACATCAGCAAGAAGGAGCAGGAGAAGATTGAGAAGTACCAAGGCCTGAAAGAACAACTGGAACAGATGTAGAAGGTGAAGTCCAAAGTGGTCCCAGTGGTAATAGCAGCATTTGGGGCTGTAACTCCCAAACTTGGAGAGTGGCTCCAAAATATTCCTGGTACAACAACTGAGGTCTCCGTCCAGAAATGTGCAGTTCTAGGGACAGCTAAGATACTGTGCAGAGCCATCAAAGTCATAATCACCATCAAAGTCATAATCACAGAGCCATCAAAGTAGAGGACCCAAGGTTGAGGAAGACATACACACACAAACCACCCCCAAGGGTAGGGGAGGTGAGAGGAGGATTTTTAATGAATGGTCTAAACTACTGTACATATACAGGTCCTTCTCAATAAATTAGCATATTGTGATAAAGTTCATTATTTTCTGTAATGTACTGATAAACA
>JAQMYM010000012.1:18684158-18698460 GCA_030014255.1 Parauchenoglanis ngamensis | reverse complement strand
ATCTACTTTTAGGACTTGTGTGAAAATCTGATGATGTTTTAGGTCATATTTATGCAGAAATATAGAAAATTCTAAAGAGTTCACAAACTTTCAAGCAAAACTTTAGCAGGGAGCTTTTATATCTTCCCACAGTCATGAGGTGACAACTTTGCTACTATAGATCCACAGTTACATACATAACCTTCTGTTTTCCCTTGAGTATAAAGCATGTGTTAGTGCTATTACGCTTGACTGCAGTGTGTATATATGTATGTATGTACTTTCTTTGTCACGCTGTGTATATATCATAGCTGACCTTAACACCTGATGCATGTGATAAACAACTGTCATGTGGCTACAGCAAAACACACACACACACACACACATACACACACACACACACACCCCTTTTTGGGGTATTCCAGCTGACATGTGTGTAAAGCATTTCCACTGTGTCCCCACAAAGAATAAAACATTCCATTTTCATATAATTATGGAAAGGTTTAGTCTCTATACCAAAAAAATTATTGGCCACACACACATACACACACACGCATACAGACTGTCGTGAGAAGTTGAGCCTCAGCCGTCTGCTCCAAATCTGACCTTTCAGCCCAGAGGAAACAGCCCATAAATCTGTGTGGAGGGCTGAGCAGGCAACTCCCGTTTACTCAGGTGGTCTGCTCTTTCAGCCACCCTAGCACACACATGCTCTGCCATTGTCTTCGAAACGCTATACAACAAGGAGTACAAAGACAGTGTGGAGGCAGACGGTAGAGTCACAGCGCTTCCATCATGCTCACACACTCACACATGCATGGCAAATGTAACAGGCGCTTGGAAATGTGCACCAGTGCGTATGTAAACAGCACTTAACATATAGCTGTAGTTGTGCTTATCTGTGTGCTTCACAAATATTGAGATCAACTTGGTCACATGTAAACACTTTCACACTGGGTGTGCATGTAGGAATTCAACTAACACTCCTACTGTGTGTAGCTGATATCAGGAAGAAATAAATAAAGCTACCCAGTATACCCAGTGTTAAAAAGAGAAAAGAAGACAGGCCAATATAAATATTTGGCATGTCCAAATCTAGAAATATTTAGAGTTCTGTGTTTTGTTCACTGATTCATTGACCCCTTAAAGGTTATGTGGAATTCTACAACTTAGGGTTTCTTTTCTCCAAGTAAAATCCATTTATGACATGACAGGCACTTTTCTTTCTAATTCTATGAAATAAATTGATTTATTGATGATTAATGAGTAACATGACATCTTAACAAGTCAAAATATCCAGAATAGTCAAACTTATGCAATGTTTCCTATTATAAGATTACAATAAACCAAATATACAATTATTAAACCCATTTCTAGACATTTTTACTAATTTAAAGCTAGAAATATTCTTCTTCTATTCATAGATATTTTTGCTACTATTGCTATTTTTATACTTATTTTCCACCATAATTTGCAAATAAATTCTTTAAAAATCAGACAATGTGATTTTCTGGATTTTTTTTTTTTCTCATTTTGTCTCTCATAGTTGAGGAATACCTTTGATGAAAATTACAGGCCTCTCTTATCATTTTAAGTGGGAGAACTTGCACAATTGGTGGCTGACTAAATACTTTTTTGCCCCCACTGTACCTATACAGTCTATTCAGGATATTTTCACTTGTAAAGCTGTCATTTTTTGCAGTGTACAAAAAATGTATCTGTAATGTATCTTGTTTAGCTGGAATTTATGCTAAAATGCATCTACACAGTAGGTAAACTCAGAAACACACAGAACATCAATTATCAGTGTTGGAATAAAATAAACGAGATACAGTGTACTGTGGAATAATATTGTGAATTAGTCACTTGGGGGAGGTGTATATGCTTTAAAAAAAATGCTGAAAAAGTTTGCAAATGTACTGTAACTTGTTTATTGTGCTAGATTTAGCCTGCATGTTTAAGTGTAATTAATGGCTAATTATTCAGTAATTTTCACTGAAAGAGTCACTGTGTGAAATGGCCAGAATATTGTAGTAAGACGTATTTCAAGTTTTCATCTCTGGAGATGAGATTTTACGACATGATATTTTGGAAATGTGTTTTGATGGTGATTTCCATGGATATGAATTTTGAACACATCCACAAAATCCCCAGTGTTTCTAAATGTACATACATTCAGCACTTTTGTAACTGCATGCCGTTCCTATTATGCGCTAAGTAAAAAAAACAACAAAGAAAAACAAGGATAAATACAGCACTATAAAGTTGTCCTTAAATGTTCTATGTAGAATCCCACAACTGAAAGTTTCTCAATGAAAAAAGTTTCCAAATATGTTTTTTTTATTGTTAACCTCGCAAAGGACCGCTGAGGAGACATTTTGTCTGAATGTAGTTTCTCAACAAATCAATGCTGAAAACAACAAGTTGCGAGTTTAAAGGGGTTCACTTGAATTCTGCTTGCATTTATACTTGCTTAAACAATGTACAATAAACAATACACAGTTTTTTTACCCTCATCCTGTGTAAAAATGGAATCCATTTGCTCTCCGCTGTCTTAAAAATGCCCTACCTGACTGCAGCGAGTCACTGCATATCAATTTATTCAATCAGGAAAAAGGCTATTGCTTTGGGCCAAGAATGCTCGTTTTTCTTTTTCATTTGTTTCAACAGTGACTGGGGATTTATTTTTGAAGGTCTCAGAAGGAGGGTTGCTGGTTTGCTGAATCTGAACTGTTTGAAGCACTGGGCCAGTTCTGGTCTGTATTAAAGAAATAGACCATTCTTTTGGCTCTGTCAGCATTGGAATGGTTTGCAGACTTGCACTGCCTGCCCTGCTTTTTATAAAAGCTAAAACTGGCGCAAACAATCACATTAGCCTCCTGATCTCATTATGTAATTTAGCTACAGTAATAAGTATGGGCTTACTTGAAGATCTTTTTGCTGTTCTTTCATCATTGTCAAAGAAGTGAATCAAAAAGAGAATTAAACAAAGAGTGACATGTTTCCAGCAACCAACAGACCCCTCTTCTGAAAGCTTGAAAAGTATTCCAGGAAAACGCAAAAAATATATTCATAATTCAAATACGTTAGAATAATTATAAATTACAGAAGTAAATAAAACTATTATGCAACTTATTACATCAGAAATTTGTCGGTCATCTACATCAGGTTCATTTACAATGTGCTAATAATACATGCCTGTTTCGATGAGTGTTTCTTTTATTCATTTTACAATTCAGACAATAAAATAAATACTTGCTTAACTTTAATGATGTGAGGTGGTGTAATAGCAGCAACAAGGAGATGTGAGTTTCACTTTTAATTACTACAAGTCTTGGAAAATACCGGGAAATTTTGGCAGGATGTATATAAAATTAGGAAAACAATGATTTAAAAAATGCTGTGTATCACAAGGAAGTAGTTAGGAAAAAACATTACCTCAGCACCACAACATGTGTCCGGTTAACGACTGCAATCTCGTTTATATAGTTAATACTGATTGGTGCAATCATGCTTAACTCAGTCAATGTGTATGCCATTGATAGAAGCATTAGGGAAAGGTCACATTAGGTTTTAGTGCATTTATATACAGCTGAGAGCAACTTTATAACGCTGCCAGGGTACATGTTTTGTCTGCTCCTACTTGAGTAATTGAATGTGACTCCAGCTCCATTTTCTTCTGATTTTCTAATCTCCCTCTGGTAGCATGGGGAGACACACACACACACACACACACACTCCCACATTTGTCTTACTATCCTTTTAAGGATCTTCCATTGACATTGTATGTCCAAAAGTATGTGGATTCCTGACCATTACCCCATATGTGGTTCTGCAAAAAAATTTTGCCACAAAGTTGGAAGCACAAGGTTGTTTAGAATATCTTTGTATGCTGTAGCATTTCAATTTCCCTTCACAAGAGGCCCAAACCTGTTCCAGCATGACAATGCCCTTTTGCACAAAGCCAGCTGCATGAAGACATGTGCCAAAATTGGAGTGTAAGAACTCGAGTGTCCTGCATCTCAACCTAATTGAACACCTTTGGGATGAAGTGGAACACCGACTGCACCTCAGACCTCCTCGACAAACATCAGTACCTGACCTCACTATATGCTCTTGTAGCTGAATAATCACGAATCCCCAAAGCCACGCTCCAAAACCTAGTGGAAAGCCTTCCCAGAAGAGTAGGGATTGTTATCGATCTATATAAAGAGAAGCAACTCTATACTGACGCCATGCCATGTATATATGGGTGTCATGAACAGGTGTCCACATACTTTTGGCCATATAGTGTAGCTTTTTGAACACACTGCATATCTACCACAGAGCTTAGCTACAACACGTTGAAGATGCTGACTGGGTTTGCAAAGGGAATGAAAAAAAGCGTGATGGAAGAAAAATGACTCGTGACCTGCATTTCTCACAAATGTACCTTAAATGCGCAATTGTCACTTATTATCCTGGTCCACTATATCAGTTTTATTTCCAAGTGTCTATTTCACACCTGCTGCATTTAGCACTCATTACCATCACAGCGAGGAACATCAAAGCCCCTTTGACAACTTGACACACCCACTTTCATGTATCCTATATAAACCTAAGCATAAAAGCAAAGCACTTTCCTGCACCCGGTTCTCCCACCAGCTCGAGTTTCATGGCTCACTTCACCTACACATAAACCTAAGCCTGCACCGAGTGTGAATCGATTCATCATGAACAACAATGATGAGAGCACTGCAGCAGAATACTCATGCTAAGAGAATGTGGCTGTGATTAGTACTGAAAGCAGGCCTGTGGGCTGTTGAAAAGGACCAAGCGCAGGTATGGGTTAACAGAAGAAGACGTCTGGCTCAACAGTGAACACAAGGCGAGCAGGAACAGTAAATCACAAGCACAATTAGACCCCAGCAATCATCGCTGATCAAGGGCTGCCGGCCAGTCGGCCTAAAGGACCACATCAAAGCTGCTTCGGTTCCGCTTGTGTGAGCGCTGCAGAACATACAGTGGCAGCACTGGACTGGTTTGCATTAGGCTTAGATGGAGACACAAATCTCTAAAGCACAATGATCAGGATCTTGCACTCATTTTTTTCATTTATGAAAGGGACATTTCTGCAAAGCAAATGCTGTCATGCTTTTGCAGGTTATAAGCATTATCAGTCAATTGGTTAAATTAAATTACTTTACCCTCAACAAACTTTTAATGCTTGCTTTTTAGCCGCATCCATTACTGAGCACTGACATTCTGTAAATCTGTTTCTAAGTGTGAACTTAAAGGGAGGGGGTATAACATTGACCGATATTTTGTATCAAACAATCAATTGTTTGATGGAGCGACTCCACAAAATGAAATTAGATTAGTGGCGAAGACACAGAAGCATGTCTACACTGTTTTATAGGGGGATTTCCCTCAAGTGTATCCCAAATTTCCACCCACACACACATGAATAATATTTCAGCTACCAGTCAGAGACACGTGAAGCCAGTCAACTGCGTCTTTTCTAACTGCTGCTTGTACTGCATCACACGGCCGCTTAACACACTATCTATCTAAAATGCTATCTATCCTCTTTTGCATACATGAGTTCACAGATGCATATGATAAGGTAGGCTAGTGTCACCGTGATAGACAAATGTCCCTCCCTCCCAGAGAGAACTGCCAGTTTTGCTTTTTTGGACTCTATGTAAACTACAACAGAGTCTACGCAAACTGGACATTTTGTATGCGCTCCTGTACTTTTATAACACTTGCATGTCATGTGTTCAATACTTACCCAAATATTTTAATGAGGTTTTCAGGTGCTCCCTTCAATGAGAGTTTTCACACTTTGACACACAATCTGTACCCTTCCCCCAAAAGGACTTAATCATAAAAAGACTAATCAACTTGAACTTTAATTTAAGTATACTGATATGTTTCAACTGTAAGTAATTTTTGAATTAAAAGATTCTAGACAGTGACATACCAGTGTAAAGTTAACAGAGAACAGACAAAGAGCTCTTTGCGGTGAGACACTGTGCACTTGTACGTTTTTAGCAGGGCAGAGTGACAGAATTTTAATGCATTCCAGGGGCTCCTCAACCTCCCTCGGTCCTACCTACCCGCTTCAGCCTTCTCCATTTCTAACAATAATAAACAGCTGAGACTGAGAGAAAAAAATGTTCAGTCTGTTCTCCATGAAAAACAAAAGCTTCTCCACTGGTGATCTTTTTATCGGTCCACCCTAACAATTACAGGCAGTACGCTTGACCCTGATGGAGGACAGGTTATTGCCCAGTGAAGCCCTGAAATAGAGGTGTATGTCTGAAAAAAAAAAAAAGCAGCCACTACATCCACCATTTAGTGTACTGGAATCACCACACTCACTTCAGCTTACAGCATTTAACCAAGTTATACCCTTCATACATATATATATATTACCAGTCAAACGTTAGGACACATCTGCTGATTGGAGCATATACTTCAATTTGCTATTTTTATGATTATAATTCAGAAAAATATTCAAGATATTAACACTATGAAATAATACATATGGAATTATTTGGTAATGAAGAAAATTAAAAACTTTTTTTATAGTTCAAATTCTTTATATTTTAAATACAAGGGCAGGCAGTTCATAACTAACATTTGTCTTACAAATAAAATTCATCCACAAATGTCTTGAAGACATTGAAAAATATTTACCCAATCGAGGGTGTACAAACATTTGACTGTTGCTTAAGATGTTTTGCTCTCATCTAAGACAGAAGGAGTGACACTGACATTTGAGCAACCGATCTTGTCCATGCACTCAATCCCAACAGACTTTGGGAGAGAGGCGAGGTAAACCCTGTCGCCAATCTAGAGACAAACAGCCATTCACACTCATATCGCACCTTCGGGACATTTAGAGTAGCTGGTAAACCTATTCTGCATGTCACTGGGCTGTAGGAGGAAATCTACAGGAAACCCACTCAGGCATGGGAAGAACATGCAAACTCCACACAGAAAGACCTCCAGTTGGCCGTCAGATTCGAACACAGAGCATGACTTAGCACGTAGCTTTTACAGGCTAGCTATGTGAAGTCATGATTAGGAGGTGGCGACTTTGCTCTTAGTATTTCGCGAGGACATTGCTTTGGTGGTCTGGAATGAAAAGAAGTAGAACTATATTTTTCCTCAAATTTTCTTTAAATCCACACTTAGGTGATTTCAAGACAAACTAGTGGTTCCCTGGCTCAGTTCTGGGGTATTCCTACTCTGCATAATTTAGCATTTTTCCTCCCATGTAAACACTGAAGGGATCTGGTGTTAATATGTGTTAATGCAGGGAGAACACCAAAAATGCAAGACAGAGTTACCCCAGGACCATTATACACCAGAATCACTGGTTTAAAAGAGAGAGGGAAGCGGTTTCCCTGCATATAAACACGCCGCACTGAGACATGAAGGTACTACCTGTTCTCAGTACAAGAAGATCAAAAATGGAATGCAGACACAAAGCCTCTCATCGCTATCCTGGAAAGGTTTTCAGCTAAAATTAGGTTTATTTGAGCACTCCAGGACTTGGCCATATGTGCTCTGATGCTTTGACAGTAATTTAAAACAGTCCTTATTTCTCTCTCACTAGATCCTGGTGGGAGAGAAAGAAAATGAAGGAGGGAGGGAGATTTTTTGGAGGGTAGGCAGTTCCATAAATAAGAGCGGGTCCATGCCGGTCTGTCTTTATCATGTTCAAGGTGCTTTGGAAGCACTCCGATTGACTCGCTCAGATCTGTTGCTGCTGCTTGACTTCATTTGAGAGGAATGCTCTGTTTTCTATCATCCCCCTGCTCATTCAATTTTCTCCCCCTTTCATTCCCTCCATTTTTGTTTTAATTCCTTTCTGCTTTGAGGCATCTGATCCTGTCGTGTCTGCATCAGTGCATTCCTGACCTGACAGGCTCTAAACTGCTGCCCCCCCAATATAAGTTCTAGCTCTCTCAGGAGTGAGGTATAAACACACACACACACACACACACACACACACAAACAGGAAACACGGTGCAAGTTTTTCTTACTACTTTTGACCTACTTTCTACCGAGGGCGCACATATGGTACATTACAGGGGCCCCGAGAAAACAGCCTGGGGGATTCAATTTTCTCTCAATGAATGTACCGCTAGCATTTCACCTCTCATACTCAGGGCCACCTTTGTCTCAGCAGAGCAGGACATAAAACACTTAGGACAAGCACTCGGTGGAAGCAACCAGAGCTCAGAGGTGATGTTTTTCTAATGAATAAAAAGAAGAGTGGGGGTCTGCTGCAAGACTGTTCTCTATTACACTACCGAATCATGAGGTTTTTCTGTCCTTCACAGGGGGCATTCCTGTTTTCTTACTGTTTTTCTACTGACACCAAAGATTTACTTCTGACTCTTGGGCATCAAAGATCAGAGGCCATACATGGGACAAAAACTTTCAATACACATCTGAGACCAACACTATTTCATTTCAACAAATGTTAAACACCATAGATTATATATTCTGTTGAAATGCTAGATATTACTACTATTACCTCTTTTGAGTGGCCAGTGATTTAACAGACACTTCATTTATTAGTTGTCTTTCCAGATATTGTGCAGTTATAGGGCAATGTGCTCAGCACCCTATTTAGCTCCATAGAGTTTCCCAAAAAGGGAACTGCAAGAAGCATTTAGAGGCTAGTGGGGCAGGAACCACGCTGCTCCATGCTTGGTGGAGGAGCAGCAGACATGACAGTTACCAACTTTGTCATTTTTAAGCAAAATCTAATAATCTAATAATCTAATAATAATCTAATTTCCATGAACAAAGGCAAAGTGTACGTGTAGATATTGTGCCTGTGATGTACAAAGCCATTTCCATTGTAAGCTACATTGCAACGTTTTGGAGCGGGAAAGATGGATTATGGAGTGTTTATCATCTGTACATCAGAAATCCATGTACACAACAGGATTGTATTCAACTGCCTGGATTTTTTGCCAAGAATTTTGTGCGGCTTTTCAGATTCACCTGAAACCTGCAGCACCTAAGCTTTCAGTTAAAAACAGTTCCGCTTTTGGAAGCTTGTCACTGCCGAGCTTGTCAATGGCACTTCTCTCTTAATCCAAATCAAGAAGTGATGGGACTTACAATATCTACACTGTCAACAATGGCGGAGGAAGAACTGATCCTAACTGTCAATTTATTTATTTATGATCTAACACTGAAGGGTTTCCAGGATCAATATTTGAAATCAACATGATTTCTTTCCATTATTTTAGCTAACCTTCCTAAAGTAAATAGAGACTTGACTGTTATAATGAAGGGAAGCAGAAATGCTAGAAGTTTGTTGTAACCTACCAACAATAAATGCTTGAGAATGTGCTCTGAAAATGAGGTCAGCTCTAATTGTCATGATAGCTTGCTGGTTATAATTGGGTTTTTTTATTTTTAGGTAAAATAACAGTCTTTCATTTTGACTTTCCCAAGGAGTCATCAGTCATTGCATGTACAAAAAAAACCCTTGATAAACATGAAACAACTGTTCAAATCTATAAAGCTTTGCTGAAATAATTACACGTACAACCTCTTAACCTGGTTTGCATAGGTTTATGGCCTGCTAAAAGGCCTTCCTGCTTTCTCCATGGATCTGTCAACTGTTGTTTCACTTATGTTTATCTTCTCATTCCCCCAACAACTAAATATTTTATGCCATGTTGTCAGTGTCTCAAAGGAGAAGATTATCTGCTGAGCAAATTTGCCACATCTGCATGTGTGTGTTATGAGGCTAAACGGGGGTTGGATACCTTGCCATATGAACCGCTGTTAATTCCAAAGTGTTGTATCCTCGCAGCTATGTCAGGGATTAACAGTGACGAGAACTGATCTGATCTGATTGCGCTAAGTGTAGGGTAGATCTGGTGCAGGCTCAGACTAGCGCTAGAACCCTCTCAGTATCTGCTACGATATGTTTTCATGTTACGTGTTTGAGCGCATTACGTTTTGCGTTCCCTGAGGCATTGCAGTATTCTTACATGCTGATTCACCTGTGCACATTGTGAAACATGAAGATTAACAACCTTTCTAAATGTAGCATGTAAGCATGTGACTTGCGAGAGAGCAGAAAATGGGTGAAGCTGAAACAGGTGTGAGTGAAGATGCAGACTGTATGAGTGTGGAACAGGTGTGAACTGGCCAGGTGCCGTGCCGGAGGCTTCATTAATGTATAGTGATACAGTGACAGCGAAAGGGATAATAACAGGAGGGAAGATCGTAAAGAATGCTTAGTCATTGGCAAAGGCACAGGTACAGGTACAGGCACACACGCACGCACGCACACACACACACAATTATTTTGTACGTTCAAAAAATACAATGCGGTGTTTTTGATTTGAAAGCACATGACCACAACCTGCTTCCTCTCTGTGCAGTAAAATCCTCTCAAATTCACTATTAGTAATACATTCAAAACCTATATCGAACCTTCTTTTCATTCACTTGTCATACATGGAAGCTTTGAACAAAATATGCCTTATCTTTTCTTTCTATCGAGGCTGCGTTCAAGGTGGCCGAGGCCGGTTCTGTTCCATTACATACGGAATAACCTTACGAAAATGGAATGGATCGGTAGAAAGAAATTAAAATATAGATATTTTAACAAAATATCTTCAATTTCAGGTTACATTTGGCCTCGGATGTCACCAGATTGTCACAGATGGTTTTTGAAATCGATGGCATAGAAAATGATGACTCGCTACTTGGGACAGAGGATTCTGGGAAGGGTGATCCGGCCCCTTTAATGCAAGCATAGACATGCAACGAAAACATCACAGCTATGGGCAAGGATGGAGGCAACATCATCACATGAGTATTCCTCCAATTCTCATAAAAGTCTCAGACATGATCACATCAAAGGTGATGCAAATAGCATTGCTTTTTTTCCCCCACCTACCAGGCATGTTCCACCTTCTTTTTTCTCCTCTGTGATAAAAAAATAAAATAAAATCACAGACCATGTCTGAGAGAAAATAACATTAACCTCATTACTGCAATTTTAGTCAGATGTTTAGTTGTCTGTCTGAGAATAGCTGTTATTTCTGAACTCAGATGCACAGGATTTACAAAGAAAAGAGAACAATTCCATGAAACTTTCAGCCAAAGACACTACTTACCGCATGTTTGTGTATGAGCATACACATTATTATATTATAGGTTAAAGGACTAGTGAAACATATAAAACAAATTATTTCAAAGTGGCATCTCTTCTAACTCAACATATAAAACAAGGTGCTGGGGAGTCCTTGGGAACATGCGAAATAAAAGTCTACATCCCCAAAGGTTGCTTTGTGTCATGGGCAAAAATCCATATAGCAGTGGTGAGAGTGCTAGAGAACCGTTGTAGGACCACTGAGCATGACTTTTAACCCTTAACTATTATACTTATACTGTATACTTAATTCATCTTCTCATTTGGATGCAGTGATGGCTGGTGGTGATGTTAGATTGAAGGCTAAAATCTCATATCTATTAATAGCTTGACAATTAAACTATTAGTTTCGAGCATTGCATCATATCACAAGGTCTCATTGATGGCACAATAAGGGTTCCTGGGACAGGATGCAGATCCACCACAAGGATAAAGCAGCTACTGAAAGTGAGTGAGTGAGTGAGTGTCTGCCAAATATGTAAATGCAAACATCTTCATGAGTATTGTGCTACTGCTGAGCAGGAAGCCAGACTCCTGTCTCCTGAGGGAAAATGGGCTAGTCTTCCACTGATGTCTGATACGTGCCGAGAGTGGCACTATACAGTTTCAGTTTCATCTCTGTCCGGGTCATAGTTATGAAATACCAACCTCACCGCAGACTATTTTAAGGCCAGCCACAGCCATGCCCTGTCCAAGCCCAAATCCTGCTCTTGTCTGGAGATGCTGGCTTATGCATGTTCCCTCCACACTCCACAATTGCATAGTGCAGAGCCAAAGCCATCAGCAGCATCAGTCCAGATGCCAAGATAAAGTGCAGTCTCTGGAGAAGCAACAGGCCTCGGCACTGAGACAACCATCTCTGACGTTTGCTCCTATAATGCAACTGAAGTAAGCTTTTCTTGTTTGTTCTGGAGGTTGAATAAACTCCTCTACAATCCAATGAAGGGACTGCATTTCAATTCAGATATGTACGGTATTTTCATTAACATTAAATTGCAAGTCTGGAGAATTATTAGGATTTTTAATATGCGTCTGGCGAGGTACATTTAAACAAACCCAAATCGTCTATTCCGTTTTATTTTCTCTTAACAAGCTTTTCGTGAAACTGAACACCTCCAACTCTGTGGAAACACAGACTTAACACAGTACAGGCTTACTGTATATGGTCAAATAAATCACCCCATTAAGGCTAGATGTTTTCTCTGGATTGGTATGTATGTTTTCCCACCCGTAATCTGAAGAAGAGCTTTTTCCTCAATCTCAGTTCTCTCAGTGCTCCAGCCTGGGCATTTTAGAATTTTTTTTTTTTCAAAAAAATGGGACAAAAGTCCAGGTATGGCTTTTTTGCTTTGATTTTTTCCCCACATAGGGACTACTGGCAGGTAGAATATGAGTCTAAAGGAGATATATATACCTGATACTAAGGTGGTTAGCACCTGTTTATTCCATTATGGTCCACTCCATTCTATTAAAAATTTTTTTATTGTGTTTTTAAAGATATTACATGAATATATACTGTAAATTTCTACACATACATGTACATATAGGTTAACACAAGGTCAACTTCATTTATTTGCTTCTTTATTTTTTGTCGATGACAACAAGGAGAATGTTTTTAATCTTAGCTAGTACAAAAAGGAAAAAAATATACAGTAAAAATAAGAACATGGCTGTAGAAGACTTGAACATGAATATAATGCTCTTATTTACTTCTATTAAGTCACTTTCTTTGCCCTGACTATAAAAGTTAATTACATGTTTGGGGTGAAAGGGAAAACCACTATGGGCCATTTTCAATATGAAGGTTTGTCAGTTGTTTTGTTTTTTTTAAATCTGCTGTTGCATGGTTTTAAAGCACTAGGCATGATGAAAGGGAAAAGGCTGGAATTAGAAACACAAGAAGGCCTTGGTTGTTATTCAGCTCATTTTGTTGCAGCACAAGACTCAAAGAGGCCGAATTCACAAATCACTCATGGCTGTGAGGGATCTGGTTCTCTTGTAAATCCTACTTAGGCATGTTCATGGTGCTGTTCAAGAATATTTGTGTAGAAAATGCAATAATAAAACATATTAGTCACTGAGTTCAATGGGTTTTTCAAGAATCATTTCCATCAGTCCCACAACAAAGAAAGGATTTCTGCTTATACACAAAAGTGCTTCCTTAGTGCAGTTTACATGAAACCAAGTGACACAAGAAGCAATTTCATATAAATGCAAATCTTCAACATAAGAAAAAAGAGACAAAAATGCCTAAAAGGACTGTTTGAAATATTATGTCATTCATAAATATACAAATTTCTGTCATAACGGATATAGATTTTAGTTTTAATGGCAGGGTTTAGATCAATCTCAAATGGCATAAAATACACATTTTGTCACTTTGGGAAATTATTTCAGCACTGATACTTATCTACAGACAGACAAAAAAGTTGGATGCCCCTTACCTTACTGTAAACAAGAAGCAGCAGTTATTTACCAAGGTTATATACAACTAATGCTTGCAACATTCTGAAATAGTTAAAAACAAAAAAGGTAACGTGGTGTGTTTACATTTAGAACTGGTAGATGGTAAAGTGATAAAAGTACACAGAAACTAAAGTAAACATGATTCATAACCTAACCTAAAACCTTGTGATATTCATCGACTTGGAGAGTCTTAAAATGGTTTCAAAAGCGCAACATCAGAAACTGATATAATCAAAGGCAGTCATGTTCACAGTCACCTCATTAACTAAAGACGGAGTATATGTGGGGCCCCTACAAATGTCAGACATTAAGAAATATTTCCCACAAAGTCAGCAACTGTGATGGAACAGCGTGATATATGACTTTGCTTAACAGTCTGCACACCGTGGACTCAAAACACTGTTTAGGTCTAACTTGATATAATGTGTTTCATTGGCTTGTTCGGTGAAATTCTGATCTCAGGCCACTTTTCCACAATGGAGCAAGAACATGCAAAATTATGTACACTCTTTAAAAAAGTGCGTTTTACACAGGTATGGCTTCTTAGCATTCTAAAGTAGTTCTACTGGGGAACTATATGGGGTTCAGCAATTGCAGTGCATCCGGAAAGTATTCACAGCGCATCACTTTTTCCACATTTTGTTATGTTACAGCCTTATTCCAAAATGG
>JAQMYM010000012.1:18668064-18684058 GCA_030014255.1 Parauchenoglanis ngamensis | reverse complement strand
TTTAATCCATCTTGGAATAAGGCTGTAACATAACAAAATGTGGAAAAAGTGATGCGCTGTGAATACTTTCTGGATGCATTGTATTACTGAGTCAAATGCTCCTTAAATTAGGTTAGATCATGTGTACCAGCTAGGTGGTGTAGCTGTTTCTTGCCATACAACAAACTGTTTAAACTAAAATTAAAAAGGGTTTGCATAATAAAAGAAAAGGAAAACGATGCAAACAACAGAAGGTGAACATTTCTGTGTTTTCAGTTCTTAAGAAGTGGCTGTTGTCAGACAGCGACTTAATTTAATTCAGTTCAATTCACATTTATTTGCACAACACGTTTAGCTGTAGACACTGTCACAAAGCAACTTTACAGATTTAGCTCCTCATGAGCAAGCCAGAGGTGACAGTGGTGAGGGAAAACTCCCTGAGATGGCATGAGGAAGAAACCTTGAGAGGAAGCAGACTCAAAAGGGAACCCATCCTCTTCTGCATGATTATAAATCATTATTCTTCCACAACCATATACTATAAAGTATATTGTTTTAGTATAGTGTATAGGGTATAGTGAGAAAAAGAACATATAAAATGAATAACACATGCGCTTAGAGATATTCTGTATTGATCAAACATACAAGAATATTGTATAGATCAGCAAATTTCACCCTAAAATGATGGTTTAAAAAATGATTACGCCTGCTCTGTCTGGAAAGAATAACAGCACTGACTTTCTTCTTGTAATGACTAACAAGTGCATGTGGGCTTCCCTGTTCGATTCAGACCACATGGCTTCAGCAGGGTTTAGATCCAGAGAATGACGCTATGTCCACATTAATACGTTGTAGTTTTAAAAGACACTACTTTTGCTACGTTTATGCCTGGTGCCCATACTACTCCAAAGTTTTTGAGGCCCTGTAAAAGCAGAATTTAGGAAACGCTGCTGGCCCCACTTTAGTTTGAAAACTCTGGGGTTGCGTTTTAGTCTGGACGAGGGAAAACTTAGGTTTTTGGAAATGATGATGCAGGCACCTACGTTCGCTTCCTGATTGGGTCTTATCAGTCATGACGTATCCTTCCTTTATTCATCACGCTCCTATCACGTGACCCTTTTCCAGCAGTAAACAAACGACTACCAGTGGTGTATACAGCATGGATAACGAATTACAAGTGTTGCTGACCTTGTTGTCTTTGCTAGCAGAAATTGTGCAGTTAAATTCTGCATTTTATAATTCTACAGCTGCCTACATGCACAGGAGGCAAGCAGTTATTCGAGCGATCTGCAACTAGGCAACCAATTGCAGAGGAGACAATCTGCTTCCTGGTTACACCGGCACGCGCATGCCCAGTGTACGTGATGGTCATGTGATATGTGTTTTCAGGCATCTTAATATGGACAGAGATTATTTCTGATACAGAGCTGAAAGGCTTTCAGGAGATCCTTTAAAATGATCTTTAAGGAGATCATTTTCATTTTAAAACGCATTTTAAAACTAAAACATATTAATGTGTATGTAGTCTGAGATAGTCACTGTTGCCTATTGGGGACAACGTGGCAGAAAGTGTGATCATGTGTCCAAATCCTGGCTAATTCCCAACTGTTTCAGACATGTGAAACTTGTGGTTATGGCCATAATTGTGATTAATACTATTTACATCCATTACCTGATTTGTGCAGGCCAACAACATCCTGTCTCTTTTGCATGAAAGATTATTGAGTTTTTCCCATAGTAATGGATGAGAAACGGTTCTGACATGTTAGAAAGGGATAGTTATACCCCAGGGAAACGGGGCATGTTAAAAGCAACAACAGAGTTCATAGGGACTGAGAGCAAATGAAATACAATAAAAATCTTTTAAGAATGACAATTTGTTTGCATTTCTTTATAATATTGCTTAGGGGTGTCAATAATATAATAATATATGAAAAGGTTATTTTAACTAACTGTTTAAAAGATAAAATAGTTTCGAATATTCTTAGACTGTGAAATATAAATGCTTTTGTCTAATATTGATTTTCTACTTGACTGTGTATCGAGTTGATATCACAAACGACTGAGAGAGCGGGGAGTCTGAACCACCTCTTCCTGCCACCCTGACATCATTACCCAAAAGGTTTTAGACTAGACTTCAATGTCAATGCCATTACATGACAAGGACAGCTTCCAAGACTTACTACTACTAGACTTTCACTGTGCTTATGAATCGTTCTCACAAAGGGTCCTGCTGGAGTTGAAGATTGAGATCCGTGGTGTCCCATAGGCAGTGTGGAAGCTTCAAGTCAGGTGGCCAGGTGTACGATGGTTCCCTGATTTGACCCTATCCTGCATTACTGTATGTGTGGAGTTTCGTATCATGTCCATGTGGGTTTCCTCTGGGTTCTCTGGTTTCTTCCCACCTCCCAAAAACACACCAGTAGGTGGACTGGCTACTATAAATTGTCCTTGCTGTGAAGGAATGTATGCATGGAACCCTGTGATGCACTGCAGTGCCAGTTCTCAGGCTTGGCTCCAGATCCACTGTGACCCTGACCAGGAGAAAGCACTTACTGAAGATGAATGAATACGTTCATGTGCAGCCGCTTTACTATTAAATGCTAAAATCCCTCTTCTTGTTACACAAGATATGAAATGCACTAATTGATGGACAAAGCAGAAAAGGCATGGGCGGTTTTTACTGGCTTTTTAAAGACTACCTGCACAGAGTGTAATTCTGATTACAGGGTTTCGGTAAAATCACAAGCTTATAACAATGAGTTCATATGCCATAAATTTTGGAATTACTTTTCAATAGAAAAGAAGGTGACTGAAGATCAGAGGTCTTCATATTTCATCCTGGAACTTTAGCCTAAACCTAAAAGATTAGATGCAACTCTGTAAGTTGGATGTGTGTGTGTGTGTGATTAATACTGGAACTACACTGTGCAGCATGTTATAAATAAATCAAGCATAAAAAATAGCTCCAGATGTTCTTCCATGGATAACCTTGGTACTGCAATTGCTACGAACAGTTTTGTACTTAAGCCTCCATCATTGAACAACAAAATGGACTTCAAGTTAATACTATAATGAATTCAGAAATGACTCTGATGCTCATACTAATAAGTTGCTGGTTACACAATTGCACATTTTGATTATACAGTTACAGAAGAAAAATGATTTGTAATCGCACTATCCGGTGTCACCCAGGTGAGGATGGGTTTCCTTTGGAATCTGGTTCCTCTCAAGATTTCTTCATCATGTTGTCTCAGGAAGTTTTTCCTTGCCATTGTTGCCTCGGTCTTGCTCATTATGGATAAATTTATAAATCTAAAATTTACATTCAGAATTTAAATATTTCTGTAAAGCTGTTTTGTGGCAATATTTATTCTTAAAAGTGCTAAATAATTGAATAAAAAGTGCAATAACAGTGAAGTGAATTGAATTATATATGCATATACATTATATGATATATACATCCAGACATTTAATGTAATCCCCCCCACCCTCTCATCCAACCAATGAATTGATGGCATTTAGAGAGACGGAGGGAGGGAGAAAGAGAGATGGCTGTTTAATTATGAGGCCTGCTCATAGGAATAATCAGTTGTGCAATCCGAGCCTAATGGCCTATAATGTCCTGTTTCCTGATATTAAGTCCAATCAGCAATCAAAGTGCCCAGCTATTTAGGTTACAAAAACACATTTTGGAAAACTACATCCAACACTCCTTCTTTACCCTCCATCCCTCACTGCTGAAGTAAAAAAATGAAGGAATTCAGGCAGTTTCATATGGCCAATAAGAACGGACCTTAAATTCTCTAAAGGGAAAGATACACATTCCTCTTGTTCATTAGATTAAAGAGAAAATAGAATGCAGGACAAATTAGCATTAACTTTAATTTGTTGGTTTTACATGAGCATAAAAACCTGAAGTGTACCACAGAATGTGTAGGGGAGTATGGAATGGTGGTGTTTTTTATAAGGAGACGAGGCTTGGTTTTGGCAGCATGACCTGCTATATGACTCTAGACTACCTTTGTTTTTCTCATTACGCTATTTGGAGCATATGAAAAAAAGTTGCTATAAATGTGTTAGCAGTGTGCTAATCACCATTGCAGCCAACATCATTTAGATTCTTGGGTAAGTCAGTCAGGCTCTTAGGTAAGCACTTCATGTGGATACAGGAAAAGTTAGCAAACAGCCATCACAGGTTTAGCCAAAAATGTGGGATCGTCTGCGTTGTGGATTATCCAGAGCTGTTTTTGTAATCTACACACGTGATCCATCAGGATGCAGGGCTGGTAATTGATTTACTGCAAGTAAGCTTAACATTATGTTGGTTATAATCTTAATGCCATTCAGCTCAGCAATTGGAGTTATTAACAGCAGCAAGGGGTGCACCCGATTCCCTTTCTCTTCTCCCCTATCCCATTCATCAAATAAGGTATGCCACATATGCACAGGATTAACTACATGTGAATAACCACTCAATGCTTTAATATGGAGGCAAATGCAGAGCCCAGGGTTAAAATAACACTCCCCTTCCCGACTAATCCCAAATCAAATGAGATATTTCCTAAGATGTTTTGAAGAGAAACACCTGGACTGCTGGACCCAGGACATTCCCAGGCCTTATGTGTAACAGGAATCCCAAGTAAAGTCAGTAAGTGAGTGAGCATGTATACAAACTAACAAATAAAGGCAGAACTGCTCCAGCATGACATTACTGCTGTACACAAAGTGAGAGACATGAAGTCATGATTTGCCAAGGTTGAAGTGGAAAAACATGAGTGTCCAGCACAGAGCCCTGGCCTCAACCCCACTGAACACCTTTGGGATGAACTGGAACACCGACTGCACTCCAGACCTCCTCACCCAACATCAGTGCCTGATCTCACTAATGCTCTTGTAGCTGAATGAACACAAATCCCCACAGCCATGCTCCAACACCTAGTGGAAAGCCTTCACAGAAGAGTGGAGCGCATTATAACAAGAAAGGGAGAATAAATCTGGACTAAGACGTTCAACAAGCACATATGAGATGATGGTCATGTGTCCATGTACTTTTGGCTACATAGTGTAGATGTCGAATGTCAAATATATTTCACATGTCATGTATATTAATTTAGTTTCTTTTATTTGTTTTTATAAACCGCACCAGTGACTGTTTCCTTTCTGTAATCATGTAAGATGCCAAAGGATTTTAGTTAACTTATAATTCCTGTTCTCTGATATTTGAATTTCATCATATTTTTAAAAATTGCTTGAAATATTGAAATTTACACCGTTTAACTTTCACTAGGTATGTTTTAAATAAAAATAAACTACTCTCCTCTTGCCCGGTCTTTTACTTCACTATATGATTTAATGCCACTCTTTCCTGACCTCTGGAATGCAACAGATGATGGATATATTTTCCTACATTGTTTCACCTGCTCTAAACAGAACCACATGTCACGCGGGAGTGCCTTGCTACTTCTGTCCTTAATTGGAAGCACGCTGAGTACAGTATAGAGCTGTTTTCTACAGAAAAGGTCTGCATGGGTCGGAGCCATGGCGTTCTTGCACAGAAAAAATCACAAGAATAGTGAATTACCAGAAGAAAAATGTACAGATAATGTATATTATGAGTTAGATAATATAACGTTTTAGTGAGAAGATGATGGGACTATTGATATGCCCTTTGAAATTATATTGTTGTATGAGGGAAAATGTGCAACATCAGCTACTAATGGTGACCTCTTGGAGAAACTACTTTCAATAAAATTGGGGATGGAGCTGATTTAAGATGTTGATGAAGTTACAGATGACAAAAGTTCACATCTGTTATAATCATTTAGTGTCCCATACTGTAGTTACTTTTTATTATTATTATTATTATTTTAAATCTCCCTTATAAACCCAATTTACACTTTTGTATGACCTATGAGAATCTAAAAATCAGAAGGATGCATCTGAAATTTATATCCAGATTTCTGCAAAGCTGCTTTATGACAATGTCTGTTATTCAAAGTGCTGTTGAATTTCAATTCTCAGCATGTATTCACAAGCTGATAACCAGCACTGCTGTTAAAAGTGACTTGCGTTTACGACTAGTTATCCCCTGTTTTTAAAGGAAACAGTGAAGTGCTGAACCTGTGACCTTTCCATTACAGTCAAATTCAATGCCATAATAATGAATAGTCAGAGTCTGGGCTTTACCTTTCAGAGGCTCTGGACCAGGTGTCTGTAATAAGATCATAAATAAAAGAAATCAGACTATATGTAGTATCGCCTCTCAGGGTTGCTACAGGATCAGTTTTACACAATATTGAATAGAAGTTTATATTTAAGGTAATCACACTTTGGGCGGCAGTCACTCAGTATTAGTTTAGGTCATTTCATTGGAACTTAATTTCATTTCATTTATGTTTTAACAAGCCTTTTGTTGTAGCCAGCATATAGTTGATTAACCAACTATGAGAAAAGAATTATTTCTAGCAATTATTTTATGCGCATCAACAAAACGTTCATGTGTTTGTGTTTACTATCATCTATAGCTGAGTTTCCATTGACTTTATGTGCTTTATTCAAGTCATAAAATAAATATTTGTGAATTTAATATGAATATGTTTGTGGTAAAAAAATAAAATTTAAAAATTAAAAAAAACCTTTATTATTACTGGTGTGACTTTCTGTAAAAGTTGTGTTTGACGTGTGTAGCTGTTTTTTGACTTTTGATTATATATTAAAACACCATGTAAAGAATCTACATTGTAATGATTGTTTGGTTTCTTCTGTCAACAACATCTAAAGAAAACAGCACAGAATTCATGTGAGAGATGATATGAAATTAGAAGAACCTACCCTTTTTAATGTGCTGTAGTTTCCTATCAAATACAGACATGACACAATAATCTTCATATCCTCCAAAGTAGAACATTCCTGGAGGCGTACAATTAGGGGCCCAAGCACCGAAGGTCCTGGAACCTTATAGTTGTGTTTTTTCACTTAGATTGTGTGTATGATTCATCTTGAACCAATGTGTATATCTGAAATTCTTCTACCCATTATGCATTATATATTAAAAGAACAAAAAGATTTCCGCACACAATCAGCATCCTAGTTTTCCTGCTGGTTGTTTAATTCATTTTATGTAGGAGAGGTACATGCTGTGTGGACGTGAAATTCATGTATGATTGTGATGTTATTAAAAAAACCACTTTTAACAATATCTAATGTGCTGACCAATAATTCTAGCAAGTTTCTCGGAAAAAAATGGCTGAGATTTGGAAAAAATGTCAAGAAATTGCGTTTCTATTGCTTACATCAGCAAAAATGTGTTACTTTTCACAGAAAAGCTACTGCTTCTGATAAATTTGGATAAGAGTTGACTATGAAATCACAGTCGTAAGCACAAAGAAAAGTTAAGTCAGATATTTTATGTTTTTTGAACGAGGGAACATTGAAGTAAATTTAAGAAGCAATTTCTATGCATTCGGACTTTTCAAGAAAACTAATCAAATGAACTGGTTTTCATGAAGATGCACTGAACAGAGATCATAAAAGCATTTGACACGGTGTAAATTCTACTTCACAGCAGATTTCACCATACTTGTAATGGTCTCTTCTGAAACACACTTCTTTGTGTGCAGTTAGCAAACATTTGGGTTTCATCACTCAGCTCTATGATGTCGTCTCTACGTTTAGCCAGCTTCAGGTGGGATCTGGTTGTTAGCTTGTCTAATTAGAAAAGCAATTTCCCCCACCATGTTTTCCTTTCCTTCAGTCAGACTGGCGTCTGTATTGAGCTCATACACTACTCATACAAACAGAGTGCTAATAAGTAGCTTGATGATTGTATAATGCGGCCTGTGTGTTGTGCTTAACACTGCACAAAGACCAATTTAGCTAGGTTAGCTCTAACCAGTGATTACTGCCAATCACAACTGATTAAACTACACACTCTTCTAATTTTGGTAATTTGTTGTTGCACTTTTCAGCAGAAAATATCTGCCAGTTTTGTTTCCCCCTCGAAGTCCAAAGCCTTATTTTTTATTTTTTTAAGAAATACGATTTTCACCTCCTTGGGCAATTCTGACACCTGCTGTACAAATGTGGAAAGACATGTGTTTATTTTCCAGCATTTCTAAATTGCTTACAGACATAAACACTGTGTTTAAAATGAAATATGTGGGTAAAAACCCCAAGCACATTAATCATATGAACTTTTACAACAAACCATGATTAATTATTTAGGCTGTTACTGTATACTGCATAAAACTTGTAAACAGGTACAGAATATACATCAAACTTTTTTGAGAATTAAATAATCAATGAAGAAATCTAGAATAAAATTAAACTTTAACATTTAGGACAGTAACCAAAACTTATACATTGCTTTGTTTTGTTTTATTTTGTCTTGTCTTGTCTTGTCTTGTCCTGTCCTGTCTTGTCCTATCCTATCCTGTCTTGTCTTGTCTTGGTTTGTCCTGTCCTGTCCTGTCCTGTTCTGTCTTGTCTTGGTTTGTCCTGTCCTGTCCTGTCCTGTCTTGTCTTGTCTTGGTTTGTCCTGTCCTGTCCTGTCCTGTCTTGTCTTGGTTTGTTCTGTCCTGTCCTGTCCTGTCCTGTCCTGTCTTGTCTTGGTTTGTTCTGTCCTGTCCTGTCCTGTCCTGTCCTGTCCTGTCCTGTCTTGTCTTGTCTTGGTTTGTCCTGTCCTGTCCTGTCTTGTCTTGTCTTGACTTGTTTTATCTTGCTTTGAATTTTTTTTTGTCAAAGAAAAGAGAAACATACTTGCATCTTATTTTTTATTTACTCAGATGTCAGCAAGTCAATGTCAGACAAATCATCTTACATGTTCCACTAACATAATCTGAATTTCACTTGACGCTCTTCTGCACTTCCTTTATTTTTATGTCTGTCCATTTCCCCAACCTTCTCCATTAAACTGTTCTAAGTACTTGATTGTGTCCAGCCGACCTGTCTGAAAGCTCTTTGGCTAAACCCATGACTGGGAAGTGAAGCCATTTCATATAGTTTTTCTTCCACATAGTTCATTATTTCTGCTCTTAAATGCATTTAAACACAACTCTCAAAGCTATGAGCACATGTTCCAAATTAAATACTGGTTTATAAGCAATGGTCGCTACATCTGTGAAGGAAATATGATAAACTAGCACACGCGTATATCATATGAAAATCTAAAATAGACCTTGATTGCATTGCTCTATTGAGAACACAACCATCACAGTGTGTCAAGGTTGAGTGATATTCATCCATACATTATCTATACTGCTGATCTGTTACGAGTTTACAGGTGACTTAGGCATGAGGTGGGTTTCAACCGCCAATCTATCACAGGGTTAACACAGAGATGAACAACCGTTCACACCTATGGGCAATTTAGAGTAGCCAGTTGACCTAATCTGCATGTCTTTGGGAGGAAACCAAAGCACCCAGAGGAAACCCACTTAGGAAACCCACTTCAAACCCAGAACCATCTTGCTGTGAGGCGACAGTGCTAACCACTGCACCACTGCACCGCCTGTCGAGTGATATGTTTAGTGTATTTATTTAATTGGTTATGCACATTTCACACATGCACACACATTGCTCATTGCTTCAATTATCACCTGCAAAATGCTATTTACAATGAGGATGCTTGAAGAAAAGAAGAAAAGCCAGTGTAATGTGTGATTTTGGTGAGTAACTTGAAAATTGAATTTAAATAAGTGCACACTTGCTTCACAGGTGTAGACTAAATGGTTAGAGTAGCATCGTAATCACATATAAACATTGCAGAGCCATGAATTTCTCTGCAGTGTGATAATAGAACAAGAGGTAGGTGTCAGACAGGGGGACATGAGCGTGTAGGTGTCCCTGTGTGTTTGGATGCATGTAGTATGGCAAGTGGGAGAAGAGTGGACAGAGGATGGAGAGAAAAAGAGAGTGAAGGCCTCTGAATATTTCAGCAGAGATCTGCACCTCTGCTGTATAACACATAAATAAACCAAGGCCTAAGTACATCTGAAGTGAGTCGACATGTGCAGCCTCAGCTGAAGCGATGTTCTGGTCATGAATAATATGGATGTTCAGGAATAATACAGGAATGATCAGAAATATATAGAGTACACATATTCATATTTTATTATTATTACTAGTTTATTCTTTTTATTCTATTCTTTTTATTTTATTTATCAGGGACCGAGAATGTTAAGTATTTCACTGCATACAAAGTTGCCTTGTATGTGAAATGTTTGTCGTGTTTAGGTGTATGTGAAAATAAAGCCTTTAAATTCTGTGAATCCTACTGTATATATTACCTGTAAACACGGTAAACATGCTGTACACTAGAATTAATGGGGTCTAACCATATTATAAGATTATATGCATTATATATACTTGAAATATTTCGGGTGTAGTTTATTCAGCCCTCAGAACCAAAGGGTTCCTGGGATAGATTCTGGATTAGGATAAAACATTTACTTAAAATGAATGAATAAAATAAACATACAAACAAATATAAATAAGTAAGAGCACAAAATAAATATGCCTGGTTCACTTATGAAGTATAGAAAATTATTCCTTTTCATTTAGGCAATATTATTTTCATTGCATGAAGTGTTGGAAAATTCTTCTGCTTCTTATTCATTGATTTTCATTTAAACTGGTCAAACTGTTAAGGTCTCTAACTCAGTATCTGCATCGCCCAGCCGTCTGCTCTGTACAGGAGGATTTCATCACCATCATCATCATCATCATCATTATTATTATTATTATTATAGTTTTAACATTATTACATGTTTGTCTTGGTGGTCATTCATCCTGATTGGAAGCTCATTGGATGAACCTTGGCTGGGATTATCGTATCAGAAACAATCGATAAATGCATTACTATATATTTCCAGACATTAGTTCTGGTGGGTTAGATTGGTAAAAGTAGACATTTTAAGTCTTGTGGTATTATTGGATAAAACGTGTTTACCATTTTCTCAGAGAAATACTAAAAGAGCTTTCCAGAACTGAGAATTGTGTGCCAGTGTACAACAAAAATGTGTGAGTTGATAAAAACTGTAGCGCATGAAGTGTCATTTTCTTCACGTCACGTCTCTTAACGTTCCATGTAAATAGAAAAGATCAGTTTATGCAAACATATAGCAATAAATATACTGATCATATACTACTACGCTTTTACACATTGTGCCTCTCATCATTCATATCGGAGCATCAGATCTGTCACAGGACGTGTGAAAGCAGGGCTCGGGGTGTGATGAATGTCTTCATGATTGATTACTGTAAAGCAGGCACACTGATGTAGATGATTGTGTTTGTGTTCGTGTGTGTACTCTGTATATCATAAATACAATCACCATCCTGTGTAATTCACCTGCTTGTATTCATCAGCGTGTTTTACACTGGCTTGCTTGACACATTGTGTGTGTGTATTTGTGTGTGTGTGTGTTCTGTCGACGTATCTCACCCTGAGTTTTCAGTGAGCCAGTTTTACCATGGTGCAGTTATTTTCCCAGCTGCTCCCACAGCACTGCGTGGGCACATTCATCCATGTCCCAGGATGTCTCGTTACTGCGCTGTCTTCAGGGCTCTGCAGTAGGTCTATTACCCAGAGGAACACCCTGATGAGCCCTCCGGAGACTGAAGAAGACGTTCTGCCTTTCGCAGTGGAAAAGAACGTTACCTCTTTCTCTTCACAAAACCAGTTGAGTCATTGACCAGTTGGTCAAATACACACATCAGCCTCCAGGGATGCGTTCGCTATAGCAACTGAATTTACAGTGCTTCACCTTATTACACTAGATGTGGTAATAAAGCATCCCCATTTTACACCTTTAAATGTTTTTATCCCTTATTTCACCATGTGTCCAACGATATCTGCTTCAGAGCTTCGGAAAGATGACATGCCTACCAGGACCCATCAAACAGCTGTAAGGTTTTTATGAGGTCTGTGATTGCAAGCTTTGTGCCGTAACTCTTAGATTCAGGAAGAATGAAGTTGTAGATTGAGAGTCAATATTGATCTGATGAGCATTACATTTTCCTTAGGCTAAAACAAGAAAAAAATGGCCCTAACAGATCACAGTTTAATCAACCTATTTCTTTATTTTAACAATTAATAAATTATTAATAAACCTTTTTTTTCTCCTTTCAATCTTGAAATAGCCTTGTTCTACTAGCAGGCCATTTTAAGCATTTATTCCTACAAAAAAAAAAATTATTTGAAACCTTTTTGCTGACATTCAATTCAAAATTAGCATAGGTTTTTCATAAAACAACACAATCTCTCAGTTTCAACATGCCTTTGATCTGTTTTCAATGAAATATGGGTTTACATCATCTGCACATCGTTGCTTTATGGTTTGTTTGTTTTTTTCCATTTTCGCAGTGTCCTGACTTTTTTGGAAACAGCCTTGTAGAATAAGAAAACTGTAAACGAATAATCTTAGATTTGGTTTATAATAGTAATCTTATAATAGGAAATATTACATAGAATAAATCAGACTATATTCCGATATTACTTGCAGTTGCTTAGATGTCATTTTCTGCAGTCAATGAACCCAGACTGAAAGATCACAGCGGCATTTGTATTTCTCTCTGACATAAAGAAAATGAAAGGAACTCATTGAGATCAAATACGGTCAACAATGCATTGATCTTGGACACGTTTATAGCTTTTGCAGTACATAAAGTATAGCTTTTCAGTGTATCTTAGCTTAAACATCTCGCTCACTTTCTGAATTGTAAACAAACTGAACATTGCAAACAGCTTCTTTTCTCTAAACATTTAAAATGTGTGTTATTGCTAAAATTAGCCACACTTTCATTTCCCTGTCCACTTGAGTCTGTATAGAAGTGAAGGTGATATCTTTTGCACTACTGCACAAAACTAGCTGGCAAATCATTTGTGTTTTATCAAGCAGACACATACAGCAGCTACAGCCGAGTCAAAACCCCAAATGCAAGGCATCCTTTGGCAAAACAGTTTCTTTTCATAGAAGCACATAGCCTTATAATATATATTATATATATATTGTATATACATAGTATTCATAAACCTACTAAGCAAACAATAGTAATCTTCCTTTTTTTTCATTACACACAATCTTTGATAGCGGTAACACACTTAATGTAAGTAATGAAATGTACTTGAAAGGACAGAAAATATACCAAACTAATATAAAGGCCACTAAGAATTTGTCCCAGTACTTCCTATTTCAGCAGAGCTAATTTGCACTGTATCTAGTAACGCAGCACATGAATGAGCGTGATGTGTTAGGTTTGGTCATGGATGGTGATGAACACAGCTTCGTTCACTACAACATAACGCTGGACTGAGTGCTGCTAATCTTTCCTACATACTGTGACAATGGTGTGTTTCGGTGGTTTCATTATAGCCATGGTGTCTCACATCACATTGGAGCCTAGATGCAGGTTAGTCTTTATTGCAAAGTCGGATCCGAGGTTTAAGTGTTGACATGCCTTCATTAGGGTTGAACTTCAGGCGTGTTCCTGAGCTACAACGCCATTACGAACGACATCTCCTTTCCTTTCCTTTTCCGAGGACCCAGTTCATCGACGTGTTCAGAGAGCGACGCTTCTCGTACAAGTGGAATCCCACAGGAGGAGGAGAGTCTCACAGCTCGACATCATACAGGACCATGTGTCACAGAGAGGTCATTTTTTGGTGTCTGTTTTGGTCCAAGGAAACTCCTTCTATAGATATTCAGCTGCAAAGCAGACCGAAAAATGGCTAATTGGTTAATTTAATTGATACGTGACACATCATTTCTACAGTTTTGCAGTTCTCGTTTGCTTTAAGTGTAGACAAATCTGACTTACCTGTAGTGCAGTTTCTTGTTGCTCTGTTTCTAATATGCTAGTCTGCAAAGGAAGGAAAGGGTTAACTTGATTTGATTGAGTCTGATTTGAGGATTAGCAGATGCTACAAATTAAATGACGCGTGCAACACAGGCACAGTAAACTCTGTGTGTGTGTGTGTGTGTGTGTGTGCTGGGAGGGTGACATCTTTTCTGGAAACCTTTTAAAAAGTCATTAAAGGGACGGTAACAGGTCAATTGATGTAACCAGAGTGAAAACACACACACACACACGCACACACACACCTTAATTAGCTACATCTGCCTTTCATCCTTTCATCTACTGCATTTTTCAAGCGAATCTGTACTTGTGTAGTGTTATTGGCTTGTTCCATATTTGTAACAGATCACATGTGTGCTTATTTGTGCTGTTTTCATTAGCTTTAGTTCATCACAAAAATAGATTATGGCTCAATTTATTCACTTCCACTCAAGTCCTTTTTATTCAAAGTGTGAGAAAATAAGGAAAGTAAGTAGCTTTAAATTTCCTTCAGCTCTATATTCTGCAATAACGGCACCGAAGTCTCCTGATTAGTGCTGAATACAGCGCTGGGCGATATGAATGTGATATGATGGGCGATATGATAATATCGATAAATTGTGATAAATTATGTTGCAACACACTTTTTTTTTTGCTAAATAATTGCAAACTACCTGGAAGTGACTGATTTAACGCTGCTAATATAATACATCTTTAAAACTGCAAAATGTTTTTTAGAAAAATTGACGTGACGTAAAAAAAGGCTATTAAAAGATCATTAAAGTTGTTAACATTCAGTTTTTAGAAGATATCATTTGAGAATACAAAATCACACAATTTAGGACTGTTTAATGACTCAAGGAAGTAAACAAAATTCTTTAGTTACATTTTTTTTTTCTTTATGTCGGACGTTTGTAAAGACTGAGAATGGTGTAGAGAGCTACAGAACGTTTTTATGTTCGAAATTAACCTTAATTTATATTTTCCTAAAATGTAATAAAAAAAAGAGCTTAAATTGACTGTCCGTAAGTGTGGATACTATGCATGAAAGGGATAATATTAAAAAGAAACATATTCTTTTTAGATATTAAATAAAGAATCAAAGGTGGAGGTTTTTTTGCTGGCAGTTTGTTAGCAAACGTTTAAATATTTATATCGTGATACATATCGTGCATCGTAGAAACACATTCAACTGATCGATTTTGGTCATATCACTCATCCCTAGTGATGAATATGACTATAATATGAACGTGAATGTGAGCTGCCATGAACAAAGAGCTGGCACTTCATTTTCCTGCAACTTTAAAATAATTTGAATTTGAATGGAAGTCAAAATTAGCCTCTTTACTATTATCTTTCAGGTTCTGTGTAAAAATGTTACCTCCTTCTAAAGCACTTTGAGTTTTGATTCATGTCTGACATTACCAGCATGTCAATCGAGGCATCACACAATGATCTGCTAACACTTTCCCCATAACTGAGTGATAATGCCATACCATTTCCTCCATCTCACACAGTGCTCTGAGAGAGAAGCGTGAGAAAACTATTCAAGCTCTGACACTTGCTGCAAGAACGCTGCAAGCTGATGCATCACTGTTTTGTTTTTTTTCCCCCGAAAGCCTACACTATCGCTGAATAATTACTTCTCATGGTGCGTGCTGCTCTCAGAATGCCTTACCCTTGCGTGTGGACTTGGACTGACTGGCTGGCACTGTGTTCATATCTGCTGGTAGTCCCACATACACTCCGCCATAATTCCTACAGGAAATGACACGCTACATCACACACACAGTCCAAGCCAATGTTGTAAAAGATGTGTTTTTGTCTCTTTGTCTCACTGACCTTCTTTTCTCATCATCTTGTGACGGGTCTTCTGTCCTGTTCCAAAAGACGAGTTTGTGTTAGATTTTCATCATCAACTCTATCCATTAAAAGAGTGCTATATGTTTAAATGAATCATCACTTACACCAAGACAGCTGTGCAGGTGACTTTAATTTTACAGATATTCATGATATTCACTGTCTCAAAATAATTATCCTCAATGGCCATTTAATACCTTACTTTTATTCACCCACAGACAGAGTGATCAAAACTGTAATTTCTTCCATCCATCCATTATCTATACCGCTTTATCCATCTGGGTCGCGGGGAAGCTGGAGCCAATCCCAGCATCTT
>JAQMYM010000012.1:18636969-18657015 GCA_030014255.1 Parauchenoglanis ngamensis | reverse complement strand
TTTGGATTTTTACAACATTATTGTTGAAATACACAGTCCTGAAAAAGGGACGTTTCTTTTTTTGCTGAGTTTATGTAAAAAAAAAAAAAGGCTATAATTCCTAAACAGTCAATGCGATGTTTTTGCTTAGTGCCTGGAATTAAATTAAGTCTACACTTCAATCACATCTTGATGGCTTTATTTAAAATCCATTGTGGTCATTTTAGAAAAGTGTGTCGCTGCCCAAATACTTATGGACCCGAATATGTACTTTTGTTTTTTATTATGTTTGCAGTGTAAGTGCTTTTTGTGTGAATGGACATGTTTACCTCTTCAGTTTAAAAAAAGGATTTTAAACCTTAGTGGTTTTTAAAGAAACCAGATGGGGATCGTTATCAGCTGATACTCGGATGTGGATCGCTTTCGGCTGATAAGGTTGATATCGGGAAAAGAAAAAGTGGTATCATGCCATCTCTAATATAAAGAGCTAATGATACGATATGTGTGTGTATGTGTGTGTGTGTGTGTGTGTATGTGTGTTGCTAAACAGCTGAAAGCCGAGCTGGTTGGTGAGGTGGCGTACTGTCGGCGGAAGCAGCATCAGGCCTCCATGCAGTATTACTGTGCTCTTAATGCCTTACAGTACAGGAAGAGAGTAGTCATGCTGGAGCCCATGCTGGGATACACACAAGCCCAGGTCTGAGATTTTCTCCTTAAATCTATATATGTATATATAACAGCAGCTGTTTCTTCATCATCATTGGACGAAAGAATAAAGTCGGGGTTAATCACACCGTTATAACGTTATAAAGGCAGCGTTACACACTGAACACTGTTTAACCCATATGGTCTTATCTCTCCTTCACAGATCAACTTCTTTAAGAAAGGGATCGAACTGGTCTCCAAGAAAATGGACACTTTCCTGGCTTCTGTGAACAGTATGTCTGAGAGGTAAATTCTCCTAAACAGGGCGTTTTGTACAAGATATTTACAGAAATTTGATCGTGGTTATTGTGAAGTTTTTACATATTCCATTTTTATGTGCAAACATTTTTTTTTTTTTTTTTGTTAATTTGATTGAATTCATTTCATATTCCATTGTAGATTCCTACAGTAATTTGTGCTGTTTATTTGCAGCCCAAGCGCAAGCACTTCCTTTTATATGCATGTAATCCAGATCGCATTTGTGTACATATGAGGAGGAACATTTATTCTCATTATATTACCATAACCAATAGAAACCTGTCAGAGTGTGACAAATAGCTAGCATTAGTTCAGCGCGCACTAAGTTTTCAGTGGCATTGCTGGTGTCTTAAGAAGTCCTCAATTATGTTAGTCTCGGCAAAACAATCCCCAAATGTCTGAAGGAGCATTTGTGTCCTGCATCATCGGGATTATTAATTTGACGCCCTGAACATCCCGCACCCGTTCTATCCTATCATGCGTCATGATGCACATGCACGTGTGCGGAATGCATGCAAAATACTCTCACCAGCCACTTTATTAGGAAATACCTACTCATCGTGCAGTTATCCAGCCAGGCAATGTTGTTGTAGCTGTGCAGTGCATAAAATCCTGCAGATACAGGTCAAGAATCCACTTCAGTTAGTCCTTCATCAGGATGTGGAAAAATGTGATTTTGGTGACTATGGCATGGTTGTTGGTGCCATACAGGCTGGTTCGAGTCTCTCAGGAAACCAGTGAGCTGCTGGGATTTCAACAAACAACGGTCTACATAAAATAGCGCGAAAAACAGCAACACCAAAACAAAAACAAACAAACAAAAAAAATCCCATCCAATTATGTGTCCGTTTGGAAAGTGAAAACACCTAGTTGATGACACAGATGAGAGGAGAATGGCTCAAGCAGACCACATCGGGTTCCTGTCAGACACGAACATGAATCTAGACTACACTAGATTGGCACTTGGCACCGGCTCGCCCAAACTGGACAGATGAAGATTGGAACGTTGTCGCCTGGTCTGATCTAATCTAGCGTCCGAATTTGGCGTGAATCCATGGAGCCAACTTGCCTTGTGTCAACAGTCCAGGCTGCTGGTGGTGTAATGGTGTGGGGAATGTTTTCTTGGCACACGCTGGGCCTCTTAATACCAATCAAGCATCGTTTGATATGCAGTATTGTCGCTGCCAACATGCATCCCATAATGGCTACGATTTACCCATCTTCTAATGGCTGCTTTCAGCATAATAATGCACCAGGTCACAAAGTGGTCTCAAACTCATTCCATGAGCATGACAATGAGTTCAGTGTGCTATAATGGCCTTCCCATTCACCGGATCTGAATCTAATAGAGCACCTTTGGGATGTGGTGCAATGAGAAGCTCGCAGCATGAATGTGCAGCCGACAAATCTGCACCAATTACGCGATGGACCAGAATTGCGATGGAACACCATGTGGAATTCATGACATTAAGAATTGAGGTTGTTTTGTTTTTGTGTTGGTATTACTATTAGTATGGTGGCTGGTGACTGTGTATTGATTTTTATAAAATCTGATTACTCACTTCATTTGATCAGATAGGAATAACACTTCCTACAGTCTACTGTATTTCAGCTCAACACCACCATAAACTTGAGCTATTAGTCTTATTAATGGGTGACTAGGCTGCATGTAAATATATTTAATGGCCGGTTCTATTGGTTATTTTCTCTCTCACTCTCTCTCTAAAGTATTCAGGCGCAGTTGGATGTCGAGGCAGAGAGCATGCGTATGTCTCAGAGAGACCTGTTGTCCGTGGACGATGTAGTCTACATGCCTGACCAAGATCGGACACCAGTCAATCGCACGCTGATACAAAAAGCAGGCTACCTCAACATCAGGAAGTACGCAGCTCTGATCTGGAATTTTTCTCACACCGTGTCTTATTTAACATTTAAAGACATTTGTTTCGAATATTCACATTCATAAGAACTCATAGGTGGTCATGCTGGTAATGATAATTACTAAATAATAAAAATATATTTTTTAAAAATCTTCCACTGTATGCCATCCTCTTTGACGATATGATGTTGGCATGTTAATAGCAACAGTTATGAAAAGGAGTGAAAATATCTTGTGAAAATGTATGAATTGAAAACGAATTCCCCTAATGCTCTGTCCTGACTCCTGCAGTAAGACAGGCCTGGTGAGCACAGCCTGGGACCGCCTCTACTTCTTCACCCAGGGGGGGAACCTGATGTGCCAGCCGCGTGGCGCCGTGGCAGGTGGCATGGTGCTCGATCTGGACAACAGCTCCGTCATGGCCGTCGAGTGCGAGGACAGGCGCTACTGCTTTCAGATCACGTCACCTAGCGGGAAAACGTATGGCAACTAACTCTGTGTGTGTGTGTGTGTGTGTGTGTGTGTGTGTGTGTGTGTGTGTGTGTGTGTGTGTGTGTGTGTGTGTGTGTGTGTGCATAAAAATGGGTAATCCACTGAGGGCAAATGAACGCTCTATTAGCAGCGCAGCAGAAGTGTGTCCTGGAATTGGATTTGCAGGTTTAACTTCCCACTGAGCCATTTGCCGTCTAAGCAACCAGAGGGAGGGGAAGAATGGCGAGATTACATTCAGTGTAGCAGCCAGTTTTAAAAGACACAGCTTTCATACACACCAGAGCAGACGTTTATAGCAACCCTGCTGGTATTTATTCCATTAGACACCTAAATTCCTCTTAATTGGAGAACGTGTTAAAGCTGGATAGCAGACTTTTTCTGACATTCTGGCACAAATATCCTTCTTAACAAATAACCCTTGGTCAACTAAAAGACATCTGAGCATGTGAAAATGGTGATATTGATGAAGTATTTCCTGTTCGAAGATAAGAAAGCAAAGCAGGAAATGAGTGAAAGTGTTTAGAAACGGGTGTCTGATAACTAATAAGTGTTTAACGACTGGTTTATTGTAATCTTATAATAGATATAACGCTGGAGAAATTTTGTCCATGTTGAAAACATTTTCAGTTGCTCAGATTGATTTGATTTTTGTTTTTTTGCGCCACATAGCCGTTCGTCTCGCTGCTCGCTGGACTGCTGCCACTTTCTGCTGCGCTACTTTTATTTCTCGCTGCTCATGGCTCCTTATTTCTCTCCTCAAGCACCTTTCCCTTTCCTTTCCTATCTATAATTCATCGACTCACTGAATACTCAAGAGTAGACCAAGCTGCTGCTGTAGCTAGATAACGCACAGCATACACTCCCTTCTGTAGGATACTTCAACTTTGAACTGAAGCGTACATCGTGTGTGTGTATATGTGCGTTTGTTATGGAAGACTACAAATTACAATAACGAAAATTAAGAAGTGAAATGATGTATTTCCGGTTGTCAGAAGCGTGAGCGTGCTCTGTCTGCTTTCCACACTGCTTGGCAGCTCATTTTCCAAATCCATCCTCTGAGGATCACACCTCCAAAATCAATTTCCTGCCACAATATTAATGTCTTCCTCCCTGGGAAGATGAGACACACACACACACACACACACACACACACACACACACAGGGCTTGAGCATACTGGCACTGAGCCACACACTTTATAAAAAAAAAAAAAAAAAAAAAAAGGATGAGATGAGAACGAGCCCTGTTACATCTACAAAGCATGGTTTAATCTAAGAGGAAATAATTATACAGACATTTTCTCTGATATCCGAGCTGTAAAAAAGAAAATGAGCTGTAATGAACACAGACAGACAAACGAGTGAGTCACATTTGGCAACCAACCAAAACTAAGACATTACACAAGGTATTACAATAATGTCCTTTTAAAGCTATCTATTTATACACAATCAGCACTGCCGTTTTGTTAAGCCGTGTATTGAGCTGGTCATCTGTGACGCGAGGTGACGTGATCTCTGTCCTGTTTTCCGTTCCAAGGTCTATGATTCTACAAGCCGAGAGCAAAAAGGAATATGAGGAGGTACGGATTCGTTTTCCATATCCATGGTTTTCACGCCAACATCATTTTCAGTTTTAACGTTAATGCCGTTTTCTTCCTACAGTGGATCTGCACCATTAACAACATCTCCAGACAGATCTACCTGACGGACAACCCCGAGGTGCTGCTTCTGTCCCAGCCGTTTATACGCAAACAGATTCCTTTCAGTTACTTTGTTACACTGAGTTGCCACTTTATTAGGTATGGCGTTGCTCCAGCGATCGCCTGGGTGCCGTTTGGGAATCTCGTAGCGGGTGGAAAGATATTTAATAGGGAAAGCGATCCAGGGAGCGTCCTGCTCCTGGAACTGTTTGATGACGATGTGCTTGTTGTGACATGACTGTTTGTTTCTTTCGAGCCATAAACGCACTGACGCAGCAGGTAGCATCGCGACCTCACAGCTCTAGATCCCGGTTCGATCCTGAACTTGGTTTTCTGTTTGTGTAGATTTTACACATTCTTTTACACATGTTCCCTCAGGGTCTGTGTGGTTTCTTCCCAAATACATGCTGGTAGCTTCTTAAAATTTCCTTAGTTTGTGTGTGTGCTCGTTTCGTGTTGTCTCCGTCTGTCTCAGTCTCACAGGCGCTACTAAAATAAAAACACACTCACACACACTGCAAGTACGTGTGATAACGCACAGTCGGGAACAATCACATTACTTGCCCGTCCAGCCCGCCTCCTCTCCGCAGTCACAGCCGACGCTTGACCACGCCCACTCTGCTATGGTGCATACACTGCAAAAAAGGCACCTTAGCAAGTGAAAATATCTTGAATAATGTCAAATAGGTCTTGTATTCCATGTTATAAGAGTACAGTAAACCAAAGATTCACCCATTTCCTGGACTTTCTCTGGACCTTTGACAGGTAATATTTTTCATTTTAAAGATTCTAATCGAATAAATTTTTTGTCAAACCTAGCAAGGATCTCCTCACAGTCCGCTAGTCGTCCGTTCTGTCTGTGCGCTGAACAAAAATCCAGTGTTCGTACACAGCCCTGTCTCTGTAAACGGGGGAACAAAGGAAGTGGTTCGGACCGAGCCGCACAACACTGTTCCAGCCAATCAGGAACAGGGACAATTCCTACTGTCGTTGCCTTGGAAATACATGTCCATAAATCTGGGGGCGGAGCTTCTGAAGGAGCACTGAAGGGAGACATGTGCTTGTTTGGCTGTCGAGATCTTTTTCCAGAATGGAGAAAGAAATCTTCTCATTAGAGCATCAACATGAACCAAAAGAATGAGAACATTTTAAAAAGGATGAATAAGCTTTTATATTGATTATAAAACAAATTGATTAATAGATCTCCCCATGTATATATAGTCAAGACATTTTCACTTGCCAAGATCATGTTTGCAGTGTATACACAGTCCTGTGTGATGAAGTGGCATCCCATCCCGGGAATCCTTCTGCCTCATGGCTGATTGGCTCCTGCTTCACCTTCACCTTGACCAGGATTAAAGTGGTTACTGAAGATGAATGAATGAATGAATGACTGTAGCCTTGAAGGGATAAACTCGCGTTAAAAAGCATTTCACATTCACCATGCTGATCAGATGTTCTTCAGTGAGTAGCAGAAATTCTGAGATCTTGATGTGTTGAAGGAAAATATTCCCCTCAGCATCCCCTTGTCGGCACCTCGGACTCGCGCTACTCGCGTCAGGTCTGAAAGCACCATGCTAACGCAAGGTGTCTGATCCTAGACCCAGTTTATGATTCAGTTTCTGACATGGTCTGGTTCTACATACCACATCAGAGCTGCTTTGACTGCTTGTAGCAGACGCCCACTGGAGTCATGTGACCCGTGATTTGTTGGAATGTATGATTATGATTTGTATACAGGTGGAATTACCTAATAAACTGGCAGCTCGGTGATGTGGACAGAGAGGGCGTGTGATTAGTTACAGAGCAAACATACGCATGAACTTTGACCAGTGTTTCCGTTTGAATGTCCTGAATGAGTAGAGAGGCAGCAGATAACAATCATGTAACAATCAACACCTCTGTTGTGTTTCTCAGGCTGTGGCCATCAGGCTGAATCAGACGGCCATCCAGGCGGTCACTCCCATAACCAGCTTTGAAAAGAGAGCAGAGGGCTCCCCGAACCCTGACAGGTCAGACTCGTACCTACTAACATCTGTTAAAGGTAGACGAGATCACAGACAGGCTTCAGGTTCACTACTAATCCCTCATGAACATCAGAGCTCATTATCAGGGTATTGTATCGTCAGGATTCACCTCGTTTCTGTCTCATTGTGTGCGTCTGTGTGTAGGGCTAAGCCAGGCGCAGTGGTCACTGGCAGTATTAAGAAAGCTCCTGCTGCCCCTGAGCCCCAAGACCTGATTGCCCCTGGGACGCCCATCCAGTTCGACATTGTGCTTCCTGCATCCGAGTTCCTGGACCAGAACAGGGCAGGAGGGAGGTCAGAGAATGCACCAGACACACGTTAAACCAAGATCATCATCCCTTATCATAATACCAATGTGATTTTGAACGTTTGCCTACTGGCCCAGGATCGTACAATCCATCTGCGTTTTGGGAATCCGTCTCATTTGGTATATTTAATTTTATTTTTAGAGCTACCAAATTATACGCGACCAGTAATTTTCAGTACATATTTTGGAAGACCGCTCTGGTCACTATTAAGTGCGAATGCGAACCGGTTAAACGTAACATTAATTAAACGCATGCACTGATGGAGGCTTCCTTGGCCGTTGCTCAGATTAGCTGAGACTGTTATTAATAATCTCTGCGTAATAAGATTTATGAAATGTTGGCATTGGAGGGAGTTTTGGTTATGGCTCATGTTTCTGATCACCTGATATATTTTACAGTTCCTGTTTCTGCTTTGAAGCTCAGTTTTGTTTGTGGGTTTTTTTTTTCCTTCTCCCTCGACCTTCCCCAGACGCACGAACCCTTTCGGTGAGACGGAAGTGGACAGCTCTTCAAGTGCCGACGGTGAGACAGCATTACAGACTCTTTTGAATTGAGCTGCTCATCATTTGCACGGGACAGCTGAGGTCAAAAAATGGCCCAGAACGCTATAATGGAACTCGCAGACATCAATTCAGTTTGTGCTCACATCAGCCTGTCAGTGCAGACGCCGCACTCCGTCTGTGAAGAATTGTTGAATGGCCTTTCGTTCACAGATGTGACGGTCCCTCAATAACCTCGCTCTCGCTCTGTGTGTGTGTGTGTGTGTGTGTGTGTGTGTGTGTGTGTGTGTGTGTGTGTAGACTCCTTGCTACAGCAGGTATTTGCCGTGCGTTTCCTGGGCTCTATGGCAGTGCGCTCTGGACACATGCAGGAAGTTATCTACGAGGCCATGAGGCAGGTGTTAGCCGCTCGGGCAATACACAACATATTTAAAACCAGCGAGTCGCACCTGATGGTAACAAGCAGCAGCATCCGGTGAGTCTGACATGGAAGGAAAGTGAGGAGGCTCACTTTCATACCATTAGTTTGGCATCCACGTGAATACCAGATGACGTTTTTTTTCTTGTCCAACAGGTTGATTGACCCTCAGACACAGGTCACTAAAATAAGTGTGAGTAAAGCGTGCCATTGTGAGCTTAACTCGACTAATAGATTGTAAAGCCTGTCCGTTTCCCTGTCCCGTCCCTGTTCCATTCTCTGTCTCCGTCTCCATGCTGTTAGTTCCAGCTCAGGGACGTCACCCAGTTCGCCGCGCATAAGGAGAACAGCCGGCTCATGGGCTTTGTGGTGGAGGGGAGAGACTGGAGTGAGGGAGAGGAGGGGGGAGACGCCACCTTCAGCGCCTTTGTGTTTGAGAGCAACACTGAGGGAGAGAAGGTAACCGTTTAGTCCTGTCGCTGGAAAATAATCTGATTGACGCAGGGATGTGAGGAAGCATCGTGGATTGTGGCGTGCGCCATGACGTCACAGCTGAACGGCAGAGAATGTGTGTTAATTGCAATGATGCATACATTAATACAGTTGAATTCTCGGTCCAGAAGGCGTCGATTCATTTCCTAGAACAGCTCGGATTTGGCAGACTCCTGTATCCGAGAGATACGACTGTAATACAACTGATGGGTTTTATGAACACTGTTGTTTCTATAGTAACAGCTCATTCACAGGTACTTGTACAGCAGAGGCGCCACTCTTAGAAATCTAATTAAAAATGTGTTGTTTAACAAAGAAAAGTGTATAATCATTGATCTTGTGGAGTTTTCTGTTTATTTAACACGTATGGAAGAAATCTCGAGTGTAGGCGCTTTAACAGTCGGTACATTTTCTGACAAGGGTTACTTCATATCTTCAATTACATAGCAGCTATACATCGTTCCCTCTCCAGACTTTATTTTCTCTCCCTCTCTCTCTCTCTCTCTCTCTCTCTCAAGAGACAAAAAAAAAAAAACCTTTCTCGTCAGGTTACAAAGAACCTAGAAAGCGGATGCTGCAGCACCTTAAGCACTCGTATCTCCTGCATCGTTGGACTGAGGCGTAGGATTTAACTCCAAGTGTTGCTGTATTTGGCTTAGAAAAGAGCATGAGAAATAAATAAGCCTTAGGAAGTAGGAACAAGTGGAGAATTAATAATAGTGGGGAAATAATGAATAGTAAGAGATAACGGAATGATCTAATAAACCTGGATATTGAGACTGGAGAAGGTTTTATATCGCAGCGTACCACAGCGCTGCTGGATTCTGATTGGTCAGAAGTCGGTGAATAACGTTCTACAAGGGCACAACTTAGACAAGACAGGTTTATATTGGTGCATGATCATTTCTATAGTAACAACTCGCACTGAGACATGTATGGTGGAAAATGTAATACAACATGAATAACTCTTATGAAGCTTTCCGTAAGGAACCGTTTATTTAGTTATCTATTTTTATGGAAGGCGTCTCCAGCGTCTGCTTTGGAACAGTTAGAGGTACATTCTCAGGAGAGCCTTCAGGACACGCTTCACTTTAGTCTTATTAAAAAGAAAGACTGTTTATAGTATAAACTTTGTAGCCACTATAATGTATGGCTTATTCTAAATAACTTGTCTCACAACTTCAAGTGTAACTATAAAGGGATAAAATGTCATTCTTTAATAAATAAAGAACTGAAAATTGCCGTAGTAGTTGAGGAATAAAACACTTCAGGACATGCTGTTAGAGGAAACCAGTTATCTTTGCGGTGTTTACAGTAAGTACACTCCGTGTTATGACCGATTACATTGATTATTTTCCTAGAACAGCATGCCCTGCCGTGTTTTATTGCTTTCACGAGTAATTTAATCGAAGGAACCTCATCGTGTCCTGAAAAGCATCTAAAATTGGCACCTTATTCGACTTAGCGAAGCAATGATACATGATCATTTTCATTTAAAATGTTAATATTGCTCTCCGTTGCGTAGATCTGCTACACAATAAACATCGGGAAGGAGATTACGGCAGCTAAGAAGGTAAGATCTAAAATCTTTCTGATCAAATGATCCACGTAGTGAAATGTCTTCTTATAGTGCCAGTTCACATCAAGCAGAATTATTCATTCGCTTCTCTCTGGCTGTGTGTTGTGTTAGGACCCAGATGCTCTGGCTGAGCTGATGAAGTCTGTGCCACTGACCAGTGACGGGAAGTTCCTGCTGCTGGAGAGCGAGACCGGAGAGGCAGCGAACGGAGAAGGAGAGGATGACTTGGAGTCCGAGGCCTGAAAGTTGGCTAGTCGGGCTGATCGGTGTTGGTTTTCTCTCTCTTATACCCTAATGAAGATCTAAGGAGCTGATCCTAGATACACACTTTACACACAAACTGATTATAGATGCTTATGTTACGGTACGTTACGATTCTAATACTCTAGAGGTCTCGATGCTAAATACAAATAATCCACAAACAGGGCTAAAGTTTTACATTGACGAATAAGTTAAATACTCCACTCTGATCAGAATCTGGCAAATCATTGTGGTCTTTACATTGTGCATGACCGGCACCACTTCATTGCTGCTCTTCTCCGTTAAAGCTGATTAAAGTAAAGAAAAACCGAGGCTGTTTAAGAGTATTGGAGCTAGAGATTTCTCATGTATTCAAATATACGACCGGTTCAGAGTCTTTCTTGCACTTTCTCCTGCCCCCTTAGCTTAATATATTGCTCTCTGCATTCTTCACGATCAGGGAGCCTGATACAAGGGCGTGGCGTTGTATTCCTTTGTCGCGCTGAAACGTAGACGCAGCTTCTTCACGGAAGAGAACACCGATATCCGATTTGCCCATTTATGATTTCTAGGTTACTCGATTAAATAACACGGAATTGAACTGCACTTTCAACAGCTACGTTTGCTGCACGTCACGTTTCGGATAGTCGCATTAATCCTAGTATGGTTTGAATGGTAATGTAAGCGGAATAGTACTGTAATCCAGCCGAATTCTTTCGCTACGTGATACCGCAACGCTGGTTCAGACCTCCGTGTGCTTGCTGACTTAATTACTCACAAAGAACGAGGCTGTTTCACCGTATGTCACCGAAATCTTTTCCTCAGGTCCTTTCACGAAATACTTTGACTAATACATTCCTTTGCTACCATTTAATCTCAGATTTCTCATCTTGGCGCTAGTGCTCTGTTTACAGTCAATGATATGCACTTTGAGGACTACAGTTTACAAAAAAACAAAAAAAAACAAAACACAAATGAGGTTGAAAAAAAATTGCTAATTATTAATATACCTTCAGTATAATACACTTTTCCCCTACTGTAAGCTGGATCTGTAAAAGCGGCGTACATTTTAAGCTCAAATGATGGAGACAATACATTTTTTTCCCTTTATATGGTAAGTACTCTATAAGCACTGCAGCTTTAATAATAATCATCCCATGGCAGTAGATCTATCAGCTAAATTGAAACCCACTTTAATTCAAATGAAGTTATTTTTGTGGCTTGTGTGACTCCCTGACTGCATTAACATTTCTTCTGAAAGGGCTTTTTTCCCTACATATTCCTTATCTGCTTGCTTAGCTGTACTGAAAGATAGGTGTGTGTGTGTGTCTGTCTGTCTGTCTGTGCGTGTGCCTGCAGGCATAATTTTAAATTATCTTCTGCAATCTGAATCCCGAATTTGCTGCACTTCAGTATTTGTATATAAAAGCTAAATATACAGGTGGAAGTTTAGTTTTTTGGTTTCCCCCCCCACAAAATAACTGTTGGTTTGTATATGAATACTGGCACATCTATACTTTGATAGCAAGCTGTTAAACGTAGGATCAGTTGGAGGTCAGGCTTTGGCGTTCAGGCGAAGGCTATAAACGTCTCTTAACAACAGCATCCTCGCTGTCTGTCTGCTGCAAGCTGTGAGAGTTTAATAGACAACTAATGGCATTTGATGATGAAACCCGTGTAGGAGCAGACTCCTCCTCACAGTAACTCCTGTTCTTGATGGAGCCGCTGTCTGGAAGATTTTGCACATGGCTTTTCTTAAACAAAATGTAATAACTTTAATAAAGCTTTATGAGGATTTCTACGAGCCCTGGGGAGTCTTTATTTTTGTTCCACTGCGTTCACAGGGATGTTTATTTTTTTTAATGTTTAATAGAATAAGCTTGTCTAACAGGCATCGAATAATGAACCACATAATTCAACTAAACATACCATCATTTTTTTTTTCCCCAATTATAACATGTTAAATAATTTAACTGATCGAATGTATCCAGTCTGAGGAAACAAAAAAAAAGACTTGAAAATCTATTAGCTTGTTGATTTATTTAAATGTACAAGATGACTGAATGCACACAGGCACTGATCCCATAAATGAGCTCAATGTCCAGAAGACAAAAGTGAAAAGAGGTTCAAGTTTACTTAATTCCATAATTAAGTAGTCTGAGCAAACTGCTGAAGTCCTGAATCGCATATGAGTGCTGGAACGACTGTATAAAAGTGAAATGCTAATCCCATTTCTCACACACAGAGAGAGAGAGCTATAATACTTACAGCACCATATACTCTCTTTGCAGAGTAGCTACAAAGGCTGGGAGCAGCTAATTTGCATATAGAAAGCCTCCCTGCCTTCGGCGTGAGGCTGAGGAAGCTACAGGAAAACCCTATTTCACGATCATAAACACATCATGAGTCCTTGTAGTAGTTGTTGAAGTTAAGGCGCAGCAGGAAGTCTTCTAAATGAGGCTGGTAGCCTTTATCGACCAGCTTGGAAACCACTGCGGACACAAACACAGGAAAGTTTACTTCATGCTGCTGTTCAGAGATAAGCAGAACTTGAACTCACTTATCCGATCCGATCCAATGAATGTTTTCTTCAGTGTTGCTGCACCACACAATAAAACGTCTCATGTTCACCTTCATGTTTACGACCAGTAAGACTTTAACAGATAAATGTTTGCCTAGGTGTGTGCATGTGTGTGTGCGCACGCTCACCTTTGAACAGGAAGCGGGAGTAATACTTGAACGTGTTGTAAGACTGCTGCATGGCGATGAAGCTCGGGTGCACCGCCTCGCCCTGCTGACTCTGCCAGGCCTGGGCGATCAGCTGGCCGCGGAACTTCAGGATCAGACTGAAGATGCTGTGGATGATGTTCATCACGGGAGCGGCTTTCTCAGTCAGCAGAGCCCTGCACGTTAAAGCCCTCGAGTCAGTTTGCGATCAAAATGGGTGCTGCGATGTTCCAAGCAGAAGTGTGTTGCAGTGCAACGGAGTGCTCTAACCTGAAGATGGCCCTGTTGAGGTACTCTGCGTGTGTGTGGTGGATGGCGTCCAGGTCGTTGGCGCTGCTCAGTTTCTGTGTGAACTCGCTCCAGGAGACCTGCAGGATCTGATTAGCGATGTAGCCCTGGATCACCTTCACAAAGTGCTGCATCTCGTGTCTGTAGAGCTGCAGCTGACGGAACTGCACCGAGCGCCCAGCTCCCTTTACCAGAGCTAGAGAGGGAGAGAGCGAGACATGTATATATAAAACTTACAGCTTGCCCGATCAACTGCAATGCACAGGAGACATTTTACATACAGAAACACACCTGTAACTATATACACATTATTCACTTTATTAGGAACACCTGCTCATTTATGCAGTTATCTAATCAGCCTATCATGCAGATACAGGTCAAGAGCTTCACATCATGTAAATGTTCACATCAAACATCAGAATGGGGAAAAAAGATGATTTTCGATGAGTTCAGGAGTGGAACCTGATTTGGTCTTTTGCTGTTGCAGCCCATCCACCTCAAAGTTTGACATGTTGTGCGTTCGGAGATGCTTTCCTGCTCACCAAGGTTGTAAGAAATGATTATTTAAGTGCTGGCAACTCAAACCAATCTGGCCATTTTCATCAACAAGGCATTTCCACCCACAGAACGGTCACTCTCTCCATGGTTTTTGTTTTTTGCACCATTCTGTGTGAAACTGTTGTGTGTGAAAATCAGCAGTTTCTGAAATAATCAAACCAGTTCTGTTTGGTCTGAACAACAACGCCACGATCAAAGTCACAGTGATGACACTTTTTCTCTGTTCGGATGCATGAACATGTGAACGTTGACTGAAGCGCTTGGCCTGCATCTGCAGGGGTTCCCGCACTGCGCGGAGTGGCTGATTAGATAGCTGAATAAATGTACAGGAGTTCCTATTAAAGTGGACAGTGAGTGTATATGCAGTTACCATGGACAGGAATTTTTTTACTGACTACAGTGTGTTGCCATATATTGCTAATTCCAATTACACAGCCACTACACGAACAATAAAAGCTAATCCAGACAAGAGAAAGTTGAACAGAACCGTATTTATGTAGTCAATTACAGTAAAAACCATTTCCATAAATTACACCCTCAACACATTCAGAGCTTAATGTACAAATAACTGACCAAAGAATTGATAAAGCATTCTACCAAAAAATAAATTAATAAATAACACAAATGATTGTTTATTGACTTGCCTTAGACTGCCATTGTAATTGAGCTCCAGATTTGGGCTTTTTTCCTTCAGTACAAACTACAGATGAGCTTGAAAAATGCCAAGAAATATTTCTTTAAGCCATGAGAAGCAGTTTGACCTATGACCTGTGAGCTCACCTGTGCGTTTGAGATGAAACCACACGTCACTGAGAGACCACACCATGTGTTTGAGCTGCAGCAGGAAGGAGAAGAGCCGGTTATACTTATTCATACAGCTGTCCGTTATTATGACGTTCAGAGGCCAGTCCACCTACGAAAGACAGAGCAAGAGAGAGAAAGTGAGTCATACAATGATAAGGAGTGGATAAATTAGTAGCCCAGGCATGTTTCCCAAGCATGTCCAGGCTATTCACTGTTCATACAAACATCAGCCAAGAGCTGTTTATAGATAGTGATGAATAAATTGTTGATAGTCTAGTAATAGATAGCAAGTGCGCCTTAATGACAAGAGAATCTTTTCAGGGGCATGCGGGTTTGTGGAAACACGGCTGAAACTGAGCGAAACAGTCCAATAACGTAAAGCTGCCATTTAGCACAACATGCTGTCCCCTGCTGCTTTTAAAACACTGAGGAAATATAAAGACGCTAGACATACTCTAGCATCTTTTACGCACAATGCGAGGACATGAAGCATCTCGGAGCCAACGACTTTTTGTCGAGAGCACAAACACCATGTGCTACATCGAACAACTAGAGGATCTTTCATACACTCATTCTTTTCTGTTCATCTGTATTCATGCAGTTATTAGTACGTCACGTTGACTACTTTTTATCCTCGTTGGCAGTGTTTCCCAGCGACATGTGGCTTGGCCCCACATTGGAGCTTTTATTTAAATAAGTATGTTTAAAAAAAAATAACAAATTGATTTGAATAGAACTTAATTATTAATATGAGTATTATTACCACATCTGGGATCCGTCACCACACATCGTATTCGATTTGTCTTAAAAATTTCCAGTTATAAAATGAGCACGAGAGAGCCTAGGGGAATACAGTGGACGGGAATAACAAAGCAGAGAGATGACTGGAGATAAGGATGTCTTTGTGTGACCTTGTAGCGCAGCTCGAGGCAGTTGAGCGAGTCGGGAGCGTGGGGATGGAACACCTCGGGCAAGTAGCGCAAGGCGAACGTGAAGTTAGTGGCCAGCTCACTGTCGCCGTGCACGCTGTACTGCATGGCCTTGTTCAGGATGGAGTTCAGCACCAGGGGTGTCAGCAGCTCACCAGGGGTTTGCCCACTGCCCAACTACACACACACACACACACACACACGTTAACACATTAACTCCATTCACTTCAATGTACAGAGTTTGTCTAATTCACAATAATGTCGTAGTTATCAATGGAATGCTTGAAATACGTCTCTTGCTGCTCGGGCAAATGGAAACCTCTTCAAGCTCTTTTACAGAATGAAAAACACGAAACATCTTCTCTTTTGACGCTCATGCTCCAAATAACGACTTTTCAGGCTTCTGCCCTATTGATGTTCTGCTCTCACCTTCTCAAAGAGCCGGTCAGTAAGTGACAGCGCAAATTCCCCGTCTTCCATCAGTAAGAAGTGCCTCAAAGCTTCAAAGTGCTTCTCCACTCTCAGCTCAACAAAGAAATAATCCACCACCGCCTTATTCACCATTGACAGACTGAGGAGAAGGAGAGAGAGAGAGAGAGAGAGAGAGAGAGAGAGTGTGAGAGAGAGAGAGAGAGAGAGAGAGAGAGAGTGAGAGAGAGAGAGAGAGAGAGAGAGAGAGAGAGAGAGAGAGACTTTTCAAAACTTTACAGAGACAGTCTTAGAGAAAGACCTTTTAGAGAATTTATTGTCTAAATGTGTTGTCTATTATATATTCTGACTTAGAGTGAAACTTTTCAGAAGAATTGGAGAGACAATCTGAGAAATAGACACTTCTCAGTAATCAGGAGACAATCTAAGGGAGAGACTCCCCTCAGACGAATTAGAGAAACTGGCTGAGAGACACAAATAATGTGAAATTAGACAGTCTGATTGAGAGAGACACTTCTAAGAGGAATCAGATAGACAATCTGAGAGTGACATTCTTCAGAAGAATTAAAGAGTGTGAGAAAAAGACAGAGAGAGAGAGAGAGAGAGAGAGAGAGAGAGAGAGAGAGAGAGAGAGAGAGAGATTTTGAGGAAATAAAGAAACATATTTAGAGAGAGACATCATAACAGGACTCTTTAAGGGACAATTTGAAAAAGAGAAGGTGAATTAGAGAGACACACTTAGAGATGGATGCTCTTAAGAAGTAACCAGAAAGACATGCTGTGAGAGATAGACATCCTTCAGGTAAACCAGAGAGACAGTTTGAGAATTTAATAGAATCCAAGAGACAAGGTCTGAGAGACAATTACTACAACCCTAAACAAGAGGCACATTTCAGGTGAATTAGAGTAAGACAGTCTGTGGGAGAGACAGCACTTTTAAGGACTACTCCGCGATTAAAACGATTATAACTTACAGCATATCCATGTCGCCCTCTAGTGGACATGCCTGGGACACAGCATGAACATATGCAAGTGCTTAGACCCATGAAGTTCCATTATGAGGGTTCAGTTGAATGTAACCACCTGAATGCCCTTCCTTACCCCTCTATTTCCAAGTGGTGTATTAGAACTTATGTCGGCCCTCAGGTGCCCAAAGTGTACTTCCAAGTACTTAGATACTCCATTTTTCAAAATTTGTGTCATCAAACTTGTTAGCCAGAATCAGCAAACACTTAATTTCTACTTCTTTGTCATCCTTCTGGATTCACACTACTATTTGTAAAAATGGGAAATACAGAAGATGCTCGCTACAGGTTTGTCCCATCTGGGCTACTGTAGCGGCATTTCATTATTCACGAATGAAAACATACTTATGAATACTACATTCCATTTCTGCTAATAGATCTCCCTAAATCCTACATAGTGGAGCTTTAAATAATATTTGGAAGATATACAAGATATGAGCATGTTGACAATTGATAGGAAATGTTATGTTTGGATGCTGTCGGCACCCACTCTCGCATGTTCACTCACGTTTGTTGACGGTGGAGTGGCTGGCCGCTTTATGTCCCAGAGTGCCCTCATGTCTGTGTTACCTTCTGGCCCTCCCTTTTAGTCATGCTGTCATAGCTAGCCTTGCCAGAGTTCCTGCTTGCACTCAGCAAACTCCTTACTCCTTACTGTTATTTGCCCATGACCATACCTAACAATTTGATTTTTCTCTTATCTCTCCCTCTCTGTCAGTCTGCCTGTCTATTGAGTTACACATGCTACTCCTGAGAATCCAGTGATCCTGACCCCTTCTGCTTTCCAGGCCTGCCTGACCCATCCCGGTGTCCTACTCCTGGTTGGAGTCATCACTTGGAAACCACTTGCTCCTGTTAAATATGGCACCATATAAACTGCCTCAACATACACCTAGAACTGTGATGATGCCGTTGGACTGCTGTTGACATGAGCGGTTCTGCTACAATGGCATAGGACTCGAATCACCATGAACAGTCTTGCACTTTAAACTTGACCCTAGTATTAAAGTGTATTAGTTGTAATTGCACTATACAGTGTGACCCAAATGAGGATGGGATCCCTTTTGAGCCTCATTAGGGATATATATAGATTAATGTATAGATTCATAAGTTTATATTCAGAATTTATATACTTTTGTGAAGCAGCTTTGTGACAATGTCTGTTGCTAAAGCGCTATACAAATAAAATTGAATTGAATTGAATTGAATAAAGTATGTCTGTTAAAATAAACATTTGTTTAATTCCAAAATATTTTATTCCTGGAACATAAAAAGCCTTCACAATACAGTTACAGTGGATATAAAAAGTTAACACACCCCTGCTAAAATCACAGTTTTTTTCAAAGCAAAGAAATTAAATTGTTGAAATGAAATTAAAATGAAAAATCATTTCAGAAAATTAAAAGCAAAAACAACCTGGTAGCATTTTATCGGTTTCTATGTAGTTTCAAGTTTCACGTTTTATTGTCATATACATAAATGTAAAGGTTGAATATTATTTGATTTACTTTTGTTTAATTTTTTACATCACAGAGGTGTGTATACTCTTTTTTTGTAAATATCCACTTAACATTAAATAATTATGAAAATCATTGACAAGTCATCTGCAAAAGTTTTCTACATGCAGTAAATTAAGGTCACTCACATACTAATGCATTAATTCCCAATGAAATACATGCAAAAATATTGAAAACTGTTATCTTGATAAATGGATTAGCAGGCACTGTAATACAAGTACATATTGCTAGAATTTAATCTTGAACACATTGATCTTGAAGTTGAGGAGCATGAACGTGTTGTAGAGTTCAGTATTTTGATATGAGGATGTGGCTTAAGCCTTCTCATTAGGGTAAGCTGGCCTGTGGCTGTTCTTCCATCAGATACAGATGTTTTGTGTCATGGGTTGACAGAAAGCACAGAAAAGTGCCATAATTCATTCAAATGTTTCACGGTATTTCCAAACTTTTAACAGCATCTGACTGCTCATAAGTTTCCCACTCAGCAGGAATCGTCCCTTTACCAGAAAACACTTTGTGATGGAACTTTTGAAGATTTTCCTGAAATTCACAAACAAACCATTTCCAGTAAGCTAGATTGGACAGATCAGAAGAAATGTTCCATTTAGCATAGATACCTCCTGCAGTCTTGTACTTCTTATACGGAACAGAATTCTCAGATTCTTTGGGGTAAAAGGAGATACTATCACTTGCTACTTTTGTTGTGCAAAACTCTATGGAGAATTCTGTTGTGTCCCTATAATGCCTTCCTTTAATTCCAGAGGAACGGTGGTACCTAGCAATGTGATCTCCAGTATGGCCTTCTTCGATGCTGGTACATACGGTTCCACAGAAAGGACACTGCTCCCAGCAACACCTGCAGAAGTGTTTGATTAAAATCTCATCAGGTCTTTCTCTGAACTTCTCCAAGGTGAAGTCTGAAAGCTTGCTGAAACTTCCCTTTAGTTTTTCAACAGCAGCTGAGAGTTCTGTCCTTATAGCATCCACAAGAACCTCATAGTCAATGCTGTCCTTACAGTCTTGATCACACATGTGAACTCTGGTATCTCCTAACTCATCTGCAAGGCTGTTAGAAAAAACTTTTAGCCACTTATTTGTGTCTCCATTGACAAGTTTGACTTTATCTTTTGCCATTTTTGCAGCGCTTATGACTCTACTATGTTTGTGGTCAATGCAGTCTTCAATTGCAGAAAC
>JAQMYM010000012.1:18613997-18625744 GCA_030014255.1 Parauchenoglanis ngamensis | reverse complement strand
ACACACACACACACACACACACACACACACACACACACACACACACACACACACACACACACACACACACACGGAGAGGGTGCAATGAGGGTGGAACGCCCTCTAAATCAAATTAAATCTACGTGTGATGCTGCACATCCTGCCGCTCCTACCTTAGCTGTCGGCCCAGCTTGCGGAAATGGAAGCCGATGGTGAGGAGGCTGAGCGAGGCGGGTGTGCTCAGTACACACGCCCTGTAGTAGTGCAGATAGCGCCGCAGGCCACCTGTAAACGCCTGATGCATGCAGAGACAATGACAACATTATTAGATTTACCATTTTCCTTAAAAGGTCTTTGGGCACAAATTAGGATGGGAAAGAAATCGGACTCAGCGCTCAACAGCGGCTCGCCCTTGACGTAAAACCAAGGTCGGAGACGCTGAATGGAGGGCCATTACCTGAAACACCAGGCCTTTCTTATCAGCAGCGCCCAGAGAAAAGCGGCTCAGGCGAAGGTAATGTGTGCCGTACTGCGCCAGCTCCTCTAACAGGCGCGACACACTCTCCGGGGACGTTCCCGACACACACACATCCGCACGCACATCAAACTGAACACTCGACTGCAACAGAGGAAGAGAGATTTGTACATACAGAAGTCGAGAAGTGTATCATCACAGGCTTCTTAAAGCATGTGGAAACACACCAGATTCCTTATTTTCCTGCTAGAGATATGAAATAGTGTTTTCATTACATCCAGTCGAGCCACAGTGACATGCTCCTCAACTTGGAGGAAGCAAAAATTACTTCTCATCAATCATCGTTGCCTTCAGACTTGTATTTTAATGGATGGCTAGACAGTTATTTAATTAAAGACGTAGCACTTTTTGAGTAGGGAAAAAAAACACTCAGCACTTTTCGTATTGATAAGAAAATAGTTCCGATGGTGCGCACACGGCAACCATGACAACGGCGCGGTCAACTATGGTTCTTGTTCAAACGTAATATCCAGCTAGCTCCATTATTATTGCTTCAAGCAAGAAGCCTTTTCCTCACAGATAAACGCTGAAGGAAAATTTCATTGGGCACATAGCAGAACGGTGGTCTGTCGCCATGGTTACATTACGTCCATTGCATGAGCCACTTTTTTCATATCAGCACACTCCGGCACCGCACAGTAGTAAAAATGTTTCTACAGGAAAAGCTACGTGATTAATGGCATTACCGTTAATTCGCCCATTCTCTTGTGCAATGGAGAGTGTGATTACCTCATTGAGGGGGAACGTAACAGAAGCCACCCCTATAAGCACATTGAGGAGGTCTTTAACTAGCTGAGTCTGGCAGTCCAGAGGCAGGGGCAGGAGAGGAGAGGGAGTATGGGAGGAGAGCATGTTCCTCATCTCGCCTTCCCAAAGCCGATACAACTGATCAAATGCCTCCCTGCCTGCTTCCGTCAGATACGGAGGCTCTTTCTGACCCGGAGGACTGGAGGGAAGGAGAGTGAGAGAGAAAAATAACAAATGCAAAACAAAGTACTAAATGATGTTACGTAGGAAAATGGGTTAGACATATTTAATGTCGTAGCATTATGTTTCTAAACCTTTTACTTAAGCTGTGTGCAAGACAGACCAGACTCAAATTTTCCACTGGATTTACAAACGTTTCAGAAACACTGCACCTGCAAGCCCATGTTGATCACCTGTAAAGTGCATTCCTGATTTGCATTTAGCGACGCCCACAAAACTCCATAAAAGGACAAGAGCACAAAATGAACAATCAGGGTAAAGGCTGAAAGACAGACGTGGATGTTATTTTGACTCACCTCTGTGCCAATAATATTATAAATAATGATGGAAATGATTATAAATAATAACTATTAATAATTTTTACATATTAAATATTAATTATTTCAATGGTTATAAATTATGAAGCAGAATCAAAAAGTAAAGGCAAAATACATGTAACTGCTTTCACAGAAGTAACTGTGAGCAACTGAACACATCACTTTTCCACATAGTCCGCATGCAAGATGACGAATTTATTGCATCATACAACTAGCTTCTGTACTCCTGCAGAAAATACTTTTTTCGGCTTCCAGATCTGGGCTGGAAGGAGGACGAGGAAGACGTTCGAACCCAAGCTGTTGCACTGCCTCTACTTTCGCTGCTGCTGTACGAAGATGCATGTTGTCATGGCGCTGAAGACTGTTTTGGACGACATTCCTCTACTTTTGGCGAATCGCAGGTTTAAGTTCATGTCACAGCAATGCACAGTAATTTCCACAGATCACGGTTTGCCCATGCGCTTGGAAATGTGGCAGAAAAGGCCCCTTGGTGTCCCAAAAGAATGTTAGGGTTAAGGTTAAGGTTCACCAGTGCATTCCTTTTTTTTTTTTTTAAAGAAATTGTTGATTTGGCCACTCCTAAAGTTTCTGCTATCATTTTGATAGGTCTGTTTTGTTTTTTCAGTCTAATGATGGCCTCCTTCAGTTGTATCAACCCCTCTTAGGGCATACAGAGAGTTCCCATGAACAGATGCCAAATGCAAATTTAACATGTGGAATAATTTCCAGACCTTTTACCTCCTTTAGATGTCATGAAATAACAAGGAAACAGGCAATAACTGTCCATTAAACTGCTAATCATTCAATTTCCAATTACTTTTGAGCATGTGAAAATGGACAGGTTATGTAAAACATTCTTGTAATTCCTCAATGTTTAATGCAATATTTGCGAAAGTTGAAATTCTACACTTGAATCACGTCTTGATTTGGCTTCTTTTTTTTTAAATATCCACTGTGGAGGGGTACAAAAATATGGTACAAATAGGTAAAGGTAAAAATAAGAAAAATCGGGGTGCTGTCCAAATACTTATGGACTTGTATTTAGAAGAGACCGTAAACAGAAATTTGACACGTACTGTATACTCCATGTGTATATGTACACACTATGTGTTTATACATACGCTTTTCTTAATATAGCAAAAGTTTGTACACCCTTACTCTGAACAGGTGACAGCACATGACGTTAAGTTTTTTTTTAAAAAGTTTGAGATGAATCAAAATGATCATTCTGAATGCGAAACCGATGCGGCCCTCTAAAGAGTTCCTGCTGAATTTTCTTTCGGTTACTTCCACTCAGTGTTTGCCTCTCTATATTTCCTCCATTTCTGAGTCTGCTATCCTTAAACACTTTGATTTATATTCCCTTGTCCAGTTTTTCTGTTTTAGCGCTTGTGATGGCTGTTTTCCTGAACGCAAAGCCTCTTCACCTGACTGTACACAACAAACCTCATCCCATATTCAGCCTGTTTAAATTGAGTACATCTTGTACATTTTTCTGGGGGGTACAGAGTTTTGATATATTCATGTACAATTAAGGTTACCCGATGTTATTCTAGCTCAGAGAGTACAAAAGAGGTGGCCTTAGGGAGTGAGGTCTGATAGACACATAATTCCTGCTCTGGTTATTCACAAATGTTATTCTCGCTCTTACCAGCCCACGTTTTCCCAGCAGCGACGTCTAGCAGGTACAAACGTGCGCAGGGCCTCCCACACGTCAGGCTCAGGGCTGGGGCTCTGCTCAGACTGCGAGTCGGGAGTCAGATTGGAGGAAGACTGGAATCCTTCATCCTCAGACTGATCCAAGCACTGAGGAACCTGGACCCCAAAATAGTGCTTTTATTACGTTTAAATATTGCTAAGAATGACAAGGGAGTACCAAATCTGATTTTAAACTTATGAAAGTCAGGGCTTAGCAGAGAAAAATATTAGTGGAGACCTGAATCTTCATTTTCACAGCCATCAAAGGATCATCTAGTGAAAACCTGAGCTAGCAAAAAGAGCTTGATTCTTCAGTATTAACTTACATAGTGAATTTAAAAATCAGACTAGCAATAACTTTAAAGGAAAAATTCCACAAGAACAACTTGAATGTCCATGTTTATAATCAGCATGTGATCACTTTATTTGTCTCACCCGTATACTGAGCCCCGTGACGTCGGCGTTGCTGGGCACTGGCGGCAAGTCCAGCCGAACGTCCAAATCTGCTGTCCTGGAGTGCTGCAGAGCTCCAAACAGAGACAGCCTGGTGTCTCTCTCAAACTTCTCCTCTCCTTCCAGTCTCCTCTCCATACCACACAGTCCAGTCCCTGGTGGAGCGTCCAAGATGCTGAGAGTCCTACAAACACCTCCAAACGCTCCCCACTCCTCCTCACACACCAGAGCCCAGGTCCTGCTCTCCAGCCTCTGCAGCTCCTCGCTGAGGTATCCCGGCAGCGCAGGCCTGCGCAGCACAGGACGTTCACGCCGCATGCAGTCCCTGCTGAACGACGACACATGTGGAGGACCTGAACCTGCCAGCTGTGCCAAGAGCTCCAGCACCGAGTCAAGCTCAGTCAGACCGGACAGGCGGCCAGCTTCACACAGCTGTCCCAGCAGGCCCTCGAGCCTCTCTGCGTCCTCGGCACGGCCCGAGACACGCAGGTCGAAGGAGATCATTAGCATTTTGTTGTAAGAGGGCGTGCTGGCTAAAGCGTTTGCCAGCGACGAGGCGGGTTTGGACGAGCCGTCCTGGAAAAGTTTGGAAAGCAGTGTGGAGTAGGCACGCCTCCGGAGGGCGCGGTGGAGCGCGGCACGGGAGATGCCTCCAAAAGAACGCCGCTTCCATGACACCCCGGACAGGCTGCAGTCACAGAGCGCAGACAGGAGACCTGTGATGCTGCTGCTGCTCATGGCACAAGAGGACGCCTCAGACATACCACGGTTACTGTACATGATGACTTGCTCAACGTATGATGGGACCTGCACGAGAAAATACGCACACTTGTGTTGTTAATGACTTCCTGGTGTGCACTACACAGCCAAACGTTTGTGAAGACCTTCACACTCATGTGCTTGCCGAACATCTGGTTCCAGATTTAGTCTCCTCCTTTACTGAAGGCTTTCCACTAGATTTGGGAGCCAGAAGAGCAGTACTGAGCTCAGGCACTGATATCAGATGAAGATGTCTGGGGTCAGTGCAGGAGTTCAATGGTCATCCACTTTAGTCGTCTTCTGTGGTCTTCCATGCCTTTTGGTGTTGCCAAGCTCACCAGTGCATTCCTTTTTTTTTTTTTCTTTTTTTTTAAGATCAGTGCCCAATCTCCTGTGGTCGTGTAGCTGAACGAGCACAAATCCACAGTGTCAAGGTCCAAAATCTAGTGGAAAGTCTTCCTAGAAGAGTGGAGGTTAACAGCAGAAAGTTCATATTAATGAACAAGCTTCTGTGTCAGGATGTTCAATGGTCAGGTCCACATACTTTTGGCTATATAGAGTGATGACTGCTTGTTCTACTACACACACACACACACGTTCCTAGCCCTGATCCTGGAGAACCTGCTGTCCTAGACATTTCAGGGGAAGTACAGAGGGTTCTCCAGGACCAGGCCTGGGAACCTGCGTTCTACCAGACAGCAGGCAGAGCCCAGGTGTAAACAGAGCAGATAACCCTCCTGTAGTCCTACAAGATTGAATTGAGCATCACTGACCATCTAATAAGTGCTTTTTAACATCCACTCAGTCATGTTTGGCTTCCAGGAGGATTGAAATTTAATGCCATCAAGCTTAAACACACAGAAAATTAGCTCTAAGCAACGTTTATGATCTGACTGAATGATCCATGCAGTTATTAGAGGAGAAGTATCTGCAGTGATGAGTGTTTGTAGTGGACGAACCTGGCAGCTCCTGGATTGTACAGCAGTAGCAGTGCAGTGTTGTGTTTGCATCCGTTAGTCTCATCCTGGGCATTGTTAAAACCGGAAATACAACAAACCGTTAAACAAGTCCATGATATTTACAGCTAGTTAAGTGCTGCCGATAGCTTAACACTTTTACAGGACTAAATGCTATTATGTCTGAATGGAAAAAAATAAACAAACAAACAATCTCTAACTCATGTCATTTTGCCTTGGTGACCGCGCTGGATTAAAAAAACCAGCCCCCAAATTGATCTGATTGGCTAAAATTCAGTATCCATCGCTGCCATTGGCTACATGTCATGGGTCGGTACAATCACTTCCGGTAAGAAATCCCGCCTGCTATGTATGCAGGCTACTTATGTTTTTTTTTTTAACACAGGGATTACGATATTGTCATACAATACCATTAACATAACATGTATAGAAAAACCAATAAATAAATAAATAAATACCACCTGGGAATAAAATTTACATAGCGTAGTTTCCTGTTTTGCATAAAGCGTAAACTCATTAATACAGCTTATACGTATAATTGCGTAGATCTGCGTGTATAATTTATATGTATTAAGGTATCTTCCTGGCTAGTTTTCACTTCTGTAAATAATATATAGCTTTTATTATAATCAAATATGCTTAAATGTATAAATAAAGGGTGAAATAAAGGCTTATTGATATGTACAGTTTGGGCATAGGTAAAAAAAATAGATTGAAAAAGTAGTTGATTGATATGATAAAAATAATAATTTTTAAAAAGTTTAAAAATAACACGTAAAAAATACCCAGAAGAAAAATACATCAAAAGTAACAACATCAACAGTCTGAATTTTAAAAAATGCCCACAGAAAATAGGAATTTCTCCAAATAAACCCGGAAGTGAGGCAATAGTCTGCATAAACAGGTCTTCAGTAGGAATTGCAGTTTATGATGATTTCACCACCTGCTTCAGTTATATTACAGATTGGGAGAAGCTCTTGCTAATGTTTAACATGTGCACAGCCACACTAATGTTTAACACAGCCACACCAAACGTATGTGGTCACCTAACCATTAGGCCTATGTGCTTGTTAAACATCCTATTCCAGATTTAGTCCCCCTTTGCTGTTATAATAACGTCCGCACTTCTGGGAAGGATTTCTACTAAATAATTACTAGCTTTCTACTATGCTGTGTGAGGAGGCCTGAGGTGCAATCAGCATTCCAGCTCATCCCAGTGGGCTCAAGGTGGGGTTGACCTCTGTGGGGTTGAGGTCAGTGCTCCAAAGCTCCAACCTTGGCACACCATCGTCATGTTGGAACAGGTTTGAGCCTTTTAGATCATCGGATGGGAAATCTTAAAGCTACAGCATACAAAGACTTTTTTATTATGTGTTACTTAAAGACATCAAAATTATATACATCATTCTGTATTTTAAAAATGCATGTTTCTCCAAATAAACCCGGAAGTGAGGCAACAGCCTCAATAAGCAGAGCATGTATCCAAGAAAATGAGTAATTTACAAATCTGATAGTCCTCATGCTTACATTGCAGTTTGCACTATTATATTTAATGTTTTGCAAATAATATGTCTTGCACATTTTGTAATTTTGTAAAACATATTGTGTTTCACTTGTGTCTTGTTTAATCGATGTCTGAAGTTGTTGGAAGGATTTGCAGAGCCAGAATTTCATTGTACTGAGTAACAGACTCAAGTACCTATTACATATAATCTTAAAAAAAATGTGAACTCTTTTTTGAGCCCATATCTTTGGCATGGTAGTCAGTAATGTAAAACCATTCAAAACAACATTTCAGATTTCCAGATTCAAGAGCGAGAGAGATCACATGATAGATAGATAACAAAATTACATGAGGCAACCAGGCTCATGGGTGACATGCTACTCAATACCACTCCAGCCTGTCACCTCTCTCCCAGTGCAAATTCACACTAAACCATGCCCCAACCTGTTACAATGACCTAGTTTCAGCAAGAGAAGCCCAAGTTCTAGCTTGCTGGAGGTGCAAAACACTTCTAATGAGATATCTGCTTGGGGATTGTGTCCCATCAAAGGGGCCACCGCTGATGTGTTCACACTAATGGAGACAGTGTAGTACCACAGGGCACAGGAGCCATGTGGCCTCGCGGTGTAAGATCAGAACAAATCAAGCAGCTAGGTTTGAGATTTGAGGGCGGTCCATCTCACCTTCGAGTTATTTCTACCAGTTCTGACATTGGTACGTATTAATATACTAAGACAACTGTGTCAGTTATATTAACCACCAGGCTGTGCAGCTCTCTCTGCCTTTCCAGTGATCTCCTCGGGTAGATCTATCCACTGAGGGAAAGCTATACAACATTGGTCCAGGAGGCTGGCCTAAAACTGCCTAGTATACTCCTCCTCCTGCCTAATTTCCTCTTCCAAATCTCAAACTGTGCAGAATTCAGCAGCTAGCTCACGGGGTCCTGCTCCTGACCCCAAGATGACCTTGATGGCACCTTTCATGTTTCTCATGACATTGTTGGCGTGCGATATCCAGAAGATCCCCACTGCCTCTATCGCCGGTGAACGTTACATGCTTGTAACTGTGCTTGTACGATCCACAGATAACCGAGTTCCTTGCCAAAGAACTTCTTGAGAAAGATCCATTCAGTTCAATGCAACATGAATGCACATGTGCCCAAGAAGGTATCCAGATGATTCATGTCTGGTGTGTCTCATCACTGTGCTACTATTATTCCACTGACAAAATTTTTACCTTAAGAAGAATTACAATTTAACAGTTTAACCACCATAAAGCCTATTAGTCTTGTAAAACTTTGTCTCTCACTCCATCATGTCAGTCACAGCACAGTGAAATCTTGCTTGTGACATTTTGCATTTTTATGCCTGTCGCGTTGCATTCAGGCAACTAGATAAGGGTATCCTGTGTTCATCACAATGGCAAAGACCTTCAATTTTCCTTCTAAAATGCCCTTCCTCATTTTTAATGGATTCTTGATATAATAGCTAAGTACTATTATTTAAATTATTATTTAAATCACTTGATGCCGTTAGGTTACTTGTGAAAGCTTGTTTGCTAGTGAGATTGAGATTTACATTTACGTCATTTTAAATTCCGGGGAAGCATTAAATGAAAATTTGAAAAAGCAAACAGAGTGGTGTTTACTTCCTTAAGACCTATTTAAAGTGTTTTATTATTTTGTGACCTCTGGCATTTTGAGTGAAAATGAGTTACCCAGATAAACACAATTGTTTAATTTTTTTTTGTGTTAAATTTGAGAGAGAAAAAGGTTTGCCTCCAAACTCACTGATAATTGTGGGATTATTAAAGTTCTATTAGGTTTCATGTTGAGTGCAAAATAGGCAGTCTTGATCAATGATCAATAGCCACTCTCTACAGGGTGTCTGAAGAGCCCAAGGGAATACGTGGAGCAAATATGTCAGTCCATATATGCTGAGCAACGTTTGCAAAAAAAAAAATACAATACAGCAGCTGAGAAAATCCACAGAGCGTAAAGGTAAACATGTGGATCATATGGTAGAAATAATAAGCACAAAATTAAATATGTAGTTTTACTCAGACATAAAATGCTACACTCTGACATAAAATAACAGACATGAATCCTTAGTATTCGAGGAAAAAATCATTCTTGACTGTACAGTGGATATAAAAATCCCACAGATTGCGTGTTTCTGTGATGTAAAAAAAAAAAGCCAAGATCAATCATATCAGATGTTTTTCCACCTTTAATGTGACAAAATTCAAGTGAAAATTTAAAAAGTTTAACTTACAACAACTCCTTAACTAATACTTTGTTAAAGCACTTTTTTCTTGTAATAAAGAACTCTGGTAGGAGTCGACATCCTGATTTGGCAAATTTATTCCACGCTTCCTTGCAGAAATGCTCCACATCTATCAAACTCTATGGGGATTTCTTATCCACGGCCCTCTTCAAATCATTCCACCAGTTTTTGATCGGATTTAGATCTGGAGTCCAAAACGTTAATCTTCTTCTTCAGATGCCGTTCCTTTGTTGACTTGGATTTGTGCTTTGGGTCGTTAATTGGGCCTGCAGGTTTTGTGCCAACACAGATTGGTATTCAGAGTTTTCTATGATTCCCTCTATCTCGGCTAGAGCCCCCGTCCCAGCTGAAGAGAAGCGGCCCTATAGCAGGATGCCGCCACCACCATGCTTCACTGTGGCTATGGTGTTCTTTTGGTGATAAGCTGTCTTGTTGTTGTTGTGCCAAATATATCATTTAGAATTATGCCTTTTAGTTCTACCTTGGTATAATCAGACCATAACACATTTTGCCACAGGGTTCGGGGTATTTTAGGAGGGCTTGGATGTTTTTTTCCCATCCAGCCACTCTACCCCATAGCCCAGACGTGAAGAATGGGAGAGATTGTTGTCACACGAAGGGATTGACTAGTACTTGCCAAATATTCCTGCAGCTTTTTTAATGTTGCCGTAGGGCTCTTGGCAGCCTCGCTGCTAAGTTTTTTTCTCGTCCTTTCATCAGTTTTGGAGGAATTAGTGTCCTTGGCAATGCCCCCACTTATTGATGATGGCCTTTACAGTGTTCCATGGTTCACCTAATGTTTTGGAAATTCTTTCATACCTCTCTCCTGGATACATTTCCACAATCAGGTCCTTCATATTGAACATGAGTGTAAACGTCATTGGTTCATTCTGAGTACAATCACATGCACCAGTATAAAAAAGGGTGTGCATACTTATGCAACCAGGTTATTTTCTTTCTCAGTTTTTCTCCCTAAAATGTTTTGATTTGTTTTTCACTTGCATTATGCTGCCTGCTATGTCACATTAAAGATCTAACAAGATCTGTCCTGGTTTCTCACAAAATCCTGCTATTGTAACGGCAGTGTTTATATCCACTCCAGATGTCTTACATATGCTCCATGAGAGTAATAAAAAGTGTACAAAGCAATCACAGTACAGGTCTAATGTACTCTCTGCTTTTGTTCTGACACAGAAAATCTTCAGCACTACAGTAAGCTAATACCGCGGCTAATATCAGCATTAAATTTGATGGATATATAGCTAGCCACATTCATAATGCTTAATAAGCAGAATTTTCCAGTGGAACCAGAGTCTGAATGTTAGGTAGCAGACTTGCGGTTGCACGAAAACATCTATTGTATCTTCTTATATATTTCAATATTATTAAGAGTTTTACAAAGAAATTTTAAGGTACATGTTCAGGAAAAATAACTTTAAAAAAGTGCATTCGTATGTTAGATTTTAGCGAGTACCTTCTGTTTCTATTGAGAAGCATAATTATTGTAGTATACGATCACTAATATGGTTTGAATATGATCAAAATGCCTTTTTCTGATGAGTTTGTTGGCATTTATTATTTAAAGATGCCGGCTCACCCTCCCCAGGATCCGATGCGTTGTTTTGTTTTTGAAAGCATGTGACACACTGCTTAGCTCTCTGTGCAGCAAATTCACTGTTAGTGACCCCTTGGAAATCCATCTCAAACTTTTTCTTCATCTGCATTTCATACGTACAAGCTTTGAACAAAATACGCTCCGACTTTTCCTCTCTTCGCTGCACACGAGACGGCCGAGGATCCCGTTACATACTGAAACAGAAGGCATCAAACATAAACATACTTTGATCAAATATGTTCAATTTCACATTCCAGTTTAAGATCCGTGGCCCAGGATGACGCCGGATTGCTGTGGAAGGTTTTTGGAGTCGATGGCATCGAAAATGGTGACTCGCTTCTTGCCGCAGAGGATTCTGGGAAGTATGAGCCGGCCCCTTGAATGAGAAACCAAACCAGATGGAACCTTATAAAACCAAACAATATTTGATCTTACAGAATAATAAGCTTCCATCTGTGTTTGTGTAGTGTTGGTCTTAGCCGTAATTCTAATGATCAGTCATTTACAGTTTTGCTAGCTGGAATGTCAAAACCTGGATGCCGCAGACCTTAAAACAGATCTTCACTTTCCATCCATCCATCCATTATCTATACCGCTTTATCCATCTGGGTCGCGGGGAAGCTGGAGCCAATCCCAGC
>JAQMYM010000012.1:18569993-18582725 GCA_030014255.1 Parauchenoglanis ngamensis | reverse complement strand
GAAACAACAGTCCATCATTATCCAGTCTCTTTTAAAGTCATAAAAATAAAGAAAAACATTGAATTAGAAGGCGTGTCAAAACGTACAAAAAACTCATTTTTTTCCAGCTTGGCTTACAGAGAAACTGTATGGGACTGTTTCGGAGGGGTGTCTAAAAAAGTTCAAAAGCGTATCGTCAGATAATGAAGATTACTTCGAAGAAAACAAGTTTTTTTCACAAGATAAATGCTTGTTTAATCTTCGTTGCTTTGTTTATGACAGCGCTGGAATTAACTTCCTGCCACAATAAATAACCGAAAGCAGAATCTGAGTGAGAGAAATCTCACAAAGATTGATTTTAGAAAACAAACAAAAAAAACAATCAACAAGCTTCTTCTTCTTCATCATCTCCAGCAGGACCCCAAAAAAAAAATCTCGTCTTTTATCACAATATTTACTCGAGTGATACAGATGGCACAGATGTACCTCCACAGGAGTGTGAAGTCCAGACCATTCATCAGCTGAAGCTTGCACGATGATGGTGGCGTTTTGGATGAGGTCGAAACCGGAGCCCATCACTCTGATCTTTCTTCCACCGCTGAAAGAATTACATGCAAACATAGTGGGAAACAAAAATCAGACCAGAGAAAACACACATTACACCACAAGACAGGGTTGCTTTCTGGGTTCAGTGCCGCAAATCAGAGTGCCGTCAAAAGCTTAAATCCAAACAGAAATGTAACTTATATAATTGGAGTCTTGGATCTGAACACTTAATAGGTTGAATCCGATGCAGCGATTCTGTTTTTCTTTATGTTCAAGTACATTCAGAGACCAGTTACACGAGCCTTTTGGATTTGATCCAAAACTGGAAAAATGGGGGGGTGAGTATAGCATTCTCTTCACTCTTCTTGGCAAAGAAACAGCAAATCAGTGTGAGCTCACCAGTCGAAGCTGCTTCTGGGCTGGTGATCGGAAATGTCCGGGTTGCTGGAGAACTGGAAGAAGGCAGGCACCTGGATGCTGGTGTGTTTCCCGTAGCGCACAGTGACGGGTAGGGGGTCGGAGGGCACTTTTTCATTCCTGTACTGCCCCACCTTACATGTAATCTGCTTCCCAAATTCCTCACTATTAGAGAGAGAGAGAGAGAGAGAGAGAGAGAGAGAGAGAGAGAGATAGAGGCATCCAGTGAGAAGAAAATGAATTAAGCAAAAATGGCAAGAACAACCTCAAACAAAATTAGTAAAAAGGCAAGCAGCAGAGGAGAAAATTGAGGGGAAAGGTTAAGATAAGTGGGGCATTATGAATGTGGAGGGAAAATGCAAAATGTCTAAGCAGCAAAAGAGAGAAAGAGAGTACGGAAAGGCAAATAAGGTCAAGTCTGCACCAAACGCGGACAGGTTATGAGTAATTACTTTCTTCAACGTCTGCTGAGTCAATTTTTATGCAAGTGTGCCTCTCTGAGTAATAAATCCAATTACACGACTACATCACCCATGATGCAACACTGCACTCACACTGGGCATGCCACTCCACCCACAGAGATGTCAATGTCGTCTTTAGAAGCCGTATCGAGGTCAGTGCCGGTGATGGTGATGATCGTTCCTCCCGCTCTGGGACCGCGTCTGGGCTGCACCACCTCAGGCTTGGGGTCCTGCGCAAATAATGAGAGTGATGGGGAAAAAAAATTACAGTGTATTGCAACATGTTACACCATTCAGTCTTTTTTTTTTTAATTTTCTTTTTTTTAACTCACAGCCACTTGTAATAAGTGGACACATGAAAGAAGGGTCCAATCAAGGGGGACAAAAGGGTTTCTTTCTCTCAAGGACAATCTAATCTAATTATCTTACCACTGTGTTGTCTACTGGAGCTAACATTTGCCATCGCTTTACCTTTTGTGTTCCGTAACATTTCACCATTACAATTAATTTCCTAGTTCTCATCTATATTCATCCGAATGCATATGCTTTTCAGCAAATTTAGCTTTAGGTAGCTTCTCTCAACGCGGTAATGCGATTAGGCAAAGAAAAATGAACACTTCCAAAACTAAGCTGATTGAAACATTTCAGCCTGCTGTCTAAAAGTAGTCTTAGAGCCTGTGCATCCTGCGAGTGGGGATCAGTTGGGGGCTAATTGAGTGAGCTGTAGCTTAAAAAACTGGCAGTGAAAGACATTAACTCTGTTACCACCTACTCATAACTGTATCATAACTCCCTCGAGTTCCGGTCTCATATCTTCCCCAGGCTGTACTGACACTGAGGCTCTCTCTCTCTCCCTCTCTCTCTCTCACACACACTCACACACAGTGATGTCAGCTCCCTGTGCAAAGCCCTGTGGGAGGGATAGAGCAATGTTAACTCCCTATAATAGTGATGCAATAAAATGTGCTAATACACGAAAATTAGCGTGCGCTGCTAACCTGACAGATAAATATTGCACCATGGGGACAATGCACATCATCCTTCAGCCTAAAATAGGTTCAGTGTCTACTCTGTGGGAAAACAAATGGATTGCCCTTTCATGTTACAATTAGCTGTAATGATACAGCAGGGTGTCCTAGACTATTCCACATTATCATATCATGTGTACATATCAAGAGGAAAGGGACTATTATTTTCAATTATAAGATATTCCTGTTTCATTCTCGAATCAGATTAGCCACAAGGTTTCACAAGGTTGATTCCTTTTCTATAAGTTCAGCTCTGACAGTAGTTCCAGCTTTAGGTCAAATCACATGGTTAAATGCGCTCGTTCTAATGCATTATTGTTTCTATAGCAACCACATGCACAGGGACTTGCATAGTGCTCCCTCCATACACAGTCTAATAATTAACTATTAAAAATGTGTCACAAATAAAAGCATAGTATCACTGATGATATGAATTTATGGAAGGAGTCTCCAGTGTCAGGGCTACGTAATGGTCAGCATGTTTTCCTCGATGGGAAAGTCTTCGGGGCAGACGACTTGTGCGTTTTGAGGTGACATGACAATGCATTTTTTTGTCTTATTAACTTCATGTGAGAGACAAAATGAGAGGTTGGTGAAGAAATGACTATAACGTAAGTGTTAATATTAAACATAGCTAATTTCACTGGCTAATTCTTACTGTATAATCAATATAAATAATAAAAGACTTCAGGACCTCATGCTGCTACTACTCCCTTTGTTTATTTTTCTAGAACAGAATGCCCCATTTTGTATAATTCCCTATAAACCCATTTTTCAAAAAAAAAAGTGGAATGTTGTGTAACATGTCAATAAACACAGAGAGCGATGATTTGCAACTCATGTAAACCCTTATTAATTGAAAACAGAATAAAAGACAACACATCAAATGTTGAAACTGAGAAATTTTATTGTGTTATGAAAAGAATAAGTGCCCATATAAGACGGACTGAGGCAAAGTGGAAAACTGTCCTTTGGTCTGAGAATTTTATCACAATATCACAATTTTAGAGTCTTTTAGGAAATCATGGATGCCGTGTACTCCGGGCTAAAGAGGAGAGAGACCGTCTGGCCTGTTATCCGTGCCCAGTTCAAAAGCCAGCATCCTGTCAGATGATGTAAAAATATAAAGAATGTGATGGTATGGGGGTGCATTTGTGCACATGGCATGGGTAGCTTACACATCTGGGAAGGCACTATTAATCCTGAACGATATACAACAAAAAATACGACAAAGGGGACCTTGAACTGTTGAGCAGCTGAAAACCTATATCAGAATGGGCTACAACTCCTTAGTTCCAAAACATTTCCAGCGTGCTGTTAAAGAAGACGTGATGCAACACGGTGGTAAACATGCCCCTGTCCCAACTTTTTTGAAACGTGTTGCTGGCATCAAATTCATAATGAGCATATATTTCCCAAAAAACAATATAATTTCTCAGTTTCAACATAGTATTTGTTCGATTTTCAATGAAAAATAGGTTTACATGATTTGCAAAACGTCACATTCTGTTTGTACTTTTATTGGAAACAGGGTTGTACGTAATACTACCTGATGAACTACATGAGGCATGCTGGGTAACATTTGTGACTCACCCGGTAAGTAAACAAGACTGAGGATTTGCTTCTCCTCTCTCCTTTGACCTCCACCTCCACGAGTCCTTTATGCGGGCCTCGGTGGATCACTTGACCAATTTCACACACGACGCTGCGAGCAAGCAGCAGAAGTTAAGAGTTATTTTCCCATCTTGATCTATAGGTATTTTCTCTGTGGTATGTCTAAAAGCGCTCCGCAGGAAAGTAGACGAATGATGCAACCAGTGAGTCCTGATGCAGCCGTCCCGCATTCAACTCTCAGTGTTTTACTCTACAACTCCGTGAAGTAGATTCCACCTGGAGAGACCTACTGAAGCCTCTGGCTCAAAGTGCTGTGAATGTGTATGCACCATGCTGATGCCAAATCCTACTGAATAATGCCTGGAGCGCTCTCTCTCTCTCTCTCTTTCTCACACGCACACACACACACACACACACACACACACAGTACTCAGGACTTGAGAGGCTTGTTAGCAGCCAAGCGAACAAAAAGCCGGACCACCCTCGGACATAAGCAGTGTAAGTGAGCTTATAAGCTCAGTGTGGGATCACGCTAGCACGTCCCAGCTCGTAGTTATAGGACAGGTTAGGGCCAGCATTACAGCTTTAGCTTTCAATCTTTTCAGCCGCCACTTTGCTTTCCTTTCAGCTTAAGACTCAAATATTGAATACGATTCTGAGGGTTTAGGAAAGCGGAGATGATGTGAAAAAGTGAGTTTCATGAAACTTTACGAGTTGCACTATGTTACACAATGAGTTACACAATGCACTGCAGTGACGAACAAGCTTCAAATTTGCTGCAACATCCCTGCGCTCCAAGGCTCAATCAAAAACCCAGCACACTCCAGTCCCTTAGAAAGGAAGTCTGATGTTTGATACAGAAGCATTATGATTGTATCTGAAACCTCACCTGGTAGACACGGAGTATTTCTCCTCCTGGTGGATGCAGGGAACTCCTGCTACAGAGATGCTCTTGATATCATCCTTGTGAATTCCTAAATTAGAACCTGTAATGGTGACCGAGATGCCTCCCTTCAGCGGACTGTAGCTTGGACTTATCTAGAAGGAAATGAAGACAAATGGAGCATTAGTACAGTAATTTCCTACCACTATCAGTCCTACACTTAACTTTGTACTTTACACTACAGGGCAAATAAAAGCTAATGTCGTAGCACTGAACTACACTAAAGAGCAATTTGTCTGTTATACTGTTGCGACTATAGACTACAAGGTCAAGGTTTGCCAAAACGATCTTTTTGGCCAATACAACATGAAAAAAGTGGCTTTAAAAATTGAGCTAATAATAAGCTAAGCTGATAACCTGATTTGGGGTTTTACTATTTATACCATCTATGTTATTGGTACACAGTATTGCACTGGAACTCACCGCTGTGATCACAGGGTCGGGGCATTCCTGCTCCTCATCGCTGGGACACAGTTTATGAAACACACAGGAGCGTGACCGAGCACACCATACACAATTGAACTTGAAATCCGTGTTCTTACACAAACTGCAGTCCTCCCGGCCCAATGAACAGTTATACAGTGTTACTACAGAAAAAAAACAACAACACAGACAAACTTATTCATTATCGTACAATAGCACTTACCATAAGATAAATACCACCAATTATAGCCAAAAAATATGTACCATTTAGTGTGCTGTCAATCTTCTTCTCAGTGTGCTTGTCTTTAATGTGGAACAGGATGCTGGTCTCCTGAGACTTGTCATACGAAAACTAGAAAAAACAACAAACATGGTCATTTATTTATTGAGAAAAATGATCCAATATTACCTACCTGTGAGTGGCAAAAGTATGACAACCTCTAGGATGAGCTCATAATTTAAAGGTGAAATTAGACTCGGGTGTTTTTCGATCAATGGGATGACCAGGAGTTGTGTGGGCGTCCTGTTTTATCTAAAGAATCAAAGTCTGATCTTCACAATGCATGTTTGTGGAAATGTATCATGGCATGACTGAGGACCACAGAAAAAGAGTTGTTGATGCGCATCAAGCTTTAAAAGGTTACAGAACCATCTAGGGTTAACCACCAGTCCACAGTCAGAAAGAGGGAGGAAATTAAAGACCATTGTTACCCTCTCCAGGAGTGGTCAACCAACAAAGATCACTCCAAGAGCAAGCTGTGCAATAGTCTGCGAGGTCTCAAAGGATCCATAAGCAGCTAAAGACCTCTCTCCCGTTGGCTAATGTTAATGTTCATGAGTCCGCCATCAGGAGAACACTGAACAACAGTGGTGTGCGTGGCAGGGTCGCAAGGAGAAAGCCATTGATCTCTGGGGTCTGTGGTAGATCAGTGGTTAAGACACTGGCCTAGTGATCGGAAGGTCGTGAGTTCAAATCCCAGCACTGCCAAGCTGCTATTGCTGGGCACTTGAGCAAGGCCCTTAACCTTCACTGCTCACTTGTATAAAAATAAGATGTATGTAAGTCGCTCTGGATAAGGGCGTCTGCCAAATGATATAAATGTAAATCTCTGAAATAAACACTGCTACCCATTTACGGTTTTCTAAAGATCACGTGGACAAGCCAGAAGGTTACTGGAAAAATTCTGTGGATGGATGAGACCAAAAGAGAACTTTTTAGTTCCAATGAGAACGTTTCTGGAGAAAGGAAAACACTGCATTCCAGCACAAGAACCTCATATACTTCGTTTTCTGGGCTGTATGTCACTATACAGTTACGTACATTTGAACAGTCGACTTTTTTTATATCTGTAGGCACTCTACTTTTCACAAACTCCCCCTCCTTGGGAGTGCATCTGCAGCGAGTCAAACAGAGCTGAAGAGAATCGATGCTCCAGGCCTGTTCTCGTGGTGCGCTGCTACACGCCGCTTCCCTGCCACACTCGGAGATGTTGAAAGTCAGAGAGTCATTTGATGCGAGGAGCTGTGAAATAAGCTCCGCTTTAACCAACAGGGGGTGCAGTGATTCAAAAGTCATGCTTTTACTACAATGGAGGCATGTCCTTCACTACTGAGTCCAGATCAGTTTAACAGTTTTTACTTTACTTCAGCTAAGCAGGTGAAACCAACAACTCTTTTGACCTAAATCAGCCACCGGTTTGTCTTTCAGGGAGCTTTCACATCTTTTAGTCTGGTTACTGAATCTGAAATTGATACTTTTGGTTCATCTTTAGTTTGGTTTGTTTTCTCTCTGCACAAAATTGAACAAGTCAAAAAGGGGATTAAAAAAAACATAAAAACGTCGGCTGAGGGACGTGTAGGGCTGAAAACACGTGTATTAAACTCCTCTGTATATTGGGTAGAAATATGACAAGAGAACATAAACAAATCTTTGCCATGAGTGTGTAAAAATCATTCTCATCCAAGCATGAAGAACACAGAGATAATTATAGAAATTACTGTTTTGTGTCTGTCACACACACTGTTTAGTTTCTCTGTTTGTAAGTCTAAATCTCCAGAATGCGTCACATTTCCGCAGCTCTGTCCTTTGGCTCAGTTTCTAGCTTATAGCTCAGCTCAGGTTTTTATAGAAAAACATCATCCACAACCCGAATCACATGGCATGCTTGCGTCACTTTGGGCCAATTCAGGACAGAATTGCTTTCTCACTGAATCGAACCTGTGCCGAGCGGGCGGTGTAACATACTCGGAGGAAAGCGCTATCTGCACCCTTCCACATGGCCGTGATTGACAGGGGAGAGGGAGTATGCCTCTCACACCCAGAGACATATTTTCTTTCAGGGATTTTCAAAATTCAGCATGAGTTATATAATTCTTAACACAATTACCAAGGTGACCTGCCCAAGGTTAAACTCTCCCCTGAAGTCAGCTAGGCCTGGCTCCAGCTTCCCTACGACCCTCCTAAATGGTAGAGATAATGGATAAACTGATGGATTTTAAGTAAATCTAAGCTCCTTATCCTGTTCCGTCTTTGTACAGTTCTAACTTCCTGGCAACCAGGTTTTGGCCTGAAATATCCTGACACGATGCCATCGATCGTCACAGGATCCCCGTGTTCTCTGGCTTTGTTCATGATGACTTTGTTTGCAACATTTATTCCAAATGCATATGTTTTATTTACCAGAGCAGACTATAATTTAGAGAAAGACGTCCTTCTTAGTATGGGTTTTTTTTTTTTTTTTAAATCTCGGAAAGTAATTTCCCCAACAGTACGAAATTTTCAGTGTGTGTAATTTTATACAATCATTGTGCGTTATTATATAATGACAGACCATTTCATGAGCTCATTTAGAAAAAAAATTGGAAGCGTTCAGGTTTTTAGCTGATGAAGAGGCAAAACTGGGTAACTTTTGGCAATAATAATAATAATAATTCAAACTTCAGTTTGAGTTAAGAGAATCATAATATATTCAGAGCTCCTGTGGGTCAAACTGAGTAGAGCCACTCTGACAGAATAATGATATCCCTGGAGTAGAGGACCTAAGTGACAGCCAGCTAGAATACTAATGACCAGAACAATCAATCACAGGTTTACTTCAACCGTATTGCCTACATATACAGTGGCACATACTGATAATTGGTGTGTGGGGGGGAGGCATTTAATAATGTAATTACAAGTGTGTGTGTGAGTGAGAGAGAGAGAGAGAGAGAGAGAGAGAGAGAGAGAGAGAGAGATCAGTCGCGAGCTCAGTTTTACTCACCATGTATCCACTGAAAGAGAAAAATGGACCCTCTTCAGTTTTCACTTCATCTTCAAACTGTTTCATTAGTTCTGTACCAATGGTAAACTCTCTGCCCTGCAACAGCAACAGTACACAGCAATTACTGAATTAATACTGCATGCGGAGTGTGCGAGTGTGTGCGAGAGTACTGATAGCACCTGTTTACACCGCCAGCTTCAATACCACACATCTAATACTGAGCTGATGAATTACTTAGTTTTCAACACGGAGATAAGCAGCAGCAGATATGTCGTAGGTGTTCAGTGGGGCTGTAGAAGGCCGTGGTATATAATTAACATCATTTCCATCCTCATTAAACACTTCAGTGAACCTTTGTGGCCTGTGGGTTGGGGCGGAGTCATGGTGGGGGTGGAGTCATGGTGGAAGAGACCACTCCTATCACGATTGAAATGTTTCATTCAATAATTACCAGCTCTAAGACAGAGGTACTCATACTGTACATGTAGTTGTGTGTGTGTTTGTTTGGGGGGACATGTTTTTATACCCTTTTGAGGACCAAATGTCCTCACAAGGATAGTACGATCTGCCAGTTTTTATCCTTGTGGGGACATCTGGTTGTTGGTATTTTTTTAAAACAAAAATAAGCAAAAATAACAAAGCCAAAAAGTTTCCTATTTTTACTGAGGTTAAGGTTAGCGTAGGTTTAGGCATAGCATTAATTAGCTGCATTAATAATTATGGAAGGTTCTCACAAGGATAGTATGATAGACGTGTGTGTGTGTGTGTGTCTGTGTCTGTGTGTGTTACGGGAGAGATGAAAAATACCAGAGAAGAAATATATAATAAACCACCGTTTCAGACCTGCCACCCTTCACACATTTGAGTAGGAGCTAAGCATGTTAACAGCAGAACACAAAAATATTCTTCTTATTTACTTCCCTGATAAAAACGTAAGATGATCCAATCGACATGTGAATCCGGAATGATCGATGCTTGAAAGATGCGCTGATGTTGCGCTCTCGTTTTCTGTCACGGTACAAAATTTTTTTTTTAAGTTTGTTGTCAACGTGAAATAAAATCTATCAAATCGTGTCTGACATAACTTTCATTAAATACGTTTATTTATGGCTAGCATTAGCTTCTATATTTATGAGGCATGTCACGGGAACATTTCATACAGAAATAAAATATTAACCAAAAGGACCCAGCATGCATGCTTTTCCCTGAAAGAGAAAAATTACAACTATAAAAAAAGAAAATTAAATCGGCCTACAATGAAGCATTGAATCTAACACTTTACAAATAATTTTGATGCTGATTATAATTGTACGGTGATTTAAAACGCTGTTTGTTCGCTTTGCTCTCCTGCACTACAGTCACACCATCTACTCCTCAGAGTATTTGTGTGTGTGTACAGGGTGCTTTATGGGAGCTCATTTGCAAGGGGAAGCAGAAAATGTGGTTCGGTCTTTCAGCTCCATTAAACACATCCTACCAATAAAAACGTGTCTAACTGTAAGAAAGTGCATCGCAAAAAAAGAAAAAAGAAAAAGACATCTTAGCAGGTTATAATATCTTACACGTCTTCTAAAAGATCTAGCATTTCCTGTTAGGAGATTATTACATTAATAAAGTCGGAAAAGAACCGACTTATTCCAAAAGTACAGGAGATAATTTGCCCAAGCCATTTTCTCCTCAAATTCAGTTTCAGTTTTTTGCAACGTGTTAAGAACTATATATTTATACTCACTGCACAGCTTCATTGACAAAAACATGCCGAAGTTAAAAGAATCAAAAGCTTTATTTGTTATAACTTTAAAAACTTGTTTAAGTACTCAAGCCTATAAAATGCTTCCTGCACAGAAAAGTCTGTAACGTTGCGGCGAATTAAAATTCATTTATAGTAAATGTTTATTAAATCACATTAAAACACAACTCCAAAAGATTAATGGCTTCGGGTACCTGACTTTTATATTTCACTCTTGATGAATAATTCTGCTCTTAATGTCTTAAAGTTCAGGTTTTTAATATTTCCATAATAATTATTTATCTTTGTGGTGCAGGCGGCGTGACTGCGGTTCTCCTGCGACGGTCCGAAACGCTGACCTCTCTCCATCATTGTGCTGTGTTATAAGACCATGGCTTTTTTTTAAATTATTATTATTACTCAACTTTTTTTTATCAACTTTAAGTTTTTTTTTTTAAAATACCTCTGCATTAGATCAGTATTTTGACTCAAAATGACTGGCTGTTCTTTGACTTATTGTGAGATCGGAGATGCTTTTCTGCTCACCGTGGTTGTAAATGGTGGTCATCTGAGTTTCCGTAGCCTTCCTCTGACCACTCTCATCGACAAGATGTTTCCGGCCACAGAACTGACGCTCCCTGGATGCTTTTTGTTTTACGTGTCGCTGCGTGTAAACTCTATGCTCTGTGTGAGATCAACAGTTTTTGAAATACTCAAACCAGCTCATCTGGCACCGGCAACCAGGCCAAGGTCAATTTTTTCCTCGTTCTGAAAACATTTGACTGCAGTGCCGGACCTGTGTGCATGATTTGATGCATTGTGCTCCTTCCATAGGATTGGGTGATTAGATAAGGGCATGAATACGCAGGGTTACAGGTGTTCCGTTTAAACTGAGGAAAGGCGTTTGTCACATTCAGGAATAACTAGAAGTCGCAGCTCACCTTGTAGGGTTCCAGATTTACTCCTTCAAAACTGATGCGAGTCCTATATCCCACTGGAATGAGGATGGGATCTGGGTTTTCAAAGCGTGGGCATTTCTTTGTCTGAAACACACACACACATACCTTAATTATGCAATTTTTGCCGTTCCCTGTATGGCTACGTAAACAACCTCAACAAAGTATTTCAAAACATTCACGTCTATTAATGTATTCCAACTTCCAGTCTGTTTATACCTATATCAAACATCCAAATAATTCATGTGTTTTCCTTCGAGCTTCGAAAAAAAAAAGTTTTCCTGATCTATCACGCTTTATTATGCATGCGTATCTCTTCCATTTATAACTACACCTTGGCCTTGTGACATAATCTGATCATTCGATGCACAGTAATCAATCTCTGGATGCTAACAGTTACCCTGTGCAGATAAATGATTAAATGGGGTTTAGTAGTTTTCATACCTGTCTGTGTTTGATAATATTTGGCCCTGTTTCAGCATCATTCATATCCGAGCACGTGTGATCTGCAGTACTCCACTGACACGCCCACGGTCTGCTCACACACGCTATACATCTAGGAGTGAAGCACAGAACAGCGAATAAAACGCCCAGACAGAATGAGAATGAAGCATTAACGCCAGTGCTCCGCAATTAAGTTTTTTTCACCAGTGTGTACATTTAGAGCAGAACACGCATCTTTTCAATTCCTAGGAAACAAAAATCATTCGTCAGATACAGTCCAGGGTGCTTAAAAAACGAAACAAATGGAAAAGTATAAGGGAAAAAAACAAACAAAAAAAAACAACTAAAGACTGACTTTTGCTTTTGATGAATGAATAGGAAACTAAAGCAATTTCCTGTTCCTGGTATGGAGGTGGAAGAAAGAAAAAAAGGAGCAAATTCAATTCCAGCATCATTCATGCATGACGATTTATGAGTAAAAGCTGGGCTTATTCGTATGGATGCTGGTATTCATTATGCACACGTGCGTTTTGTAACTCGGTGTCAGCACAAAACAACGACACACTCGCTGACACAGGGAGAAGAGAGAAGAAGCGCTCACGGAGTGTTTTCTGCTTTGCGCACTGCTGCTGAACAGTCGTAGAACTCGTAGTCGCGGGAGGCCACCTCCACGCTGTCGTTCAGGAAGATCCTCACCGGCACTGCGACCGAATCTCCACACAGGGACAGAGAGGAGAGATATCTCAGTATGCTCACTACAGCAAACAGTGAAGTTTGTGAACTTTCTGATACTTGTGCATGACAATACTGTATATATATATATATATATATACACACTACCAGTCAAAAGTTTGCACACACCTACTCTTTTTCATAGGTTTTTCTTTCTTTTTTTTGCTTTCTACGTTGTAAAACATTACTGAATACATCAA
>JAQMYM010000012.1:18546141-18569071 GCA_030014255.1 Parauchenoglanis ngamensis | reverse complement strand
ACTATAGTTGTTCTATAGGGCTGTTTACTGTATTTTTATCATTTACTATTTACTGTTGCTCTCAAATGCATTAAGAATTAAAGAAATTCCACTAATAACCTTTTATGTCAACAACCGCTCAACTAAGTCTCTTTTAAAGTCATAAAAATAAAGAAGTAATTGAATTAGGAGGTGTGTCCAAACTTTTGACTGGTAGTGTATGTTGCCATTATTATCCATGTTATCATAAAAATCTTTATTAAAAATACCACTCGAGTCTACCTGCGCTGTGTGGAAGCAAATCTGTCTCAGCCTCTGAATTTCTGGCCCTGATTTTGTTTTCGCATTGCATTTATATGTGTATTTGTTTTTTTATTTCTATTTTTTGTCTTCAAATTTCTAGCACTGATTCTTTGCATAGAAATTTTGCATCAGCCTTTTTTTTTTTGCACAAAATTATGTATCTGCATTTTTTGCCTCTGAATTCAACTCATTTTCAATTCAAGTCATTTTCACTTTCATTTATCAATGTTCACAAATTATATAAAAAATTTCATTTAAAAAAAATTCTAAATCAGATCCCTGATTAAACATTCAGGATATGAAAAAAAAGCATTAATTTTTAATTTATTCTAATTAATTCACTAATTAATTTTTCACTTATTCTTTTATAAGATAATTTATCATATTTCTAGAAAGAAACAAAATGATCCGTCACTAGAGTAAGACAATTTAGAGTGTCTATATTATATTTAGTAAATATGTCTCGAAATAGGCTGAATGGTCTTATGTTTATGTAACAATTTAATAAAGTGAAATATCACAACTTTTCCTTTATTTCAGATATCTTCAGTTGCTACGATATCATTCTTTGTGTTTTGTGATGAACCCGAGGCCAAGGTAGCTTAGCAGTGGAATGAACACAAAAGCTCACACTTCCCGTGACCTTCCCGTGACGTTCATTACTCACATGTGTAAACAAAAGCACTGTGGAAGCTCTGCTCTGTTTTTCATACACGCTTTTCTACTACTGGCATTTCACGAGTTGTTTACATTGCCGGTGAGACTCCACTGTCAATCATTATACGATCTGACATGCCCACACAGGGCTGTATTCAGAGTTGCATGCGCCTAGCGAGGATTAAAATAAGACACACGACAAAACAAGCACCACCGTATTTCCTTAAGTCTGCATTTTATATTCCTTTTTTGTTCCAGGGTTAAAGGCAGGTGTTTGTGTTTTCAAGGCTGGAGTCTAGATGCTATTGAAAAACACTGCAGATTGTCTATCTGTCTGTCTTGCGACTATTCTGGAAGTAGGTGTGAACTACACGCGAGTGTTGGTACAGAAAGCCGTACCTGCGTGTAACTCTGAATACAAGAAATCTTCCCTGGGTATAAATTGAATAACTAAGTTTAAGAATATAACTAAGAATAACTAACTAAGAATACAGCTCACAGTTCAGACAAAAAGAGTTTGTGTAGCTTCTGTTGTAGTTAAGAACAGATATACTGTATTTTTCAGCCTACTATTAGTAAAAGCTAATTTAAAGCATCAATTATGGAGAATAATGGTTGATATTAGAACTCAACAGCCAAACAAATACACACCTTCCTTTACTGCTCCTTCAGAAGCTCCGCCCCCAAATTCATGCACACGAATTGCCAAGTTAGCGATACTAACAACGACACCCCCATCTCCCCCCTTGCCCTTGTCCTGTCCTGTGATTGGCCAGAATACGCCCCCTGTTACTGATTGGCTGGAATAGCGTTGCCTGGCTCGATCCGACGCACTTTCTTTGTTTCCTAGTTTACAGAGCCAGGGCTGTGAACGAGCACCGGATTTTTTCTTCAGTGCGCACACAGAATGCACAGCTAGCAGACCGTGAGGAGATATTTGCTGAAATTGAAAAAAAAGTGTATCAGATTACAATTGACGAATTGCACCTTTAATTAGAGATCTTTAGTATCACAAAGCTTTTTATTTAACATTGTGTTGACAGGGGCTTTAAACACCGCATTACCGTTTGCCAGGTCATGTTTCACGAGTACGGGTAGGCCATTCTTAATCTGAAAATAAACACCAGTATGCTGATACTAGGCCATTATTAAGTTAGGACATTCAGGTAATTCAACAGAAGAGTTAATTCAACCTGGCAACCCTGATCACCACTGTGCTCGTGATTTATACTGGTCTTAATTGGTTTAACGTGAAGAAACCCTGACACGTCCGTGGAAATATGTGCAAATCTTAAATATTAGGGAATTAGAATACATGTCAAGTTAAATTTACGTCGGAGACAGCATCTCCTTGCATGAATTTCACACGCCCTGTCACCACCACCTCCCCACTTCGGGTCATGTTGCCTCTTCTATATGGACATACCGCGATGGAAATAAAAGGACAGGCTTATTTATGAACAGGTTGCCAAGAATTGCATCACTATAAATGACATTATGACTGAGCAGAACACGGGCCCTAAAATATGACTCGAAAAATGAGCTGGGTTGGCCACAGGGGTGGCGTGGATGGTTTAGGGGTGGATGGGGTTTGCCAGGCCACCCCTTAACTCCACCCCTGTTGCCACTGAGAATGTGACAATACCTATTGTGACTCAGATACTGAAATCTCACTGTTTTTTCCTTTCAGTTAGCTAGACAACGAATAAAAAATAAAATCCACAAATTAATAAAACAAGACATTACAGATAATACGTCATTCAAATAATCACAGAGGAAATGTGCTCAAACAAACACTTTTTCAATTTTTCCAAGCCATCTTTTATAAACCAAGTGTTAATTAGTGTATATTCTGAGTTCTATTCTAGACTCTGTAATTTCCCGTTGCACATCGTTAGAGTGGTACCTTGGTGTGGAGGTGTAGGAGGAAGCCGATTAGGGGGAGGCAGGTTGCATCGGACCATCGAGTCCACCATGGTAGCTTTACTACTGGATGAACCGATTGTGCAGTGGATCCTGTCAAAGTCTCTGATGCCGGGCAGCGACGGGATATTGATCTCCACCTAACGTGGGACAAGTTTAGAAGTTAAATTTACTACATTTATATTCCAGTCAAATCAATGAAGAGCTTGTGGTCCGGCTTGTAGCGGACGAGAACGCAAATGTGAATACAGAAGATGTTTCCGAAAAGGAAAAGTCCGACGGACACTTGTTTCAAACAGGAGTATGGTGTCAGCATGGTGAATTATTCATTCATTCATTCATTCATTCATTCATTCTTCTGCAGTAACCACTGAATCCTGGTTAGGATGTGGTGAATCTCAGGAATACTGGGCTCAAGGTTTTTCATGGATGGAACTCACCATGCACACACACACACACATAAATACCCAGGAGCAATTACCCATAACCAATCCACCTATCTGTGGTAACAATACAGGGAGAACATGTGAAACTCAAGTAACCCAAATTCAAGATCCAACCATAATGATGAAATTTTCAGAGCTCTTGTATAGGCTCAAAATGACATTCAGTGTGAAAAACTGTGGACCGTGTCAGATTGAAATGTCATATGTCTTCATCCAAGCACATAAGTGTTAAAACTAAATCCCACCTATTATAAAAAGGCTAATAAATGAACACTGCATATATATTATTTACTCTATGGATGCAGCACCTCATTAATCAGTTTTTAAAGGTACTCAAACTAAGTTGGATGAAACCAACACTGATTTGTTGCACATATTATGTGCAAAGGAAGAATGCGGCGGATTCTGCTATAGACAAGCCAGAAATTACATTTCAGCCATTGCTTAAATGAGGATTCTCTGCCTGATTTGCCAAATGCACTTGAAATTAAGAGTTATCTATGTGGTAATAAGTTGTTCAAAAAAACAAACAAACAAAAAATCCCCAGCTTGCGCCGTACAAGCAACAGGGAAAAAAATGCAGATAAATGCATCTGCAAATACATGTAATAAAGCTTACTATAATATAGGCGTATAACTGAAGGTTATAGGAATAAATATAAACTATGCTCTAGGCTTATTTCCACTTAACTAAACTGCAATAATATAAAACGATAAAGTCTTTGTCTGTGGCCGCAATAATAAAGTACAAACAATAAGTACTGAGTAAACACAATACTTATTGTTCTGCTAACTCAGATTAGAAAGCTGCATTCGCATGCATTACATTCATCCTGTACGTTCGCCATATGGCTTTATTGTGCAGCGGCATGGCAGTCGCAGTGGATCAGCACGCTCAGCTTTTATAATGATTTTTTGAGAAAGGAAGTTTAAAAATAAGTGTGGTAATTACGTCTCTGACACCTGCACAGTTACCTGCTGGGATCTCTTGCAGCTGAGGTTGGGAGGATGGAAGGAAACTATTTTAACGCACTGCTGTCTGGGGCTCCACAGCCACCCATTCTTCTCTTCAGCTCGACTGCACTCCGACCTCCTGGTACACCTACAGCACGGGGAAAGAACGCACAGATCTCAGTCTACAAGTCACCATGGAAATTTGAGTTTATACAATCACTACCTAGCTCAACGGTCAAGCTCATGCATCACATCCGCAGATATCGTATTAATGCGATAATAAAAGACGCACTAACGGGCATATCACCTGGCAATGTGCATAAGAGATTAGGCTGCTTTTTGCAATCTTTCGTAAAAATAATACGCTTTCACTTTGCTCCATTTTCAGTTTTACTCTGGCCCTACTCATCAACCACTTTTGAGAACATGTTACTTATTAAAAGATATTTGCTATTAAAGATATTAATGGATACTTCCATTTCTTTGCCTTAAGAAGCTCTTGGTTTGCTTTCTCAGTATGTTTTGGGTCATTATCCATCTGTAGTGTGAAGCACTGTGAAACTATCAGTTTTCTGGCAGCATCTAATCTGACCTTTATGGGTGTTACTAGTGGTTTTGATGTAAACCCTCTGTATTTACATTCATGAAGGTGTCTCTTGATTGTAGACTTTGACAATAATAGGTCTACCTCCTCGAGAGTGTTCTTGACTTGGCTAAATGTTGTGAAGGGTTTTTCTTTAAGAAAGGAGTTCTGCAATCATCCACTTTAGTTGTCTTCCGTTGTCTTCCTTCACTTGCATCAACACTTCTTTGGACCACATATTCAGTGAACAGCTTCCAACTTCAAATTCAAGACTTAGAATCCATTCTGGAACTTTTATCTCCTTAATCGGGCATGGATCTTTGAGGAAACAGGCCATAACTAGCCATGAAACCGCTTATCAATCAATCGTCCAATTTCTTTTGAGTCTGTGAAAATGGAGGGACGGAACGCCTGTGATTCCTAAAAGCTTAATGCAATATTTTGGTTAAATGCCTTGAATTGAAGCTAAAAGAATACACTTCAATCACATCTTCACTGCTTCATTTCAAATCCATGGTGGTCTACAGAGGCAAAATCATTAAAACTGTGTCACTGTCCAAATACTTATAGAACTGATTATATGTATTTTTATTCATTTGTCATTTTTGTAGCCAAAATGACTTGAACTAAGACAGGATACGGTCTGAGCAGTTAAGGGATTAGATTAAGGGTCAGGCTCAAGACTCCAGAGCTGTCGTTCTGACAGTCGAGGGATTTGAAAGCACAACCTTTGGGTTACTAAGACAGAGCGTTAACCACAGAGCCACTGCTGCGTTCATATTATGTCAAAACAGGCTTTTCACAGGTTTTTTTTCAGAATATATAGAGTATTAAAAATGCCCAGTATTATACGATCTTTAGATTTAAGTCTTGATCTAAGAGCAGATCTACTGTACATCATCCATGACATGTATCCATGTTTATCCACCTGGCTATTTTTCCGATTTATGTCTGGGCAGCATAAAGGCCTTTGCATTAGACATGACATTTAATCATGAACAGAGATGATCGATAATCCTCACCTGCCCTCCAGGACACACCAGCCACAGTAGGGGTCTTTCTGGGACACGCAAGACTTGCAGTCAGTCTTCTGGTGGCACGATTGCACTGGCACCTTAGTGATCTATATACCCGGTAAGAAACGGTGAGAAAAAGGGACTTATTCTAAGCTAAGCCTCTTTCTTTGGATATCATTATAAAACTATACCTGCCACATTAGACGGCAGTGTACATAAAAAAAAAAGACATTAGTGCACATTTCTGCAACATCAAACATCACCTACAGGCAAAAAAATGAACTCCTTCACAAACACAAACAGACTTAATGCCTTGATAAATGACTTCAGTGCAGGCACCTTTTTCTCCGTAGTGATGTATATGTGACTCTGGGTCTTGTCGAGGAAAAGATTCTTGTTCACGTGCTCACCCATGGTGTCCCCAGGAACCCTGTTGTACACCTCTGGTTTGCTTGACAAATGAACCTGCGTGGGTGGAGAACAATAGACATGGAGCAGGTCGCAATTATACAGTGCAGCATGGGACAAGAGAAATCCGTCAACCTGTAGCCAAAACCCACACAGAGCGTCTCACGTATTTGAGACATACCTGACACAATGTCATCCCTAAACGAATAGTCTACAGGCCAGTTAATGACCAGAAACTCCAGGATCCTGCTCTAAAACACCAAAAATAGCCTCCTGTACTTCTCGTTCTGAGTCGTGCTATCAGTGCAGCCGGGCTGTGTGAAAGCAAGGCACCACGTTTTTCAATAGTCTTCTCCCTCCTGTTTAATCTGACAGAGATCCAACCCTAATGAAGAATCCATGTAGGAGGCTTCTCTACATTACCGAAAGTAGCGGCTGAATGTGAAGACTGACTCATGATCTAAAAACAATTCTCCTCCATCTATAGTCACAGGGAAGGGGGCATGCAATGTAAGTCAATATCTTTTTTATCCAAGACAACCTGAAGGTGTCTTATATGCACCATTTCATATTTCTGGCATTGCAAAATTATTGGATAATATGTCGCGTTCCATGAAAACAGATGATTTTGGCAGGCAATTTTTTCAACTTCTGAAATTTCTGGCAGTATAAAAAAAGAAGTCCTCGGTTTGTATCCATTTCTCTTTTCCATTGCATAAGAAAAACTTCCTAAATCCTTCTTATCTCTAGCATCTGCGAATGCTTGAAACACTGTTGTCACTTTTCTTTCCATATTTCACCTTTTTATATAACCAGTTAAGCTCCACTCGCATTCAAACCCACGACATGCATTCTAGCCAAGCTACGTCTCCAAAAGCACCATCGCTTCTAACTTTTTTTTTCCAGCTTCAGCTCCGTAACACCTACCTTCAATACCTCTCCCATGGTGTTCCCTACAAAGGCAATAGTGTGGTCATTTTCCACAGCAATAGCCACGGCAGTCAGATGACCTCGAGCCTGTTTGGTGAAGAATGGTTCTGCCTGCAGGGCGAACTCTGGCCTGCTAGCCAGCGGAGAGCGGAGGAACTCTGCTCCACACCTGTTTTGGTCCACGATTTCCTTCTACAATGGAGCAAAATTCAAAGATTAAGAAAACCTGAAGGCAGGACAATCATTATATCATTACTATAGGAATGATTCAAAAAGTATATCTGTATCTAAACCCAAAGTGGGCTTGCCTAAACCCCAAGGTTTTTTTTTTTCTTTGAATAAAATATGAACAGTTCCATTATTGTAGGAAATAAAAAATGACTAGAAGAAAACCAGAGACAGCACTGTCGGAGCATGGTCTGTAAATTCTGGCTCTGACAGTTCCTTAACCTCAGCTCCATCACTCAAGAGTTATGCGTAGGACTGTTTTTAATCCTGCTCTCTTGGTTATTATTTTTGCTTGGGCATGCATGCAAAATTTTCCGAATGAATTTAACTGCTTCCACTTCCGAAAAAAAAAATACATAAACAAATTAGCAGCCTAAACTACTGCGACTCTAGACGGTTACTAAAGACAGTTGCACATCTATGTTAATGAATGTAGTCTTTATTTGAGCTTCAGATCTATAAACCTTGCTTGCTCCCTCACGAAACATCCCACTCGTGACGCTTTTAGTGCATTCTGCACCAGTCCTGATGCACACCTATAGTCTGAACCAGACACCCGGTGAATCATTCTGCCAATCTTTCTAAAAAAATTTGCATTTGTATTCGCTAAGAACCGTTACGTAGATCCACTTAGCCCCAATATAACACACCAATTAATTCTAATTCTGAAATGAACACTGAGGACTAGCATTTATAAAGCCATTCAAGATTGAAATGGGAACTCTAGAGGGTGTGAATAGATGCCCAGGCCCAACCCCATTGTCCAAGTCATCGCTGTAGTACTTACGCTGTGGCGATGGGCACACGGATTGCCTGTACTGGATATGTAAGGGCTGTACACAGCTGGTCTTCCTCCAATCTTCCCGTAGTCAGTGTAGCAGGCACTGAGGATGTCCTCCACCCTCTCGTTAATGCGCTTTAATGGATACATGCAAAGAGCCGAGTCTGTTGCGTTCTCCCCATCTGGAGTGGCCACGATAAACAGCACTTTATCCCAGACCGTAATGGTTCCATATGAGCCGGAATCCAGCATGGCACGAGCTAGCTCCTTTCCTGGCTCGGTCACGTATGCAGCCTGGACTTTATTATAGTAGATGCCATTTGCGCTGCAGTTTAGCTGCAGCTCGGTGTAGGAGTAATAACCTTCGTCCTTCTCACACAGACGGGACACGAAGGTGAAGTTCTTGTTGTCAGTCCCGCCCTGAGTGCGTGAGAAGAGGAAATACACAAAGCCGGAGTCCTTAAAGACGAAGCGGAATTGGTGCTGGTACTTGGGTGCGAAGGGTATGGCCTGGACCGCAGAGGCCTCCACGATGCTCTCGAACACGACCCACTCCTTGTAGTTCTCCAAGATGCGCGTGGTGATGAGCTTTGGGTTGTCCTCCTGGCTGCCGTAGCCCTTCCCAACCAAAAAGACGTTGAATGACTTCTTCTCCGGGTCGTCTTTGAACTGGAACTTGGCCATGATCCCGACGACCGAGACGCTGTCCTCGATGCTGGCAGCATATGTCCTCTCTCCTTTACTGTCGCTGTAGTAGATCTGCTGATTCACGTTGCTGAGGTTCAGCAGGGAGCAGATTCCTCTGTACACGCTCCCACATGCAATCAGAGATCCGTTCGCAGAGTGCACCAAAAGGAGCTTATTGACGTTGTTCGTGTCTTTTAGGTCCGCGGACATGCACGTGGAGGTGGACACGGGGGGAGTGCAGCTGCGAGCATCCTTCTTAGGCCCCGTCTCCACTTTAGCTTCCAGCTTCAGGAAAGCGTCCAGCTGGTAAATGGCATTGACTGCACCCAGGTACACTCGGCCCGTCGCAGCGTCCTGGGCTACATTGTTGATGTGCGTGAATGTGGAAAACTCCAAAACTGTCCCCTTACAGGAAAACGAGGAGACACACACCAAGAACAGGACCATCTGCACCCAATCTCCCATCTCTGCAAGAAACAAATGAAATAGGATTTTTTTGTCAGGAGAGAAACAGCACAGACACCTTCGTGGAGGGAAATAAACTGTTTTTATGAATCACAGTTGGTTAATAAAAGATGGCCACAAGTTTACGTAGCTGTCGATCAGAACTTCTGGATTTTAATGGCTCCATTTGCGCTACAAGTTGAGATAAGAGATCCGAGATGCATATTTAGAATATTAAGACCTAGATTGCCTATCTGAGTTGAACACAAATTGAAAGTCTACAGTCACTATCCCCAATCTCTCTCTCTCTCTCTCTCGCTCTTGCTCTCAGAGGACATTAATCTTAGTTTGGTCACAGCTGCTCAAGCACAGTCAATCATCTGTTGCTTATCTCATTACAAATAAATGACAACAAGACAATCCAACTCACAGAGACACTCAAACACCGCAAACCCACACACCACTGAGAAGACACACACGCTGTGACACCCACAAAACCTGTTTACTTTCACACGCACACACGTACACACGTTCATCCTTTCAAGAAATCCACAGGTGCTGCAGTCAGTGCAGCGTTTAGTGGTGCCTTTGTTTTTCATTCCAGTCACACAATTAGACCTACAGGCACACGGGCACACGTGTCAAACCGAAAATCCTGATGAAGCTCCCACATGGCTGAGCATGGATGGATGTTCTGTTACGTTAACCTGTCTTTCCCTGCAGCTCCGATCACGTGCACAGCTCATTATCCATTCACCCCTAGGGCTCTGTTAATTTCAGCCACACACTCATTTCCATAAAAAGCTCCTGTCCCTCTATTGCCCCACTTTATTCGGCAATTTTTTTCCCCCTCCCCTTCTGAGAATGAAGCTCATTTATTTCGAATTCCATTTCTCCAGGTAAACGTGCCTGCCCTTTTTAATTCATACCCTTAAACAATTTGAAACAATGCATGAGTGTGGGATTGGGAGCAGCAATATAAACTAGCATGGGTAGTCTGTCCTCTTTGCAGAATTAAAATACCATGTTTCATGTTATTTTTTTTTATATGTATGTATGTATTCACTATGTACAGCATGTAATAGTGAAACATGAATTCAGTTCATGGTCATGTCTACAGGTCTGGTGAGTACAAAAATAATGTAATACTCAAAGATGCAACAGATAATGTTTCCCTGCTGTACGTCCGTCAAGTCCACATGACGTGTAGTCACAAATCGGAAAACACAGGTATCATTCCAGCGTGCACCTATAATCACACTTCATAGCCACCGTGTCAGGAAAAGCTAAAGAAAGACAAGACACGAATTGCTTGGGTCAGGGTTACTTACAGTGACGCACAGGGATACAGAATGTATTAATTAGGCCTACACATGAATCTAGGAACACCAGAAAGTTTGAATCGAGCTTGACTTAAAATCATGACAACCGGCACCTTACACAAAGGACATTGTACGGATGGATCTCTGAAAAGACTTCATTCAAGAATCGCACGTGTGCCTTCTCTTAGGAGTTCCCTGACACTTGTGTTGAGTTGCTAACGCTACATTAAAAATGCACACGGCCGTTAATCCATCAGTTCTCTCAGACACGCAGACAGAAGGAGGAAAACGCAGCAGCCCGTTCCAATAAGCTAAATAACAAAAATGTAGTCAATGACCAGAAGCTAATTGGTTGAGGGCTTGAATTGAGTGGCTAAGTGTGCAATGAAGATGAGCTGTACTGAGATTAAGCTGCAGTGAACGAAATTGAAGTGACTCAGGATTGTAGTCATCACCTTGGTACTGATTTGCCAAAATGTCCTAATTTCCATAAATGACTTTTTTTCCTAAACACCGCACAAGTGAGCAAAACTAATGCAAGGAAAATGTATTTTCTCCCCTTATAATACAACATTCCTGTTGCGAAGTCTGATAAAAGACAAAACGTCTCTTTATTAAAACATGTACCACGGAAGTTTCCCCTGACTGAAACTTCAGGGAAAGAGAGAGAGAGAGCACCTCGTGATTAAAGCTACAAAAATTCATCTCCGCTCTGCTACTGTACTGAGGGTACTTCAAAGAATAATTTGCTTATTCATGCGGAGCACTCATTCGCTCAACAAAATATGCTGCTATACAAATTTCTCTCAGATGTCGAGCTGGGGGGTCACCGGAACGCTACGAAGAATAAAAATCCTAAACGTTTCTTGTTTTTTTTCCTCGCGCGGTGATGCTCCCCAAAAGCTTTTGCACTCTTTTCATCACTCCTCCACACTCTTAATCTAAGAGGCAGGAGCTTCATGCCATCAAAATGGGAAGCAGAAGCACGACGACACGACGGAACAAGTGTCACGCCAGAGCTTTACACTTTCCAATCACAATCCAGTGACACTGAGTCGTGTCAGTCACATTTCTCATTTCTCAACCAGGGGTCTGGTACTGCAGCAGGTGTTTGGCACTGTGATGGAAAAATGTGCGGTGTAACATGTGGAAGGATTTGTAGGAACTGGTATATTTCACGTTATTCAGAAACAGCCTTTTATTTAAGTATATTTAAATTTATTTATTTATTAAGTAAAATACATAAAAGTACAATATTAATAAAAACAACGGGCTTAACTGATCAGTCTTTTGATAAAGTTGTGTAAAATCTGTCAGATTTACGCTGATTTGCTTCGCACTTTCTTGCGTACGTTGATGACTGTAAAACACCAGTAAAGCGTGAAGCGCATGCCCAACACAGCTCATTTGCATTTAGTGATGCCCACAATGCTCCATAAAAGGGAAAGCTCACAGAGAGCTGAAGGTGTGAAATGACAAAAAGAGACAGAAACAGAAGTTATGCAGACTCTTGCCTACATTCAAATCAACTCAATTCAGTTTTATTTGTATAGCTCAGAGGTTAAGACATTGGACTAGTGATCAGAAGGTCGTGAGTTCAAATCCCAGCACCGCCAAACTGCCACTGCTAGGCACTTGAGCAAGGCCTTAACCTTCACTGCTCACTTGTATAAAATAAGATGTATGTAAGTCACTCTGGATAGGGGTGTCTGCCAAATGACATAAATGTAAATGTTGTATATATATCTCTATATATCCCTAACGAGGAAGCCTGTGCAATGAACAATTAATAATTACATTAATAAAAACAAGTAGAACTCGCCACCAAGTCTAGTCTTCCTTGTCAAGCCTGAAATAACCTTCAAATATTTTTACTGAAGAAAAACTATGTCAGACATTTGACCTTGCTGTGAACTTGTTTGGCTCAATTCCAGTTCATCTACTGGTTACGCCGATAATTCCACATGAATCCTACAAACATTCAACCCCTCGTTATGTATCGTGCTAACAAGAACCTTGGACGGAAAGGCAGACAACCTGAAAACAAAACGTCTATCACCAATCTAGTGGTGGAGGCTTAAAAAATATACACGTATAGCAGCGGACCCACGGCTGAAAAAAATTAATTACAGATAAGGTTAATTAGGTGTGAATTAAGTGAGGTTTGACATGAAAACTTAGAAAAAAGATATCTACAGGTGATCACGAACACCAGAAACTGCTATGTTTAATAGTCCCAGTGACTGCTGGCCAGAAGTCTCTCGGTCCAACACACGCCCTCCCTGATGCCGTGCTGGAAAAGCAGAAGGGCATGTGGTGTAAAGAAGCCTGATGTATTCAGTAAGAACTCAACGTTGAGACAAAGCACACCAGGGAGTATACAGCACACGGCAGATTGAGACATACCAGATTGGTCACTTATCAATCACTTAGTCCTGGCTCTACAGTACTGCACGCTCGAGCCATTGGAGCCCATCGGCTTTTCTTTAACACAGCAGCATTTCTTTTCTCTTAGTAGAATTATCAGTCTTATTTGGATGTACAATTGAATTACATAAAGCTATTCAAACTTTACAGTGTAAATATTGCAAAAATGACAAAAACTCTAGTTTACGATAGGAAGCCGATCAGTCGAGATTTATACGCGCGAGTCTCCTTATATGTAAATTTTCATAATCTCAGGAGCTCCCGTAGGATATAAACAGGATTTTCATGAATACCAAATTTCTTGTGTAAATGCCCCAATGACCAATTTATGAATACATTCATTCATATTGAGAAATGCGGCCCAAAGTGTCACACGTTCTAAGACAGTCTACAAAACTGAAAATGAACAACAGGCACGGATTGTTCCTTAAAGGTAATGCCATTGAGCAAATCAGAGCTTTGGCTAATGTAGTTTACAATTGTTAAAATGCTTTTGATTTAAGCTGTACTTGATTTGATCTCAGAATTGAGAAACCGGTTGAAGGGGTTAATCTGACAAAAAAAAAAAATTGAATATAAATTGTGATTTAAATATAGGATCCGAGAATCAACTTGAAAGGAACACTGCTGCAAAATGATGGAGATAATGAAACAAGCTAATAGCTAATGAGCCAGGCACATCTGTACTGATGCTGTCAGAAAACTCATGCTGTTAAATTATAATTGTTCGGTAGAACAGGAGGCATTGCTCAAGGAGAACGATGAAACGCAGAAAGAGCGAGAGAGAAAGTGAGCAAGGGACAGACAGAGAGAGATGTAATTGATGGAAAGAAATGTGTGCTGTCTGCTAGCATTAGCAAGATTGAACATCAATGAAAGATCAGGAGTGATTAACCTTTGTTAAGAGAAAGAGAAACCAATGACAGACTCATTAGTATATTCTTTTGTCCTTAAGAAATCTTTTTTTACTGCTTTTCCAGGAAAAACATCTGTACGGCACAGAAATATCAGTGCAGACATCAGCACCTTACCTCGACCAACCATAACTACGTATCCCCAGTCTGAACTGCATGTCTACACAGAGCTTGACCAGATTGCTTTGCAAAAAAAAAAATCTCTTCAAGCCAAACTCCACTGGGGCTCTATGTAAGCCTGTCTCAAGTGGAAGGTCTCCAAAGGTAAGGCAGAGTTAGATGATGCGTGATAATATATGTGTGTGGGCATGTGAGAGGACTTAAATGTGCCTCTGGAGGCCAGCGAGCAGTCTGATCGGTTATGTATCTCTCAGCAAGAAGAGGCAGATCAGGACTTGCCCTGCGGTTGACTTGCATGAAAAAGTCCAGACCTATCACCACTGTGGTGGCAAACTAGCACATGCTCAGTGTAGCATTCAGACTCTCTGACAGCGGTGTGTGCATCGCAGGTCTGAGGCATTACAATGGAAATGAGTTCACAGGATCCTGACTCTCTCAGCTTCAAGGTAGAAATACAAACAGCAAACTCGAGCTTGCACCCACTGAGAATTCAGCTGAGCCGGTGCCCTGCAGAGAAGCCACGTCGATCCTAAAACCGCCTGGCAAAATTTGTAAAACGGATAACGGATAGCATAGAGCAGGATGTCATTTCAGATTCATGGATGCACTGTGTACAAGTGTAATGGATGCTTTTTCCACTGGCCACTAACGCATTTAGATGCTGCTTTCAACCTTGTAAATTGCCATATTCCTAATAACAGCTGAGGACTTCGCTGTTACACACACACGCTCACACAAATTCACAAATGAGACCTATTAAATTATCTTTAGTCTTAAACCATTGGCCGTGGGGTGAAGGAGAAGGTGGATCATTTACCAAGTGCCAATTTCTCTATCTGATTGATTATCTCCATCAGTCATGTTTTGGTAGTCGGCTAATGGCTGATGAAAAGTGGACGTGTAAGATGACAGAGAGGGTGAGCAGCACACGAGGACAGGGCAGCAGCGACAACTACTTAGTGGATGCTATAAAGATAATGAGCACCTTGTTATTTGTAGACAATGAAAAGCAGGAATTAAACTTGTCCGCCGTGCCCGAGCAGGCTCCCTTTGCTGACGGGGAGATGGGGCGGGGGAATGGTTTCAGAGATAGTTTGGAAAAGCTTGTGAGACAACAGCAATCCAATTTCCATATGAACAATTACCCCACTGTCGGGACTGGCACTTCATTTATTTCAATTTGACTGAGTGAGGCAGGGGGGGGAGCGGCTCACCGAGGCAACCAGGCCAGCATCAAGCCAGCTGCTACCCATGCACACTTCCCCTAGGGAGGCCACTCATGCAAGCACACTCCCATTACCAAGGATACATGCACAAGCATCTAAGCTGCATCTCGTCTTCTTCTTAGTGCACTAACATGGGCAAGTTTGCATCAGGAGGCGAGGCGTGTAACGACGTGTGGGTGCTCAGGAACGCATGCATATCCATCACCACTTTGTCAGGGCAATACTGTGTGTGTGTTCTCTGCCAGACCCATCATTTCTACCTAGTCTTCCTATCTCATGGCAGAGTATATTCATTACCGCTGGACTTGCTAGCCCATTTGTCTGTTTATAGCCCTACCGCTCTTTCCATATTCGCACCCTTCTGGAACAGCTGTGAAGTGAAGCAGAACATGCATGTAGAAAAACCCACATGCACAGCTCTGCCTGTTTAGATAATCTTCTGAGCATGCTGCATTCTAGATGAGCTTGCTCTTGACAGGCACTCTGAGTGTGCGCCTCTGTGTTATTTGTGTTCATGTGTGCATGGCATGTGCAATCCAGGGCTACATCTGGCCCAGGAAAAGCCTGATTAAACTCCGGGACCGCACGGGATGCAAAATTTCCCCTCTCCCTTCTCTGCTTCCTCCCTCTCCTCTCCGGCACTCCTTAACACTTCCTCACACTCTCCATGCAATTAAGAAGTCATGGAAGAAATCTATTACACACCTTACTGGCTTTAATGATTGCACTTGGCGCTCATGAGAACCAATGAGCCATGGAGCGAGTGGTAATACAGTACCATTTTACTGCTTTGTCACCACAGATTCAAGGGGAATACTGATCCACTTCTGATGAAACGTTGCTTTCAAAAGCCTGCACTTATCTTCAGCCTTGCGGTCCTGCCTTCCGGAGCTGAGAACAATACTTACGTGAGCGCTGCTTTAAAGCCTAACGATTACAATATCTTTTTCTCTTTGCTGACTGACAAAAGTAAGGTTTGTATCTCTCTCCAAATGAAAAAAATAAAACAAAACACATTTTTTTTAGGCTTATAAAAGTAGACAAGGGGGTCACAGGTAGTTCTGAGGTTAGACTTGTTTTTAAATGTGCATAAGCAAGATGGTTGCCATGTATATCCTGAATTCATAAAGCATCATGTGTTTGCTTTAGCATTGGGCATGTAACAATTTGCTCAATTCAAGATTCGATTCGATTCACGATATTGGGTTCACAATTAGATTTTCCCATGATATTTTTTTTAATTAAATGAATCAAATTAATTTTATTACCCAAAAAAGCAACCTTTATTTTTGATATTCTTCATCAAATTTAATATTCCTTTTGTTAACTTACAAAAATACGTTTGTTTCAATTTTCTTAATAACCAGCAATAATTATATACAAACATTTGTAAAGCTTGGGGTAAAATATAATGAATTATATTTTAATGTGAATTAAAATATTCCTTTTATTACAAATAAAAAAAGTGAATAACAAATAGGCCTTTCCTTAATAACCAATTATGAACATATGTGAAGGTTGGAGTGAGCTTAAACATAAAACAACTACCTCCATTTGCTTCTCTTTTCTTAAGCTTTCGGCAGTCAGTCAATCGCACAAAAGCTCGTTCCCATTTCAGAGCTGTTTTTTTTTTGTTTGTGTTATTGCGGCATTTGACCTGTGTTACTTCCAACTATGGTGACGTCATGTGCATGCCCTTGACTGTATGTTATTGTGCCCTCTGCTGCCTAAACAATGCAATTATGGTTCATTTTTTATTTCCTCGATTCAAATCTTCATAAATTTGTACTGCACTTTTCCTCACACTGATATGTCATTACATGCCTGTTTTGTACCAAAGTAAACAGCAGGACCAGTATGTAAAGAAAAGCAATTATTTTTCTCATCTCATACCATCTACATTAGCATCACTTCCGCTTTTCTGCCATTTCATCAAGATACACACCATCATCTGAATTGTTTGCCATGTCTGCAAAATCAGAGAAAGTATTCCGATTCTGACCAAAGAGGTGGCTAAAAAAGTTGCTGGTTTTGGCTAACACCTGCCTCCTAGTCGACAAATTATTTTTAGTCCTCCAGATGTACAAAATGTATGCAGGAGAGTATATGACCAATGATACTTGTGTAATTGTGCATCAGATATGAGCCCGGACTTACACCGTATAACATCTGCACACAACTGTACAGATAATACAGAAGCAATGCACAAGGGGTTAGCTCGGGGATGGACAAAGCTGGGGTTGCTAGAACACCGAGGAACTGCTAGGACACAGGCAGCTCTTGTGTGAAGAAAATTTTATCCGCGACAGGGTTAGGGTTCTACTTGCAAACCTAAATTTCTACTACAGAAGTATGTCTACAACAATACACTTAGCATTTCCGTCTGATTCAAAAAGGCTATCAAAGTCTTAACTGTGTTGGGATTAAGCCACGTGTCTGTCTTGCCACATCTATCACGCTTCAGTGTGTCCAGCGACCCAGAGTCCCAGAGCTAACAGCCGTTTGTGTAATGGCTAAACAAACACCATTATCCGGGTGTGATGGAGCCAGAGGAGCAGCTCTGACTCCGGCACTCAGCTAATTCCTGCAGCCCCCATCTAAGCTAATGAGGGCTTTATCCAGCTGAGAGAGAGACAGAGAGAGAGAGAAGGAGACAGACAGAGGATGTGGGAAAACAGGCAGAGCAAAGCAACAGTGCCTCAGGAACCAGGAAAAAAGCTCAACACACATATACATCCTTCTACAGTCTGTTAAGAGGGACTGAAAACTAATGAGGCAAGCAAAAACATTGTTGTCTGGCTAAGATATTCACCCAGTGTGGCAGGTGGTTCATTTGAAGCAACACACATTCAGATACACTCTCTCTCTCTCGCTCTCTCTCTCTCGTTAAAGCGGTGTACAGAGGAGAGACACTCATTGAGAGAGGACTAGCGGGTGATTAGGTCCACTGAGACAGCACTGACCTTTTTCCTCAAGATCAACATGCATACGTCTGCTATTTTTTATGTCAGTGCAGAAGCCAGCCATCGTTTGAACACCACCCTCCATGAAATGTCACAGTTGTAAATGAGCAGAAAGTCATCAGCCATTCTGCACAGGCCCGCGACTGTCCCTCGTCTGCATGCCGGAACATCGGCAGGAGGGTAATTTCCCTGCCCTCAGCACTTCTCGGCTTGCAGGCCACGCTCTACATGAACAAAAGCGCCTTCCGCAACAAAGGGGTCAGACTCGCCAAAGTTTGTTGCGCTTCTGCAACATCAGTGATATTGCAGCTTTTCTCTTAGGCTGCAATCATTGCTGTGTCACACCATTCGTTTAGGCCAGCAATTTGTAGAAATGCATTTATCTTCAGCGCACCTGCTCCATACTTTTCTGCTGGAAAGCAGGAATTAGTGTGCGGCCACATGGGCCAGCGTGATAATCTATTCAATAAAAAATGCTTCACAATCCAAATTCCACAAATCCTACAAGACATAAGTGTAATTGGAGTGACATTTGATTCTCGATTGTATTTTTTTCCCCTTGCGTCAGTGCTCCTGTGGAAGGCTCTCCACTTCCACTCTTTTCCCACTATCTTTCCTCTCAGCCTCCTCTCTCGGCAGACCAGCAGACCGATACAGGTGTCTGACATGCAGACAGGTAGATTAATTAAGTTTGAAATCTGCAAGGTGATCACCGAGCGCTCACTCAAGCCGACAGGTTTCTGGAACCAGATGCTGTTCGAAGCTAAAGCCCTGCTGCTGCTTACACACCACTTCTACACCTTATTACGCTCTCTTCCGCAGCACACTGTTACTAAGAACATTGCTTAATTTCATGGTTTTATATAAGACGGAATCCGAGGCTCCGTGCTGCTGTTGGTATTGTGGTCATGTACAAACTGTAATCCTTTAAAAAATGGTCCATGGGATTAGCGAAACATTGAATGCTGGGAGGTATTTTCTATCACCTCAGGACATCTACTCGTCTGGTTGGACTCAGGGCTTAGGCCATTATCAACAGCTCTTTCTAGCCACCTGGATTGCATGGCATATGGCAAAGTGGCAGCCAGAGAGTGAGGGGCAATTAGCCTTCTGGTAAAAATCTCAAACTACCTTTCTCCATCTACAAGAACCAGATGCAATTCTGAAGTTAAACATGTGGGGGTGTAGATGGAAGGTGGATAGAAGAACATATATCACACATGCATGCACATATACGCCGTCTCCCTCGGTGGTTGCGCTTTCATGTCTCTGTGTACAAGGTGACATTTTGTCACGACTTAGACAGGCATGGATGACATCAAAGCCAGGCTTTTGTTGGCACCATTTTGCTAGCATCTCTCGCCCACTGCCATTTCTCACAGCCCGGCTCAGATAGCGGAACAGTCTGCCAGTCCCACTCTCATTCCAAAATCTTTATCTCGGCAGCCTTCTGTTGATAATTACACCCGCTCTCGGCAGGCTCGGCTGGGCTGTGGTGCACACAACGGCCCCGATTTAACACTTGCACCATCAGCACCAAGATCCAAGGTCAGGCTCTGTCCAATTCCATTTTCTGACTCCATTGCATTGCTGCGTTTAAGGCGAGCAGGTACTGTACCCACTGCAATACTAGATTTATGTGCACAATACAAAGTTTCGGTTCTAGACAGCAGGCCTGAATGGAAATTGCCGATTCAATCTTTAATCAATACTAGTACTCGAAATTCTTTGTGTGCTTCAGCTATCTGCATCCTCCTCTCTTGGTCTGTCCATTTGGCATCCATCTTGGCAACGCTTCAAGATTACCTATCTACCTAAATAGCAAGAGACCCATATACCTGAAACTGATGGACAAGATGACACAGATTGAAAATGGCAAAATGGCGTAGATAATATGTGGTCTTTCACATGAAAAATTAGTCTGGAAAAACCCTCCGAATGCTGCTATGACTGAATTCTGACCTGCTAATTATACACCTTGAGATCTCTACTTCAGGAAAACAAATGGAAATGGTTTATTTAGACTACGTTCTAACCTTGCCTTTGCTTCCTGTCTGCAAAGATAATTGGCAAAAGGAGCCAGATTAACAAACACAGTGATTAATGCAGTCAGTCTAGCCGAATGCAGTCAATCTAGTTTAATGCCTCACAATTTGACCGAGTTGCTGGATAGTTACATGATATGCCAATATGGACATAAGCCTAACTAATTCAGTTAGTAGACAAAGAGCAGGCACATTTATGAAAAGATTAATTGATCTAATAAAAAGATGTTAATCCACCCATCCATCATCCATCCATCCATTATCGCTATCTCCTGTCCATTAGGGTCATGGTGAAGCTGGAGCCAATCCCAGCTGACTCCAGGTGAGAGACAGGGCACACCCTGGACAGGTCACCATTCTATAGCAGGCTAAAAAGACGTTTATGACTAACAAAATTTAGTCAACGATAAATAATTAAAAAAATAGCAAAAATGTTTAAGGTACAATCTTCTTAACAGAAAATTAAGTTTGGAGAAAATCAGCTGTAAACTTTGATGTTTATTGACATGAATGCATACCAGACATTTATTTGGCCTACAAAGTCACATTTATAGGTTTTTTACAGTAAAGTGTTTTGGTGACGGATATAGATTACGGATAGACTATGGAACATGTTTAGGGCAAAATTATAAAAACAATATGCGATTAATTTTTTTTTACTTACTCTCCTATCAAATCGCTATATCTCAGGATGAACTTCTGCAACACAGGACTCGTTTTGTGGTGACGCCCCATATCCTGAGGTCTCACTGCTAATAATAATAATAATCCTCATCATCATCATCACCATCACCATCGTCTATATAAGTTGCTCTGGGCATTTGTTAAATGTAAATAATGTAAATAATATTGAGGCAAATTACCACACACACACACACACACACACACACACACACACACACACACAGTTTCAAGCCCGTGTTGCTCGACCGCATTCATGCTACGTTTCCTCTGAATAGCAAAGACAGTCAATAGAAAAGATGAAACCCTTTTGTCCAAACCAAAAAGCGCTAAGCCTCAAGTGATTTGCACTTTGATTAGACAATGTGTGCTCAATCAATCAGTTTTTAGTTTCTCCTCCAAATGCATTTTAGTGAACAAATGATGATCGAGTAAATAATCCACTGGTTCATTACACCCGCGACTGAGAGCGTAATGCGACTGCTGATGATGCATTATGGAAACGTCACTGAAACGGGCTAAAAGAAATTACAGCCCATAATAAGCTTATATGTTGGGGCGTGCCACTGTGTATCATCCCTGTCCCTGATTGGCTGCATGAATATACAGCACTGGGCTCATTAGACGTAGCCCTTGGTGAGTTAAGTGTTCTTATTGGGAGCACTGGTGGTGCAGTTTTAACATTTTTCAAATAATCCACTTTAAACATAACTGCAGATTAGATAATGTGGATGCAAGAAACGAAACTTTGAATTGAATTTTTTTTCTTTTGTTTAATCAGTTGATCATTCCATGTGAGAATTCTGGCATTTTCTGCTAACTTCTTATCCCACCTAGTGATTGGCTCATTTTACTGAGGGGCGGGACTTCCGTAATCACCACGTTCACCCTCACGCACTGTGTAATAATTTCAGAATGGACACCCTGAAGGCAGTGAGCCACAAAAAGAGAAATAAAGAATGAACTCGGACTCGGAGTAATGCTTCACTTTACCCGAAACATCGGTGCCACGGTGAGTTCAAGGAGTCTCCAAATGAGAGACTATGCTAATGTAATTTCGGTGCGCATCAGCCTTCTCATTCTGCACATGACCGATTAATACCTAAAGCCTTCTTTACCCCATCATCAATTAGCATACGCTAGATGTTATTACAAGATGAATGTGTTTCCTATCAGGACGTAATTGCTGCTAGATTCCTGAGAGGACATCTCCAAGTCCTGCTTTGCCAGAGCTTAGAAGAATAAAGCCGAGATATAATTTAGAGACTGCTCTAGGTGTTTGGTCGTGTTTTTGCATGAGAGCTCTTACATTTTCTCAGACTTTAACTGTAAGTATATTGATTGTTGTGGGACTTGTTTCTTGTTAGAACCTCAGGTATGGTGGTCTAATTTACTGTAATAATGTCCAAGGGAAAGTTTGAACGAGTTGAAAACAGTTGCAAGACAGAGATACAGAGAGCGAGAGAGCGAGAGAGAGCGAGCATGATACAGAGAGTGAGAGAAAGAGAGCGCGAGAGAGAGAGAGCACAAGATACAGAGAGCGAGGGAGAGTGAGAGCAAGAGAGAAAGAGAGAGCAAGATATAGAGAGTGAGAGAAAGAGAGCGAGAGAGAGAGAGAGCGAGAGAGAGCAAGATACAGAGAGCGAGAGAGAGTGAGAGCGAGAGAGAAAGAGAGAGAGAGAGAGCAAGATACAGAGAGTGAGAGAAAGAGATTGAGAGCAAAGATACAGACAGAGAGAGAGAGAGAGCAAAATACAGAGAGCGAGAGAGAGAGAGAGAGAGAGAGAGAGAGAGAGAGAGAGAGAGAGAGAGAGAGAGATACAGAGAGAGAGAGAGAGAGAGAGAGAGAGAGAGAGAGAGAGAGAGAGAGAGAGAGAGAGAGAGAGAGAGAGA
>JAQMYM010000012.1:18529322-18545723 GCA_030014255.1 Parauchenoglanis ngamensis | reverse complement strand
AGAGAGAGAGAGAGAGAGAGAGAGAGAGAGAGAGAGAGAGAGAGAGAGCAAAATACAGAGAGGGAGAGAGAGAGAGAGAGAGGGAGAGAGAGAGAGCAAAATACAGAGAGCGAGAGAGACAGAGAGAGCGAGAGAGACAGAGAGAGAGAGAGAGAGAGGGAAGGGCGCAGACACACATTTTACACATCAGTGACACTATTTCTTTGTCATGTCTTTCAGCCAAGTGAACTGAGCTGTACAGCCTGTAATTGGCGTAATAAAGAGATTTCCTCTCTCAAAACTGATTTATTTAATTCTTAACGCAGGAAGCTCGGGAGGGATTTAGCGGAAGCGGTCGTCTTATACGTCGGAACACAGGTCCGTGAATAAGCGGCGAGGGCGTGTCTTAGTATGAAACTTTCAACACAAAAAGGATGCTTCGGCAAGGGTTTAGCGTTAAGTGCCTGGGGAACAGCGCTGATTCAGATAAGCGTTCAGCTTCCGAAGATCAGAACGCATCCTCCAGAGCTTCAAAGGTTTCTAAACTCGCACTTTGCAAATCCTCTTCTGTGTTTTACACGCACACGCTTGGCAAAATGCAATGCGTAGCATGATGAAGGATCTTTGCAGGTGATTAATTCCCTAATTGCTACAGCTAAATACATGGCTTTCATGGGCCATGCTATATCATTTTAATTATCACTCTTGAGCCTAATTAGTTATATCTGTATAACCAGAGGCAAACACACAGCCAATTAGAGCAAAATCAAAGCTCGAACACCCACCCAGCACAGGGCTTTTTATTGAAAGCATGTACATAATAATAAGCAACTACTGGGCTTATGATTACGAATAGGCATCATGATCATCACACAGGCTAAAGCAATAACAGTTTCTTGTTTGATTACAGGTTTGATGATGAAGGCTATAATATCAATCACAGGATGTATTCTGCTTTTCTGGGCAGACAATTGTAGGTTAACTATCATTTCATCTGCTCGGCCAGTACATGGACACACACACACACACACACACACACACACACACACACAAACAGATCGACATCAGCACAATGTCCTGAGCAAACAAACCAAACTGGCACACTGAAGCACAAAACTTCCCAATTATAAGGATGAAAAACGACGCAGACGCACAAAAGCTTCGATCTCCAATAACCTAGTAATCTCATGACCTAAATGTCTGCGGATTTACAGCTCCAGTCCTTTTCAGGCTCTGAGCCACACATCAGCTCACACGCTCTTATCCAAAAGCCAACAATATGGCCAATAATAATAAACTATATATAGCCATTATACGAATACGCCATTATAAGGCTTCCTGTGCACATCGGCTGTAAAAAACGGTGGCTTTCTTATATTGATCACGAGCTCAGGGGGATTTTTAGCACCATCAATCTTTCGGATTTCTTCCCAATAGATTTCCAAGCATAATACTGAGACACCGTCAATTATATTTACTTTTTTATACAGAAACTGGCCTATAAATAAAATGTGGCGCAGCCAGTCAGTGAGAAATGTTTTTCTTTCTTAAAAATTGTCCTATTTTCTGAAAGCTATAGCTTGATATAAAAAGGCAGCCTTTTTTTTTCACTCTCAGCCAGGTCACTGCCTTAACAGAGGTTTGTGTCATGGCTGCTGTGATACCATTTGTAAAGCAATTTTCTCACTGATGAGAGCATCTGCGCAGTGACCGCAACGCTAGCAAGTGCCTACCTGAATCGCAAGCAGCTATTTAAGTGCTGGGTTAAAAGACAGGAGCCTCTTTCCAACTAGCATCTGCTCATCTGACGCTTTGTGTCGTGGTCTTACAAATTCATTTCAGATTAGTTGAAGGAACCGCAGGTCCTCCACTAATTCTCTCCGGGTGGCGTTACAATGAATTTCATAGCTCATAGCTGGCAAAAAGCGTGAATGTGTTTGTTTCATCTCGGTGAGGCACAGAGGCGCAGTACAATAGGGGATTCCACTCTAAGCTGCGCCGATGTTCTCCTAACCTTATTCAAATCAAGATCCCTTTACGCACAGCTGCTGTGAGCCACTTCTCCAGAGATGCTTCACAACAAGAACGCCGTATTCCGAACTGCCATTCATAATTCACCCATGCAAAGCTGCTTCCCACACAAGACTTTGAGTTATGGAGGTGGAACAATTCCACTGCGGGGGGTGGAGGGGGGAGGACCGCTCTGATCCTCTGTGGGAGCCGTGTGTGGAAACGTTACACCGCTGCTCTAGCCGATTTCCCATAGCGACCAGTATAAACCAGAATCTCCCTGGGAAGGAGAACAACTGGCACAGCTGGGGAGGTGGTCATGAAAACTTGGCAGGGGCACGTGATGGGAGGATAATAGAAAAACTGAGAACGAAAACAGGATTCATCAGAATGCCTGTACACGAACCAGCATGGCTAAACTGTTACTCATTTGGAAGCTTAAAATAGAGAGAAAAAAAAATATGTGCCAGGGAGAAAAATTCCCTGCTAACAAATGCTTCTTGAGTGCACTCTGATTACAGAGGATTAAGAGCGGAGAAATAATTCCAGTCACACATTTTCATGAGTCCCAAGCATGAATTAGTAACTGGATGGACTTTCACTGCCATTTACTAGGCTTTTTTATGTTAATTTTCCTGTATGTTTCGAGATGGATTTGTCATCACCTGACAGGCGGGAGATGAAAACGTGTCAGTTATGAGGAGAAAAAGGAGAAGGAAGTGTTCAGCAGAGATAATCTGTACCCATGAGTAATGCTGATTAAACAGCAACCCGAGCTTAGAGAGACACGGTGCAAAGAAAATCTCCAATAGGTCAACTTTATCTAGTATTTCCTAGTGCACTAAATCAAACGTAAGATTATGGAATCTATTTCTAGATCTTTTTGTTAGTAATTTCAATCTTTATATGGTCTTAATCTCTTGGAAAATGGAACAGCTTCAATAATTAACAGAGGTTTAATATTTTGTTGACTACAGTATATTTCTGTAATAGGAAACACTGGATCAGTTTGGCAACAATTTCCAAGTCTGAATAGTGTGAAAACCAGAGAAAAATGGTAGCCTACATCATCAGCAAGATGCTCCTGACAACGTAAAGCGCTTCTTATAAATCCTGTGCGCAGCTTCTTCAAAACTCCAAGCATAAAAGCATTTCTTTGCGGTTGCTGAGGTTAAGGTTAGTCTTTTAGATTTACTGAGACTCAGAAAACAGAGTTATGGTATTTCCTACATAAGAAACACTCACAGGTGTATTCGGCGCTTGTGCTCCCTCCTTTCTGACTGCTCTGTTAACTGTGAAACTCTGAAAAGCACATACTGTGATAAAACTGTGTCTTAAGCACGTTTTGATTAGATCTAGGCTCGTTTAGACACAACTGCACACACAAACATATTAAGCCAATAAACCTAGGTTCCAAAAGGGAAATACATGCATAAGAGGAAACAGGATGTGAACTCTAGATCAAAATGGAATGTTTATTAATAAGTGAATTAATATATGAAGGAGTCATTTTCAGCAAAATGTCTAGATTTCTAAAAGTGTACCAAATTCCAAAATTAGCATGCCAATCTTTATTATTTAAACTCGATCCTTTATCATTTGTTCATTTTCTTTTACTCGATTCTTTTTTTTTCACAACCATTACCTTAATAATCAAAAAAAAGTGAAAAGGACTGACAGACATGATGGTTTGATTCCTAATCCTTTGTAATGTTTGACTCTCCAGCATGCACAGTATAATCTAGGATGAGCAGAAAAGCTCCTATCCAATCACAGCTGAGGCATGAAAACTAATATCACCTTTTCCTTTCCCCCTCTCCGTTCTGCTGCTGGGTTTGTTTCCAAAACCATGCTTAGCTGCTTATATCCGGATTAGTAGATGAGAATTTCTGTTTACACAAATGCTAACGCGGCATCATTAACAAAGACACACTGGAGATAAATGTTCTTAAATAAAGACACATAGTCTGTCTTTCCTCTTTCTCACACACAAGATCAGGATAAAAAAGTGAACAAGTAAGAACCAACATAACTGCAGTTCTTTACCCGATTATAATCAGCACAGGGTGATGAACACCTAACAACAGCATTATCATTGTTCAAATATTGACATTCTGCAGCTGCGCAGGCCTTCCCTACTACGGACGTCCAACACTACGGGTGTAACAATTGCACTGCATTGCACTGAACACCAGAGGTCCCAATCTGCACAACTAAGAGAGAGTGCACGCTAATCACATGATCGCGTTCTTCTGAAGAGCAATCTGCACTTGCGATGGCTCTGGAAAAAGAGCTCTTCAGTAGCTTTAACCCAACACTAAGGTTGTGCCTCTGGGATCCACAGTGCCTGAGAAAAAGGCAGTAGGCACTTTAGCCGCCTTGGAGCTCTAATTCTGGCACATCTCAGGTGCTGCAAAGCTCGCTTAGGTTTATTTAACCGATCAGATTCATTTTTTAAATATGGTAGGACATTTTGTTTACAATATTAAACCTCTGTTAATAACAATTTGTATTTATTTAAAGTTTGTTTGTGCCTTATACTGTTAATCCTCCAGTATTTGCACTGACACTTCTCACATTTACTCAGAAAAAGACTGTATATAATGCCATACTCACTCTATATCCAATTCCATATTTTATATATTTCCTTACTGAATATGTTTATGCCTATTTCTATTATCTATCCATTTCTATTATCTATCCATCTATCTAGACAATAAAAAAATTGTAATGTTTATAATTCAGAAATAAAAAAAGGCGCATTTTCAATCATAATTTTTCTTCATTCAAATTTTGCTCAATATCTTCTAAGAATATTGAATCGTGAACCCACTAATCGAGTCCCGAGTGTATCGTTACAACCCATCCAACTCTGTATGTTTCCTTTAGCTTAACAGCTAAACTGCTGTGCGTTAAATAGCTTTCATTACAATTTAACAGAGTCACAGAGTGCATTATGCTCATTTTCCATTTTAAATTCTTGCCTTTATAATCTTGAAGATAATACAGGAGGACGGCGTGAATTGAGAGAGATTCCGAAAGAGAACCAGGAACATACCAGAAAGAGCCAAAACTTTCCGATTAGTCTGATTGGTCTAATATTAAGCAGAAACCCTAATTACCAAAATATGAAACTCTTGATCAGTAGATTTCAGAAGTTCTGAGTCACTTCCAAAGTTTCCAAACACAGACAGCCGGTCTGTTTATTCCTGATAAAGCACAGCCTAGTGTTGCACTCGCCACCTCCACACAGACAAGAATCTCACCTGCAAAGCAGAGATTTGGCTTCATCCATCCTGAGACAAACAGCTCTGCTAACAGGACACTGACAGCCGCCTCACAGCAAAGTGAAACACTGCCAGAACCACCATTTAAATGCAGCTCGCAGTCCAAGTACCCTGTCTAACATTAGAAGTGTATGTGTGTACATGTACACGTCTGTGGGAGCGAGAAACAAAAGGTGTGTGCGAGTAGGAGAGGAAAAGTGTGTGGGTGCGCGTGTGTGGACATTAGTAAGTATACAGAAAGCCTACAAAGGACACGGCTCAACTTCAGTGGGGAGCTGAACTCTATCTACTTTCGAGTCAAGCGACTGATGACTCCATAGGAGAGGCACATCAATTTCCTGGCAGAATTGCCTGTAGGCCACAGCAACGGAGGCACAGCAGTAGATAATGCAAGACAGGCATGTGACGGCAGCCTCTCGAATCCTGCTGCTTCGGTAAATACAAGAGGAGAAACAAGAGCGGAATTTTCTCAGGGCTTCGTTGTGCCCATGGAGAGCGAGAATGCACTGAGGAATTAGGGATGCACTTAGAACAAGATCTATGATCATGCATATGATGAACACAGAAGCTCCAAGAGCGACACGCTGAATTTCCAGCAGCTATGGAGTTTTTCAAACACATGCTCCATTAAACAACGGTTCACTTCACTCAACCTTGGGGATATCTTTCTCCGAATTAAGCATCAAGACAAACGGCGAATCTCACTAGCTCGACAACGAGAAGCGATATGTGACAAGTCTGCTTTGGTATCGTAGTGATTAAGAAAAGAACACGATGTTCTTGAGGAAAAACAAGCAAGGTTCGTGAGAAGCTGGAATTCAGATTGCGATCCGGTGGAGCAGAGATTTTTGTGAAACATTTAGGAGCCTTTCTGTACACCTATCTTCAAACTAATGATTTCACTCAAAGCTGGACTTGCACCTGGCAGAGTTGCTTCATTTCTATTGCTCAGCTGGGAACAGCTCCAGTCCAGCCGTCATTGATTAATACACGGCCGTGGCCAGCACAGCTGATCTGCTCGGCAACGCTGCCCTTCACATCCCTGAGCATTATTATTTTCACAAACAGGACGCTTTTCCTAGTCGTGTTTCGGGCCCTCTGTCAATTATGACGGCACAATGACCATTTTCAGGCCTTCATTCAAACCGGAGTCCATGCATGTTAAAAATCTGTCAGCTTTTCAGAGCGCAACAGCATTTCACAGTCTCCTCTCCTTTTTTCCATGAGGATGCAGCCTGGATTGAATGCTTTCAGCCCCTCGCTGCTTTTGTTCCATCCCTTCAGTTGTATCATCCCATGAAATTGGTCTGTCAGGCCAACTCTTTGCTGCTCTTTGAGCTCTCACCAAACTGGTGAAAATGTGCTACGGTGTTATAACATAGAGAAGATATCAGGTAGCGAGCACTTTTCAGCAAAGTGGTAGCACCCATTAGTACTCAGTGACAGTCTAATGCAGGGGTGCTTCATTCAAGCCCTCCAGGATTTATTTGGGAAGAAAGTTCCATTCGGAGTTCAACTAAAATTGCGCTGAATTTGCTGAAAACTTTAGACCAGAATGAACTTTATATTGATGTAATCTGGACAAATCCTGCTGTTAGCCGCTGCCACCTAAGCAGGATATACTGTATATTATAATATTCTATTTAAAAAAAACTGATGAGGTTTTTCTTAAATTGGGTTCTTTTAAATTAAGGGATTATCACGAAAAGGAAAAGCCAATGCAGCCACCTTGCCTCCTGTTTGTAAGACTCAACCAGGAGCTATCAAATTCCCCTCAAGGACCTGCTATCGCCGCATGACTGACTGGAGAATAAAATAGCCCTTTTATGTTGGCTAATACAAGCTCAAAGGCTGTAAGAGGTGTTTGGAATGAGATTAGCCACACGGGCATTTAGTTTCCCTCCAATTTTTAATTTAAAGAGACCTGCCACACTGGAGGAGAGACTGACAGTCCGATTTATCCACCACGTTCTGCCCAACTACCATACAGAGTGCTGAAAAAAATCCAGCCGTGCTGGCGTTCTACCACCAGCAGCATAATACCTTCCTTGTCTACACTCCCAAGTCCTGGTCCCTTTCCCACATATACCAACCCTTCTGAAGAGGATAACTAGAAGAGTGCTGGATAGAGGGATAAATAGATGGAAAGAAAGGAGAAGAAAAGTCTCTATTTTGATGAAGTGGGTGTGTGGATTAGAGCAGGATTCTCCAGGACTTTCTCTGTTAATCCCCTTACCATTCAAAAATGCCGCATCAGTTTATGCAAGAGATTAGTAACGAGCTCCAACAAGATCACATCATTTCACTCAAAATGGAGCGTGGACGAGTTTTCTACGAATTCTCCCTCACTTTTTATTTTCCGTGTTCTGGAGGAAGCACCTTGATCAGAGTTCAGGAGAAACAGCTTTGTTTTAAGCCTAAGAGTTGTGTTTCATTTTCAGACATGACTGCCTTGCTAAGAGTTCCTGGAGGAACCATTTTGTTTTGAACTTGACAGAAACCACCTCGGTTGGTGGTTAGAAGAAGCTGCCTGGTTCCGAGTTTGGAAGGAACCGCCTTGGGATCCGATTTCAGCAAGAGCCAGCTTGGTCCAAGTTAAGAAAGATCTTATTCAGAGCTCAAGAGAAGCTGTCTTGTTCTGAGTTTGGAAGGAATTACTTTGTTCCGAGTTTGGAATAGAGGCCCTGCTTAGAGTTCTTAAGAAGTCATTATGTTTTCAAATTTGGTAGAAGCTGCTTCATTCCAACTTGAGAAGAAAGCACCTGGTTCCCAGTTTTGGAGACGCCAAATGCCTCCAAGTTCAAAAGGAACCGCCTTCATCAAAGATCAGAAGGAATCATTTAATTCGGAGTTTGTGAAGAACCACCTTGTTCTGCTTTCAGGAGAAGCGCCTTTCACTCCAAACAAGGAGGTTCCTGAACTTGGAACAAAGTTGTTCCTCCTCACAGAAGAAAGTGGATCCTTTTGAATTGCTGAATCAATTAATTATAGCCATATATCCGCATATGGCACAATTAAAATCTTGTTGTTAGTGGCACTTTGACGTTCTGGTCCACTCATCGCAGTAGTAGAGAACAGAGTAAAAGGACCATCAGGCTGTGTCTCTCATCTCACATACACCTCACAAGAGCAGATGGCTGCAAAGCAGGAGGTCTGCACGCTCCGATATGGTGTAAGCATGGAAACGTGAACTGGCACGTTTACAATCATTACTGACCAGCCCTCGCTCGCCCTTGTGCCTGATGATATCATCCAACAAGTGCAAACAATAAGAAATAACGCCTATGTAGATATATAAAGGGAAGTATCAGTGACTACGCATAATCTGGCTTTGCTGAGGGAACAGGTTGGCTCCCTGTGGGAGAAGAAAGATATTCCATTAGCATCAGGACAACTAGATAAACGGCTGCTCCATCATCCAGCGTTTGAAGAGGAATCACACAGAGAAGGACAGAGAAAGCACGAAGGAAAGAATAAGAGAGTTCTACAGAGAGTACAGGTTTGAAAATAGACTGTAATATGGGGCTGGACTGTTCCTCTGCAGCCATTAACTGCCAGGGGCCCACATAATGGTCGATAAACACCACTTGTATTCAACCGAAAAGGTAACAATTACCCACATAGTTCTAGGCAACATGTGTGTGTGTGTGTGTGTGTGTGTGTGTGTGTGTATGTGTGTGTGTGTGTGTGGCCACCTGTGTGCTGTGCCTTTTTCCTACCACAGAGATGGTGCCTAACCTCAAACAGGTCTGTGCTTTTCCACTGCAAACAACCGGTTCTTAGATAGCAACACCAAAACGCAGCTGGTCCGGAACCGGGTACATGGCAGCCATTAAAATAAAACCTGAACATTGTGAAGGATTTTGGGGTACACATAAAAAAATTCATTTCAGTTCTGCTTATCGGTTCTGTGATAACCCTTAATTTAAAAATGATACTGTCAAACAAAGACTAGAGAAACAAGGACTACAAAAACAAAGCCTCACAGTGGCGCTAAGATGACTACAGAATAAAAGTCCCCGTGGCTCTCTCTCGTCATAGTGCCAGTGGGATTTCAAAATAAAAGGCTCACTAGCCTCATCTACAAAGATTTAAGTTTTTTAATCTAATACAATAAAATGCATAAATATTTTTGTTCACTGCTCCTGATTACATTTTCAGTCTCTTCAAAGCAATAATGCGGTCAACATGCTTTAACTAATTTGTAAACAGTCAATAGTTCCGTTTTGTTATCTAAATATTTGACCGCTTTTAAATCATTTATTAATCATTAATGATCATTAATTAATATGCAGCTTAGCCTGTGACATCATCTAGTGACGTTTAGCTTTAGCTACTTTCCTCAGCAAACAGTTGCTGCTTCTCACATTCTGCTCATGACCGCTCAAAGAAAACTGTTGTGTCTGTTCTGTAAATGGTCAGGGGCAAAAATGATGTGGACCCGCAACATCCAGCCAATGTTCTCACGCTGTCGTGTTGCCCATCAATTCAGAAAGCTCCGCCTCTCGCAGCAGGATTCAGGAGTTCCAACCTAGGCGGAATGTGAACATGTTTTGGGAACACGGCTGTCGGGAGGAACGCTGTAGCGCTGTTTTTGTTGGGATTTTGAATTTCAAAACAGTCCTATATATAGACCTAGATTTAATGCTTCTTTTCAGCAGCTACACGCTCAAAACAGACATCTAAAAGCAAGTGTTTTCTGTGAGAGACTCTTTGTGCTGTGCTGTGTATAGACGCTGAAGGATTTGATTTTGGATGGTAAAACGTGTTCCCAATGCCAGAGGTAAAACTTCCACAGATAATAAAACCCTCCACAGTCGTTAATTTAATGTTGTGCATTAAAAAAGAATCCCACATCTGATGAGCAACTAAAGCTATTTTCATGACTGCCGTTAAAAAGATGCAAATAAACAGAAAAAGATAGGGGGATTGAAGATTAGTGTTAACATGAAAAAACGGAAACAATGAATCAGCAATTCGAAAAGAAATGAAGAGAAGATTAAAGGAAAAGAAGAACTGAGATGAGAAAAAGAAGAGACAAGAAGAGAAGAGAAAGGGGAAAGGAAAAGAGAAAGGAGATGAGAAAAGGAAGAGAAGAGACAAGAAAGAAAAGAAGATAAAGGAAAGAGAAAAGAAGAGAAGAGAAGAAAGATAACGAGATGAGAAGAAACAATGAAGAGAACAAGAGATGAGAAGAGAAAATGAAGAGAAGAGAACATTGTCTGCTGCTCCACTCTATGTAAATGAGTTGCTTCATTGCCTTCAGGCTTGTATAGACCCAAACATAAAGGCTGTGTGTGTGTGTGTGTGTGTGTGTGTGTGTGTGTGTGTGTGTGTGTGTGTGTGTGTGTGTGTGTGTGTGTGTGTGTATGTCACCATGATGTGAGGCATTGGGCGGGCTGTGCACATTTTTTCCACCAAACACTAACACAGTGATGTTACCATGATGGAGAGAGAGAGAGAGAGAGACTGAGAGAGAGAAATACACACAGTCTCTCCTTTATCACTCCCATTGGAGCGGCTCTAATTTGCCCCAGGCAGTCAGGCACACACCCTCCACAGCAGTGCCAGGGTTTTGGAGTGCACTCAGGAGGTACTGAGAAGCCTACAGATGAGAATATGCAGAGAAGCAAACAAAATAAAATATCTCTCTACAGTCTATCATCAAGAGACAGAGCTGTACAGCTAAAGACAGGAAATCACTCTGGGGGAAAAAACAAACAAACAAGAAAACAAACAAAAATACTATCTAAAAATTAGTGCTGGCAACCGAAACTTGGTTGCAAATTAGAACTAAACCCAAAATGCCAAGTACTGGGTACCTGTAAAAGATTTGCCCATTGGTTCTGTGATAACACTTAGTTAAAACATTATATATATATATATATATATATGTGAATATTTATATAAATGAACACTTCTACACATAAATGTCTGGAAGCCATTTTGAGCGGAACGGCCACCACTTTGAGCATCTCTTATAATTGTAGAGGCCAGAGGGAACTTGTATTAATCTTGTGATGTCTGAATAAATTTAGTATTAAAATATTTATACAAATTTTTCTTTTCCTGTGTGTATATATTTTTTTGGCCATATATATATATCCATCCATCCATTATCTATACCGCTTTATCCATCTGGGTCACACCCTGGGATATATATATATATATATATATATATATATATATATATATTTGTTACACAAAAAAAAGCTACATATCTGCAAGCTATGCAAGAGTATACAGCGCGAGAATTGGAGACTGTTGTGGTGACTCACTCGCAGTGGCTCCAAGGGGATTTCACAATAAAAGTCCCTGTGCAAATTAAATAGAGGAATTAAAATTAGTCATAAACTCTCGATGTCGCTCACTTTCCTGCAAACAGCCTGAGAGTTATAGCCAGTTACGGACAGGAATCCGAGCCAAGCTTGACGTCTCACTGATATGGCTTTCGCTTGCTCCTATTGATGAGATAAAATTACAGAAAGCTCATTTTAATGTTACACATTCACTAGTTGCTGTTTGCAATAATACATCATCAGTAAACCCAGACCGAGTTACATTTAAGCCGTGCCATCAGAGACGATATCCTTAAATCAAATCGAAAGCTGAAAGAGCTGAGAAAATAAACAACATTTAAACAGCAGTATCTCGCTGCATATGGAAATGACACTCTTGAATTTTTTTCCCCTCTCGATCACATCTTTCCACCTTTCGCTGCTTTAGCACCTTCTTCTTAACACCCTCCTCTGAAACCCACGCGTTCACCTGGCTCTACATGCCCCAATCCACACACACACTCACTCACTCGCTGTCTAATTTGCTGTCTGCATCCACACCTCTCCAGCTTTCGCTCACACACGCTTATTGAAATCAACAGCACCTTCCTTTCAATCGAGAACTACACAAACACACACACACACACACATACACACACACACAGGCCCCTTTGGTCGTGTTCCTAATAGCCTGTTGCTGTCACATCAACAATAAAGTCCCTGTCGGGCACGATGGCGATCATTACGGCCCAAACGAAGTGTCGGAGTACTGAATAAATCACAGAAAAGGAAAAAAAGTTATCATCTGCCTTGATGACTTCGTATTGATAGCACAGTGCATGGAGCGAGACAGGAAAAAAAGATCTATAAGAGATTGGTGGAAAAGGCCTCACGATTGGAGGCTGCATTTTTGAAATGTTAAAAAAAAAAATGAACCGTCGGGTACATGACGGGCTTTTGTGCACTGTGTTTGAGATTAAGATGCTATATATCCCAGGGAAAACGCAGTGAGGCTTATTGCGTCAAAGCAGCATTTTGCTGAACTGAGATAGTGCTTGAGATCGTTTCGGTCTAATTCTGCGCCAAGCACAACCTCTCTTCAGCCCAGATTTAGGGATAAGACGGCTTTCTCCATCAATACGCCTAAATTATTTTTAGTATTAAGAGAACGACAGGAGGTGCGGCTTCTTGCAACGGCAGTTCGCAAAACGCGTGAGGAGGATTAGAAGAGAAGGTTGAAGTAGAGAGTGAAAGAGAGAGATTGCTTTCTAAGCTGAGTTGATGTCTGCACTTTGATATCACACAAATCCACCATAAAGGCAGGAACACTAGGGCTTTAATCCATCTTTGCCATCGCAGTGGCAGAGTTCATAATCATTGGGAAAGCCTGCAGTTCTTCTCACGATGGTTCAATAGTCTTTTACTGAGTGCAGTTTTGCGACAGAGTTACAGAGGAGGCCGTACCATCGCCGCTGTGTCATCACACTATCACAAAGCATAACACACACACACACATCACTTGCAGAATTGCTAGTGCACACTTTTATTCACTGATTTCCTTACACTCCGAGCCTCATCTCTTTTGCCCAATCACAATCACGAATACAGGATGCCTGAAAATTGTGAACCAATTGGAACATGTCAAGCAAATATGGCTGTCGACCCGAATATGTTGAGCAAAATCTCCAAAAATGTGATAAAGTAGCTGAGAACGTGGTGCGTGAACATGCAGAAGTGGTACAGGATGAATAATTCCTGACTTTATTTTGAACACCGTGTACATTCGATCTTGCATCAATGAGTGTAAAAACACACACACACACACACACACACACTTTGGTAATTTTGATGGATTTTTGTAAAGTGAATACTGACACTAAGTTGTACTGAAACATCTCTCCAATTCCAATTTCAAAAATCTTGTGTGTGTGTGTGTGTGTATATTTCTCTCTCTCTCACTCACTCCCTCTCTCTCTCTGTGTTTTTCGCCCATTTCTGTCCCTGCAGGAGTTGAGTGTGGCTCGCTGGTGCCATCAGGCCCTCACAGAATTGTATGTGAAGCTCTAAATGGCCGTGTCAGGTTTAATTGCTATCGCACCTGTTCTCCCAGCAATGAAGAGACCTTTTCCTGCCACCTTCAATCCCCGCTCTAAACCACGAGAGAGCGAGAGAGAGAGAGCGAGAGAGAGAGAGAGAGAGAGAGAGAGAGCGAGAGAGAGAGCGAGCGAGAGAGAGAGAGAGAGAGAGAGAGAGAGAGAGAGAGAGAGAGGAAGTTCAGATGGACTGGCTTCACCACCATTTCAGTAAGACACTAGTTCTTGGACATGTGTGCCTCCTGACCAGCCATGATCCCTTGCTCGAGCTCCAGCAGGGACTGTACGCAGCACACAAACTAATACAACACTGGATGACATGATTTTTCAAAGGTCTTCACCCTCTTTAACCATGCGTTCCAGAGAACAACCAACAAAACATTTTTTCACACTCCAGTATGTGGCCTGGGGCTGAGTTCACTGGAGTACATGTATAGAAATAAAATGAAAACGCTATCCTAACGCCCGCACTGTCATTGCTGTATTGAATAAAAACAAGGGCTATAACTTGTTGGACCACAAGCGAACCCAGCAAAGTGTTTCACTGAGCAGAAGCAGGTAAACGTATGAGGGGAAAAAAACATAGCTGTAGTTCAGCAAATCTTAACAACAGCCTCACTTGCAGCTTATCCAATTACGCATGTATGACAATGACTTATCTGAAGGCAGGTCATCAAGAGAAGAAAGAGTTCACACAGACTTTTCATCGAAGCATTTCGCTGCACATTATACTGTGAAATAAAATTTGAATTTGACTAGAACTTTACAGGCATAAAATAATCCCTAACGGTTAAACATTAAAGGTCCACTATGTAGGATTTAGGGGGCTCTATTAACAGAAATGGACTACAGAATTCATAAATATGTTGTCATTAGTGTATAATTACCTGTCACTATGAATCGTTGTGTTTTCATAAGCTTAGAACGAGCCCTTTATATCTACATCGGGAGCGGGTCCACCTCTACAGGGCCGCCATGTTGCGCCGCGACAGTAGCCCAGAACGGACAAACCTCTAGAGAGCGCCTTGGGCGTTTTGTACAAGTGGCAGCATGAATCCTGAAGGAAGATGAAGAAGAAGAAAGGAGAAAGAAAAAAGAAGAAGAAATAAGAGGAATCAGTGTTTGCTGGTGCTGGCTAACAAGTTTGAGAACCTGAATTTTGAAAAAATGGAGGATCATACTTATTATTTAGCATGAAAAAAACAAGGGAGTGTGAATGTTAGTACTTGGAAGCACCCTACTGGCTCCTGACGGCCACCGTACGCTCTGATACACGCTTGGAAAGGGAGGGGTATGGGCGGGGCATTCAGGTGGTTGAATCCTACATAGTGGACCTTTAATATGGTAGCTGTCACCATTCAGCCATGTTAGCTGCAAATCCAGACCATTTTATGTAGCTAGACCGGCACACATTTTAACTGACTACCCTGAAACCAAGCAGCAGCTCCTATTAGAGATTCTGTGTGTGTAGACGTGGAGGGATTTTGGACTTTTCCTAACGTAAGCGTCTCCTGGGCTGCCAGTTCCTAGAATGAGTGGGCTTTCTTCTCTTGCCAGTCGCAATCAGATGTGCCCAGACTTGCTGCCTGAGACCACTCCCTCAACCACACACACACACACACACACACACACACACACACACATGATTGTAGCCCCTTTAGACAAACTATTGGACACACACACACACACTCTTACTCAAACCACTACAAGTGCAACGACACATCTGCTCACTGATCAGATGGAGCGGCTATAATCAAGCTGACTGAGAAATGAGGCTGGAGAAACGTTTCCAATAAAGCGTCTCATTCTTCTGACATGAGGTCATGCCCTCCTGCTGGTGAGGAAACTCAAGAGACACAAAAAATTATTACAAAGAAAGCCTTCACCACATTTACAATCTAACACAGGAATGTAGGGATATTAGTTCCTTATGACGTACAGTGTACTCTGGGCATACTTGAGATCAGTCATACAAAAAAAATAAATAAAAAAAAACCTGAGTAAGAAGGCCAAAATCAGTAAGAACCACTCTGTCTCTCTGCCCCGTCACAGAGGCATGCTGGCTCTGGATTAAGCTCTGGCTGAATCAGTTATGAATTTAAAACACTGGGCTTAAAGCAAGGCAACTGCTGGACAATCGAACCAAGCAAAGCTCTCTGTTAATTTGTGTTAAGCTCTGTCCTTCTCCCACACTGTTGCTTTGTTTCCCTCCCCCCTCTCTCTCTCTCTCTTGAGCAGTGTGATAACTGATCGTAAAAGATAACGCCCTGTTACAGGTGTCTATTATATAAAAGAAAAAAATTCAATGCTGCTTGATAGACTTGTTTTTTACTTTCATACACATAAGATCAACTGCACTGTAAATATAATTGGGTATAAAATGTAAATATAATAAAACTATTCTTAACAAAAGGGAAAAAAAACCCAAAACCTATCTCTTAATGTTTCCAGTTCTGAAAAGAAATTTCTTTCTCAGTCTCTCATATACAACGATCAGTCATAACATTGAAACCAGTGACATCTTATTACCAGGCAAGAGGTGGGATATATTAGGCAGCGAATGAACAGCCAGGTCTCAAAATTAAGTGTTGGAAGAAGGAAAAATGGGCAAGCTGAGTCATAAACTGGTCTGAGTTTCCATGCTGACCCCTGTCCACCACCTACAATGAGCATGTGAGCATCAGAACTGGACCATGGAGCAGTGGAAGAAGGTGGCCTGCTCGGATGAATCATGTTTTGTTTTTCATCATGTGG
>JAQMYM010000012.1:18516633-18529222 GCA_030014255.1 Parauchenoglanis ngamensis | reverse complement strand
CTTCACTTTACTGTGTGTAGAGGAGCCACCATTTATATCAACAAACTGATAACGATCAGTCAAATAAGACCTGAACCTGAAATTTCAGCTGGTGTTATCACTTCAGGGTGTTGTTTGCATGCATAGTTATTTATGACCTGTGCTTCATTGCTACATTGATGTTTATTACAGAGGAGGAAAGAATATGATTTATGATTTGTTGCGTTTTGCATTTAAAAATTCCATTAGCGAGTCCAGAATAGCAGCCTTTCTGTGTGATAATATAAAAGATTCTAATAATGACAGATAAGGTGCCGGGGACGGAATAAGCACATCAGTCTATTGATTTACTATCTGAAATCCAATTAATCTGTAACCCAGTTTTGGCTCTTTCATGGATAGCATTACAATTAATGGCCCAGGACAGAAATGTTTGTGTCAAGAAAGCTTTGCATTACCTTAATCCTATTTAACAGCTGACATTCATACAAATGAATCACCTTCCTCCTTACTGATTTTGAATTGTCTAATGTTGTTCTGCCTGCTTTAATCAGCGAATGAACACATTAAACACTGCACATGACTCTATAATGTGACGACTGCAGATTTTACGCAGTGTTCTAGATGGATTCCAGTGGTGCATCTTGGGTAAACGCACACGCGTATCCGCTTCATCATTGTCTCATTTAGGTGTGCGAATGTGTATCCTGATAATTTAAGTCCTGTTACATAATTCCTGTAGTATATTTGGAGGCACATGCTTTAAGATAAGTAGACGGTTTGTGTGTAGTTAGTCTGATATGAAGGAAACACAAAAATTATCTTTTTTTGCAAAACCTGCAGTTTGTACAAAAGAAACTATCCTCACATGTCGAGATGCACTTGAGAACCTACAAGAAACAAAACTGAAATTAATCCACGTTTGTGTTCTCATTACTCTGCAAAAGTTTTCGTCACCTTACATTTTTCATATAAATTGTTTTACATCTCAATTTTATAAATATAATAAAATATAAAAATATTAAGAAAATGAAATGAAACTAATGTTGTAGATATTATGATGTGTTTTTGTTTTATTAATTAATGGATCGTTGGTGCCTTATATTTCGCATCACAAACTGTTATTTCATCATCTTTATCATTTTAGATGTACTGTTAAGTATTATTTTTATTTAAAAAGACACTTGTGGAACCATGTTTCCTTTTAAAAATAGTTCCCTCCAGTTGCTAGTCATGAGTTTATTACTTTCACACTCAGCCATTGCTGTTGGAATATTCATAACATACACATGTCACAGCTTCACCCTTCTAAGTCAAACTGCAGTTTCCTGTGCAAATCACCGAAACTGACAAGACCAAGGGAAAGCTGTTTCCCTTTATCCTGGGAATCCAGGAAAAGACATTGAAAGTAAAATTTGATTGACAGACCTTGAACGTTTTGTGGAAAATTGTAAAATTCAAAAATGGGGTGGGTACATAGGTAATTGTGCAAGTGGGTGGGTACGTAGGTAATTGGGCGAGTGGGTGGGTGGGTATGTAGGTAATTGGGCAAGTGGGTGGGTATGTAGGTAATTGGGCAAGTGGGTGGGTGGGTGGGTATGTAGGTAATTAGGCAAGTAAGCCAGTAGGTTATTAAGTGAACAAGTAAATAGTTGGGTAAGTACGTATGTAGTTAGGGTAGGTAGGTGAGTAAGTCAGTTGGTAGGTAAGTACTTAATTCTGCAAGTAGTTTTGTGCATGCAGGACAAAAGGAATTAATAAATATATCTCTAAATTGTTCAAACATCATAAAAGGCAAACAAGGCAGTAATGGAAATTTTAGTTCCTGTTAAGGAATGGTTATAGAATAATTGATTTGGGAAAAGAACCATACACAGAGAGCACAGGTTATAGGTGTTATTTTTTTTACCACATTGTCTCCAAAACAGAGCAGGTTCAAACTGGTCACTTCAGATAAATAAAACAAATTTAAAAAAGATAAATAAATAAATGAATCGTAACTCAATAATGAGTCTAAATAAAGTTCCTACATTTATAGAGCAGAGCTGTGTTTTGATGCTTACCCTCATGTGACACTCTAAGTTCAGCCTGTTTAAACCTGCAGATTAAACAATTTCAACCAATTCTGTCTTGTTTTACACTGTTTAATTAGTATATAACATACACCAATTAGTCATAACATTAAAACCACTGACGGGTGACATGAATCACATTGATTACAAAGGCATCTGAAAAGGGTGGGATTTATTAGGCTGCAAGTGAACGGTCAGCTCTCAAAGTGTAAGGGTCTGAGTGACTTAAACAAGGGCCACATTGCGATGGCTGCATCAGAGCATGCTCAGAGCATCTCCAATACAGCAGGTCATGTGGGGTTTACCCAGTATGCAGTGCTTAGTACCTACCAAAAGTGATCCAAAGAAGGACACCCAGTGAACTGGAGACAGGGTCATGGACATGCAGGGGTCGTTGAGGCTCTTGGGGAGCGAAGGCTGCGTCTGGTCTGGTCTGATCCCCCAAAAGAGCTACTATAGCACAGATTGTTGAAAAAGTTCAAGCTGCTATGATAGAAAGGTGTCCGAACACAAAGTGCATCTCAGTTTGCTGTGCAAGGGGCTGTTTTGCTGCAGACCGCTCAGAGTGCCCATGCTGAACCCTGTCCACTGCCAAAACCACCTACAATGAGCACTTGAGCATCAGAACTGGACCATGGAGCAGTGGAAGAAGGTGGCCTGCTCGGATGAATCATGTTTTCTTTTTCATCATGTGGATGGCAGTGTGTGTGTTCAGTGTTTACCCGGGGAAGAGATGGCACCAGGGTGCACTATGGGAAAAGGCAAGCAGGTGGAGGCAGTATGATGCTCTGGGCAATGTTCTGCTGGGAAACCTTGGGTCCTGGTATCCACGTGGATGTTAATTTGACAAGTACCACCTACTTAAACATTGCTGCAGACCAAGTACACCCCTTCATGGCAGCGGGATTCTTTAATGGTAGTGGCCTCTTTCAGCAGGATAATGAGCCCTGCCACACTGCAAATAATTGCACAGGAGTTGAGGAACATGACAAAGAGTGTTGACTTGGCCTGCAAATTCCCACATCTCAGTCTGATCGAGTATCTCTGGGATGCGCTGGACAAACAAGTCTGATCCACGGAGGCCCCACCTCGCAACTTACAGAACTTAAAGGATCCGCTGCTGTCTTGGTGCCGGATACCCCAGCACACCTTCAGAGGTCTTATGGAGTCCATGCCTCGATGGATCAGAGCTGTTTGGTGGCACAATAGTTTTAATGTTATGGTTGATGGTTGTATCTTAAGATATACAAGCTCCATAAGGCCATAAACAGGAAATAATATTTAGAGTGTAAGTTAGGAGCATGTTCAAAAAAAATGAACTGCGAGCGAGGACAGGAAAACGTACGTACACATCTGTCGTCTGTGGCTTTTAGCCAATTGACTATGGAATGGACATGAAGTAGGTGTCAGGAGGCACTGTAAGGTGCACAAAAGTAAACAAGGATTGGCGTGCTTGTCTCGTAGCCAACTCAGCGCTGCTTTATCCTCTCTCTGGTCCCTGTCCTTTTGTGCAGCGTGTTTTCCGTCTTCAGAACTGGGCCGTGCGGCATCGCTCTCAGCAGCGCAGTCTACTGTGTTGTTTTCAAAATTTATCTTCACTCACCAAACATGAACATGAGCTTCTAGTGCTTTGGATCTGAGGCTATATGCGTAGTAACAGCACTAATGTTGTTAATAATGCTCTTTCGTGAAATGTTTGCCATTTTAATTACAAGGACAGGATTTGTGTTGATTCCGAGACGAGCATTTTAACAGGAAACACAATTTCCTAATTTACTCTTGATGGTCGTAGAAACAGCGTATGTAACCGTTTTCACGTTATGAAGAACATTTCTGTATTTTCAGTCACGTGAGCTGATGTTCGTGGGATTGTGGAGTATTTCAAAGCATCAGGCAAGATTTCACATGATCAATGATGTTTATTTTATTATTCATCATATAGTTCAGTAGCTCGTGAGCGGGATGCTAACTGGGAATCAAAGCTGATATGATTTTGCTCACAAGGAATAATTTAACAGCAGGTTAACATTCATGTTAGACTTAATACTAGAACCGTGCAATTGTAATTGATTATCGCTTGTCATTTTAGCAGAAATGCTAATCAGTTTTTAGTCATTTATCAACTTCGCTGGAAATACTGACCTTCATGTCCATTCTGTAGGCATTATTTTGATCCGTTTTCTGCTTGATCCCTTTTGATCATGATGTGTTTTTGTATATTCATATCAAATCTGCTTCACCTTCGCCCTGACCAGCTCCTGAGCCTAGTACTACGGCTAAAGCTGTATATATTAGCCGTGATATGCATTCCCAGCCCAAGCAAGAACACTGACCTGAATGTAGGCGTGAGTCATAGTGATTAATGCCTAATGCTAGACATTACTAAGTGTTTCCTCTACATTCAGGCTCTACACTCTGCTCTGCGGATGCGGCGGAAACTCGTCGTGACACGCGATACGGTTTTAATAGTGGCTTTGATGAGCGTTATATTATTTATTTCGCTTTTTTTCAGAGGGGAAGAGAGTAAATTACTGGTCAGAAAAGAAACAGACACTAGCCATATTCTATTTTACACACCCACACACACATAATCGCACAACAGAAGGCTGGAAATCGGTTTTGGGAGAGTGGGAATACGGGAGCAAAAGTACTGACCTGCTGTCCTGGCCAGATCCTTACCAAATGACACAAAACTGGTCCCAAAACAGCATTACGTCAAGTTTTATGTTGCTCACTGCCACTTTCTGATTACAACAACAAGGATGATTAGGAATTCATAGGCTTGCCTGGTACTGCGAGTGAAAACGTGAGCTGGGTTTCTGGGTAACAGCGTTAGCTAAATGCATTAATGTTAAAAGCATTGTAATGGCTAATCTCTGTGGAGCGGAGTAAAACGGTGAGATTAGATAGGGGCCGAGGAGATGGGAGAACAGAAGGGCAGGGAGGGGAGAGGAGGGCGGGTGAGAGGAGAGGGGAAGACGCGGGGGAGCCCTGGCGGTGTCTCTGAGCCTGCTGCCCTGTTGTACCTGATTGAGGTCGATGATGAGGAGATCAATAGATCATTAGGCAATCCCTGCACTGCTCAAACAAACACACAGATTACAGACGAGATAATAGCAAGATCCATTGCCAATGTGTGTGTGCGTGTGTGTGTGTGTAGAATGTCTCTAGGGCGTGGCATGAGTGTCTGTGGGCAACAGGATGACGCCAGAATCAGCAGCACACATCCATGAGCTCATATGGACACACTGCCAGAGTCTGGCTCAGCTTTCAGGGTGTGGTTCTGGACCAAGCAGAATGTTATGATTTGTTGTGTGTGTGTGTGTGTCTCAATGGCTCACTTGGGCGTGGCTGCATCTATGCTTTATGTTCCAAGCTCTGGCACTAGAAACGCAAGAAAAGCGTAACACAAACCCAGAACTCAGTTCTTAATAACCTTTTGCTGTGATTTTTCTGCCGTCGCCACACGAACGTTTCATCCGAAAAGCATTCGCACTCATTTACCTCCGATTCCAGCCAGAAACCTGTCACGGCTGTTCCGATCGCCCGAACGCACGTGGCAGCAAGCTCATCATTAACATCAATTCAACTTTCCCGGAGACGTTCAAATGAATACCTCTCTGTTCCTTCTCCTCCTCCTCCTCATCTCTCAGACAATGGTGGCCACCTGTGGACTGCTGAAGAGGGGGAAAAAAAAGAAAAAAGAAAAAAAAAAACGCACAACGAGAACTGCAGCCTGTAACACTGACAATCATCGACGTTTCCGGCGCAGTCTCACTCACCACATGATTACGCTTAACGGCTATAAAGACTGAAGGGGACCGTTATGAACAATGCAGCTGGATGGAAAAATTGGAAATGAGTTCTCGGGCCTTTAGGGTTTAATTACGAGCCTGATGATAGTGATATAGTACAGAACATATGTAATTATATACACAGGGCTTATATACAAGCTTGTTCAGTGACTTATGGAACATATGGTCTCGATTCGTCGCTCTAGAACAAAATCGTCTCCATCACAGATGGATGTGGAGCGCGTATTAAACACAAAGCACGCGAGCGGCGGGATCGAGGATGCCCACGGCTTTGTCATTTCCTACATGAAGCCCGGGACTCTCTCTAGGAGCGCTTCCTGTGATCTTTATGAGTGAGCGATCCCTGTGGACATCTGTTTGCACAGGTGTGCTCGTCTAACTTGATTAGGAGGGGCAATCGGTATATGCAGGTGTGTGCGTGTCTGTGCGCAGGCAGCAGCGCCGCGTTGGCTTCCGCCGAACGCCGCAATAAGAACAGAACGCGGACAGACGACGATCAGACTTGTAGGCAGGGAAATCAGACTGTGGTATTAGTTCAGTTGGTGAGTTTGCCAGCATGTGGGTGCACTGAGCTTAGAGACAAAACATAAGGCAGACAATAAGATGAAAATAAAAAAAAAAAGGCTCAAATAAATAAGAAGGGTTTTTCAGATTATAGCTGGAGCCAGTTTCTCTCTCGCACTGGCAAATACCAGTTTCAAAGCAGCAACCTGCAAGAAACCAGACTACGGCGTTACATCCTGAACACAATCATCATCATCATCTGGTCGTAAGCACAGAAGGATGTCATGCTATGACAGCAGAAAAGAGCAGAGCCTCAGACGAAAAGTATAATCCTCTTTCCAACTTAGACATGCATATTTTAATCGCGTAATCATCTTTTTTTTTTGTTTCGTTTTAATAAATCATACATGTGCGGAGGGATCCGTGTCAAAAGTCTCGCCGCGTGCTGGGAGCCCTGCTTATGAAAGAAGGCCGGAAACAGGTGGGCTCGAGTTCTGGCAGCAGCTCGCTACCCGACGGCACAATAAGAAAGCGCTCCCATGGCAACAAGGCGCAATTTGCTTTCCACAGCCATACACCAGTCTACTTCATGCTCTAATGTAAAATGACAAGTTGCCGGAATTAATTTTAGTGTTGGAGCGCAAACAAACAAAACAAAAAAAAAACAGCCCTGAAAATTAAATACAAAAGTCATTTTCTTATTCTTCTGTTTTTTACCCCCCCAAAGACTCTTTCCGTTCTGTGCCGCTGGATACCTGCGGCGCTTCCAAGAACGCTCGGCTCCTTCAGTCCGGCCCGCAGTCCAGAGTCAGGCCAGGAAGAGCCTCTAATGGAGGAGAAACCAATTTCGTCTCCTACGGTGAAAAGGAGAACGCTGGAGAGAGACAGACAGAGAGACAGAGAGAGAGCGAGGAGATACAAGTGAGTGAGAGGGGGTGAAAACGAGAGAGTGACAGAGAGCGACAGAGATCTGTGGATGGCGAAGAGGAGCGGAAGCCGCGTATAAAAGTATCTGCGCTGTGAGGAGCGTGTGTCGGAGTGGATGCTGACAGTTTTAAAAGGAAAGCTGAGGGAAAAATCAGAGGAGTGACAGCTGCCAGAAACGGCACCGAGCTGCTGTCGCTTTACTGAGGGAAACAAAATCCTGCACACACACACACACACACACACACACACACACACACACACACACACACACACACACACTAGCGCTTCACGCCAAAAAGTCTGACATTTCCAAACGAAATCGCTTCCTTTAACAAGCATTTAAACGTGGCCTTTAAACGCTCACTGAGCGACCTCGTGCGCGGGTCCGGGATCGGCTTCGCCTACGACAACCTGATGTGCTCCCGCCGTCAGAGCGCCGTGTGTTCACCTCAGGGCAGCGGTCCGTCTGCCTCCGCCAGCAGCGCTGGAAAAAGAGAGCTGTTTTTGGTTCCAGATCGAGTTGTACTATCTGCAGATGTGTTGATGTTATGAGTTCCAGTGCAGGTCTGCATTTCTCTCAGCGCTCGGAAACGAGACGGGATACGGCCTGTTCGGTTCTGTTTTCATTTCATCCCTGTCACAATGAAAGCGGCCCAATCAAGTCTAAAATGCGCGTGGTCTCGGGGTCAGCGCTGGGGAATGTTCCCAGATGACCCGTGCGATGCAGACTCAGTTTCCTGGGTCACAGCTGAAGAGAAGAATGACAAAAAGAAATGAAATGTGTGTGTGTGTGTGTGTGTGTTTCTCTGCTCTATTGGACCACGAAGAATTTGTACACGGGTGCTTGAGCCAGCATGATTCACCCTTTATATACACACACACCAAGAGCTCTCCCGGTTTAGTCCTGCTTTGCTCTCTGTCTCTTGTCATAATGATTACCAGAGTGTAATAAAGTGGTGTGCTGAGTGTAAATGATCAGCTACCCATACAAAGCCTCCTACATACTTTATATAGTATGAAAAAAGAGAAAGGAAACCTCAGCAATGTGTCAACTCTTTCCACTAGCTGTTGCTTTTCATTCTACAGTCCTGAAGTCAGGCGAGTCTCGGTTCTACAAAACCACAAAAAACCCACAGCGTATGAGATATGTTCTTGAAAAGCAGACAGATGGTTCCTAACCCCCAACCTCAACAGCTACACACGGACTGCACGCATTGTCAGGATGAAAAAGAAGGAATGAAAGAAGAAAAAAAAAAGCCAGCGAGTGTGTAAGACATTGTGATGCAGAAGCGCTACCATGGCGAGCAATAACAGCTTGCCAGTCAGTAAACATCAGACACACTACTCATCTCAATTCTCCCAAACAGCGACACAGCTCAAGCTACACATATACACATGCTGTTTGTATACAAAAAGGCCAACTGTTTCTAACGCTCTGCTCTTAGACAGTGATCTGGATCACCCCCGAACCCTCAATTCCATTCTGCTCTCATTCTTAATCAGGAAAATACAATCAGCCTCATTAATAAACAGCTCTGAACAGGACTGATGTTTGGACCACAGCGATGGTGAATTCTCAATTCTGATTGGTCAGAAGTTGATTCGTTTGCTAGCTCGGATAATGCCGCCTGCTGCTTTTCGATTGGTCGGGTTTTGAATGAATGTGATCATTTTAATGCACCGTCGTTTCTGTAGGCACAACTTACACAGGGATTTATATAGCAGATGCTCTACGTAACGTGACAGCCAGAGGTAAAGCTGTCTGTTTAAACAGAGGACGTTGTGCTTTGTGGCTTCTCAGTAACTGGCTGAAAACAGAAAAACATGGTTTTTATTGATTCAAAACCTGTTAGCATCGCCAAATTGCTGTGGTACAAGAGGAACACCTCAGGGTGCGATTTTATTGGGAAATAAATCAACTTCATGCCGGTAACAGTAAGTCCGCTTTACCGCCACCTCGTCGTTGATTCTGTTTCTTTATACAGTTATAAACTCTTAGTTCTGGTCCACTAATCTGATCGGTCGAGCGGCATTCCGAGACTGCTTATATTCACTATAACCAGACTGGGACGTCTCACCGTAACTTCTTTTCCACCAACAGGGAACTGGCTCTGTTCAGGATCTTTTGAACCTTGGTGCCGGCTAGCGAGCCAGCCAGCAGCTTTGAGCAGAACCATTGTAATCAAGGCCGCACCGTTAAACGATGCCCAGCGGACGTGAACAGTAGCAGCAAGACGTCGGATCACGTCGACAACCTGCGAGCTTTTGTTCCGTTATTGCAAATATTTGTCCGATTTATCCTTTTCCATTGAGTTCTCCAACGCTGTGCTCTGCTTCCTCTCCAAACTAATGACACGCCCACTGATGTCATCAGGGTTCACACTGAAAAAAACCCCCAGCTCTTTTTCAGGTTCTGAACCAATTTATTTTTGGTCAAAGCACTCGGAGCGGTTCAAAATGTTGGTGCGTGAACCAGACCGGAACGCTTGGTGGAAAAGGCGTATCTGTGCATCTCCCCACCACATAAGCGTCCACTTCCTAGTTCAAAATGCTCACTACAGTCGAGTTAGCAACATCATCAGCGGACATGACAAAATTAGATTATATTATATTTATATATTTTTTTCTGGAATATAACTATAAGTTGACTTAAAGGTCAGCTTAAAATTCACCCATCCCAGAATCCCCTGCTCCAATTCTGATGCCGTCAATACTCCAAAAACAATCCGGTTACATTCCAGGCCATAGATCTTGAACTGTAACATGACACTGAAGATATTCTGCAACGTATCTATATTTTAAATTCTTTTGACCGATCCATTGCGTGTTGTTATTCCGAACGTAACGGACTCGTGGGAGCCGCAAAGGAAAGAAAACATAAGACATATTTTGCTCGAAACGTCCAAGTATGATATGATTTCTGCACGGAGAGCTAGCAGGTAGCGGTCAAAACAAAAACACCACGCTGGATTCTGGACAGGGTTAGCCGGCCTGATTAAACGATGAACGCTGGTCAGTGGAAGATGAAAAGGAAGAAAGGAAGCCATTTTCACTGGAAGCATCTTTAACAGGAACCTGGGAAGTGGGTGTGGCTTTTTCGGGATCTCTTTCTCCTAGTGAAGCAACACGACGTTCGGCAGTTGTGTCTGAAATGTCAGTTACTCAATATTCATTTCTTGTTTATGGAACCGCTGCATAAAAGCGATATCGTATTGCAGGTGTGCGGTTATACTGAACGTCAGTACGGCTGTGAGGACCTGCGGCGAGTTCACAGCCGTGACGATGTTCAGTATAACCGCACTCTTCATGTGTCTGTCCTCCTGTCACAATAACTCCAGACATGTTCTTTTCCTCTAGTGTGGAAAAAGCATGTGTCTACGCTTGTCCCATCTCCTGCTCTTTTAGCTAGAGCTGTGGGACACACACACGCACGCACGCACGCACGCACACACACACAGTCTAGAGCAGACGCTCCAGTTAATCTGCGCTGATGAGCTCGGAGAGCTGGTTTCTCTCTCTGACCCAGCACTAAGCCTCTCTGTCTGCCTGACCAACTCGAAGAACACACACGTCTGAGAAAGCGCTTCCTAATCTCCTCGAGCAGTTTTTCCAGCTGCAAAGCAAGTGGGCCCCATTCTGCATTACTGAACGCTTCGAAATCCCGGCCTTGGGAGGAAAACGGAGCCAAGGAAGCAGGATGGAGATTAATTCTGTCCACCTGAGCAGAAAACTGCGCCTCCTTGGCCACAACAAGCAGATGTGCATACATAAACGCACACCAGAGCCAGCGCGAGAGGCTGGCTTCCGAACCGAAGTGTCACGATGATATATTATGATGGGATTATAACCAAGAGCAAAAAAAAACAAAAAAAAACACTTCTGTGTCAGTGTGCTGCATTAGAAATTCCTTAGGATCTGTTTACAGAAAATCCTAAGCATTAACCCAGTGCTAGTGAAATGAACAGCGGCAGGTTTAATGTTTTCTCTGGTCATGTAATATAATGCTAATCAGCTGATAAACTGGATATCAGGTCCGTGAGATTGCAAAATGGCCATGCAAAGCTGGTTGCATTTACATCCCAATATAACCGATGTTACGGGTTTTAGATCTAGGAACAGCTAACCGCGGTTTATATGCGAAGCGTTAAACAAATACAATTTAACAGGGGAAATAAATAAGTGAACAGCGCTACAGATGAGACGTTTATGGTATTATAACAGTTTGAGCCAAAATCAACAAACCCAGAGGGCAGTGTAATCCATTACAGATCTCGCCGTAGACGGAGACGAGCGCCTCCTTGAGAAAGGATTTGCATCAGCGTTTTGCTACACAATTTACGACTTTGTCTTTTAATCGTAATTTGATTGACCTTGTTTTCCCAATCGAGGCTCTTTGTCTTATGTCCGGGTGTTGAAAAGGCAAGTTAACAAAGCATGAAGATGGGAAGGGGGGGGGAGTGAAAACAAGTGTGTGTGTGTGTGTGTGAGCTTTGTTTAACACTCGGGGCACGGCGGGTGCAGACTCTGCCCGGCCTCGCCGCTGCTCCCTGGAGTAGCGCTCTGAAGGACATGGAGCTTCACCTCGGATGACACAAACACACACACACACACACACACACACACACACACACACAAAGAGTCTGATAATGCCAAAGTGACAGAGAGTGAACGAGTGCAAAAAGGATCAAAATGACATGTGCAGCTGTTGCAAACACCAGGAATGGATAAATAAACAGGAATGAAGGAGTAAACGAGGGGATACGAGCGAAGGGGAGAGATATGAGTGGCTGGACACGGTCCACGACACTGACAGCTGGCACTGACACCCTCCACAGCCCCAGCAAACAGCGCTGTGCAGGACCGTTCTCCATAGACCAACTGAGACAGTGTGTGTGTGTGTGTGTGAGAGAGAGAGAAAGAGAGATGAAAGAGGACGATGCTGATAACATGACTGCGTCTCTTGGCTCCAAGTCTAATTAACACTCTGGCACATGCGTCAAATGAAGTCGGATTGGACCAAGAATGTGCGTGTGCACGCGCATTTGTGTGTGTGTGTGTGTGTATATGTGTGTGCTTTCGTGGGAGCTGCTGCTCAGTCAGCAGTGACTGTCAGGGGGAGGTGAGGATGAGGATGGCCTTGTCTGGAGGTGAAAGTGTCTGGCGGAGCTATGAAGATAGATGAAAGTAGAGGGCACGGATCGAGGGCAGAGGCAGCTGTGTGTGCGCGTGTGTGCGCGTGTGTGTGCGCGCGTGCGTGCGTGCGTGCGCGTGTGTGTGTGAGAGAGAGAGAGT
>JAQMYM010000012.1:18504608-18513293 GCA_030014255.1 Parauchenoglanis ngamensis | reverse complement strand
CACACACACACACACACACACACACACACACACACACACACACACACACACACACACACACACACACACACAATCACCATTCCTGAATAACCCCGGAGTTACCGTTGAATGAAATAACAGGATTACGGACGCACTAGAAATCCTGCCGAGATGCCTGATAATGCAGTTTAGGAGCGAGCATCACGCCGCTAGCAGGCAAAAGTCAAACCGGTTGTCTAATGAAAATATGCCAAGCTTTTCAGAGTCACTGAGCATAAAATTCAGACACACAGGGTTAAGCTTTCTGCAGCGCAGCCAAGACTGAAAGAGGAAAATTAGCGCCAACACTAAGATAAACCCTTTTTTTTCCTGTAAAAGATGCTAAAAGGGGGCGGCCGTGTAGCACCATGATATGCTCGCTAAGGACAGGATTATTGTTGTGTCAACAACCCCCACAGATAATAGTAATTACCGTCCTTGGTTTAGACTCCTCTGACGAGAGAAAGGCACTGGCTTAGCTGACAGCCAAAGCCTAATTACCGTGAAAGGCCAATTACCAGCTCCATTTCATTATTTATGTACCTCCACACAACCAAATAAAAAGAGGCTCGTGTAGCCCAGAGCGCCAAAACTACTGACAGCTGTGCACAAGGATCCGAGGAAGAAAAACAGAAATTCAAATAACTTGCAATCTGTCTAGCTGCTCGTGAAACTGATAGTTTGTAATCAAGGCAAAGTCATTCTGGGGATTTCTTTGTCCCCCTTAAGGGCAATTGTGCGAGGCAGGGACCTGTGCCTATACGCATCCACCACTTCTTCCTGTTCACTCGATGACTTCCTGTGGCGTCTATTCAGGAAATAATAGTCATAACCTCCCTCCCTCGTGACTGCTCCCAACAGGAAATGGTTCATTCATACCGGCACACAGTAACGACACGGTGTGTGAGCAATCATAGTACCTGCAAATACAGGAACAGAGTGATGTGCGCTAAAACATTTTAGTCTTTCTCAGATTTGGCGAGAATGGGACTACTGTGATCACCGTCTGGTGTGCTGTGAGAACTACAGAGGCATCTCAAAAGCTTTAGTGCAGCAAAAACAGAACGTTATTCAGTCTGAAAGCTGAAGTGAACGAAATCAGACCCAAGCCTGCATTACAGAGGAGTTCAAATCCCTCTCACTACAGATGTTTCCCATTTCCCGCGGCAGCCCGAGTTCAACTAAGCCAGAAAATATGAGATGTGAGATGTATATAAAAAATGGCAGATTTCAGCAAGTAATCTGAACGTGTGCGAGCGTGTGTGCATGTACGCAGGCGCATTACTTGACTTTGAAATGGACATTGCTGCTTGGCGATCACGTTAGAACAGCTCAGCAATGTCCTTTTGTTTCCGCACACGGAAAAAAACCCCAAAAAAAACACCAGCTTTTGATTTTTATGCCCTCAAATAAATATTGCTGATCTGTGAAGAACTGGTTTCGTGGTATAGCGTTGGAATTATGCAAAAGGCACTCAGGCGAAACCCTAACCGAGGAAACCGGACACTAGGGCTCTGTTTACATGTGGTTTTAAAATGCGTCTTCAGCAATCAGGTCACAAATGGCCTGCCGTTCACACCTGTGCTTATCATGCGTCTCCGAGGGGTCCAGCTGACCGCTGTTGTTGAACTTCTAGAAGGTCAAAGGTCCCCGCGCAAAATTATATTAACACATTAAACCTGCGACATTATTTTCTTGCACTCCAACCACGTACATCGGTGCCCCTCTAGCGTGTTGCGCTGTTACCAAAACAACTACTGTGTTCCTGTTACGTCTGTGTTAAATGCGCCGCAGACCGCTTCGGCAAGTGGTTTGAGCGAATGTGTCTTGGAGGTCGTTTACACTTGTACTTAGCGCTATCCAGTTGTGATCAGATCGCCCAAGACGCATTTTAATACCGAGTGTAAACAGGCGTTTCATATTCAGCTGTTTAGAAATTTCTATCTGGACGCACTTTTTGAGCGTGAGTTGTCCAGTTAAGGGTCCACATTCTGAGATCATTGTTGGAAATCTCGAGTACTATAGGGTTTGTGCAAGACCGACTGTAGCATCACTTAGTGCATGATCTGCTATCCTCCAAAAGCCTTGAACCCACACAGCACTGAGGACTGATATGAACGCCATCTGTTTACGATGTGTAATTTCCGTTTCTGGTCGCGTTGAATCTCTCCATCTTTCAGGCTTTGCCAGCACCTAAAGCCTGCCTCATGGCTTCCTAATTCAAACACAGTGAAATCAGCTCACTTTCCTGTTCACCAGGCATTACACCAAGCAATCGCTTCACACTCCAAACCGGCAAAGTGTTCTCTCAGAGAGCACGGTGTGTACAACGAGATCCTGCCAGCAAGTGCCAAAGTGCTTAGCATTTAGATAACATTTGCAGAGGAAGGGTCCTTTGCAGCTCGCGCGAGGGGCATCGCGAGCCTCCAAGGCCGGATCTGGTCCTGCCGTGCCTTGGCAACGAGGAACGCGGCCCAGGCTGCCGTGACAGCTTGGAAGCTTGCAGGGGGTGATGGGACACAGGAGGAGAAGAATTCATGTCGGGCTGAAAAAAGGGGAGGAGGTGCGAAGGGTGTTCCATAATATATCCCACCCTGCCGAGTGCACAGTTGCTCATGGAGGACAAAAAAAGAAAATATGTACAAATCATGACTAGGGTACTTTGTGTGGTTCTGCCCCTTCTTTTAAAGGTGTACGATTAAAGGGTGCTGTTCGGAGTTGAGAAAGAAGGAACACAGTGAAATGTTTGGAAATGAGGAGTGGTGACAAGCTGAATGTACCGAAAGTTCTGTTAGGAGAAGAAGGCTTTGCTTAAAATACCTGACAAGTTCAAACATTTCCGACAAAAAAACAGTAGCTAGAATTTTTGGGTAGAAAACAAACGGAAAAGTAGAATTTAGGTATAAATAATCAGGCAGAAAGAATCCCTCAGGCTTCAGAACTGATACAAAAGGCTTGCTCGGAAATCAACGGCTCATGGTCTGTATTGTTCATTAATGGGTTGATAAATTCTTGACAAGGCCTTGATTAATAAATGTAAAACCAGTTACTACGTAACCCGGTACCCTCCACGGTTAAACCTATTACACTAAAAATATGTTCTGAATTAAATTCAGGTTCCTGCAGCCTTCTGTCAGGGACCAATGCTCCATTTATCAATTAGGTTAAGAGAAAGGGGGGTGGGGGGTGGGGGGGGGGCGCTCTGTTGTGAGCGGTTGTCACCTGTTAAACACACACACATACGCACACACTCTCGTCTGACCCGAAGCACTTTGGCAGAGCAAAAAAAACAAGAAACCAGAAGAATTTATTCACTTCTCAATCGCGTGCTAGCTCCGCTTCACGACATGGTAATTAGCCTTGGGGCCTACGGATGTTAATATCCAAAGACATGTGAAATGACAACAGACCTGAAAAAAAGGAAGACCCAGATGACACGCATAAGAAAGCAAAATGACAATTGGGAGCAAACGGAGGCATTTAAATCTGCGATGCAAATCTCCCACGCATCTTTCAGTTCTTAAAAACCTGGCGAACTCCCGGGCTGCACTTCTTAACAAGGGCTGAAGCACCACCTGGCAGAGAGAGAGGCAGGCGCATCCCATCTTTTTCCATTCCGACAACACTAATACCACTGGGCTTATTGGCCTAGGAACGAGAAAAAAAAGGGAGGGAGAGAAAAAGAGAGAGGGAGAGAGAAACAGAACCAAACAAGCAGGAGATTTAAAGGCAACAGCATGGAGAGGAAAAGACCAACCCAGAGCTACATATGGACACAAATACATCAGGAAGCCAGGGGAAGAAAATGGCAGTGAGATTAAACCAGCAATCGCTTAGGTTTCAGACATAAACCTTTCTTTTGGGAAAGAAGAAAGGAGAAAAAGCAGAAAGAGAAGGAAGGCATAAAAAATTGCTGCGACCACTCAGGAAAAGAGAAATACTCAGAGAAAGATAAATGGCTGGAAGTACCTGCAGTAGTCTGCAGATACAGTAAGTTCTTCATACTTCATTATGTTTACAGCTCTCGTTAAAGACATGCATCGTTGTGCCTTTAACAGCGTCGCCGTTTCATCAATTTCAATTCACTTTTATTTGCAAAGCAGCTTTTCCAGAAATATATACGAGCCCCATGAAGACGAAAAGTAATGGCCGTGTGTTTCACGTGCGTCGGGGAGAAGAAGCTGGCTTGCTGTACACGTAAAGGCTTCCCAGAAGCGTGTTACCTATGGAATCCAGATTGATAAGATAATTGCTCTAATTATCAAATTGATCCTAATTATCGTATTAAGCTGTCCCTCATTATCGTTATTGTCCAAAAGCAGACGCGAGTGACGCCAACCGCCACGCTGCTGCACAAATCCACAAACCTGCCAAATCTCGGTGACGTATACCTACAGTGCACGGTGCCTTTATAACGTGTCCATAAGACTCGCAGAACTATTTTATGAAGCAATGCTGAAGAATTTACGAAAGGCTTATGTCAAGGTTTTATGCAACCTTGTCATGACATCGAAGTAAGAACAACAATGGATTATTATTATGAGTTGACTGATTAAGATTCCCTAACTGTAAATTATTTTATCATCCGTATCTTGCAAGGTATTAGCTCGTGTTTTTTTTTTTCCTTCTAACAAAATGCTGTTAATGTAAATTTGATTTTAGGATGAGGGCATTAAAATCGTTGATTTAGCTGGAATATGGGCTTCGTAAATAAACCTTAATTTAATCTTACGAGGTGTAACGGAAGCTGGATTCTTTGTCCTCTACCAAAACGAGTCATAAGAAGCAGCTGCACGCTAGTGGAACTGAAAATCCCTCGTACTGTACGATCAGCCTTCAGGCTGCTGTTGAGGAGGGCAAATTGAGCCTGCAGCCATCCAGCGACCGTGACAGGCTAATTTCCAAGCTACAAGGAAAGAGAATGGAGGAGAGAGAAAAGAAGACGGAGTAGCCCAGGTGAGGAGGCGAGACAGGTCACCGCGAGTCTCTCTCTCCGCTCTCTCGGAGTGTGAAGTGATAGCTAAAATTTTAACAAGCTGAAAGAAACGACCCACTAATTATGGTTGTCCCTTTTTTCCCCCCTTTGTTACCTTTACCCATACCATTTTTTTTTAAATGTCTTTCTAATATCCTGTCACATTAATTCATTCCCGGCTCACCCCTCCCATCCCTGCGAAAGTTGTATATTTATCCTGGCGGTGTGCCAGCAGAACTGAGAAAATTACTCCAAACATCTCATCATCAGTGTTTGTGATTATAACGGGGGCGCGGGCGAGTAAAAGAGGCAACGGAATGCATGGCCACGATTGAGACAAAAAAGAGGAGTGACAGAAGTGACTAAGAAGGATGGATATAAATGAAGTGAGAGTGCAAAAGGCTGGAGGAGGTGCGGGAGAAGGTTAGTGAGGCAGAGAGTGCCGAGGCCAGATTTAGCTGTGAAAGGATTCGGCGAGTGTAGGCGCTCGGATAGGACAAAAAGCGATTCAGTATATTTAATGGAACTATTTAGAACATCAGGTAGATTTTTAAACCCTTCTGCTACTTTCTTTAGCTCTGTGTGTCTATTACTACTGGAGGTGGCGGTGGACGCAAGTGCAAATCATTTATTATGTGAAGAACAAACAAGCGAAACTGTGAAAACGACAGCCATGAAGATGAACTGGGAATATGAGGCAAAAAACATACAGACTATAAGCGACAGTGAGGCAACGATAATTACAACAGAAGCTTGAAAGTGAGATGCTGAAAGACTGGAACTTAAATAGTGGTGCTAACAAGGCGTATCGAGACACAGCTGAGAGTGATTAGTGAGACGTGCGACATGCTGGGGCTGATGGGTAGTGTAGTTTTGTAGTTTTTTTTTATATAGGAGCAAATCTTTCCTGTTTAAATATAGTTGAAAGACTTAGTAGTGTCTACTGACAGGAAATATTGCAAGAATCTATACTGGAAACGATCTCGATAGGAATAAAACCCTACAAACACACACACATTTTGTGTCCTTATTCATCATGGAAGGTGCTAAAAGCTGCTACCAGAAATCTCCGTGTTGAACGCGTGTCACTTCTACCCTCCTAAAAGCAGTTCTCTCTAATAACTCCTGTTTCTAATGCGCCCTCTTAAAATTCAATCTGTTTGGGAAGGATGAGTTCACAATGCGTTACCCTTAACATTTATTATAGACTGAACCATTCCAGTTCAAATCATTACAGCTGTAGAGCGTTGAAAGGCATAATACACACATTCCACTTTTAAAAAGGCTCGAGTAAAATCCATAAACCTCAAATCATAGAAGACGCGAGCTCAGATAAGGCTTATGTAGATCATGTCAAACATTTGATGTGTTATCAAATAACCAGTTTCCGCTACGGTGGTGGAACTTGTTACAATGGAGCCCTCTGCAAGCATTAGTGTAAAAACTCCGACCTTTCTGTAGTTAGCACATACGCCCAGCTAGCATCAAATGACTTCGGCCTCAGAAACTAGCCTCGAAGAACTTAACATTACTGTCTAGCCAGGGAATCTGAGAGCTGCTATAACGCTAGTCCCGAAGAGGCAATAAGTGGCTTTGCTAAGCAAATACCAGCATTTATATATGCAACACCGAGACAGATGAACATACGATAAATTGCTACTCCTAGCTAACTTCTTAATTTAGCATTGAAACTTCACAGCCATAAGCCTTTGCAAACCAGGCTTGGCAGCCAGAGTTTGTTGTGGAAAAACGGTCAGAGCTTTGCCCTGTCCAGTTCTGTCTCTTTCCTCTCTCTTGGACTCAAATTTTATGTTTATTATCAAAAGCCACTGATTATAAAGACTTCAAAATCATGTATTGAAATTATACATCTTCTAATGGATATATGTGATTCCCAGACCTTCCCGATATCTCCCAAAACCCTTCAAATACCTTTCAAATTCCGCAACATTAGTACCAAATAATGCTAGGGAAAAGGAAGTCTCAGTTTAATATAAAGCCGAACAATTAGGCATAATAGAAAAGTACATTGTACCCATGAACTAGAATAAATCATTTGCCTTTCATTGTCTTCTTCTAAAAGGCGGAAGGAACGAGCTAGAGTGGTTAAATGGTATAATTTAACTGTTGGATTGTGCCATTATCCATGCCTCCACAGCTGGGTCACGGCTCTCCGGTGCAAGCGCACTGGCTGCACGGCAGAAGCGCCGCCGCTATTCTGTTCGAAACAAGAGTAATGCCACAGGCTAAATGAAGATTTGGGCACAACGTCGGCTGAGTGGTGGCTGGATTAACGAAAAGGCAGGAAGCGTTAATTAGAGAGAAGAGCGCTGTGTCTGCGCTTGATGAAGAACTCCAGCACATTAATACGGCAGTGTTTTATAATTTCAACAGGAAAGTCGCCGTCGTTTTATGGATGCTGTGGATATTCAGTGAGACGAAAGACATCTAGCCTAATTCTGGTCCATATTATCATGCTTTTTTTTCTTCTTTTCTTTTCGCATTACACGTGGGCATTAGGTCATTTGGAAAAACCCAACCAGCAAACAGCACTTCCCAAACACATGACATCTACCAACCAGGGTGAAGGCTAACACGTGCATTCTCTGGGACACGTGAAGCAAGCTGCTCATGCTGCGTCACAGGGTGGTGTAACACACTCGATGGAAAGTGCTATCTACCCTCTTCCATATACATGAGCTCACAGATGCCTGTGATTGGCTAGTATTTCTGTGACTGACAAGGGTAACAGAAAGTATGCCCCTCTCACCCAGGAAGCACAGGCAGTTCTGCTCCTCAGACTCCCGGCTATGGAGAGTCGTTGCTTTTGTACTGATGATCTCCCGACGATAGGGCGCATGCTTTTCTGTTATACCACGCAGTATGTTTTTTTTTTTTTTTGTTACTGACAAAGCAAAGCGTGCTAATAAGCTCCTGCAGGAAGTGGCATCATTACATAAAACGCTTTTATGGCAAAATGGTTATTAAATGGAAATGAGCTGCCAGGAGAAAACGTTTGCAAATGTTTTTGGGGAGAATTTGCATTTTATCAATTGCATTATACCTGTGAAGTCAGAAACTCAGCTATTCTGTCTGACCTAGATTGGGTTTTTTTTAATGCATCAGTCAGTACTTTGTGCCAAAATGTGGTGTTTAAGATTCTTAATAAATGTCATCATCTATTTGGTTATCTCCAGGAGCTCCTGTGATACTTTTTGTTTTGAGTTAAAAAAAAAAAAAAAATTAAAAAAAAATAAAGTGGAACACATCTGATATGCAGACAAAATGAAGGCCAAGCCAAGATGGGTGTTTATTTTTGTCAATGTCGAATACTTTTTTAAGAATTCACTGAAATCGTGTCATCATGGATTTATTCACCCAATGCACAGTGACAAATGAAAGCTTTTAAAATCTCGTATAGGAGTTTAACTGTTCACACCTGGTATAAACATTCGTCTCCGTCCCATCACAAGTGGATAGCTAAAAACGCCTCTCCATGTACACCTGCCCTTTTGAATGTGTCTCTAGTGACTGCTTGTTATTAGACGTCATGCATCATTTCTGTTGGAGGAAGGTATCACTCTGCATTTGTTTTCAGGCAAAGGCCCTACTCACACCTGGCATTAACATGCGTCCTGGGTGATCAGGTCACAAGTGGACAGCTTTAAGTATGTCAGTTTGCTCCTGGCTTT
>JAQMYM010000012.1:18485474-18499508 GCA_030014255.1 Parauchenoglanis ngamensis | reverse complement strand
GTGGTGGACTGGCGACCTGCCCAGGGTGTACCCCGCCTCTCGCCCCAAGATGCTGGGATTGGCTCCAACTTCCCCGCCACCCAGACGGATAAAGCGCTATAGATAATGGATGGATGAGCATAATTCCATATTTTATCTTCGGAATTGTAGAAAATAGTAAAAATAAAGAAAAACCTACAAATGAGTAGGTGTGTCCAAACTTTTGACTAGCACTGCATGTATGACGTCAGAGAGTTTAACTGCGACGGTGTACTCGGAGCCGGCTCGAGAACAGCTCTAGCGCGGCCCGCTATGAAGTCATCGAACACGACGGCTGTGCTCCATTCCGATCACATCCTGTCAGAGAATCATAACACTGTCTGCAGTCAAAGACGAGGCAGTACAGGGCTCCACGGGAGAGACAGCCTCACTAGCTCTTAGCTACGAAGACAGAAGTGAGAGAAGTCATGTGTGAAAGGTTGAGAGTAGAGTACAGGGAGAAGCGCAGTGGGAAAACAGGACTCGCACTGCACTAGGCCTAGTATGTCTGCTGAATGAAAAGTTATGGTCTGCACATGGGCTTGAATATTTATGGAAGACAGAGAGCATGAGCACACCCAAAGGAGGCAGAAAACTAAAGTAAGCAACTCAATGTGAATGCATGCTCACGTGTTGAGATATTTATACCAGTCATGCTAACGTGGTAATGTCTTATTTCACCTGGCTGGGGATTTGTCCCCGTGTGTCTTGTGGATGTGGACATTGTCATGCTGAAAGACTCGGTTCCCATCAGGAGAGAACTGTTTCAAAAGGTGATCCGTCAGACTGATGTTATACAACAAAGGAAAAAAACGGATTTTTTTCCCTTTTGATTTGTCGCCTGTCTAGTATGTTTTCGTGAATTTCGCCTTTTTTGACTACATTTCTTTTTTTACAATTATTCAGTTCCAGAGTGTATTGCGGGGTTTCTCCGATTCAAATTTATCTCGTTAACTGACGTTTTTAGCTGACACATGGTCCAGGTTACACTATATGGTCAAAGGTATACCCGTATGTGTTCATTCCATAAACTGCCACAAAGTTTGACCGATATGCTGTTCCAGCATGACAATGCCCCTGTGCACAAAGCCAGCGCCAAGAACACATGGTTTGCCAGTGTTGGAGTGGAAGAATTTGAGTGGCCCGAGCCCTGAGCTCAACCCCACCGAACACCTTTGAGATGAACTGGAACGCTGACTGCAGCGCAGACCTCCTCATCCAACATCTGCGCCTGACCTCTTGCACTCTTGTGGCTGAATGAGCACAAATCCCCACAGCCACGCTCCAAAAGCCTTCTCGGAAGAGTGGAGCTTATTATAACAGCAAAGAGGAACGAAATCTGGAATGAGATGTTCAGCAAATACATGTAAATGTGATGGGCAGGTGTCCACAAACTTTTGGCCATATAGTGAATTTGGTCAGACGTGTTGGACCGGAGGAAGCTAGAAACCATGCAACTTAGAAATGGAGTTTAGAAATCCTGGCAATTTCAGCGACCTCACACAAGCAGTAGAATCCCTACAACTGAAGTTTTACAATCCAAAAATGGACTGCAATGAGAATTCAGCATTAAAATCAAGAAGAACAAGTTCTTTACCTTAGTCTGATGCCAAATAGTAGTTATCGGTCAGTGGTCAAATACTAAAAAGTGTCATTCTCATAAACAAGGTTTCTCTTGAGGACTCTACACAGGAACACCTGCTCAAATGTCAAATAAAGACTCGTCTCCAAGCACCATACAGCAAACATCTCAAAATTCCTCCTCTATATACACTGTTCTGTAGAATTCCAACTATTTACAGATTTCCAGCCAATATCTAACACATACAGTTAAATGAAGTCCCCATTAAATGTTTTGTAAGCTGTCAGGTGATTCTGTATTTCCTTCAGAAACAGGAAGTCAAAGTGCGGGCGTGTCGAAGCGTTTTGGAGACATACAAAGTTGACAGTAGCTTAGCGAGCTAGCTAAATATGGAACGGCAAAGGGTTTAATGAGAGCCATTTTCAACTGCGGAGGATTTCTCGCCACCGCCTTCACCCACGCCTGTCCAATTTAACGAGGACAATATCCTTGACAACGAGTTGCCATGTGTTTTTTGGAGTTATGCTGTGCATGTCTGAGCCGAGGTCGAGAGCCAGCGACGCTGACGGTGATGGAGAGCCTGTCTATATGCTAGATTAAAATGATATTACTCACTGTTACTGATGGAGAAGCCTTGATGGTGTATAAAGACAGAATCACATTCTCGATCAGTCGGAGTTAGCGACATTCCAGCACTGAACAGCCCCAAGTCGGTAAAACATTCATCTGAAAAGTGCTTGTCACATTACTTGAACAAATTCTTCTAAACGGCCAGCGCAGGCATTTTTATCTCCGACGTTGAAGGGTTTCTTTGAATTAAACGCAAATGTTTATGCAGAGTAACTCTGATTGTTAGCTGACCTACTAAATGTGCCAACACCTTGTTGCCAGCCAGCGTTCTTCTTTCTTAGCTCGATGGCATGCCAGTAAAATCTTTTTCTCATTTCCACACCCAGATTTTTCTCACCTACTCCTCAGTTCAGTGTAACTATCTAGATAGATCCAGCCAAGAACATGAAACTGGTAAAAACAGTAAACTTTCAGCTCTAGCAACCGGTTTTATGCCTCCGCTTTGACAATACTGTTATTATGCTGCATTCGACTAAGAAAGCGGCCCCTCAACTCGGCATTCTTACTCGGGAACTCTGAACATCCAAGATCCTCCAAGTTCAGCAAGTGATGTCAAATCAACATGGCTGCTCACAGCTTCAGTGGTAAACATTATAGCACCTCTTACCATTAAAAATAAAATATGCCGTGTATATACAAGTAGATCAATCAACATGCAGACATATTTGCTTGTTAAATCTATAACTCGGACTATATAGTTCACTGTTTTAAGGAGGAAATTATATATCAGTCATCCCAGTTAGCTGGCAAGCTTGTAGCTAACATGAAAAATTTGATTTCCACTGCCAAGGTCATAATCTTATTAATAAAGAGCTAAAATTAAAATTGGGTTTTGGTCTTGAAAAGGGTTTGAGTCTCTAATGAGCTTGCATTATACCTAACATGATGAGTACACAAGGTTTCAGTCTCTCGGTTGAATGAAGTTGCATCCCGCAGAGGAACATTTTATGCGATTTTTATTCTATTACCGTTTTCGTTTACTAAATCCTTAAAAATAAATGTGAACATTTATTTCCCTAATAGAGTATATGAATTTCAAAGGCAGTATTGGATCGAACAGGGCTTCTTAACTCCAGACCTTGGGAGCCTCTTCCCTGCATAATTTGAAGTTCTCACCTGTTCCAGATAATTAAGGACTTAATAATTAGCTGATCGGTTGGATCTTGGGTGTCGAGAGGGCAGGGGGTCCCCAGGACTGACGTAGGCAACCTCTGCAAAGTAATATTCAAAAAGGGAGAGATTTAATAGTATGAATATGATTTAATAGTATGAATTAATAGTATGTATCCTCTGCATGAAACTCCTCTGACTGTACTGTGAATGCGACAGCATCAAATAAAGATGGTAATGTCATTGTTTGAAACATGACCCCATCCAGCGGCGATGCCACCAGCAGTGACAACCTGCCCGTGAGAGATAGTGAGCGGGGGCATAAAGATATGAAGCAAATGTACCTCAAGCCAAGGTAAACACATCAGTGGAGAGGCCAATAATTGCAGTACAGGTCTCTCTGGGTTGTTAGCTAGCCTAGAAGCAGTAGATAACGGCCGGATCGGTGGCCACTGACACAATGCCGTTATCTTCGCCCGCTCAAATTGACCGTCTATCAATTTGGAGCTGGAGGAGCGGCAAAACGAAGAGAAAGTCGATCATGGCAGCCAAACAGCACAACAACCCAGAGGACATTAGGTCAGGCTTGTCAATGAACAGCAACAAACGAGCATGAAACAGGCCTCTGTGACGTGAGCAAGCCCGGGCAAACAGACGCCGAGACACACGTCCTGATCTGCTATGACGGCTTTTTCATTATCTGCTCTATCTGGGTGGCAAAACAAGTGATTCTTTATATAGACTGTATATAGCAGGAGTCACCAGTTACCATGTAAAAGCCATTACTGTTTACCACTTTTGGATACACATCCGCATATTCATGTAGATAACAACTCCACCCCGAAGCTCCATAGGGTTATGCAAAACATATAAACACGCACACTTTCATCTACTTCTCTCGTGTCTCTCCTGCTAATAAGTCACACTTTCTGCATCATGTGGTGTGTGTGTGTGTGTGTGTGTGTGTGCATGCGTGTGTGTATTTGTGTGTGTTCTGGCCCTGAAAACTCGCCCAGATTCCTAAGAGAGCCCACAGCCGGGCGATAATGAGAAGGGAGACAAAGAGAGCGTGTCAGGAAGTAGATTCTTTCTGCTGTGCACCATCTGGAAAAGGCGAGGTAGATAAACAAGTACACCCGCTGCATCCCTCCCTAACACTCACACACACATGCACGAGCGTGCATGTCGCTTCTCAGATTTTCATGGATTTGGGCTTATCAATCGTCGGCCAGATTCAAAACCAGAAGAGAAAACAAACAAAAGGCAGAGTGAGGATGTGGGGGGAAAAAGTGGAATATATGTTCACTCGACAACAGAAACCCTGAAGAGAAGATGACAAGGGATTTGATTTTCAATCTAGTCAGGCCTTATTCACAGATCTCAAAATATTTTCACTCAGTGAATGGAAAGGGAGAACCAACAGACAAATGCAGTTCCAAAATCTGGATGAGGGGCTGGATGCGTGAGGCCCGTGATCAGGGACGTCAAAGTGAGGCTTAGCACTGAGACCCTGGGCTTCAGGTTTTTATTTATATTGCAGAAAAGTCCACATGGAGAGGGCCTACACCTTTGGGCTACTCAAGGCTACACAGGAGTGCAGCTGGAACACGAAATGTGAAGCAGGACAGACAAACAAAGAAAAAAGGAAAGACAAGGGAAGAGAGAAATCATAAAAAAAGGAGTCATACTTGAATTGTCTCCAAAATTCTGCCTCACGGTTTTCATATTTTCATGCAAACATTGGGAAAATTCTGAGCCTCTACTTAGCCACTGATGAGAGTGCCAAGCCTAATGGAGGCGACAAAGGCAGGTGCTGGCTGTGTGATGAATGAGCCTGCTCATGAGCGACTCTCGAACAACAAGGGTGAGAGGTGGAGGAGTGGCCTGTCAATTTGCATTTCATCAGGACCTAACAGCCTGCCCTGATTCGCAAGCACTGGTTAGAAAGAACCCTTTCTTCGGATCCAGACCGAGAAGAAAAGTGAGACGTCATGTGGAACTGCTCGAAATGAAACACAAAACAGAAAAAGAAAGAAGTCTTATTAAAAGTCGCAGGTCCCGAAGATGGCTAAAACTAATTGTGCAGCAGGTGTAGCTTGAAGAGAACCAAAACAAGAGTATCCACACACAAATGCACTGCAAAGTATGGACAAAATATTTTACAAACTGAATTGCTACACAATTTGAAAAAAACTCTTGTTAAAAAAATGTTAGATGGCTGTGTGTCACTAAATCTGTCAGGCTGTGTGAATGCCTGTGAGTCAGAATGCTCACAGAACAGTCATCACTCATCTTTTTTTTAAATTAACACACAATAGGTTGTTGCAAGCCTAACACACACACACACACACACACACAGAAACAAACAGACAAAAGACTAAAAATCAGTACAAATGAGCAGTTCATTAATCTAGTTTCTACCTGGAATGTATTAAGAGCACAAATTAGCAGCACATTTAATTCAATTTAGTTCAATTTGTCTAGCGCTTTTACCAACAGACGTCGTCACAAAGCAACTTTACAGATGTAGAATTAGATCCAGAGATGACAGCGGCAAAGAAAAACTCCCTAAGGATGACGTGAGGAAGAACCCAAAAGAGGAACCAGACTCAGAAGGGAACCCAACCCATCAGGTAAAGCATTACAGCATGCGGGAGGAAAAGAGAGTAAAGTTACAGTTTAACAGTACAACGTGTCATATAAAGGGGCAGAACGATTCAGAAGTGAGGTTGCTTGACGTAAAAAAAAAAAAAAGGAAGTCAAAAACATTGGAAGTCAACAGAAGGCTAAAGCTAACTGAGCCTCATACATCATGGAGGTAACACATTTCAAACGCTCGATTACCAATGTCGTGTGTGTCCTGACTTATATACCTGTTTGAATCCAGGAGCAACGTAAAAGCTGTTAGAAAGCCTAGCGAGCCTGATCCTCTCACTTTTCAACTACGGTTGTAAACGTGACGCAGGGAAAGTAATACATCATAAATATATTATTAATATAAAAATATTACTGAAGGATATTTCTCCTGGCTGAAAAAAAAGGTAAGCTAGGTTGTCCAGCCGAACAGAGCCGGCTATTTCGTCTCGTCTTTACTCGTCAGGGCATAACGAACAGAGATTTCTCTGTCATTTTCAATATGGAATATTTTTTCATTTACGTTATCCTTTCAACCAATGTTCAGTATGAGCCGAGTGTGAATAAGTGTCCCAAGCCTTTACAGCATCAGATCTTTGATACAAATCTACAGACACACTCTGTAAAACAACGCTGCCTTACTAAATGCAAGAATCATGATCGGCTGTCCGACAAAGAAATATTTACCATTTCTAACTAATGGTCACGACAAGTGGGCTTTTATTGTCATTCCTCTATGTAGCTTGAATACATTGGAACGAAATGTTGTTTCTCCGGGACAGTGGTGCAACACAACAGTACACAAGACAACATAAAGTGCAGATATACTGTACAACAGTGTGAGATGACCTCAGGACAATAAATACACACATGGACTTTAATACTTATAGATTAATTAGAATGTAGACAAAACTGTCCATGTAAACCAAACATTTTACAGAGCAGCATAGAGTGGCTGACATATAGGTCAGTTTCCCCATAACAAATACTTTCCAGTCAGAAAATGAAGACTGGAGCTCCCAAATGGTATAACTATGGTCCTCCCTTGCAGATTAATAATTTCAAATCCTGATGACCCACAGCCATTCTAGCCAATCACATGCATCAGTAGTGGAAGGTGTGGAAGAGGCACATGCTAGCCCTCATCTTCCCAGAGTGATAGCTGTCACGTGACGGCGCAAGTCCCGGATAATGCCTGGCAACTGCCAATTCAGAGAAAACCGCAAGGAAAACATGCACACTGGAGTATGCTGTGCTGCTTGATGTCAGGAAAAGCCGCAGTAAATCGTCACAGTCTCTCCAAACTAGTCTTAGTGATGTGATTTCAAAAATGTCTGAATGTTGAATAGACCACCTGCTCCAGAGAGGAGGCGTATGGAAAAGCTATTTCCATTACATCTGAAAATGATTTCTATTAAGGTTAAAAATCCTTACACAGCTCTTTGCTGGAAGGCTTTGGGACCATTAGGCCAGCAGCAGGTGCCAGCTGAGGGATCCTGGCTGCAACTTTGAATTCTCGGCTAAGACGGATGGAGTCTAATCCCGAAAAGACTTACAAATTCGGGGAAGTCCATCTGCGGTTGGCAGCTTGGTGAAGACAGCCAGGTAAAGGAACAATCTGGGGGGCTATGAAGGGAAGCCGGCAAGCCAGACAATTCATTTATGTCTAAGAATAAATCCTAAAGCAGACATGGCTCCTCAAACTGTTCAGTTTAAAACAGGAGTCTTTCTGTAACAAAGACATAAAACACATGGGTAAACAGAGCAGGTCAGGCTGCTGAATCACAGCTTCGCTTTAAACAACTGTGCATCTCTCGAAAGAATCAAATTACTCGCTCCTTAGTCCTGACACCAGGCATGTAACAATATATCATGGGACGATAAATCGCGGTACAAATTTACAAAGATTCGAATCGAGGAAATAAAAAATGAACCATGATTATTATCAGGCTATTATCAGAATAACCTCTTAGTTTTTCCTAGCTGTAATTGCATTGTTTAGACAGCAGCGGGCGAAATAGAGGGAATGCACATGACATCACTGTAGACAGAAGTAACCCAGCTTGTATGCTTTAAAACACACAAGCAAATTTAAAATGGGAATCAGCTTTTGTGTGATTGTCTGTACCACATGCTCCTGTTCACTTCCATTCTATAAAGCAATGAAGCCAAAATACCTCCACTATGATGTCAAATTTGCACCCAGTCTGGGCTTTCTCCTTTTCGAGTTTGTGCAGTAGAGACAAAGACGAACTCAGTCCTTCGCTATTCCTGCCCCCTCCTCTGGTAGAAATTCTCAGATGAATACAGTCACATTCTCAAATTCTCTTTATTACATCTACCCTGAAAACTTAAATGGTTTCAGCTGGAGATATTTCATTAATATGACTGTGTCTAGGAAGGACATAATCACATGAACTGGAAATTCGCTGACAGATGGATGTGACTAACGCAAAATGAGCCAGCAGTGAGCTCACCTCAGTCTTTGGGACAGATGGATATTCCGAGCTCACTGTAAACTAACCAGCTACTTATATAATCCATCCTAATATTATTGGTAGTGTGCATTCTCAGATAAACCATTGGCTTTTGTGCAAATTCTGATAGTTGGCTGGCTGGAGGCTATATGCCTAGGTAGCTAGCACGATTACATTGACCTTTTCCTATGAAACTTCTTGATGCTTCAAATGTTTTCAACAGTTTGTATTCATGCATGTGTCCTGAAAAGTTTAAATAAGCAGGTGTATAACGGTGTGTAGTGGTTAACCCGTCTCTTCTGGGAACTGTAGCCATGCCTTCTTAATTTATAGTAAAATAACTCTTTTAAAACTAATTTCTGGGGGAAAATAAAAAATGTGCAGGTATCAACATACTAACTGTTATTAACACACTAAACCAACTGTAGATGGAAAGACAGTTTAGACAGCCAGCCAGCAGGGGTGCTAGACCTGTGGTGGTTCACTTTTTAGAGACGATAGGCTATCCATTTTTTATACATCCCATAATACAACTAGATTCCACAAGAAATCAAAGCCATCGTTTTACAGGATCTAAAAGCAAAAGAAAAGCAAATTTAGGTAGTTTTATGTTTAAGCTGACTACAAACTTCACAAAGGTTCTATTTGTTATTATCCTTTTTCATTTTTTACTCCACACTTTACAAATATCTGTAAAGAATTATTGTTGGTTATTAAGAAAATGAAACAAAAGTATATATTTTTTAAATTAGCAAAATAAATATTTAGTTGATAAAGAATAGGAAAATAAATGCTGCCTGTTTTGCTAATAAAATGTGCTTCATTTAATTTTGTTTCAAAAATATTGTGGGAAAATCGAATATTTTGAATTGGGTGAATCGTTACATGCCCACCTGACACATAATTGCCTATTCGTATTACTTCAGCAGTTAATGACTGGACTTCTTCTTCTGGAATTTGACTTCTACAATTCGGCTAAAGGTGGCACATTCCTTGAACATCTGCGCATGTTTCACGCCTACAAACATCATTAAACTCTAGAACTCAATCAGTGAGTTAACAACTTCCGTAACGTCCATGAAGTGTGAATCCCATACTAAAGTTTAAACGGAGTAGTTTGCATAATTCAGTGAGATATAGTATACTATTAATATCTAGAAAAATGCACTGAAACTGATGAAAAATGTAGTGTGAACCGCTGAACATGAAGCCTGATATACACATTAGAAACATTCAGGATTCAAAGCCATTTTGAGAAGCCATCTACTCTCTTGTTCAGTCCTGTTTCTGCTTGCTCCATGTTTACTAGGCTTGTTGATCAACTTACCCTTGAAGGCACTTGAAAAATGAGTCAATACTTGTTCAGTGCTGCCCACAAACCATTTAACCATTAGGGCATTAACAATGACTTCTATTAAAAAAGCCATCCGAGGCCACGTCTCCTGGTGTAGAATCCTTTTAACTGGCTAGCTCTCGATACGTTGCTGCCCGGGATGGCACGTGTTTGTGTACTTGAAGTACCTTCAAGCCATTTTAAGAAGTGTTCATGCTGATCAGCTCACACCATCCTTCTGACATCTGCCTGAAATACAACGCGCCACAAACACCATGCCGCCTCATCACTGGCTTTTTTTGTTTGCATTCAAACAGCCATGCTATGCTCCGTGACCAACAACCACTTTAATTGCTTTCCATTCTTTGGTTGCATCCTGGGGTCTGAAAACAGAAGACAGGGCACAGACAAAGATTTTAATGGCTTCAAGTGAGCACAGTAAGCACCAGTGATAAATTAGGGGCCGTGCAGATTTTGGATCGAGTCATGATGTAGGTTTTATTGAAATATCCGGATATTAAAAGGAGTTGACTCATCTGGGTGGTGCAGCTTACTTCTACAGTGTTTATTTCAAAATGGGGAAAGTTTTTGATTAGGGGAGAAGAAACCAACAATTCTCATCAAACTTGTGTAGAACTTATGCTTATAACAGTGCTTCAGTATTCAGTATGCTTCTCTAATGCTGACATTGTTTTCCTCTTTTTTTCATGGTGGGTTGAAAACAGCTCAAACCTGCTGCACACCCGCTATTTACAAAAAAACAGTACTGTACCATATTAGAGACGCGTCTTCTGGATTTCAGCATGATGCCGAAAAAAAAACTAATTTGTTCAGCCAAATGAAACCAACGATTACTGACCAGCGTCAATAATACCCTCATCATTCATTATTTATTCCGTGTCACATGAATACAGATGCGAGCGTTCTAACTAATACTCTGTGCTAACTTCGTTAATTAAATCTCTGATTGTCACCACAAATAGCTCTCAACAACTGGAGGCGCTGATCTGCCCTTTAAAGCAAAATTGTTCAATTTATTTCAGATCGTTTCTGTTCCCTCAGGGCTTTGTCAGAAACATGGAAAATAAAAAAAGAAAACCATGCCCTCAATTTTGATATAAAATCATACTGAAAAAGAACACCTACAAAAAAATAGTCTACAAAAAAAAATACCCAAATAACAAAGCAAGGCATTCATCTCCACCACAGTTCTTAAGAACACTAGTTTGTTTTTTTGGTGGGTTTTTTTTTGTTGCCAGAATGAGGGTGAAGGTGCATGCTGAAACTGTGAACAATAAACAGATGGAGGAGGAAGGACTTGTGAAAGTTTACGTGTTTTTTTCCTTTTCTTTCCTCGCAGTGAAAAACAAAGCTTGGAGGCCACAATTGACCAAGTAATATTTCAAAGGCACCGAGTAAATGCAGAAAGAGTTCCAATGCAAAGTGCCGACTGGAGTCAGCTATTGGCAAATGCACAAAGACACTTCTCGTCCTGCACTCTCCCTTTCTCATCCGTGCATGTGTGCGTCTGTCTGTGTGCTTAATATAGGGGAGTTAAAAAAAGAAAGAAACAAACAAAGGGAGGCAGAGAGAGAGAGAGAGAGAGATTCTGATAACACAGATAGCGTGGTTATCAAAGTAGTGAGGAAGCAGCTGAAAACAGTCATTGTTTTATCCAAACTAAGCTTTGACTGCCGAGTGACACACAAAGAGGACTTTTAAAGACGGGAAAGAAAATCTTCCAAAACAATCAGAAACTGTCCAAGCTCTGAACTACACCTTACTGAGAGGGGTAGCAAGGAGTCGACCGAAGTTTTTGTTTTTTTTGAGCCGATACCGATTATTAGTAAGGACTGATATTTGGGGCTGATATTCATTTACCATAAATTTGATGTTTGTAGTATGAAAATTTACAAAAGTTCAATTCTTACTCATTAAATGAGCACAACGTTTAATTTTAGAACATTATAAAAAAAGTACTTTGAAAAAAAAAACTTTGTGAAATTATACTGACGAGTTGTGACACACTTGGTGTGTGTGTGTGTGTGTGTGTGTGTGTGTGCGTTACATTACGTGACTGAGTGCATTGTGCTTTTTGCCACCTGCGTTGTTCAACCCTGACATGTTCTTACCTTTCGTCTCACTGTATAAGCGAACGCAGGCGCCGCTTCAGTCCTGCTTTCAGAAAATCACGTTTGATTGGATTTACTTGACAGATGGTCCGACAACGTTTCTACCAATTCAACAGCGTGCAGGTGGGATGAAGTGTGGTGGTTTTTTACATCAGATCTGTGCGTACATAAAAAAATTGTTTTTCGGCAAGGAAGCAAATTTATGTGCCGATTCTCAATAATCTGAAAAATATTGGCTCTGATAATCGGTCGACCCTTGGAGTCAAAGTCAGCTCAGGATGGACTGAAAAAAGACACAGTTCTGAGCAAAAGCAGAGAAGTTGGATGACACAGACGAGGTTGGTGTTCTTGTCATGAAATTAACTGCTGAAGCACGGTGAAGTCTTGTACAGCAGGGGTCCTGTCTCCCTGTCCCTACTGTTCACCTAGTCTTTATAATTAGACGACTCTACCTGCTTTAACTTCTGATGAAAGTGATGGCTTTGATATACAAACACTTCCTGCTGAGACGACTCACACAGGGTAGCAGGGACACGTGTTCTCTGTCTCTCTTACACACACACACACACACACACACCACAACTTCAGCCTGGTTGAAGGAGAGTTAGGCCACCTTGTTAAGGGCAAGGCCAGGTGGTACAGGTGAGATTGGGGCCAGACATGCCTTCTTCTCGCAGGCAGAATTGAATTATTGATCAGCCAGCAGATTGTGTTATGAGGAATTCATGTATCTGTGGCTGACTTGCGCGATTCCACCGAGCTAGTGGCAGTGTGAAATAGTGTTAGGGAGGGGTTGAAGGAATTGTGCACTTTAAATCAGGATTATTTTCAGAGAGCAAGATTGCACTTAGACAAGTCAGGGCAAACAAAATCGATCAGTCTGTTGGTAGATGAATACAGGCAGCTGGCTATGTCTGGTTGCCCCCAGTGCCCTAGGCTTTACTCTTCAGTCAAAGGGCTTGTCATCTGAACTTGAAGGAAATCGATTTCTCAGGTCTCAAAACTGATCAGTAAAAGTGTGTGTGTGTGTGTGTGTTGGTGCGTTTGCGCATGTGTCAGGGAGGTCGTACCGCTGAGCTCGACAGGGGGTCTGGCCCGAGCATTAGCCACTCCAGCCTACGCCGCAATCACTCTTGGATTGATTGGAAGTCTTTCGAGGGGTATTTTTAGTTAGTCACTTAAAGAGCGTATTTATAAGAGCTATTCAACCTGACAGCACTGCCAGCTCTTTTCTGGATACCTAAGACCCAAGTGCTGACAGAATTTGTTTCACACCACCTCTTCAAGTGGAAATCCCCTCACCTCACCCTGGACAATCCAATTCCTAAACACTCCCCTGTCTGCGACTGGGCTGAATATCACACGCTTCCTTACATTGATACACAGAGCGGCATTTCAATTTCCAATACAGGGCTGCAACAAATATTTAATCTATTTGACAAACTTCATGATTAATCTGAACGTTAATACGATTCAAGTTGCCGACACGTTTACTATTAACCCTCTAACCTCCACTGAGTTCCTCATTACCGGACGGTGTGACCTTCTTAACACGGTGCCAGTAAAACCTGTTTCCTCAAGGCACCCCACTAAGCAGCTACGTACAAATTAAACCATAGAACTGTAGGATGTAACTCAACCAAAGAAAACGCCCCCTCGGCCCCAGAGATGCTCTCCTCATTTCCAAGTTCAGCAAGTGCCATACGTCAAATCAACACGGTGGCTCAAAGCCTCGGTAGTAAATTACGCAGCACTCTTTACCTTTAAATTAGTTATACTGTATATCCAAGTATTTGCTTTAGATCAAGCAACAAATTCGTTTGTTAAATCAGTAACACTGACTCTACAGAATGCTGTTTTGAGATGTCAAATATACATCACTCATGGCATATAGCTGGCTAGTTTGTTGCTAGCATGTTGCCCATGTTGTAACTTTTGCTTTATTATATAAATCTGTCGACACAGTCAGGATGATCTGATCGATGAGTTTTATTGGCCCTAAAGAACATTGCGGACCTTAGGCCTAGATTAAACTGAACAATTTGAACAAAAAACAACACATTTCTTATATAAGGCCACAGATTTGAAAACCAAAAAAAGATCAGAAAATAGGAAAAA
>JAQMYM010000012.1:18469175-18481835 GCA_030014255.1 Parauchenoglanis ngamensis | reverse complement strand
ACACACACACACACACACACACTACATTTTCATGTAGTGATGAAACTCTGTCTTTCAGCAGAACCCAGAAAACATGGACTGCAATTCTGGAACAATATAAACAAACGCTGGACAGAAAGGAGTTCGTTTGGAAGTCAAAGGTTTTAGATTGCTACTAAAAATAAACCTCACAAATTAAATCCGTCAGATTATTTAGAGATTAAAACCAAAGGAATTTGGTTAGAACATGGGAAGCTCAGAGAGAGGAAATAGCCATGCCACCCTAAACCACATCTCAGAAATGTGACGTCAGAAAAGCAACAAACAGAAGGAAAGTTTGGGATCTAGTGGATGGCTGCTTTAAAGTTTTAGTGCTGTATCGCAGCAACTGGTATGGTGTTTTTGTTACTGTTACAACAGCAACACGCCCGCATGCAGCATACACCAAATTTATCACACTCAACAGAGCTGGAACAGATCCTGGGGCAGCCATGGCACTGTTTGGTCATTCCAAGCTGCAACGTTTCTCGTCATTGGGAAATTGACAAGAGACGAGAAACACAGAAAGGTTTGGGGCGAAAACTCATTCCGCAGCAGGAGCAAAACAACAGAGTAATGACACACACTGATAGTCTGCACAGCGTCTCCGTTTTGACAGTGTACTTGCAATTTCGATTTCTCACTGAAATGTTCTGCCATGCAAATCAAACTGAACATAAGGACCCTTAAATAAGCAGCCTGTACCCCTGGAACGCACTGCTTTGCTTTTCTCTTTAACTAATTGCACGCCCTAAGAAAGAGGAAAAAAAAGTGAAGCAGACCCATTTGGCGCAGTTCTCTGTAGTAAACAGAATAACATTGCACACGGGCGCTGAAGTGACGGCAGCCTTTCTAGAAGTTCTATCTAATCTAATCTCTATCTAAATCTAACACGAAGCATACCCACTTCCTGAACCCGGAGCTCAGTAATAAGATTACCTGACTCCACCCACATCCCTTCGCACACTAATCACAATAATTAGAGGTCTGAAAGACACACAGAATGATGACGTGAAACACGCATGTTAGCATGTTAATGAAAAGCTAACTACAGAGCCGAGGCAGACAGTGACCACACAGGATCGTGAAGTGTTAAGGCATAAGCAGTGCATGTTTTTCTCTGTGGTTTGTGAGCATGTGCTGTATAGTTACAATCGGCGTCTGGCCTGGTGGCATGTTTACCTCATCCAGGCGCATGCATGTGGATATTTAGACATGTTTATAGTGGTTGCTCTAAGGAAGGTGAAGTCAGCCTTGTGTTTGGGTTTACTGTCATGAAACTGTAAAAGCCGAGACAATTATATAATGTAATAACCACCCTGAGAGGAGACTTCAGGCTCAACTAAATTAAAATGTAGACAATAGCAAATCAGGAAGCAAGAGAGAAACAATAAGGACACTTGTCTGTGTTGAAGGAGTGTTAAAGCGAACGTAGATAACAGAGATGCAGTTCCTGAGAACAGGTCCAGATAAATAAAAGACACGGGTGTCTGCTCTGATCACTGTGAAAGCACTCAGTTCGCTGGAGGCATCCGGAGAAACCCGAGACACACGGCTACAATGACATTTTTTTAAGACGCATCAAGCTGGAAGACACCGGCCTCGGGCACAACAATGATGGAACATAAAGTAAATCTCAACACGACAGCGAGAAAAAGTATACAAACTGCAAAAAACAAACAACGATTAAACGAGATAAAATGTTACTCAAAAAGAAAGTTGAAAGTACTGATAGAACGAGTTGCAAAGAGGAGTGAAGCAAATGGAGTAGCAAAACAAGAAATCCTACCAGCTGGGGAACGTTCACATGCTTGAGCTTTCTCAGCTCACCTATGTCTTATTGGACATAGCTGGAATTCCTGGCTCTCTCTGTTGTAGCTCTGGGATCCTTTCCAGCAAACAACTCCAGGATGAGGCCTGCAGCTCACCAAACACCCCACTCCACTCGCACATTCCAAACTCTCCTCTACAGCCCCCCGCTGACCCAACACGACTCACCTCAGAATTAAAATCCGAAAGCAAAGGCAGCAGAGGAAGCATACTGAACTGTTGGGATTTCACCAAACTAAATACCTCTGACAAAACGCCTTCGTCCTGAGTAATAAAAGATTTGAAGTCACAGAGTGTTACTTGTGGGAATGAGACACAGTGGGGCATTCTGTTGTTCTAGCTACACTATATGGCCAAAAGTACATGGACACGTGACGATTCAACATCCTGTTCCAAAACCATGGGCATTAATATGGTTCGCCCCCCACCTTTGCTGCTATTGCAGCCTTCATACTTCTGGGAAGGCTTTCCACTAGAGTTTGGACTCTGACTTGGGATTTGACCATTCAGACACAAGAAGCCATGCACTGACACCCAGCAAGAAGGCCTGGCACGTTCCAGTTCATCCCAAAAGGTGTTCAGTGGGGTTGAGGTCAGGGCTCTGTGCAGGACACTCAAGTTCTTCCACTCCATCCTTGGGAAAAACTGTTGTCTTCCTGGAGCGGACTTTGTGCACAGGGGCATTGTCATGCTGGAGCAGGTTTGGGCCTCTTAGTTCCAGTGAAGCGAAATTATCATGCAACAATTAACAAAGACGTCCTGTGCAATTGTGTGCTTCCAACTTTGTGGTAACAGTTTGAGGAAGGAGCACCAGGAACAATAGGTGTGATTGTCAGGTGTCCACAAACTTTTGGCTACTTTTGACTAGTGCTCTAGTGTAGTTCCTGTTTTCCTTCTCCGGGGAAAGTACTTTAAGTTAACATATGAAATTAAACTTGTCTCAAAAGCATTGAGAGACACCGCTTGTCACGTTACGACCTGATGACTAAACAGGAACCGTACTGAACGTTACAAAATTCTGACACCCGAGACTTCTAGCCGGAACTGCTCTCAGAGCTGTTGCAGAAAATGAATCACCACCTTCGGACCATCTGTGTTTGAGAACTGACCACACACCTGCGCTGTTACGTAAAATACAGGAAAACCTTGATTTCATCCTCATCAAGTGATAAAAATATTACACTTGACCCAGTTCTCCCTTATTTTGGTTCCTGAGTCATTAACAGGCCATGCAAAAGCGGCTTTGAAATTTTTAGCTTCTCTATAAAGGCTTGAATGAATCGTTTAACACAAGCGTAACAATCATTCCCCTTCTCCTGACTGATCCACTCCATGCCAGCAAAATCCGCCCCATGCTGGTGTGACCTTGGCTTCCAGCTGTTGCCAAATTTCTGACCCTTCCTCCATCTGTCACATTAGTTACAACTCCATCCAATCTCTTCTTCATAATTAATCTCCTAGAGACAAATTTAAAACCGTTTTGTTATTATTATTATTTGAAAAAACAACAACAACCTGCTCATCAACAGCTACCATACCATATCATCCTGACTTCCTGTGAGAAGTATTATAAACACGATAATTAAAAATCCTCCTGGAGTGAGCCAATTGCTCTGTTTGGGGATTAACACTGACATTACACTTGGAAATGAAATGTAACCTCCAGTGCTCAGAGTAATTCCTCTCAAAAATGAGAAGAGAAACATCACCGCAGAAACAAAAGTGGCAGTGTGGGTGACAGGCACATGAAGTGGATCTATCATTTAGCACTTATGTGTTCAACTGAGCGGGGTATGGGCGATAAATCGTATTTTTTTTACACAGCAATAAATAAAGAATGCATCAGTGTTTCAGAGAGCTTGGACACAACCCCTCATGCCCCCACATCCCAACTCCCAGAAAGAGGAGAAAAAACAGGAACCCAACCTGCAAAAACAGGCTTCTAGTAGATTCTGTTGAAAAGCTTTAAAACACAAAGCAATACTAAATCCTTTCTTTCCGACTTGAAAAGCTTCCAAATCAAAGCACGTCTAATCAGGGTTTGGACTGGCTGCTTGGATTAAAATGATGAATTAAACTGAGGTATTACAACTTTAGTTGCGCATTACCGTAGTTGGTAGAGCTATTGTACACCATGTATGTGTGTGGTTATAAAAAACATCCAGATATTTTTAATTTTCTTAACTGGCTCTTCAAATAAGACATATGTAGTGTGGAACAAAAATGAAATGAATTTTATTCTGCATAGTTTTTTTTATGAGTGTGTGATGAAGGAGCACAGAGAACGTCAGGACAGAAGCAGCTGATGATGTTGCGTCTCATCTAGAGTGAAACGGGAACTTCTAGGTCCATCTCATTATAATATGAAGCAAGACTGTGTCGTTGGAGAAAGTTTTGTCTACAGCAGAACTGAGTGCTAACAGTTTGTAACTTGGCTACAGATGTCTTTTTTCGAGACAGGCCCCAAGGCCAGGTCAGTTGAAAACAGCTGCATTGCTGTTAAACACAACCGACGAATGTTAAACCTCATGATATAACAATATTATCATCCCTACATGATGTTACATCGCCTCCGTATCCACTGCTGTTTATTGCCAATTATATTATATGACCAGTCTTGCCAAACATTTTGCGTAGAAGCTCTGCAAAAATATCATTCAAAAATCAGAGACCAAAAACAGATCTAAAAGGATTTTGTGTTTTGAACTCTCCTGGAAGCCCCGCCCACTTCTCATCTCATGCTGTGATGCTCATGTGGGCTCCCGCACTTTCCGTCCAGAAAAATGTTTTGAATTTATTAATGTGAAATAAAATCTATCAGTGTACATACAACTTAGCTAACATTAGACACTGTAGTACTGTGTAAAAGTCTTTTTTTTGGTAGAAATTTTGTTATAGGTGTTTATTTTATGACCTCTGCATTATTGAGTCGGTTCAGAAACATCGTATATGATCAAAAATTGTTTTTCCAACAAAAAAAATTACATTATAGAAAAAAACTGGTCAGACTGGTAGGTGGGTTTTTTTGCCAAAAGAGAAATGTACAGATTTTGACCCCAAAACATTAAATAGGCCTACAACAAAGTGCCAAATCTAACACTAATCAAATAATGTTAAAGGTGAATCCATTGTGAATAAATACGGTTCAGGTTTTGTTTTGTTTTTTTGAGCTCCCCCGCTGAACACTGAGCAGCATCAACAGAGAAAATTCCAGCCATTTGGACATTAGACAACTGAACTGTAAAAGGATTATATCGAAATGAGATGTTAGGTTTACTTTTAATGGTTTACTGCATATAAATGCAGAATCACTTAAAAACCCTCCATATCCAGGGCCAGCTGAGTTCATACTAGTAAACAATAAAGTGAGAGAAAACTGTTCGTTTTCTCTGTACGTGTGTGACACAGAGCTGCGATTATAGCAACAGCATCTAGCGCTAAAGTGACAGCCTGACAAGCGACGTTTCAATTGTGATATTCTCAGTTCTGAGCAAATTAAATATCATGAAGTAAAGTGACAAATCAACAAATCTTGAACAATTCCTCAGACCAACCCCGTAATGCTTTTGAGCTGATGTTAAAGGTGCACTATGTGGAGTTTAGGGGGATCTATTTGCAGAAAAGGCATATAGTATTGATAAGTATATTTCAATTAGTGTTTAATTACCTATGAATTGTTCTGTTTTCGCAAGCGTAGAATCAGCCCTTTATAACTACATAGTGAGAAGGTCCTCTTCTTCCGAGCTGCCATGTTACACTGCTACAGTAGCCCAGAACGGACAAACCTCTAGAGAGCGCTTTCTGCATTTCACGTTTTTACAAGCAGCAGCATGGACGACAAGGAAGAGTATGAATTGGATAAAGAAGAAGAAAAAAAAATACAAAGAAGAAAAAAGAATAGGAAACGGTGTTTGCTGGTGCTGGATAACAAGTTTGAGAACCCAAAGTTTAAAAAATGAGGATCATACTTATTATTTAGCACGAAAAAAAAGCAAAACAGTGTGAATTTCTGTAGATGGAAGTATGTTACACGCACCTGACGGCCACCGTACGCTCTAATACGCGCTTGGAAAGGGAGGGGTAAGGGAGGGGCATTCAGGTGGTTGAATCCTACATAGTGGACCTTTAATTCTATCCCCCATGTACAGTTTTAGGTTACTGTTTGATGCACAAAAAAAGAAGGAAAGCCTACCATACTGTCATTTTATCCTCCCATACAGGAGCTCTCATTCAGTGTATATAAACATTATGAAGAAAACTAACACTAGGAAGGAAGTAGCAGAGATCAGTGGCGCTTCTTGTAAATGTACTTAGCTAGTATAGTTAACTTTGCTTTGGTAATCTTCTGATGATCATGTAACGTATAACAAACCTCCAGTTTTAACACTGATTAACTAGTTAGCATTAACAGCAACATACTGTTCCATCATAAGATTGGAAGGTACACACTAACAGTAGCAGCTGCTAAACGCCCACAAGAGACAATTACATGTGACACGAGTGCTAATCTAATGTAGGGTTATAGTCATAACAGTGTAAAGTATTTGAATATTTTGATATTTGAATACTAATGGTTTAAAAATGTGGAAAGCTAAAATGCAGAGCAACACTGCTCCATCTCTATTGTTCACCATTTTGCATGTTCAAATGATTTCATATCAGAAATGGCCCATAGTGGGTTTAATAGTCCACATCAAATAAACAGCTCTTACAAAGAAAAAAAAATCAGCTACAAATCAGGTATTTTAATAGAGTGTGTGTCTGTTGGGGTGCAGGAGGATCTCATGCCATTCTGCTAGCTCATTCTGTGGTGATGGGAAGAGACCATGTTTCTCACACTCCCCTGTGAGGCTAATTCTACACTGATGAACCATTTCATGCTTGTAACCAGACCCTTTGAACCAAGAGCTCACGATCCTGTGGGCTGAGTTTGAGCCTGTGTGTGTGTGTGTGTGTGTGTGTGTATTTCCAGCCCACACACTTCATAGCTCTCTTCTCATTATGTGCAGTATTTTTATATAGACAATGAACATCTATAGGCACACAAAGACAATAATAAAAAAAACCTTACCAAATCAAATTTTAGTACATGGGGGAAAAAAAAACTAAGCATGATATAGAGAGAGTGTGATAAAGAAGCAGAAGCACTGTGTTTTAGCATAAATGCAGTTTATGGTACTATGGTCGTGTTTAAAGGCTATGGATGAAGAGTGGGCATCAAGCCCAGACTGGGTCACACCGACAATGCCAGCTGCTGGTGTGTGTGTATGTGTGAGAATGTGTGTGATCTCACCTCATCCCTTCCATTTCCCACCATCCGATATAACTGAGCTCATGGGTGAATAAGAAAAGTGGGGAAGGGTGAACTACAGGGCACAAGTCGTACAAGTTCCTCATTAGGGTAAAGTATTTTCTGTTCTAGCACCAGCTTCTGAGTCCTAACTGCTCAGAAATGACACCGACAAGAACGTAAGGAGAACATAAATGTTAACTTTGAACAAAATGCCTGCCCAAGCTTCATTTGGTAAGATTAGCTATTATCACTTCCAGGCATGGTTTATTGTCTTGACTATATCTTGGTATAACACTCATTTTATGTCAAGTCACCTGGAGACAGCATTATATCTGTGACAGATCTTAAAGCAACATGAGCTGTTGTGACTATACCAAGATCAAACCAAAGAGAGTTCTAATTAATGCTCAGTAGACATGTCACAACTTAGCCATTACTAGAATGTTTCAGTTAAAGTAATAGCACTTATGCAAATCCTGGCTGATCCACATCCTGTCGTTGTGTGTGTGTGTGTGTGTGTGTGTGTGTGTGTGTGTGTGTGGGTGTGTGTGTGTGTGTGTGTTACCTGCGTGAGTAGTATGAGGAAGCCAGACAATGACAAGTGCCAGGCAAAAGTAGGAAACTATTCAAAATTCAAGCATTTCCCTGGAAACAAAATAAAAACAATATCAGGATGAACTATTAATAAACTAGACACAGTAAATCGGTTTTAAAGGCAGAGCGTGACCCACTCGCAGCCCGGTGTCAAACTACTTTATTCTTAGTAAAAATAGACTGAAGCTCGAATGCAGTAACAAAAATACTAATTTAATAAAATACAAACTAAAACAGATCTAACAAATTGTGCGTTTTCAGAAACTAACATGCCAAACTGAGCACGTACATCAGTGGGTGGGATGCACAACACCATCATGTTACGCCACATATACTAAACAAGCAGAGTTCAGATTTTGTGCAACTCAAAGATGCGTTACATGTGGATCATGCATAAGAAATATCGGCGTGAAAATAAAAGCAAATACAAAAACAAATCAGAAACATGTAATTGTATGAGTGCATGAGTGAAAATTCACTACAATTACTGAAGATTGCTTTGTTGTACCTTCAGATAGAAAAGTTATTCTCGCCAGAGTCATTATCAAGATGATTGGCTGTGTTTGGCCAATCTGTTCACTGTGCTTCTTACCCTGCGCATCACTACGTTTATATACACAAAATGGTTTTGCCCATATTCCAAAAAAGACTAAGCTGTTTACATGGCTAAAATGGAAAATGAATATTCTAATAATATTCCCACTTGCATGCATGTGTCTCCACCCCAGCCTTGTAAACTGTTGTTTAGTTGGTTTATGTACAACGCACAGAGCTGACCTTAAACAAGCAAGAGGCCAAGGGTCACAGACCGCCGTTAAAATGCTCCAAATGCACTGTATACGTGTCCAAAAACGCTCCTGAATAATATGGACATAACCCGATGGCTTCATCGGAAAACGCCAGTTTGGATTACCTAAAAGGAATACGCTGTTTACATGAACCTTATCAAATTCCAAATATTGGGAATAATCGTGGAATATTACTGTGCATGTAAATGTACCGAGTAAGAAAAACCAAATTCAGCATGGGTTCTTGATTACATTTCAGATCACTTGGATTGAAAACAATGACAAAATGCAGGATCACAGTTCCAAGCCGTGCCACATTGTCCAGAAAGAAAAAAAGTGCAATTAGACCAGGGGTTCTCAGATCCCGGGGGATCACAGACTTAAAAGCTGGATTAGACAGCTTTAAAATACAAGCGTTCAATAACTAATTCCTGTTAGAAGCAGGTCCTGACACTTACTCTATCTCTCCGAAAAATGGACTTTTATTCATTTGGCAGATGCTTTAATCCAAAAATATCAATCCTATCAGAATGACTTATCAGATTACAATCCAAGCATACTGATGAGCAGTGGAGGGTTAAGAGCCTTTCTCGAAGGCCCATTAGCAGCTCTTTAGCAGTGACAGGGTTCCAAAGTCACAACCTTCTAGTCATTAGTACAGAGCCTCAACCACTTTGGGAACAGTTTTATTTTGTAGCTGTTCTATTACAAATTTAATGACAGCGTCTGACACATACAAGAAAAGTGTAAAGCAAAGCTGCGCCTTGTAAAACTAGCTAACAAAACTAGTGTCCCAGCACCGCACATTAAGCATGACTGATACCCGAGTGGAACTCTCCGAGACGTCACAACTATCCATGGCGGGAAGATTTACAAAAGGATAATCTTGCTTTTATTAAGCAGGAAGTCTTAGTCGTTACGCTGATTTAGAGTGAGCTCTAAACGGCAAGAAAAAACAAGTCGGGCAGGAACAAGTTTAGTCGTTGCAGCACAAAACAGAAACAAAAGTAAAAATAGTGGCAGTTGTGAAGGAAGCAGGATCAAGCTGACACGCTTCATGCCTTCAAGCTGGCTTAGTTTAGATAAAGGCTAGAAACCTACGTTTATTACTAATTAATTAGGGACATTTTCTTAATGATGAAAAAGAAACTAATGAGAATTTGAAAAATGAATGCAAATGTGCTTACACTACTAATCATTTTCGCTTATCTTTACCACGGTTCTACTTTTTTGCCAAGCTTGTGTTATGAAATAGTACTTACTGAAGCTGTTAAGAGTGATGTACTATGTCAAGATAAAGCATCAGTTGTTGAGTGGGTAATTTTGGGTGCATCCTTTACGTCAATGTGAAACCAACTCACTTTGAATTAAACCTCTCCGAGCGCACAGAAGATCAACGGATCTCAAAATGACAGCAATTTACTGAACGGCAGTAAACGGGAGGGTAAAGTATAGCCTCCTGTGTGACGAGCCATTCTGGAAGAGAAATGGAAAATAAAGGGCTTCCAAACAACGGGTCCAGTGTTTTATAGGCACAAATAACTAACAGAATCTTATGACTGAACACAAAGTTGCCTTGTCCTTACTGTTTTTTATTTTTTATTTTTGTAATGTCTGGTGATGGGTTGTTGAAAGGAAAAAAATACAGGGTACCTTCACTGACAGTTGCTTATGATTGTGAGTAATGAACGTATTATGACGTTAATGACATTATGGAGATAGGCTTGAGGGGGAAAAGCATAGTGACTGAAGGTGAATGGGGTCATTCTAAACTGTGCAATATTGAGAAATCATTCATCGCCACTTTGTGCCTCTGATAAGGGAAAAGCTGACATTTCTATCTATACCATAAGCCGGAGATAAGCTTGGAAAATGAAGCACCTTAAAAAAAACATTTTTTTTAAAAAACATTGTGTCAGGGAGTGTACGTGTTGAAAGAATGGGTAAGAGAGAGATGTGTGCACAGATGGCCTGTGTTTGGGCTGGATGCCCCTCACTGTCCAGTGAGTAAGAGCAATCGGTGCCACTCCCAGTCCTTGTCACACACACACACACACACACACACACGCACACACACACACACACGCGCACACAAATGACAAGAGAGCAGTCTGTTTAATCCTCTTCCTCATGACAGTATTTTGTTTAATGTCATTTAATGAGGATAATCCCCAAAACAGGCAGTTTCTCTTCTACAGTAAGGCTCTGTCAGCTTTGCTCCGAGATCTTGAGTCTCGGTTTAAGGCACATGGTTCACGGTGCCAGGGGCCGAACGACACGGAATCCTCAGACATCCCTGAATGGGACCTACTGTCTCGCTCTTTTGTCTCAGCACCAAAACTAACAAGGCACATAAAAGGGAGCTTTTCTATCATTTTCTACACACACACACATGCACAAAGAAATACACGAGCATGCCTGATGAAACCAGAACCGGACAGCAGCTGATAGACAGCAGTAACTTTGTAATTGGTACTCCGCTCTCATCGGCTCATTGCCAGGGAGTCTTCATCAGTGAACACCAACCCTGTTGGAGCGCTACGTTCCTGAAGACTTTAGCTCCAACCATTATCGTGCCCAATCGTCAATCATTTCCTTAAGTTCCTGATCAATTTAAAAAAAGATGTGTTTGATTTTGGTTAGAGATTTCAAAAATGCAGAAAGACAGACCTCCAGGAACAGGTTTGGTGACCAAGACGATCTCATGAGCATTTGCTCTTCCTACACCAGTAGGCACCACTAAATGTTTACGCTCTCTCCATAGTTGTTTGTTTGTTTTTTAAATTTGCTTACATTTGAATGGAAAGAAGAAGGTTTAAGCGTTCATTTGACTCATTCTTCTTGTCATAAACAGGCTATAAAATATGAGAATGAATGAGCCTGAGGCTGGGAGCTCTGGTACCTCCAATGCTGAAGATGATTATTAACAATTTATCATTCATGTGGACTTTGAGCAACATCTGGGAGCTAAACTTTAAGTGATTGACCTATTAGTTCTGATTCTTGCATATTCATAAGACTGGAAGTAAGTTTGACAGACACTAAGACCACACTCAACACTCAACACTTGTTCAGAATAGTAGTAGAGTTTTATCCTGAGACTGGAGATTAAATGGCGACCTTTTCTTTATTTGCCACTAAACAAAACGGTGGGTTTTACAGTCGCAAACTGGAAGCTGTTGGACGCATTGCTTCTAATTTCAATTACAGCCTGAACATTTCCCAGTCCAACTAGAAACCAAACCGCTTGCTCTGCCAGCTTAATGTCTACTGTCCCAGGGTCACACCGTGGGCAGAAATACAGCACAATAAACAGGAAGCCGCCCCATCATGGCAACAATACACGCGCGCGCGTCTGACCCTTCACGCGCAGCGGTGACGACCCTGTCCTAGAGATGCACGAGACCGCTGTCTGTCTGTCTGTCTGTCCAAGATGCTCTGCTTTCTCTTGTCTCATCCGACTCCGCTTTCAGTAAACTCGGAACTTGTCCGCTTTTGTAAACGACGTGATTTAAGCGCGCGGCTTCGCCACTTTCATTCCAAAAAAAAAAAAGCGCGGAATACTATCATTTCAGTCACACACACGCACGCACGCACACACACACACGCCCCACTCTACTCACCTTGGCAGAAATCGTATTAGCGGCACAAACACGTCCAGATAGCGGGTTTGGCTTAAAAAAAATACAAACAACCAAAGCGAGAAATAAATTCCCCCAAAATGATGCCAACGCAAAAAAAAGTTCACATCTTACTTTTGCAAGGAGAGCAGCAGCATTAGACACAGCGCGCGCTCAGAGCCCGAGCCTCCCATTCACCAAGAACAACAAAAAAGCACCGAGGCGAAATAACAGTCAGTCTTTCTCCACGCCCAGGTAGCGGGTCACATGACGCGTCCAGGTGTGCTCGTTGCCTGTGTGTGTGTGTGAGTGTGCGTGTGCGTGTGCGTGAGTGTGTATGCGTGAGTGTGTGTACCGACGGAGGCGAGACCTGCTCGCATCCACATCCGGGCTACGCGCCGTTAACGTAGCCTACACGGAGGCGAAGTGTAGCCTGCTGCTCTGAAAACAAGACGGAGGGGGCAGAGAGAGGGAGGGACGGAGGGAGGGGAGAGAGGGAGAGGAGAGAGGGACAGAG
>JAQMYM010000012.1:18427866-18448955 GCA_030014255.1 Parauchenoglanis ngamensis | reverse complement strand
GTGGACTCCAATTAAGCTGCAGAAACATCTCAAGGATGATCAGTGGAAACAGGATGCACCTGAGCTCAATTTTGAGCGTCATGGCAAAGGCTGTGAATACTTATGTACATGTGCTTTCTCAGTTTTTGTTATTTTTAATAAATTTGCAAAAACCTCAACTAAACTTTTTTCACGTTGTCATTATGGGGTGTTGTGTGTAAAATTCTGAGGAAAAAAATGAATTGAATCCATTTTGGAATAAGGCTGTAACATAATAAAATATGGAAAAAGCTGTGAATACTTTCCGGATGCACCGTAGGTCATTTTTCTAAAGCTTAATGTCATTGTATGATTGCCAAAGACAGAAAGAGTGAACCTCAATGGCCTCAAGTTTGGTAGGTAAGCGCAAAGTGGACATCAGTTCTCAAATTCATGTCAAAGTTGATTCAGTGCACTCAAGCTGCTTTTTTGGTCATTGCCCTTTAGCTGTTTTGTAGATGTAGGCGTTAACCCTTCCTGGCATTTCATTCCAATTTCCATTTAAAGGACTGCATCACATTTTCTCCAGCTGTAAGAGACCTAGAAGGCATTTTTATCATGTTTTATCTTCACAGCATTCCCTACCCACCCCTTGAGTCCCCCAGTTATATCAATTCACTGAGGTCTACTTAATTTGCAGGGTTAGAAATAAAGCATGTGTATGGAATGTACTTAATCTCAAATTGGAACTTTAGAAAAGAACTTTGGAAAAACCAGCAAGTAAGGTGTTGGGCCACCATCAGCCATTAGACTGTGCCTTGGTAATGATTCTACATGTCTTTAGACCTGTACTGGAGAGATGAACACTATTCTCCTAAACATAGTCTGTCAGTTGGTATTTTGATGATGATGGTGATGATGATGATGATGATGGTAGAGAGCACTGCTCTAAAGGTGTTCAGTTGGCTTGAAATGTGGTGAAATAAAAAAATAAAAAAAAAACTAAAAAATAGATTTTTCCTTTAATTTGTCAGCTGTTTATATTCTATTAATCCATGTTCAAGTAGTTTGAAGCAACTAGGCAGAGCAGGACTAATTTCCTTTGACAGTTGAGCAGCTTGACATGATTCCAAATGATGGTTGGTTATGCTGCACAAAAGGGAACCGCTACAGGCACGGCAGTCCACACTGTCAACACTAATGATGCCATTCACTCTGACCACTGGCAGTCAGGAATGCCCAGTGCTTTCTTCAAGCTTCTGTCAATCAACAGATAGTGGGAAGCACAAACATAGAAAAACAACAACAACTAATAATAATAATAATAATATTAATAACAATAACAGGTGGCACAGTAGTGGAAGAAGGTTCTTGGTTCGAACCTGCCAGCCAACTGGGTCCTTGTGTGGAGTTTGCATGTTCCCCCTCATGCCTGCATGGGTTTCCTCGTGTTGTACCCCGCCTCTCACCTGAGGTCATTCAGGATTGGCTGCAGCTTCCGTGTGTCCCTGAAGGATAAGTGGTATAGATAATGGATGGATAAAATGTACTTCGTTTGCAGTATATTTACCATATAAAGCTCCAGGTTGCTGTACCAAAAAAAGAGAAAGTGAAAGACTTATAGGAAGAATAAAGGGAATAATGTTGGGAATAGTGTTGGGTGAGTAAGTTATCTCTTAAAATAAGATAAGGAAATGCAGTTACAATGTTCTTGGGTGATGGCATTACAAAGTTTGGGGTCTGGTGTCAGCCTGGTCTAAGGCATAGCCTTATAGCCATAAATACAAGTTATTTGCTACAATAATATGCACTTAACTAATTCTGTTGAACCAGTATACTGTATACTGAATACTGTATTAAAATGTTATTTTATTTGATTTGATTTTAAATTATACAACCAAACCCAGAATTAAATAGTTGCCTTGTTTAATAAAAAAAAATCAATGAAACTTTTGGTGTGAGGAATATCAGACAAAAAAAGTTTTTTCTGTTTTTCTCCAATTAATGCATTTGCCACAATGCCTGTGGCAGAATTGATGACCTTCCTCTCCGCTCAGATTCTCTAATTAGTTCTCTTGTTCAGTGGTTTGGGACAGGAGTATGCTATTCTACTATTATTCTGCTCTTCTGTGAATTTCTCTTCTGTGTTTATTTCATGCATTGTAATTACCAGTGTAGATGTTCTTCTGGCTCTGCAGAGTTTGTGCTGCTTGTGATGGGGCTGTATATACTTTATACCCACATGATAAAGAGAATAGCTGCATGAAGAGCACCATGAGTTGCATTTGTATTTGTTTTAATTTGTTTTTATTGTGATTGGGTAGTAGTTGATGGTAGTTTCCTCTGGTCCACCTATTATGAAGGCTCAAAGAAAATGGATTCCTGATCAGATATTACTCACAGCTGCTCACTCAGATAATCTCAGATTTTCTGGTGTATAATATTGCAGACAATTTACTCATTTATCTTCCGTAAGCACTTTATTCTTTTGGGTTTCACACAAATCAGTTAATAAGCGGAATACTCAAACCCTGTTTCGTTAAATTATTTGTGTATATTTCTGTATAAATTTGATATTTTTAATCGTGAGATACTTCATCCAAATTGTAGCCTATTGTGCAGTCTTGAAGTCAATAGACAGGATTATAAGTATGTTTGTGTATCATGTAGAATTTAAAATGAACATTTGGGCTCAACAGGTTGAAAACATCTCTAAATATCTCCACTCAGTTTCAGAATCGCACTGTTCTCATGGCATCGCATCCTAAATAATCAGAGCCCAGATAGACTGTCAGTGATCTGCTATAAATGAGATCCCATCTGCTTAGTTCTCTCTAATTTACTTTCTAAATATGAACCTTATGTTCACATGTTCCTCTTAGAGCAATACTTTAAATCACTAGAGAGAGGTTTTGGTTGGGAGAGAAGCAGTCAACCATTACACAGACTGTTAAGGTCTGTCCCAGAGACAATCATAGCTGAATGTCTAAACGATATTCTGGGAGTCTGCTGTTGTGCACTATTGCCTCTAACACAAGGATTAAGTCATTCTTAATTATATTTTATGGAAAAAAGACTTTAGACACTGCATCATCAACTGCATGAGAAAATATAAGGAAATGCTCTTCTTCTTCTTCTTCACCATTACTCATGAATGATTCTATGTTTTAGAAAAAAATGAAAAAAAGTTCAGTAACCTATTTGAACAAGTGTGGCTACCCTTTAAATAATATTTTCTTCATTAAAACACATTTTGCTTGTAATAAAGCACTCAGTCCGGGTTTGTTAAGAGTCTACCACCTTGCTCTGACAATTTCATTTCACTCTTCCTTGCAGATATGCTCCACATCTAACAAATTGTGAGCAGATCTCCTTTGCACAGCCGCTTTCAAGTCATTCCACAGGTTTTTGATAGGATCTAGATCTGGGCTCTGACTTTGCCATTCCAAAACATTGATCTTCTTTTTCTTCTGAAGCCATTTCTTTGTTGACTTGCATTTACTTGTTGATGATGGCATTCATAGTGGTCCATGGTACATCTAATTTTTTGGAAATTCTTTTGTACCCCTTTCCTGATCGATATAGTTCCACAATGAGATCCTATACATGCTTTGTAAGCTCTTTGCGGACCATGGCTTCAGGCGTTGGATGAAAGAAAATGTTGAGAAAATCCTACAGAAAGGATTTTTTATTGGGGGGTTAATCAGAATCACTTCATTGATGACTGTTTGTGATGGGTTAATACTGAGCACAGTCACATGACCAATTATAAAATGATGGGCACACCAGGTTATTGCTAAGTTTTTTCTTTTTCTTCAAAAACATTTCTTTTTGCTTTTCTCTTGCATTTTGTTGGTTGCTATATCACTTTAAAGGTGGAAAAAGATATCCAACTTGATTTATTTTGGTTTCATAGTTTTGCATTATAAAAACCTGCAATTTTGACATGGGTGTATAGACATTTTATACTCACTGTATACTGTAAGTCTATTTTGGTATCTATACAATTAGTAGTTGCATATTTATATTTGATGAATAGAAATAAAGTAAGACGAGATATTTATTAACTGTACATTTTATATGCCATGTAAATGAACTCTTTATGAGTAAAGCACAGGCATGGAGCCAAATGAGAAACATGAACTGATTAAACTGTTAAATGACCTGTATTGCCAGTGTAGAGGAAGTCCAGTGAATTAGTCTGACAGCAAGACTCCGGAGAACATATGGGAAACTGACTGTGCTGAGGCACAAACATGACACATGGGCACACACACACAGGACACTCACAAACACCAAGACCTTCTGTGGTGTTGGACTAACCTAAAGTGACAGAGGACTTTGTTAGGGGAGCTGTCAATGTGTTCTACTTACTCTCTGGTTACTTTAGAGGGAATATGTCATGTACTGTAGATACCTGTGGACACAATGGGTCAATACTCAGGTCTTCACCAAAAAGAGTTGAAGCTACTGACATAGACTAACAAGCACACATTGTGCAGATATGCATTAATTGTATGTAGTTCTAATGGGAGCTTGGGTTTAACAATGCAAGCCTACATCTCTCTTTATATCTGAAGCCTTTTGCTTATTGACTCAAGTAGAAGTTTGTTTTCATGTCATCCACTTGTGTACAGTGGAGCTAAATACTGTTTCTTTAGAACTATGTTACAAGAGACAGCAATACAGGAGCACAACACAAAAGACTATATGTACAATAAACACAAGTTAATTCTATACAGCAGCTCTTTATCTAACACAGCGATACAGGTTTTTCTGCTAACCATTTCAGAGAGTGACAGAGCCTCAATCAAACAATGTCCTGAACTCCACTACTATCACAGCGACTGAATTCTCTAGTATTGAATTCTCTGAAGCTTTCTTTCCTTTTGTGTGCATGTGTGTAGGTTATTATGATTGGTATCTCTTCTATTAAGAGATCGAGAGCATTTTGAGAGCTTCTGAATAAATTGTACATCAAAACCTTTGATATCTACCAAGAAAGAATGGCTTCAATACAAGTGCCTGAAGAAAAGAAGTAGCAGAAGAGGAACACTTGAGTTCATCTGTCTCTTTGAACATTTCTTCTCTTCTGAACTGATTATATAACCTTGATTAGGAACGCTTCTTTCCTAATGCAGAAGTCTGTGTAATATCTAGAATCTTCACAAGGCTATCATGTCACATTTTCAGCTAGCTAGTTGGATTTCTTTAATTAGTCCTCCTATGAAGAAGACACTGAATAAATTTCCATTCATATTATCAGCAGCAGAGTGTTCCCTATAGCATCTACCTAGTATATTGACCCATTATTATGATTTTAAAAAAAAAAGTTTAGGTTCCTGAAAACTGTCGCCTACTCCCTAATTGCTTAAATTTAGTGGGACTGTCAAACACAACCAGCATTAGGCATTAAATCACAGAAACCATCTCTCTTTCCAACGATAAGTGATAGTTATCTTCCTAAAAAAGCACGGAAATCAAACGCAATTAAGTCTAGACTGTGTGCAGATCAATGGAGTCTATCCTCTTCCCTCAAGAGGACAATTACCACTCAGTGTATCTCTTTCCCTAAGTATTATGTGACTCATTGCTGAAAACATGATAAGGAAACAAACTCCACAAGAGTCAATTTAGCTGAAAATGGGCCTTTAGGAAAGTCATTTAGGTCATACTCATGATCGAAACGGAGGCATCCTGTGAAATAGTGACACACATCAGCACACAATCCAGGATTATGCACTCTAAAAATGCAGTTTTTTATAACCCAAACACTTGGTTGAAAATATTGGGTCATTTTACTGGGTTACTTGTACAGTGTTATAGGGTAGTTTTTGTGTAACCCAGCCTGCATCTATCTGACTGGTTAATATGAGCTGATTCAACTGGATTGTAGAAATAATTCTCCATAATCTCCATAATCTCCATAGGCGATTCTAGATCCTGTCTTTCATCTTGGCCTTCCAAAAATGTAATCTCTCTTCCAAGCATGAAAGCTAACAAACGCAGCAGTGTTGCAGTTAACAATCTTCAAACTGTCCCCAGACATCTCTTTGTTGTTCACAATTGCTTAATTTAAACTGAACCAAAGAGGCCTGCACTGCGAAGCTTTCCACTTTCCTTTCTCAAGGCCGGTGTGTACTGCTGTGTCGAATCTACTCCATGGGATACGACCTAGCCGCATACACCATATCCTACGCCGAAGCCTGACGTGCACCTCTCCAGAAATGTAACTACACATCACGGTGACACAGACTGCAGCAACTGTGATTGGTCTGCTTGGTAGCATCGCATTTCCTCCTACGCAGTTCCTGGAGACCTTCTTGTCAGCGAAAATCAGAAATTTACTATCATGATATTGTGTTAATATAAGTATATAAAGGTGTGATGCTCTGTAGCAGCTGTAGTTCATTATAATGGGCAGTTTAATTCTTTATCTAATCCTGTGGATTTAAACACTATGGTGTTATTTTGCTGCAGTGGGACTTTCACTTCATGCTGCTCATACTGCTGAATGCATACACTTAAGAAACACTTTCACTGACAATTCACTTGGTTTATAATGAATTATGCAAGTTTTCTTTTCCCCCAGTAAATTTGTTTGAGAACATTTTGTCCGTGTTAATTTCTGTTTATTATTCCTGCAGTGAAACACGGACGTTGCATTTCGTTCTTCTTCTATTTATAAAAGCAATAAATTCAGATGTGTTTCATTTGACAGCGCCTCCTACAGGACCCTTAAGTGTGAGCGTCGAAACTGTACCTACAGAGGTAGCTGGGTTGCCAGGTCATGGTTCTATGGCAAAAAAATCTTAGCCAAGGATAAAGTTGTGGGTTAAAAACTAAGAAGATCACAGGTTGTTGAGTACCTATCAAAATTTTCCAAGGTTCATGTAAATCTTGGCTAGCAATTTGAAATCTATATATTCATCATTATGAATCTGAAAGCAGCCAAAAGCCTGTAATTTACTGTAATTCTCAGGGATCTCCAACAGTAAGCTGCACAAGGCTAACTAGTTATAGTTATAGTGGCATTACCAGGTTAATTTTATATGTATTGTAGGGATGCTAATACAAGTAATAGCTACAAGTGCGAATGTATTTTAAATAGCTGAAATGGCAAGAGGAAGCATTTATGTCTCACTACCTTTATTTGAGACCTTTATGAACTAATCTTAAAGTGCATTTAGATCCATTTTTCATTATGTATAGTTAATGTTAGATTTCAAGCTTGATCTCAACAACACTTTTTTGTTTTGGGGAGTGATAATTTATTTTTTCCCCTCACATTTCTAATAATAATAAAGATCCTGGATTCATGCACATAGCATGTAGACAGGTAGTTACATTTACCAGCCACATTATTAGGAATATTTTTACTCCTGCACGTTCATGCAATTATCCAATTGGCCAATCACACAGGCCAAACACAATGCATAAAACCATGCAGATACAGGTTAAGAGCTTTAGTTAATGCTCACACCAAATACTAGAATGGAGAAAAAAAAGGGATTTCAGTCATTTTATCTGTGGCAAGGTTGTTGGTGCCAGACTGTATGGTTTAGTATTTCAGAAACTGCTGATCTCCTGGGATTTTCACACACAACAGTCTCAAGAGTTTACACAAAATGGTGTGAAAACACAGAAAAATCATCCAGTGAGTAGTGGAAATACATTGGTAATGTGTTTGACAGCTTGTGGCGAAAGATTTTGGTGAGACAGGATGGCATTATTCATGACATAGCCTCACACAAAATTAATTTGAGAGATCAGACTTGACCTGTGCATGCTACATACTTTGTCTCAACTTTTACAGCGGTGCACATGCATTTCTGTTGGATGGATTTCATTCACTCCTTAATCCCCCCTTTTCCTCTCCAATCTCTGCAATATGTTTTACAACAGTTCTGTACATCATAGAGACACTGTCTGGACATGCACTTTGCCATTGTTTTGTGGAAACTTATTAGAGTTAATTAAGATTATTTGCTATGTATCAAGATTTGGCAGCCACCAATTATCAAACTTTTCTCATTTTGTCCTAAAAACAACAAAACTGGCAACCTTTTATGACCATGGAGCAGTACGATTCCTGCCCCATGGGGATCTCTTAGCGCTTGTTGCAGTTCTGTTTCGACCACTAGATGCAAAAACAGCAAAAATGTTACCTTATCCTTACACAGCATGTATAAAAGGTTATAGGTCTCTGAATAAAGTTGATCCATTTTACAGTATGGAAAAAAGAAACCAATGGCAGAATGTTCAGGTTTTTCGTGCTATTCCAGTCAGTGCTGTCATGAGGATATTTAAAATCACCCTACTGCTGTTTTATGGCTTAGTAATGCTTTATTATAAAAGCCCTGTGCAATATTTAAGAAAATGCTTCACCAGATAACCTTAAGAGAACTGCTGCATTCTGGAAATACTGTGCTTGTTCAAAAATAAAACCTAAAACAAAAAAACCCTAATAGGCTATAAAATCATTTCAGTGTGCTAATTAAGAGGGAGAGGAGAGAATTGTGCTGCCTTCCTGCCCTCAGGCTCCACTGGGAAGTTAAGCAGGTGATGAGCTAATGTGTGTGTGTGTGTGTGTGGTGTGGTGGCATGTTTTTAAATTTTGTTGGGGACTAAACATCTGCATATTTAATGTTAGAAGTTCTGCAGTTTTTTTCTAAAATAAAATTAAATAATTGAAAAAACAAAGAGTAAAAAAATGTAACATAAAAAAAAGGTTAAGGTTATGGTTAGGTTTAGGTATAGGCATATCATTAATTGGCTGCATTAATAATGATGTCTATTGAGGAGTCTTTGTGTTGTTCGCATTTAATGCAATTTTACTAGATGCCACCATCTGTACACAAAGGGGATTTCCTCTCCATTTCCCTAAACATAAAACAGTCTGGGAAAGAACTTATTTCTACCAAAAGCACAGCAGGACATCCTGCGATATTCTATACCCTCTAAAGCAATCTCCCTCTCCCTTACACACACACACACACACACACACACACACACACACACACACACACACAGACACACGTATACAGTTTCCTCTGAGCCAGACTAGTGTGCTTTGTGTATTATAATAATACTTTCCATATGGATCTAATTTGGACTGCACAAGGCTGTAGGATATTAGGTAGGATCAGATTTTGTTTATAGTGAAGCAGAGAAATCTGGAAATGAAATCACCTCTTCTGTCAGACAGTAATGTATTATTTCTGTAATCGTTATTCATATAGTAAGTCAACAGATGCTTTCATCCTGTACAAGCGATGAAGCAAGATTTGTCTTTGACATAAGTAATATAGTCGGCTGCCATCTAGAGAAGGTGCCATTTTACTGAGCCTTTCAAGTCTATACACTATACTTTATATTGATTTGCAGTGACCTTTCCTTATAAGAGGACAAAGTGACACGAATTATGCTAGCAAAATGCCTCCCATAGCACCACTGGTTTTCAATCTTTGAGATGACATGGGAGTGGAGTGGTGAAAAATGGCCAGATTCAGAGGTTGTAAAGGAGAAGCATACATGACAGGTTTGGTTAGCAATATGAAGAGAGAAGGACAGTTAGCTGTACAGTTCTACCCCAAGTTTGTGCATGTTTTCAGATGGAAGCATCTCCAGGGAAATTCAGCAGATCAGTTGTCCTAGGATTTAGTTTCAGGTGATGAGCTGCCATGCATGATGAGTCCTCCATCCATGACAAGTCTGTCAGACATGCTGCGATCTGTTCAGAAACATGAGAGTCTGAGGGAGGAAAGAAAGGATGAGAATGAGGATGAGTGCAGTTTTATATGAGTGCAGCATATATCACTAATATGAAAAAAAATGTTTGGATATAACCTCACCAAGCGAGTGGGTATAGAGGAAGGGAGGAAAAGTAAATGTTACCCAGGACTTTACAAAGACGCTTTCAGATCTAATATAACGATCTAACAATCAGTCTGAAGTGCATAGCCCAAGTGCATTTAGGGCATATCCAAATCTATCGATCCATCCATTATCAATACCGCTTTATCCGTCTGGGTCGCGGGGGAAGCTGGAGCCAATCTCAGCAGACAAGAGGCGGGGTACACCCTGGGCAGGTCGCCAGTCCACCACAGGATATCCAAATCCACTTTTGCTATTTTAACAGAGGAAAAAATGGTGGCAGCATCAGTCGCATAGTTCAAAAGGGTTGCAGTTAGTCTCTTAATTAATCATGGGTGCAATAAACTAGACAGAGTGTCATCTCACATTCTCTTTAAAAGCCATTTGCGCTTGCACGTTGACAGATTGCCAGGTAGTAGGAAAGAACGCTGTAGAGAAACAGATCTGCTCATGCTCAAAGTGAAAACACTCAAGCAGACCATCTACGGCAACAGCAGGATTCCACCAATAATGAAATAATCTTTCACATTGTAACCTTTTTATTTTTAATCTTTTGCATGTTTGTGCACTGCTGTGTGTCCATGTGTGTGTAACAAGCAGAGTGTACGTGCATAGTGCACCCACCTACTTAGGCACATATTAGCCTACTATCTTGATAATGTGCCCTTAAAATGACAGTGAAATACATTGACTTCAGACCAGGTTTTTGCTCAATCGCACGATTGCTTTCCATTTTCTCAGAATAGCAGTGCATCAACAATGTGCCTGAACACACCTCATTTGTAGACCGGCACCCCCATGGGGTCTCAGATGGGTACAAGTGCATTTGCTATTTAAAAAATATGGGCGAGGGATAGGAAAATAACAACTGAATCGGTTTCAAACTAGCAAAGATACTTGGATCACACTTGGTGCAGTTTTGCACTGGGTGTAAGATAGGGCCCTTAATGTTCGGTTTCCCTTTAATTTTCACCTGTCAGTATGTTGAATTAGACCAGTGATCAACATGAAGCTCTTATTCCAGCACACTACTGGCACCTCCTCTGTGGCTCCCACAAAGCAGAGCACTGATACTCTTTGGAGAAGATGCAATCTGCAAGCAGATTTGCATGGGTTTTGGGTTTTCCTAAGATGTGAATTGTGGGCAGGTCTTACTCTGATATATACACTACATGGCCAAAAGTTTGTAGACACCAGACCACACCCATATGTGTTTTTTGAACATCCCATTCCAGATTAATTCCCTCTTTGCTGTTATAATAATCTCCACTCTTTTGGGAAGGTTTTCCACTAGATTTTGAATTGTGGCTCTGGGGATTTGTGTCTTCATTCAGTCACAAGAGCATTAGTGAGGTCAGGCACTGATGTCTGGGGTGCAGTTGGCATTCCAGTTCATCCTAAAGGTGTTCAGTGAAGTTTAAGTCAGGACTCTGTGCAGGACACTCATGTTCTTTGATACCAACCTTGGCAAAACATGTCTTCATGGAACTCACATGTGCACCGGGGCATTGTCATGCTGGAATAGTTTTGGGCCGCTTAGATCCAGTGAAGGGAAATTCTGACGGCATTCAAAGTCATCATTTATAATTGTGTTCTTTTAACTTTGGGGCAACTGTTTATGGAAGAAACATATGAGTATGTTGGTCCACAAACCTTTAGCCTTATAGTTCTACCAGCAACCTCTTTTAACATCCACTGTTGTTTCAGTTTCCAAACAGTGGTGGGAGGTGGGCTCTGGATCTACCAATCTGCCATCATAATGCTAACTTCATCCAGATTTTGCTTCCCACTTTTGTCTCCACTTCCTGGAGGTGACTAACACCTGGATGATGCCAGAGAATTCAATGACACCAGCTGCTCTCACAATCCACAAGAAACCAGCAGATGAATAGTCAGAGGTTTGTTTTTATACTAAAATTGTTGCTTGACACCTATTGTACTGTCTCACCTTTTGAATGAATCTCCTCATTTGAATTCCATGCTACTATTGTTACTTCTCGCAACAATTTTCATGTTATTGTTTTATATCATACTCCTAACCGCTTAGGAAAATTCAAAAAAAAGCTGGACATTCTCTTAAGTATTTTTCCTCACCCTCTTTATCATATTCAGTCTGGCCTAAATATTGCACACTCCACAGAAATGGCCCTTATGACTGTTACTTCATGTGACTAGGTCAGCAAAAATACCATTGATTCTGATCTTAATGATCTCTCAGCAGATTTCAGCATTGTTAATCAGACTTTGTAATTGTTAATTAAAATTGTAAAAGATGCTCCTGTCTCTCATTCCAAACCTTGCAATTAGTGGCCCAACATGGGGTTGGTTTGCTATCAGGTGAAATCTACTCCATGCAGACACTCCACTGGTGTCCATCAAGGCCATCCATTAGTGTATAGACCCCTTCTATGTCCCCTTTGTACCCACTGTTTTAGGTAATATCATCACATGGTGTTCCATACTAATACTATACTGGTGGTATTGATCGTATCCTTTTCTCCATCAGACACTCATGCTTCTCCACGGATCTCAACAAATCTGGCAGGCATCTTTTCATTTGATGGCAGCTCATCACCTGACAGTAAATCCTAGTAAGTATGAATTGCTGTATATCCCTGAAGATGCATCCCTTTCTTAAGATCTTTCATTTATTTGGAGAACTTTTAGATCACACCATCTGACAACACACATAACCAACCATGTTGTAGATCTGGAACACTGACTGTCATTCTCTCCTCATATTGCTAACCTAATCTGTCATATAGGGTTCTCTTGTACACCACTGGGAGGATCCAGCTATTTCTCTCCATGTTAGCTACTCAGGTGCTTGTTCACTTCCTAGTCATCTCAAGATTGAACTATTGCAGCTTGTTACTTACAAGTGTTCCCCTGCATGCAATTAAACAAAGATGCAGCTGCATGACTTGTTTTCAATCTCCCCAAGCTGTGTTCCCTTCACTGGCTTCCTGTAGCTGCCTGCATCAGATTTAGAACACTGATTGCCTAAAAAGCAAAAATGGACAATTTCGTACCAGGGTTACCCCGTAACACTGTTTTGCACCATGTTCCCATCGAGGCTTTTTCATAGGTCAGCTCGACCCATCATCCCTCAAGGTACAAAAAGACGTGCATTAAGATTCTGTTCTGGCACCAAGGTGGTGGAATGATCTTCTTCTGGCTGTCTGAAGAGCTGAGTCTCTTTTTCACACGAAGACTGAAAAATCACTAAGAACATAACCAAACATTAAATTCAGAAAATATGAGCTGAATTGTATAGTTTTATTGCTATATTGACATGTTTCTAAATTGTCTCAAAACAGGCTTGGTTTATGGTATTCTTAGACGCTGACCTATTCATACTAGCATGAGACTCTGCTTTTAATGACTATAAAGTAGATCTGTATATCACTCTGGATCAGGACTTTTGCTAAATGGTGCAAGTGTAACACACAAAAAAAAAACCTTCCCCACAGACCTTGATATGCTGTCACATTTAAAACTAGAGATGTACATAATATTGCCTAAAATTGGATAAACTACCAGCCAACCTTTCATTTAAATTCTATTACTTGATTATTTAATTATAAATTAGTATAGGGATTGTTATTATCCAGGGATTAATAAAATCCAGGGATTATACATTATTTAATGATTAGCCTTTATTTTAAAAATTGAAAACATAATCCACATACCCTGTTAACCATAGAATCTTTTATATTGAAAAAATATTAAGTTTCCATTAGCATGTAACAGGACACAGAGCAGAGGCAAAGATGCATGTTTATTTGTGATATACACCAATTACAAGAATAAAATAATATACTATACTAGTGTAGCTATACTAGTGGTGTAAAACTGCAATGGATTTGATTACTGATCACTTCTGCAGCTATGAGCATATTTTGAGAGTTCAGTAATGTTTATTACTGTTTCAGTGATTGGTGGTTGTTTATGAGGTTCAGCACCTTTGAGAGATCTTGCAGTTATCATATGGAGAAGCCATGTGTCCAACAAACAAGACCGCAAAAATGATTATTAAAATCCTGTTGTCCATCCATCCATCCATCCATCCATCCATCCATTATCCATTATCTGTACCGCTTATCTGTTAGGGTCATGGGGCAACTGGAGCTGAGAGAGGAGAGGAAGGGCTCCTGTTGTCCAATGAGTGTTAATTTTTTGCTTACGTTAAAAATCAGGGTATTTGAATCTGTCACAGAAGCCCATAGACCTTATGCATCATTGGAGTTCTGCCAATGGGGCATCTATCAGCTTCAAAGGAAATTTGTTTAACATAGGCTACTACTGAAAACATTTTGTTAAAAGCAGTTTACAGTATTGACTTTCATCAAGATTGGTGAATAATATAGACACATTTCTACATGCAATATAGGCATGGGCTTCCCATGTAGTCTTTAAGCAATTTCCTGTGTGACAGATTGGCTTACACAGAGTGCAAAAATAGAAGCAAAAAGGCTCATACGGAACCTTGCAGTTTTTCTCGATGATATTAACACTTGTTCAGTTCCGCCTCTGTGTGTACCTTTAACATTCTTAGTAATTATATGATTATGTTATATCATTATTTTAGAAGGAGCCTGGGAATTTATTTATGGCTGCTCGTGTGCATTCTGAAAGTACATTTTAATTTACCAAGACTAATTCGGATGAATAATTAGGTGTTAAAACAGGAGTCATTTGATGGATAATTAAAGTGGCTCAATAAGAAAAAAAAAATGCTGTGTAAATGTCAAATATGACGCATGATCTTTCAATAGTCAAGGCTTTGGCTTTTTCTACAATGCCTCAGATGAGACATTGTTGACAGAGCTATTTAAATTGCAGCCGTAAGTAGACAACATGCTTATGTATAAGGTTTATTTTATTCGTTTTTCTTTTTAAGCTTTGCCTGCACTTAGGTGATTAATAGATTTAATGTCTGGAGGTTTTGATGCAGATTGAGACTACAGATATTCTAAATGATTTATTAAAAGGAGTAAGTAGTAGATAGCTTCTTAACATTAACAGCAGCAGCAACAACGACAACTTTCTTTTTTTTTTTTTTTACAGCAGAACAGACAAACTGATAGTTATGAAAAATATATTTAATATTTATATTCTCAGTTTGCCTACTTTCTCATCTTGTGGCATTTATATGATAGATAGAGAGGATTATGTTCAGTCTAGAACTTTCCAATTCTAAAGTGAGCTGCCTTGGGAAAAAGACTACCCTTACACCAGCTTTTCTAGCTTTTCACCAGCTTTTTATGATAACATATGATAATATTTCTCCCTTTTGACTCCTAAATGGAATCATGCCCATCTACAGTTTGCCTTAAAATCTTTAATATTAGCCTATAAATAATTTACTTACTTAGCTGTTAGCATTTGAGTCAATGCTTCATGGCAAGAAAAAAGCACTGCTATAGAGGAATTAGCTATAAAATATACAGTACTGTGCAAAAGTCTTGAGACACCTTATTTTTTTTTAGGACAAATTTTGTTATAGATGTTTATTTCACGAGTTCTGCTTTAGTGAGTCAGTACGAAAACATTTTAGATTTCAAAACAATAGTTTTCCAAAAAATAATTTGCATTTGAAAACCATTTGTATGCCAGTAAAGAAAGCAATATATTACATAACAGAAAACTTTTCAGACAAAAAAAAAACATAATGAAGGCTCCTGGGTTTTGCTATAAAAAAGAAGAAGCAAGTGCGGCAGTCAAAGTTTCCAGAAGAACCGTGGCAGATTTTCCAAGATGCTCAGTAGAACTTACAGCTTATTTCTTTATAAAACTGTACACATTGTACCCGGGACTACTGTTAAAAAAAATATCTGTCACACCAAATATGGTCTTTGTTCATTTTATTACTGTTTACTGCAAGTTGTATTATTTTTCCCTAAAGTAGAAAGATTTAATGCCATTATTTTTGAAGCCATCTTTACTTTTCCAAAAAAAAAAAAAAAAAGAGTGGCTTAAGACGTCAATAACGTTTCCTAGATACAGTCAGTTTTTCCATATGCGTTGTGTAAAGGCTCTGTGTGCCAAATGGTGTGGCGGTTGGATATTTCAGGTCTATTATAGAGAAGAAGAGGGATGTCAGTCAGAGACATCAAATATAAATGTATAGTTTAGCACCAGGAACTTTATTTATTATTTATAAATAAAGTCATAGATGCTGCTCTACCAATTTCAACCAGTATCTCCTTAGTTATAAATCTTTATTATACTGTTATTATATGCATACATAAAATATGTAATTACAATTTTAAGTCTCAAAGATTTCAATGTAATCTAGTAAAGTCAAATCCTAACAATGCAATGCAATCTAGGAATGCTATTCTGCATTTCTACAAGCAGTGACATCCTGTTGGTTCCCATTTACATTCCTCTCCCCAGAGGTGTGTTTCACATGTAAATAGGTTTGTTTAAATGAAAACATGCTGTCTGGCTTATCATGATACTATACATGACATGCTCTGAATCCCCAGAGCCTGAAATGGCATGTCTATTTCTTAGTCAGTTCCATTTACCTGTCAGTAACTGAAACTTTAGTATTTATTGCACATTTGCACATAATTAGTTTGTCAGCTGTGAGCATAATCCTCTCTCCCGTTGGTGAAGGTCATGGATGTAGAAGACTACATTGTGTATAGACACTTTTTTTCTCTTTTTATATATTTAATAACCAATGGAAACAATCTGGGAAACCCTCACAGCCTGGAGTGTGAGCTCTCACCTAACAACACTGAACCACCCGCCACATGCCCGTTGCCATGGCAATGTCTGAGATATGAGATGAAGCAAGGGAGTCTTGAGTTATGCTAATTTATCATTCTGCATGGACCATGTCTCAAATGATTATATGGCCTTGCACTGCTGAAGGCATTACTTTTTTTTTCTTTTTTTTTTTTTACCGTATCATTATCTTTCAAGCAATGGATTTCCTTCTGCACCTGAGCAATAAATGGCAACCAGTCGGCCATTTAGAAAATTCAGTCATTTACTTTCCTCTTAATAGTTTCATAGATAATAATTTAAAAAAGAGTTTGATGGAATTTGGGGGAAAATTCAAATTAGATATTTATTATTATTATTATTATTATTATTATTATTAGTAGTAGTAGTAGTAGTAGTAGTAGTAGTAGTAGTAGAACTACCTCATGGCACATTTTAACTGGCACCTCCTCACTTTCTTGCACATTTGCTAAATATCTATGGACCTTCTTTTATAATGACAAAAGTTTGTTTAAACTTTTGTCATTATAAAGATGTGTGTATGTATAGAAGGAATTTGTGTCCATCCTAATAGCAGAGGCTGATGTAAGTGCCAGGCCACAGACCCAGCAACACATTGAGTAACTTGAGATAACAGAACATTGGAGGCACATCACAGACTGTTAAATGACTGTCGCTTGCAACAGACTGTCTCTGCACTGTATGTGGGAGTTCTGGAGATAGTAACATGACACAGTTGCTGCCTAATCTCCAAATTCTGACCCTGCCCTTCTTCCCTTGGGCTTAACCATGTCATAATTGTATTTCAATTTTGGTCACACTGCAGAAAAATGATTTTCTTGAAAATAATATTGAAATATCTTGAATAATGGGCCAATTTATCATATATAAATTCAACTCAAATATAAGATTAATCACTCTGTTTTGAATGCTTTACTCATTTACTGCTTTACTATAGATAAGTTTGAATATATTCAAAATATTTTCACTTGTTAAGATGTTAAGTTTCAACTTAAGTACAATTGAGCACCTCTCATCACTTGAATATAATGCTTTTAGGCGCATGTCTGCTGCTCGACAGTTAATTTTAGTATGCAGTGCTAGTATAAGTATAATTAATTCATTAACATTAATTAATTTTATGTAGAGAGTGATTTTATTAGGTACATGTAGAACCAGCTAACAGCTGAGACACAATGATTGTCAGCCAAATTGTTGTAGCTAAATGATGAATAGTTCAAATGAACCAAAAAAAGAAAAAAAAGAAAAAAAGATAATTATGTAATAACATGAATCATGGACTCACCATAAATGTGCAGACATCTGAAATTCAGAAGTCTCTTGCTTAAGTCCTTGTTTCCTTGTTTCCTATCATTAACTCACCATTAGTATAATAAAAGCAATATGGTCTTGCCTTCTAGCTCAGGGTATCATCATGGGCATCCATCTGTTGCACATAGTAACACACTCATTGAAAGACAAATAGGGAACCCCATTCGTGGTTGCTTTTTTCTTTCCCAAATCAAGTGTTTCCTGCTGTGTCTCTGAATAGCAAGCATGGTAAACAGAAAAGCTATGTTTTCTATTAGCTCTTTCATTTAAAAATCACAAAACCTACATTTCTGTTGACCTTTAATGTTTGTTGATTGGAGTACTTTTGAGTCCTTTGATTGGAAGGTGTGCTTAATGTATTGATTACTAGTTTCTTGAAAGACCTTTCGGTAAATCAGTCATCCTGAATGTAATCCTCTATGTTCATGTTTATTATGCCCACTATTGTATTTGATGACTATCAACAATACACTGTGTGAATCTACAGTCTGGGCTAGGATGAAATCAGCCCCTTGCACCAATTACTGCTTTGAGTATTTTTATTTATGACCATTTGTGGTGCTGGTGTTCTAGTATTTCACAAAATAATCCACTTTTCAGACATTTGTTTTCAGCAAATGTGGATGTCAAAAATTAATTGTGCAGACTCATATTATGTATTTTTTTCCTTCAAAGAGGAAGAAAGCCCTGATAGCCCATTTATATCAGCCACCTTGCCTGTAATCCCTATGCCTCCCACATTGGGCTCTTTTATCAGGTAAAAATACCAAATACGTCATTTTACATGCATCCATCAATGTATAGGTGACACTGGATACATATAGTGGCATATAAGTGGGCGCTGTGCTGGGATGAGTGTCTCACATGGCTGAGAATATCTCCCAATTTGATGATAAATGCTAAAGCAGCCATGCTAAAGCAGCCTGTAGTCAGGAATCGATCGTTAAAGGACTTGAAGATAACCCAGGTCGTCAACTGGCAGACAGCACTCCAGATGTAGACCCAGAATCACATTTCATCGGACCAAACATGACCAACACTTGAACAATATTGTATCAGCGAACCCTAAGAAAAAACTGTCTGTAGTTAGCTACTCTAATTTCTTTTAAACTTGAACCAGCTTGGCAGCTTGTTGGGCCAGATAGAGGTCAGAAAAGGAAATTTAGAAGAAAACACAGCATTTAAGGATGAATGGACAGAGAGGTGTGACTTTATCCCTTCCTTCAAAGCAGACATTTCTCACAGTAGAGGTGTACTTTTGGGAAAAAAAGTGATTGGTTTTTAATTTATTACAACTGGTCAGATATGACGCTCACAGGACAAAGAAAGGGCATGTTTGTCATCTTCTGTAACTGCTTTGTTATGGTTTTAATGACTAATTGACTTATATTTTGGGAAATAGAACCAGCTAAGTTCATTAGAAAGGATTGTAAGCAGGACACAATGAAAAATAATAGCTGCAGGAGCATGTGGAATTGGTTAAACCTTCTGTGTGAATGAGCTTGATTAAGATAAAAAAAAAAAAAAATACTCACACAACCCCCCTTTATTTTGGATCCCATGCATGATGGTAGCCAAACATGGCAATGTGAAACACCAATGTGAAACAAATACTACAAATTGTCTTAATTATTATATTAAATTCATTATCAATTTTTAAAATGAAACTATTCAGACATGTTAGTTGCTAATTTTATGTAACTGTACCTTAACAAATTCTATCTGAATTCCCCAGGCTAGAGGATTATCATCACAGGTATTCCCGCAAGGTAAAGTGTCTGAGTGGACAGTAAATTGAAAATCTCAGCCAAGATGATTGGAGATCAAGACAAGATGCTTTAGAATCATATATGACTCTAAATGGTTTATATGCTAATATTTATATATTATGCCTGTCAACAGTGATTATAAGATGAAAGTTGGTTAGGCGTCATAAAAAGCGTGCTGCCAATGGCCTGGCAACAGTTCAGGTTTGATAAAAAAAAAAAATTCGAAACTCGCTGTACTACTGTGGATGTGGGCAGTGGTGAGCTGATAGCAGTCATGTTGCTATGGAAACAGCCTGGATTGATAGAGGAGTAAGGGGGAGGATTAACCACCAAATGGAGCTGAAAATATCTGGCAACCCAGACAAGTCTGTAAAATACAACGTGGTTTTTTAAAATGTTGACAGAAATATGATGAGCAAATTGTCAGTCTAGAAAGTCCTCCCACCTGAGATGTGATTCTAAATTGTGTGTGGATTCTTTCTTTACTTTAAACTTAGTGAACAATGATCATTCATCATCTAATTCACTGTGTTGTTTTTCTTTCTAACTCTGCTTGAACACATGTATTCAACGTGCATGTCATATGACTCAAAGACCAGAACTTATATAGCTGCTTCACATTTCCATTCTGCTTTTAAAGCCCAATGCATCCTATACTTTATCCTCCTTCCCAACCCACTCTGTTTTTCCTGGGTCATCCCATTTGTATTTGTTTATAAATTGTGCAAAGTCTTGCAAAAATTACAATATTGAAACCATTTGGGCTAGCTAAGTGTTAGTTATTTGGAGATTTTAATAAAAGCTGTTTCATTGGAGTCAGGAGTTTTGTACAGATCTTGTGCTTGGTTTGGTGTGCTGTCCCTGCAAATATTTCAAATTAACAGTAATTGGAGAAAGAATGGAAAAACCAGTCATATTTCCCAGCTTTTTAAAGCGAATAGGACTGAGCAAGTGTAAAGTGACTGGGTTTTATAAAATGCACTGCTAATAAGACATGTTTAGAATGTCATGAAAATCATACTTGCCAGTGTTATAATTGTAACTGTGATTTACAGAGATCCATAATTTTGTCATGTGTTAAAATTCATGCATTATAGGTTATATGGTTACACAGCCATGTGGCAAACCACGGGCATTTTAGCTGACTTTGGAGCTCTATGTCCAGTTAAAATGACACCTCAGGCACTGGTACAGATCTCATTGTGTTTCAATCAATTTAAAGGTCAGAGACTTTGTTTTTTCAATCAAATTTTTGGGAGAATTTATATATTGTATTGGTGTTTGCACGATCTCCCTGTGCCCACATGGGTTTCCTCTGGGTGTGGCGGTTTCCTCACACAGCCCAAAGACATGCAGATTAGGTCAACTGGCTACTCTAAATTGCCCATAGGTGTGAATGCGAGCGTGTGTGGC
>JAQMYM010000012.1:18393473-18419175 GCA_030014255.1 Parauchenoglanis ngamensis | reverse complement strand
GAAAGGCACCCTGGGTGACCCGGGGATCGAACCCAGGACCTTCTTGCTGTGAGGCAACAGTGCTAACCACTGCACCATGCTACCCCAAGACCAATACAGGAAACTGGAATTTATCCCACTAAAGTATATTCTAAATACATCTTAATATAAATGTCATTTAGCTCTGTGATAGAGTGGCAACATGTTCCAATTTCTCCAACTCCAACCTCCCCTTTGAAGTGACAAATAAGCATTATAGATAATAGATGGATGGATGGATGGATGGATGGAATTTAATTTTCACCGTTTTCCTGATGTCATATTAAAGCCATGTATGGCAACTGTAAAGTCTACAAAGTCTTAAAAAATTCTAGATATTTCCAAGGATCCTTGGCATGTCGATCTATGTCAGTTTTTTGTATATTGAGTTGTTTCCAAGTCTCAAAATGGGCTTCTTATGATGGTTTCACCAGATGATATTTTATAAAAGGAACAACCTTGGACAATTTTTATTAGTATGTTATGATTGAATTCTAGTTTCAAGTTCTCAGAATTGCATTAATGGCTAATTAATGGTCGCACTACATGATATTTTAACTTTTCTAATGGATGAAGAAAAAGAGGCCCAGCTACAAAGTAGAAAATAAAGTGGATTCCTCCATGAACTCGTATGTTACCAACAAGCTAACATTAGTATATTATTCAATTTGTTATTATTTGACTAACATGTATGTGTTGATTGATCTAAACCAGGGGTGTTCAAATTTATACACAAAGTGTCGGTGTGGCTGCAGGCTTTCATTACTGCCAAATTGGAGGCACCCTTGAAAGTTGGTTGGAGAGGAACTGATTAAACACATGATATCAGGTTTGGCTTCTGCTTGGTTGGAATGAAAGCCTGCAGACACAACGGTCCTTTTGGGATAAGACTGAAGACACCTGATATTTTGTCACCTGACAAGTGGTATTTTATTTACTGTTGATGGTGTGAGTGTGTTGAGGAGACCTTCTCGACTTCCTGAGTAGGAATTGCAGAAGTTGAGGTAGTTTTTTCCTAATCAGACATCAGAAATTCTGAGTTATGAACTTCAATTAATTAAAATGCAGTGTGAATCTCTGTCTCTTTTTGTAATAGTAAAGTGAAACTATTACTACTAGTGAAATAACATTCTTCAGATATCATATCATATCAGCGCTCCATCTTTGGAGCTATTAAGACAGGAAAAATAACTGCTCATATCAAACTGATCTGAACAAAATAATACATTCAGTATTTGATGAGGAAAAGAACGCTTGTCATACTTATATGCCTTAGGAAATATTAATGCTCCTGAAGTACATGACTGTTGAATATTTCACTTTCTCCAGTGGTATACCGCAGAGGCAATTGGTTAAGTATTTATAACCCATACACCCTGTCAAGGACAGTATAGAGATAAGAACGAACCTGATCAGCACTTTTAAATACGTTGTGAGTATATAAAATTATTCCAACAACACTTTTAATATGCATCATGCACCTTGTTCTGGAAGGAACATGTATATCGAATGCTAAAGATACTAAAGAAGACACTGCTTAGCTTGACTCAGTGTGTTTAGGAAAGGCTGTGAAATCAGCACTTATGTTATAGAAAGATTTTCACGTGTTTCCTTGTAGCATATATGAAGACACAGGCACACAAACTGCAAAAGGAAATGAGTTTGGGAAACTGACCACTAACCAGTAATCTTTAGAGTGCTCTCAGGGAGAAATTGTAGCACCTGAGAGTCTATGCATGCTGTTCTGTCCATGGGGGACCATAATTTTTTCCTAATATTTGAAAAACTCATATAAATGTGCTAAATTCTCTGAGTGGGTGCTTTAGTATGGCTAGGCTACAGTATATGTTTCATTTATTTATTTTGTTACAGTATATGTTTTTGTTGTTGTTGCAAGAGTTTGCAGTATATTTGTTACATGTCATTTCTATGTATATTTCCTGTAAAATTCGTTTTGTTGTTTTGTTAGCAGTTAGAACAGAATATCAACTTGACTGGAAAGTTTCAGTAGTATAATTTACTAAAACATTTGACGACATGCTCGTTTCGTCAGTTCCTACTTTAACAAACAAAATTCTGATTCTATTCTTTGTGATCCGTTTTAGAAAACAGCAGGTGGAATTATATTACAATGATCATTATTCAGTTTTATAGTTTGATTACCAATACTGTATAAATACATGGCCTGAAATCTATAGTCATGTTAAGCGTTTTAAGAGGACTGCTCTTATTGCTACATCACCTCAAACTGAAATCAGCTGTTCTGAACGTTACCAATGCTAAGCAAACAAAATATGCACAAATATTAGACATATTGTATATCAACATATACAAATTTTGTTCTGGATATTTATTTTATGAATTCTGCATCACTGATTCAGTACAAAAACATTTTAGCTTTCAAAACATTACTTTTCCCAAAAAACTTCCAATTTTGCTGCAAAAATGTGAAAGTTAAAGTTTCCAGAAGAACCATGGCAGATTCTCCAAAATGCTCAGTAAAACATTTCCTTAAAAAAAACTGCACACATTGTACCTGGTACTGCTAATTAAGAAAAAAAAAGCAAAGAGTCGTCACACCAAATATTGTCTTTGTTTACTTTATTATTGTTTGATGCAAGTTGTAGTATTTTAGTTTTTAAATAGAAAGATTTAATGCCATTAGAATTGAAGAAATCTTTACTTTACTAAAAAAAAAAAAAAAAGGTGCCTGAGGTGACCTTTAACCTAGGACTGATGGCGTAAAATAAAAAGCAATTTTTTTTGCGTTATCTTAAACACTAATGTCACTCACACGGTGTCATTTGTTGAACAGGGAATGTCAGGCAATGCATCCCCGCCCCTAAAGAAAAAATAAAGGGCATGCCAGTCACCCAACATGGTTGCACACATGCACTTTATGTAATTTTATGTTGTCTTTTATTTTACTTTTGTAAATCTGTGTTGTCCTATATGTAGCACCTTGGAGGAATGTTGTTTCATTTCACTATGTACTGTATCATCTGTATATGGTTGAAATGACAATAAAAGCCACTTGACTTGACTTGACCAAGGCAGATTCCAGCTGAAGGATGGCAAATACTTTACTGTAACCATAGCTTATATTAAGCTGATTTGTATATGAATAAGACTGTATGTTCAAACTTAAACATTTTCATGACTGATAGATAAGAGAAAGCTGTTCGTCAACAAGGTACATTTTCCGTCAGTCTAACTCCTTCATAAGTGAGATGAGATTGAACAGACAACAGAGCACAAAACCTCAGCAGAAGTTTGTAATCAAATCATTTGCCTCCATCCACTCTCTTTTTAACTAACCTCATTTGGATCCTGCTGTGTGTGATGGCCCCACACGTTCTCCCTGAAGCTTGCATGGTAATGAGTGTCATTAAGCCTCGCTACCACACCCATCAAACCCTGTTGCTGCTGGTTATTATTGGTAATAATTTTTAAAAAGTAATCAAAACTCAACTCAAAGATAATCATCTGATTTAAAAATTCATTCACTGATAATGTGCTGCTGTTCAGAATTGCTCCCCATGCCAAAATCACACCATTGATTGAATTCTTCTTAATCAAATAAGCTAAATTAACTACGTGATTGGCTACCTTTGACAGAATGAGTATTTGTTTTCCCATTATCCATAGGGAAATAGCATTACATGCTGAAAAAGCAACTTGGCATTGAGATACGAGAATAAAATGCAAGTACATGCATCTCTCACATAAGCCATCAGTGTTTTCTGTCAGTTTTCCTACCTCGAAGCTGGAAATGGGGTCACTGTATAAATCTGATAATTCTCGGCGTCTTGAAATGTAGTATTCATTTCATTCATTTATAAGTACTGTCTCCATGACAGGAGTGCTGTGCCGTTCACATAGAATATTAATCATATAAATTGTGCACATGTACTTTTTGAGCAATATTTACAGCTTATGCCAGAGGGAGACTTGATAACCTAAAGTGCCTGCAACACAAGCTCCTAATGAGATCTACCCAGAAAAGAAACAGAGAAAATGCATTATATTGTAACACCCATAATCCAAAATCCAACATTTACACCTCTAGCTTACTTACTAACTAATATGCTGCTGATCTATTGCCTATTTAAGAAAATGCTACATGTTTTGAAATCTGATCAGTGTTCTTTTTTGCTTCTCATAACATTTAAATTACACATATATCAGCTACGCATGATTAAAGGAATCATTTTCAAGCTAGCATGACAGACTAGACACAACTGTATTTCATCAGTAAAATATAAAAGACTAGTAAAATTTTGCAATGACACATTTTAAAATGCATTTTATTCTAGCTCTTGGATATAAATATTTTCCATGCTGTCTATTCAAGCATATACAGGTATGTTAGGTAGCTATGTAATCCTCTAGATTAGCTTGCTCATAAGCATAAGATCTGTTTAAGTTGTTTTAAGTTTGTAAGGTTCTCTAAGAAGAACTGACAATGTTCCTCAAAGGAAATAGCAATGTAACCTAATTCAAATGCATTACTCAGGTTGAACAGATAATGTGTTCTAAATGAATATAAACACGGATACGAATAGGAGACACTTTAAAATTTTCAGAAAGCTTACCAGAAAGGGCAACTAGTTAAGACTAGATCTCATGTTCAGTGCAGTGCTCTTTACTGACTGCTTGGTCAGGGTTACACTGGTTTAAATTAGAGTGCTAGCTTATATTTACACTCAATTAGCATTTTATTAGGAACACTACACTAATACAGGGTAGGGCTTCCCTTTGCTCTCTAAGCAGACTCAATTCTTTGTGGCATGTATTCCACAAGCTCTTGGAAACATTCGTTTGAGACTCTGATCCATGTTGACATGATTACATCACACAATTCCTGCAGATTTATCAGGTGCACTTTCATGCTGTGAATCTCCCGTTCTGCCACATCCCAAAGGTGCTCTATTGGATTCAGATCCAATGACTGAGAAGGCCATTGAAGAACACTGAACTCACTGTCATGTTCATGAAACCAGTTTAAGATCTGAGAGACCAGTTTTAGAGACTTTTGCATTGTGACAGCATTATCATGCTGAAAGTAGCTATTAGAATCGGGGGAAATTGTGGCCATGAAGCTATGCAAATGGCCAAGAACAATACTCAAAGAGGCTGTGGCATTCAAGTGATGATTGACTGGTATTAACAGGCCCAAAGTGTCCCAAGAAAACATTCCCCACACCATTACACCACCTCCACCAGCCTGGACTGTTGACATAAGGCAAGTTTGAAATGGTTTCATGCTGTTGGCATCAAATTCTGTCCCTACCATTTGTGTGCCTTAGAAGAAATCAAGATTCATCAGACCAGGTTACGTTTTTCCACTCTTCAACTGTCTAGTTTTGCTGAGCCTGTACCCACTGCAGCCTCAGCTTTCTGTTCTTGGCTGAGAGAAGTGAAACTTGACATGGTTTTCTGCTTTGTAGCCCATCTACTTCAAGGTTCAACGTGCATTTCACATTCTGAGATGCTTTTCTGTTTTTCTGTACAAGGTGGTTATCTGAGTTACTGTAGCCTTTCTGTCAGCTTGAACCAGTCAGGCCATTCACTGTTCATCTCTCTCTTCAACAATGAGTTTCCATCTGCAGAACTGTGCTCACTAGAAGTTTTTTCTTTATTGCACTGCTCTGAGTAAACTCTAGATACTGTTATGTGTGAAAATCCCAGGAGATCAGCAGTTATAGAAATCCTCAAACCAGCTTGTCAGGCACCAACAATCATGCCACGGTCAAAATGACAGAGATTACATTTTTTTTTCATTCCGATGGTTAATGCGGACATTACCTGAAGCTGCTGGCCTGTATCTGCATGATCTTGTGCATTACATTGCTGCCACATAACTGGCTGATTAGACAATTGCATGAATGCGAGGATGTAGAGATGTTCCTAATAAAGTGTTTAGTGAATATATATGTTTCTAGTATATCTTTATATCCAACAAAATATCATGTCGAGGGAACAAGCAAAAAGGAATAACTGAGCAAACAGGATTGAAAAAAAATAACCCTGCACACGTCTCTAGTTGAGTTAATTATGAAATTTTGTGAAGTAGAAAGGTCAGAGGTGGACTTCAAACACCATGCTGAAACTGAATACGAATGAATTTGAAACAGATAATGGTTAAAACTGGTTAATTTACACACCTTAATTAGTGCAATAATCTGTGCTGCAGGTAACTACCTCTCTTTCTCAGGCTATGGCATATATTGTACATTGTTATTGTACTTATTTGTCTATGGTCTTGCCATGTGTGTGTGTATGTGTGTGTGTGTGTGTTTATCACACTCGCCATAAGCATTTCAATGTATATATGTCCTGGCATACCTTGAGACTAGATGGTGCACAATTTTTCAAATGTGTTATTATTATTATTATTATTATTATTTATTTATTTATTTTTTTTTTTTTTAAAGCTCTATGCGATAGGCTCCAAGTTCATTAACGTGATATGAATCAACTGGGGCAGACTATTTTGCTTTTTTTTTTTTTTTTTTTTGGTCTGTGTTTAGTGGTTTACCCTGTCTAAACATTTTGTTCCAAAATAAAAGCACATTTCTGCTATATTTCTGTACAACCTGGCCTGAAATCACAAAGGAAATATGCTTTTATTTACAGAACAATGCTCCATCTCACCCACGCAGACCATGAACTGTGCACAGGGGGGCATATCTCTGCTGGGTCTCCAGAAATGAATCATTTAATTAATTTTAAAAATATTTACTTCTACTTTACTTATGCATGTTTTTGTTGTTCTTAAATGAGCATTCTCCTTCGTTACGAAAAGAAAACTTTCCTGGAAAATGATATGGGCATTATAATAAAATGCCACTTAAACAACATCACTACATCACAGATTCATAGTAGATTCTGACAGCGTGCCCAATGAACTTTTCTGAAATTTCTGGAATGTGACAAACCCAGAAGTGAGTACATATAGTAAATCTGATAAAATATTATTAGCTGGTGACTCTTGGAAGTAACAGTTCCCTGATTTGGGAAAGATGATTTCCTGTTTTGAAAGAGAGTCAAGTATGTAGGATTTATGTATATAGATTAAAGTGCTGAATAAAGTTATGCTCTACAAGTTGCTATTTGCTGTTATATTTTCTGAATGAACATGACTTCTTTTTTTCAGCTGCTCTCTCCTGTTGGTTGACTCTCCAACTGAACACTTATTTCTGCCCTCATTGTTTAGCCAGTTGCTTTTGAACTACCCACCTGGCACTAGACTGGTATTGCTGGCATCAAGTTCAAGTTCTGCTAAGTCTGACCCCTTTGTAGCTGCTAAGAATGCATTGGCCCAGTTGTTATGGAGGTACAACAGTAAAGACAGATAGAGTTACAGTGGGTATCATTGCTGCCTCACAGCTCCAGATCCTGAGTTACTGTCTGTCTGAGTTTCACATGTTCCGTCTGGATTTTGTCCAGGTTCTTTGGTTTCCTTCCTTCGCACCTGCCAAAACTTGTTGGCAGGTGGATTGGCTACTCAAAGTTGCCCCTAGGCGTGAATTAGTCTGCATATGTATGTTTGGTGTCCTACGATGGACTGGAGTCTTATTCAGGGTGCACTTCCACCTCTGGATTCTGAACGAATGAATGAAAGAATGAATGAAGAGCAAAACTTCATGGATGCACAGGAGAAGCTGCTATGGCCTATTCATCTGGCAACCACACCAGGCACTTTGTGCAACAACAAATAGATAATACTGGAGTATTAACATGTATTGGCTTCCACTCATTTGTCTGATTTCTGCAGAATGTTGTACATGAAATGAAGCAAACAACTATACCTTGCGGTCACAATGGGGCCTATCATGGGTCATCATGGGTCAGTTTCAGACTGCTACAGTTAAGGTTTCATATTTGCTGTCTAGAATGTGTCTCATAACAGTACAAAGGTAGTCAAGTAAGGAATAACACATGACAGACCTTGCTGATCTATGAAAATAGTGCAGGCTGAAGCCTGGAGTGTGTCTGGAGTGTATTATTCCGCTTATACCACAGTGATGACCATACTACAACATTATAATGTTTAATCTATTAATGAATGACATGCCATGCTTTTTACCAGTTTAACATTAGATTTAATGCCCAAGAGACAGTTAGTTCCTGTTTTTACTTATATTATAGCTTCACTAAACAGTCATTCCCTTACCAGCCTCTCTCTCTCTCTCTCTCTCTCTCTCTCTCTCTCCCTCTCTCTCTCTCTCGCTCACTCGCTCAAAAAAGCAACCTGACATTTTACAGAAAAACCTAAAAAGCTCCTCTTTCCTGAAGTCTGGCAAATTTTGACTGTAACAAAGAGCTTTTAGCCGAGACTCCTTCTATAAATGTTAAATAAATGTCTGCTAAATAATGTCATCACATCAACAATTATAGATTTGACTTGGTTCATAAACAACAACATGTTTTTATATACATTTCCTATTAGTCTTCGATTATATGGAGTGTTCACTATACACATCCCTGTGTATGAGGTGTATATAGAAATAATATATAAGAACAAGTGCAGTATAATAAGCCATTAATATTAATCATTCATGTTACAGCTGGAACTACTTTTCCAGCTGTGGTGTTATACAAATCTTCTGACCAATAAGAATCACCCGTGCTGTGTTTGGCATAAGTTGTTTTTAATATACATTTATTCTTATTCTGGACCAGGTATTAAGCAGTAAATCAGTTAAAGCGAAAAAGAATAAAGCACATATAAGAGTTAAACTAAATCTGAAAATGAATTAATTTATAAATGTGTTCTCAGATAACTCGTGTTAGACATTCCAAAGCATGTCGCTGAAATGTTTCTAATTCAGTTTGTTGTCTTGCTACTGAAGTAATTAAGGAAGTACACAGCCAAGACCACGCTTACACAGTGTATTACTGGGAGAATGTTCTACAGGGCCTGGTTACCATGGTGATAATTAAGGGAACACAGAGCTGAAGCTGAAAGCAGAAAAAATGGAAAAAAAGAAGGAAGTAGTAATCCAATTACAATCGTTCATGCAACAGAAATAGGAAAAGTATAAAAGGATACTACAAAGATAAATTACTTCACAATATTTTGCACTGCAGTGCCAGTAAAAACAGAAAAATGAAACAAACAGGGTACAGAAACTGTAAGTGGTCTGGAGAATCACTATGAGAAGATAACACACTGACTAGTATACAGTGCATCCGGAAAGAATTCACAGCGCATCACTTTTTCCACATTTTGTAATATTACAGCCTTATTCCAAAATGGATTAAATTCATTTTTTTCCTCAGAATTCTACACACAACACCCCATAATGACGACGTGAATAAAGTTTACTTGAGGTTTTTGCAAATTTATTAAAAATAAAAAAACTGAGAAAGCACATGTACATAAGTATTTACAGCCTTTGCTCAATACTTTGGTGATGCACCTTTGGCAGCAATTACAGCCAGTAAAAGTACATAAATTACTAGCAATGCAAGATATCTGTGTTACTAATGATAAAATTCCAGTCCTCACTTAAAAATAATGGATTTATGAAAGTGTTGAAGGAAAAAGTAGAAAAAAAGTGTTCTTTCTTTCTTTCTTTCTTTCTTTCACTCACTCACTCACTCACTCACTCACTCACGCATACTTCCAGGCCTTTCAGAAGGAGTACTTCACCAATAGTGAAAGAAAATCACAAACGTGGTCAAGTCGTATATGGTATAATAATAATAATTATTATTATTATAATAGTAATAATAATAATTATTATTATTATTATGTGAGAAGGTGGTAATATGGACCACTTTTGGGTTTCATGGGAAAACCCCCATTTTAAATGTAAAATGTGCACCAATAACTGACAAAATGTGTTCTTGTAAAACAATCAAAGAAATTAAACCACTCAAAGAGCAATTTTTTGTTCAAGCACTTCTAAAAAAATGGAAAATGGGGCGGTTATGTGAAACAAGAAAGAAAATAATATAAAAATAAACATTTTTTATTGTGAATACAGAAATAAGCATTTTAAAGTGAAAAAGTATGTCAAAGAACAGAAGTCCCAGAAGAAAGGAACGGTTTCACACCCAATGCACAAGACATGAACGCATCACACGCTACACATTAAATCCATAGCTGTCCAGATTTGAACGAACTTCCCCCACAATTTCTTCTAGCCAGGTTGAGCTTCCAGAAGACAGATGAAATCCCTCTTCTTCTTTACTTTTATCCTCATCTCTGTTTGAAAAAATGTTTTTCATATTATCACCTAAAGCCATTTCACAAAAGACCCAGTGAATTCTACAATAGAAGAATATTTCCAAATAACTCACCTTGCCATTTTGATCTTATGACTAAACACATTATAGATCATATTTTATATTTATCAATACATCTGTACTCTCCACACTTCATCCATCAAGTGGCTTGTCCTGAAACTTATAGTTATGTGTATTTCAGTTACCATTAGAGGGTAGCAGTTTTCAGCTGAGATCAGGCTTGTTTAATATTATTACCCTCTACCCTATTATTATTATTATTATTATTATTAGTAGTAGTAGTAGTAGTAGTAGTAGTGGCAGCAGTATTTATTTTGAGTTAGACTTCCATTATTTAAATTCTTTAGAAATCTTTCACAGAAAGTTTTATTTAAATACATAGATAAAAATATTTAAATACGTGTAAATATAGTAGTGTAATTCAATATATAATTACGCCAGCTGAAATCCATCCACCCATGCATCCATTTTCTTTACCACTTATCCGTTGTGAGTCACACGTGAACTGGAGCCACATCGGGTGAGAGGCAGTTCACACCCTGAACAGTTCTCCAGTCTATCACCAGGCTAACACAGAGAGACAAACAGCCATTAAACTGTTAAACTAGTTGTTCACCTAATTATTTTTTTTTTGTTTACATTATTTCTTTAATGAATGTAATTCAATTTCTGTGTTCTTAAGCCCTTCTCAGACAGTGTCCTAAGGAAGAGAAAAGAGGGCTACTGTTAAATAAATAACTAAAAACGTTAATGCAGAAGCATTGTAGGTACATTTATAAACATTATGTAAAAATGTTCTCGGAACACCCTGGAGCTTGACAGATTGAACGTTTAGTATAACCAGATGTTCCTGGAACCATTTAGAAATGTGCTAAAATTATTAGCTGGGCAGCAGCAGTTTCTAACATCCATCTCTTTCTTTCTATCTCTGCCCAGTGACTGTGCCACTGCCGTTCGAATATTAGACTGTTTTTAATAAAAACACAAGGCTGCCTTAGACTCTTTTTCCTGTCACATCTCTCGCCTGACTAATACAACATCTGTTAGGAATTTTTGTCTCTCTTTCTCTTGCTGTATGTATGTGCTGTGCGTTTCTATGTTAGTGGGTGTCTGCTTCAGGAGATCTGACACTTTACACACAGAAGTGTCTGCGTTTGCAGCCAAAGCTGTGCTCTGATGTGTGTTAAAGGTTAACTTGTATTCAGTATGTGTAATGGCATTACCACACTCCATATTACATCTACTGTTTTATATGCCAGACTCCTGAGTTTATTCCTAAAGAAAAAAAAAGAAAACACTACAGCATTATTGTTGTCTACATGCAACCCATGTTGGTGTGTAACAGGCATCCAGGAGAAAATACTATGCTTCTTTCCTTAAAGATTTTTTTTTTCTTTAAAACTCCCCAGAAACATATCTCTTTACACCTCCAATGCTTTAGTACATGTTTTATCAGGTCTAAAACACTGAAAGCATCAGTGCCTGTAAACATGAGAGGAAGACCAAAAACAGGTGCTATTTTTAAGTTTAAGTATTCAGTTGTGTTCCAAGAACAATTACTGCGCTAATCGGAATTTCATGAATGTTGAATCCAATTTTAATCCAACATTGTTTCATCTGTCAAATCAGAATGAATTATTTAGAGATATTACCACAGAGGTTGTGAAGAGCTCACTTTAAGAGTTAAAATCTTGTATGCTTTATCGAGAGAATAAGCAGGATGTTCACAGTCGGAGCTATGAGAGGTCAAGCTGATGTATGGACCTTAGACAATAAACTAGGAAGGTTTTTAATGCACTTGACCTTGGGTTCTCCATTAGAACAGACATACAAGAAGCAATGCGATGTAGACTAGAGGTTACATATCTGTAGCACCCCATGATTCAGCTGCGGTTTTTCAGCTCTTCTGCACTCTAAAATGCATTTAGATGGATTATTAGCTCTCTTGGTCTCTCTGAACTCTGAATGCCCAAAATGCTAGGTTTGGTGACCCCTGCTACTCTGAAATCACCAGACTTAATAGCAGAGGCAAGAGCTGAGGTAGACACTTTGAATTACAGTACTGTTCCTCTTTGAATGCGTTCGTGCAAACGGCCACACTTATACACGCTACCGATGGCCTTTGCTGAAACACAAGGCTGCATGCAAGAGGTTAGGTGCATTTCATTTTTAATTTGATAAGAGAATGTTAAATGAGCATTTTATGTGCTTCATCAAGTCTCTAATTGTATTTCACGACTCATGAGTGAATCAAAGCTTCGATCACAAAGTTGTGAGCCTTGTATTCAACTACACACACACACATGCACACACTATTTATATGCACATTTATTCACCTCCTCATGCCTACATCACTTTTTATTGATACTGTTTTTCAACCTGTTTCCTATGCTGCTATTTATTTCTTTACTATTTTTATGCATACTTTTATCACAAGCAGAGACTCATTGAAATTGGCCCGGAGATTAGAAAAAAAGGCTTCAGCTGTCCATTTTCTGTAAGCTTGTGCCCAGGATCATCTCAGATTCTTGCTCTTGGCTGTTAGGAGTGGAACCTGATGTGGTCTTCTGCTGTTGTAGCCCATCCCCCTCAAACTTGCAAGCTTTGCCGAGATGCACACCATGCTTGTAAAGAGTGCTTATTTGAGATACTAGAGACTTCCTGTCAGCTCAGACCAGTCTGATCAGTCTGATCTCTCTCATCAACAAGGTTGAAGACCCTTCACTCACACTATGTTTTTCCACACCATTCTCTGTCAACTCTACAGACTATTGTGTGTGAAAATTCCAGGAGATCAGCAGTTTCTGAAATCCAGCATTGAAATACTCAACAACCATGCCATGGATAAAGGCACAGAGATCACACTTCCTCATTCTGATGTTTGATGTGAACATTAACTGAAGCTGTTAACCTGTATATTCCTGATTTTCTGCATTGTGCTGCTGATTGGCTGATTAGCTAACTGCAGGAAAGAGAAAGGTGTCGCTTTACATACAGTATAATTATTCCCCTGATACCCTGGTTGTTGAGGTGCCGAGACACATGACTGTTACTCCTAGTGCTACAAAGTGAACATAACAAATAAAACTTTTGAATCATGAATCTGGAGTCTGTAGGGGAAAATTGGAACAGGATTGATTGGACAGGATTCAATATTTTTCTGTGCACAACTGCCTTGGTCTTTAGATCCATCCTGACCAGCTGGATCTTCTGTTCTAACAGGTGGCCTGTCAGATTGCTGTAGTCATGACAACATCAGCTGGACATGAGACATGATGCCTGAGCTCAGCTGAAGCTGTCCATCCTCCTCCGGCCATCCTCTCATGGGAGAGGACAAAAAGATGAGTGTCACTAGATGTTGGTCCTTCAACCTTTTGGCCATCATCTTGCTCCTATTTTCATCTGCAGGTAAGATGAGCAGATGTGGGTCTGAATATATGAGCTTGCTACATGACACGCATTGTTTTTCACTCCAGGAAGCTTGACACCCTTCAAGAGAATGAACAAAAATGAGTGTATACAATAAATATTAGAGACTCCACTCAAACAAGTCTTTATTCAAAAACTATTTATTGGAGAAACTATTTACATTTCTTCTAAAGATTTTCACACAAAAATGTGGCAATAATTTTGACACCTGTAAAAAATATAGTAAAAATAAATACTACAAATCGGCAATAAATGCAATAAATTATCATTCTTGAAAAAACAAAAAAACTTTATATACATACTGCATGAAGTATGACGATGTGCATGTAAAAATTCTCTTTCCCATACAAAAACAATACACTCTTGTCAGTGCAACAAACAATTTCCTCAGAAAGGTGCTAATGTAAAATTAGTGCTCACTTATTAGCAACTAGTGCCCACTTATTGCATATTGTTTAAAACCTAAACGTATTCCCAGGTTTCTGTAAAGCTGCTTTGTAATGATGATGTCTCTTGTCTATTCAGCTGTACAAACTAACCAAATGAAAAAAAGGGTGGCAATAATTCTGGAGTTTATGCCTGTATATGTGTCATTGGGGCATTTGTGTGAGTATGGCGTCTTGGAGCAAACCAAAGCCTTATCCTAATCAGTTTCCCTCATAGTATTATCTGCTTGTAAACACAGGCAGACTTGGTAACAAAATAAAGATTTTTTTTTTGGTCCATCAATGAGATCGCGACTAATTAGGAACGACTGAGCACAACAAAATCCATTCCAGAATGAATCCAAAATCCAGAATGAATATGAATGTTTTTAAGGAAACAAACATGCCTCATGAGTCGAACCTTATTCAGTGCTCATGCTCATTACACATCACAGAGAAACAGATTTAACTTTATCCAACCGTATACTGAATGAATATATTTTAAAAATCTGTTGCTTTGGTCATGTTTGTCTTTCTTTTATGATCAATGTTGAGACTTGACCTGGAATGAAGCAGGGTGGTATGAAATGTTTAGATAGAATGATGTCATTTTTCAAATCTAGGTAATTTGCTAAATTAAAGAAGGTAATTTTGGGTTTTGTTTATTTGAGGACCTACAGAAAAGCTCTTATGTTTTGTCTAATTAAAAGATAAGGCTTCTCTTCTCTATACATTTTCCTTGATGTAGCTCAGATGCAGCACATGAAAGAGAGCAGGTGCTGCAGCACTTTCATCTGAGTGGTAATTACTTGAGTTCCTCTGGCTTTCTACACTTGTTTTGATTTTCTCATCTCATTTTACGTCTGGACGCACTGACACGTTTTAGGAGTCGAAGGAGTTAATCTTTTGATTTTGACACAGCTCTCTTTATTAAATAATATCGTGCCTAGATAAAGCTCCTCAACCTGTCAGGCACTTGCGGGTTGGATGCAAATGCAAGGCTTTTTTAAAACACTTGCGGTAGACAAGATTTCAAATTCATAATGTGAAACAGACACAAATCAGGAAATCGGCAAACAGACTAGACTAGGCAGAGACAGAATCTAAAACAATATCGCAAAAAAACAGGATAACAAACATGGAATGAGCAGGATCATAACGCCATAACGCCAAGAGCATAACGTCAAAGTGACTGATTGAAAGCTTGAATTATTTATTGGATTGAGTGTGATAACGAACACGCAAGACTGATCAGAAGCTCAGGATATGATGGGTCACGTGATGCGATGTAGCATAACCTTGTGGTAAATTCTGTTTCCTGCAGCTCTCTCGGCTCATTTTCGGGTGTGTGAACCCTACACTGACCACAAAGGACGGTATCATTTTGGCTTTCACTGTCCTCGTCTGTCAGACAACAAGACCTACATGTTCTGCTGTCACCACAACAACACTGCCTTCAAGTACTGCTGCAATGACACTGAGTTTCAAACCATCATGCAGGTCAACCTCACAACCACTCTAGATGGGTTCTCACACAAGTAAGTCAATTAATGTGAGAAAAAAAATCATCAAACTGTACACTATCAGTCAAAAGTTTGGACACACCTTCTAATTCAATGTTTTTTCTTTATTTATATTACTTAAAAGACGTGTTGGAATACAGTATGGCCTTATTCGACTTCTGCAGTAATCTGTATTATGTTAAGAACCACTCAACTAAGTAAAGAGAACTGACAGTCCATCATTACTTTAAGACATGACATGAAAAAAAAAGAAAACCCTTGAATTTGAAGGGGTGGAAACTTTGGTATTGTACTTGATATGCGTATGTGAAGCACAAACTATCCATTTGAATGATATTTCCCACTATTTATATGATTTTTATATTATCATTTTATTTCTTCCATCATTACCCAAACATCCATAAATCCATTGTCTATACAATATATTTATTTATATATTTATATATTTATCAGGGTCACTAGGGAAGCTGAAGCCAATCCAAGCCTTCTTTGGGTGAGAGGTGGGGTACACCCTGGACAGGTCGCCAATCTGTCACATGGCTAATACAGAAACGAACAACCATTCACAACCACATTCACACCTATGGGCAATATAGAGTAGCCAGCTGACCTAAACTGCATGTCTTTGGACTGTGGGAGGAAACCAGAGCGAGTGGTGGAAACTACCGCATGCACGAAGAGACGAAGAGAACATGTGAACTCTCCAAAAATGATTTTAATAGTATAAGCTAACATGGGCTAACACATTTCCAGTGGTATTAAGTTGTCTCTACCTTGCTTGTTGACTACACAGCACTGTTATGTTCTTCCCACCAAGAACACAGTAAATAGCAGTCTCCAGATGGATGGAGGAGCAAGAAACTGACATTTAGATTGCATGAAGCATAGATAGAGGGATTATCAGCCTGGCACCAACCCGTGCAGCCCACACAGATAGAAAAGCAAGATTATGTGATAAACCTGGACCTCAAAAGAGTCTGATATTTTTTGCTGCTCTTGGAACAACATCTCATTTCCTACGCAGACTTTGCCGTTGAAATGAAGCTGCAAATTTTCTGAGATGAACAATGTCAAGTCCAAGTCATATCTGCATTTTAAAAAAAAAAAGAAATAAGTAATGCTCCCCTCATGCACTCCTTCGCCTTTCACCCAATGAAGTTATTATCACAGTTTAGCAAGACTAGAAGTTGTTCTTGTCTCCCACACAGTATGTCTCCTTTACTAATGGTCACGCCAGAGTGTGCTCACCTACTGTGCTCTCAGGCATTATAAAAGCATTGTGTGAGGAGAGGAAACCTGGTGAGAAGCCATTTCATTCACATTTGCGGTCAGCAGGACATAGCCAGTGATATTTATCATTGCCCTTAGGTTAAAAAAAACCACAGCCACTCACAATCATCTCAGCAGTGGAGACTATTTTTCAAAGCAATTGCATGCATAACGATACAGTAATGTGATATTTAAAAGAGAAAAAGTGGTTTTATCTACAAACTGGTATGGGATTGAATGAACGTACTATATTAAATAAGTAAACCAAATACACATAAAAGCCAGAAGTGTTTTAAAAGGACTTTGTAAAAGGGCTTGCAACCATTCACATCTACACTGTTTTACAATGTCTGGTCAGTAATTGGAAGCCGTGTGCACTCAGTGTTGTGCACAAATTTACACACTTTTAAGTTGATCAGAAAGTTTCAAAAATACCCATACAGAATATAAAAATATAAGGGGATGCTTTTGCAAAGCTTTAATATCCCCGGAACTGAAAGCAAGCAACTGTGAACTTAGTAATGAGCTTAAAACAGCAGTGCTTTCTAGTGGCAATAGCTATAAATGCTTAAAAAAGAGATAAGCTCAAGCAGGTTATTATGCTGCATGTAGCATGTGGTACTGAATCATTTTTATCAAGTTAAATGTGTACTATTGAACTATTATTCTAACAAGTCTGTCTAAATCTAAAATGATAATCCAGGGTTAGTCACAGGAACGTACCCTGGATAGGACTAGAATGATAACTTTCAAACATTGAAAAATTCTGTCTTCTTCAAGTACTGCTAGCTCCAAATGTTGCACTGACTGGGATTTGGCAAGAACACAGTTTGTCAAAGCCAAAAATATCTCTCTATATATATTGCTACAGGCAGCTAAAATAAGTAAACATAAATAATCAAAGCCCTCTCTAGCAAGGCAACTGGCCATTTTAAACCAGGTTGGTCCAAACCTTAAGGGTCCTGATTCATTACCATTACCAAACAGACACACCTGTTCATACCTTATCTTATCTGTGTTTTATCTCAGTAACTACACAGCTCTGGTTGGAGTGTGGATCTACGGTTTTTTCGTCATGGTGCTGCTGGCACTGGACTTCCTCTACTACTCAGCCATGAACTACGAAGTGTTCAGGGTGTACTTGGAGAAGTGGGGGCTCGGGGGGCGCTGGCTGAAACAAGCTCGCAGTCAGTGGCAAAGTCCTGAGCAGGAGGAGAGTCAGGGGCAGCTTTCTCATCCTGGAGCTCCAGCAGGAGTATCACACTACCAACAAACACATTATCACTCCCAGCCCAGACACAGTCTGAAGCCAGAGGCCCAGAGTCCAACACAAACTGCACACAACACATCAATTGCCTGGTGAGTGCAAGTCTTTACTACGCACTAGATTTCACCCAACATTTCTTTTAACATTTTCGCAATTTTGTGTGAGTCACCAGATAACAATAAAAGGTTTACTTTTTCTAGGCTATCATTGTTGTTGACTAAAAAAGCAGGAAAATATCCTAAAGCAAGCAAAAAAATGTGTTATTTCTGCCACTCTAGAAAATAAGCTAAAAGGAAATTAAAACATGTCTCAGATCCATTGGTGATTTTAGGTTGACTGGAAAGGTCACTTCAGTAAGCTATACAGTTGCTCCTGCATCTCCGAACCTTTTCTGGACCTCTATGAGAAATTAACAGGCAATTTTATCCAAAGAAGAACACTTAAATTCACAGTCGTACAGAGACAAAAAATAATGCGCATGTGAGGAGAGACATATGCTCATATGGCAGGATAGAAACAGATGTTCAGATGTTCCTATACAGACGAAACATCTCTCTCTATATAAGGCTGTTGACATCCATCTTTCATGCAGCTGTCATTGTTGCCTTTCCAATACAGTGCAGGGATTGCAGAGACAACTCATTTTCGTGAATGTTCTTCATAGACACAAACCACATGTCAACATATTGCGTTGAATTAAATTGTCTGCTTGAGGTCATTGGAGACCATCTACTCTGTTCCTCAGGGACCATTAGGGAAATTAATAGAACTTGCCCCAACCTTGAAGAAAACATCTGCTGATAGGGGTCAAGACTTGTAAGATAGGTCATAGACTAAAATATAATCTAATGTCTTAAGTTCCTGCTTATGATGTACTTGGGAATTGAAACAAGCAACTGGACCAGAGTATGCTGAGCCAATGTGATGTCTGTGTATAGGAGTGCTACAAGCCATGTTTTTTTGCTTTCCCTGGTATGGGTATGGCATGAGAAAGCATTAAAAATAGCTTTACATGGCAAGATTCTGTGAATTGTGCCATTGGAGTAGCAAGAGGCAACCATTGGGAATGTGAACAGTAAGCAGGATTATTCGACTGTTTATTCTGTGCTTTGTGTTTCATTAACATGCAGCATGCGTGAAATAAAATGAATGGGAACTGAAGCCTGCATGAAAACACGACATGTAATCGTACATACAGGCTAACTGCAATGGTTGTTGGTGGTGGTGGTGCTGGTGTTGTTGTTGCTGTAATGGTTGTTGTTGTGGGTGGTGGTGATGGTGGTTATTTATAAATACTAGATAGGCGTTTCACTGTGGTTCTATGAACTGCCACCCAGATACCTCCTTGTTTGCATGTGCATGCATGCTGAGACCTTGCAGCAAAGTGACTCAAGATGCAGTATTTGCAATAAAAACCCACTTTATACAACCATCTGTCCCTGGGAGCTTCGAACAGATCCTTTTCACAGGTTCTGACTAATAAGCAATCGTGAGTTACATATATAATGAGCATACATAACATTCTGTTTAACTCCACAACATGGATTATGTATGTCACTCATCCATGGAGTAAACTTAAAAGTATTTAGAAGTCACTGCTACATTTGTGCCACTGGGAGAGGCAATGTTAACATGGAGAAAGTGCAAGGAGCAAGAGCGGCTTGTCTCTAAACATTCCCTAGGAATTGGAGACACTCATAGCATGTGACATGTCACGGTAGGGACTGATTGTCCAGCTCTTGTAAAGACCATGATGATCAGCCCAATATGTCTTTCCTTTGTGGAAAATCAGCAGTTAACTTGACACCACACCGGTCCTCAGAATGTCCTGCGCCTCCAGCAGTGCTCCTAGAGCAGATCCTTTTTTTAAATACATATTTGCAGGGCAGCTGTGGCCAATGGATAATGTGGAGGTATTGTTCAAGCTCGTTCACAGCTAAGCTGCCACTGTTGGGTCCTTGAGCAAGGCCCTTAACCCTCTCTGCTCCAGGTGGGCACATGTCCTGACTGACCCTGTGCTCTGACCCCAACTTCCTAACAAGGAGGGAAAGAATTTCATGGTAATGTTTTTCTTCTATTTTTACAGTTATTATTATTTGAGTTCCTTTGTCACTGAGTACATGTTACAAATAGTAAGGGCAAAGGCTAATTGGTTTTAATGTCATATGTCTCATTTCCTGCCTCGTAGGCCTGTTTTCTCACTCCCCACCTTCTCAGCTCGTTCCCTGACTCACTCACTTCTGAAACTGAGAATGTAATTAAAAAATATATATTTATTTGCAATTCTTCCCATTGTTGACTGTAGTAGTTTAACATTAAATTAATATTTACATTACTAGTTGGGATACTATGTATGTATTTATATGCAGTCAAGGCATTATTTTTTTTAGTGTTTGTTATGAGTTAAATGTTGTTTTAGTTTTAAAAAAAAGATGAACATATGCACTGAATACATAAATACATGTAAGAAATGTTATCAAACATTTCTCAATAAAAGATTATTGTGTTATATGTATATTATAGGAAATGATTGATGATATTGATATTGAATTATTGACATGCTTGAAATAATCTGCCATTGGAATGTCAAGCATGAGTAAAAATATCTATAAATAGGCATAATTATTTGATGTTTGTTTAAAAAAAATGAATCTAATAAAGAGAATATTAATTGATATTGCTTATATTCAAGATTTACGTATATCATTTTTTCCAGTGTGATGTTCCACCTGGACATATGACTGATCCATATTACTTCAGTTAAAGACTTAGCGCAAACAAATAAGGTTAATCTATCACAATGACAGCAATCAAAGTCGGAGCTACCTTTTTGCGCATGGGTGTAAACTGATATCATGAGCATTCACAGCCATGTGACAGTCTAAGTGAAATAATATGAATGAAGTAATATGCAGTAGCATATAAAAGCAGCTGAAAGAGCCCCATATCACTCGCAACATAAAACATTGCTTTGAATTGCTATTATCTTGCAGTTGCATTCTGGACCTTGAAAATGTATTACATGGTGACACTGAAATGGTTTATTGCACAGCAGTGTGTGGCCTAATTAAAATCCAAATCATAATTAATCATAAATAAGTTCTAACATGCACATTTCGACCAGGAGTGAAAATCTCATTAAATGAATAAACATAGTGCTAATGTATGGTTAATCTAATAATCCCAAGGTCAGTGCACATATTTGCATGGCATATTTATTAAACCAGAGCTAGAAGGCATGGAAATGAATGCTTGACACAGGTGTTTTCAGGTTGTATACAAGTTTGAAGCAAAAACACCTGTCACACTAGGGAATGCTTTCTCGGCTTCTTGTTGTGCTCATCAGTCGTCACTGAATGTGAAAGTTTGTGACTTGCAAGCTGTTTAGACTGCTGTGCTTAGGCCAGGTTTGACTCTGTACCAGGGTCTGAAACTGCCAGCTGAGCTCACCGTGTCAGCATTATCTGGCTTCAGACACTGTCTGGTGAGTGAAAGCTCATACAAGCTAGTCATGTCAATAAGGGGATACTGACTTTAATGGACACTCTGGAGCATTCTACTAAAATGCTTGTACAATACAGCATACACATAGTCAACTGGAAGAGGCTGAAAGGAGGCTATTCTATCTTTGGAGGAAACAGTACCTGTTGTGCCAACCTTGGTCAAAGCTACTAAATGCATAGTGTACATGGGGCATAATATGAATGAAATGTAATGTATGATATGTGTGTAACATGTATGAAAGTGGCAGATTGCTGCATGAAGATGGTATTTATTGCAAATTCTGTGTCATGCATCACTAGATAGCAATAGAGAATATGTGTAATAGAATTATTTAATCCCCTAACCTTAAGTCAAGCATTTAGTAGAAGGTGCATGAAAAGAGTAAAATGACTCAAAAACAGTAAAAACTGTTTTTTTAAGAAGTCAAATTACATCTTATTACCAAAATTACTTATTTAGTAATAAGCTTCTTGAGAAACTCTTCTAGTAAAATTTTACACACTATTTGCTACATACAAATATATTACTCATCTTCACATACTATAGCCTAATGGTTATAATTTCAAGAAATAGGTGATCTGAGACATGGTTAGAGATGCAATGGATGACAATTTGCCTGCTAGTTCTGAAAAGCTGTTAACCATCAGCAACAAACAGGTAAATAAATTAACATTATTCCTGTTATGTTAACCAGCTAACTAGCAAATACTTGCTAGATGTTATGAGGTGTGGAGTTTATTCAGTCAGAGTCACAAATTTATAGACCAAACACACTACTTACAAAAACATTGTCTTGGTTGATAGTGTAATGATGCTGCTTGAAGATGTAATACTTACCATATTGTATGGTCAAAAGTGAAATACGAGAAACAAATGCTGTGAAGCATGGTTTTATAAGGCTGCTGTGAGTCAAAGACAGCATTCATATTTTATACATCACAAACACACCATATATTAAAGGTGATGCGAAACCAAGGCTAAGATGGAGACATTATAAGAGGATGATGGTATGAAAAAAGGATGAGTGAAATTATGTTATCAGTGACAATAAATTGTAGCCTAAATGATGGAGCAGATAAACATTCTGCACTGTTGCAGGTAATGAATATATTTATAGTCTAGGTATTACACTGGCATTAGGAAGGTAGCAGTAAATAATTTCTGTTCAGAAGAGGACAAAGAAACTCTTTGATGTTGAGAAAACAAGATTTTGCATATGTTGCTTTGTAAATAAGATAGCAAGCCAGCATTATAGTAGTCTGGCTGTAGGCCTTGGCAGTGTCTCTACAGACCAGAGCAGGGCACCTAGGTTAACGTTTGCATCCCAACTGAGGACAGAGAGCCAAATGGTCTGGCTTAAGTTACAGACATCTAAGAGCCCACTGGGATTCAGCACGAAGCTGAGGAAACTCTATCTGGCTGGGGCTATAGGAGAGGGGGCAGACGGAACTTGGGACATGCCATCATTCTAGCTAAAAATACACCATAAACGAAAACAGACATGACGAGGCAGTGGGAGTGCTCCTTCTGGGCATAATTATATCAGTATCTATGTGATGCTTCCTTTGCTACTGCTGGGAAACTGGAGACTGCATAAATGAGCAATGCTTTAAATGATCATGATTTTCAGTAGATTTTGATGTCATGACCTATAATAAAGGTCTCGGCTGACTCGGAAAAGAGCTGGTGCACTAAAACAAGGGGTATTAGATGTTATTAGAGTAAGTTATAAACAAACTTAAATTTTGTGAGTCATTTATTTTTTCATTTTGTTTTTATTTCAGTCAGATAAAGAGAATTAGAGCTGCAAACACATTAAATAATAATGATGTACTGTATAGTGTTTAATCATTATTGATTTATAAGAATTAAAAATAATCATTCAAATGTGGACTGATTTTTTTTATGATAACCTAAAGTTTTCCTAATAATCAGTATTTATAAACTAAACATAAATACTGTATATATTGTATAAAATGCATGGTAAAAAAATATCTCGCTATGCACTGAAACAAAAGCATATGATCTATTTATTGTCAACCCAGAGCTAATGTCTAATCCGGCAGCACCTTCATGCCTGAAAAAGACAACCTTTATCAAATATTCATCACATACACAGCTCCTTATTTTGTATTGAATGTAAGGTTAAGCTATGTACAATATATACTAAAAGTAGCACAGCATGCAGAATCTAACTGATAACTGATGATAGAAAAAGTCTCTCTAACTTTGATGAACGTGATGACCAAAACATAATGTAATTATGAAAAAGTGATAAAGCCATGATAAAGTGGCTTCTTTCTAAAGTGCAAATTTACATTCACTAAGTGAACACTGTGGATTAATATTCCATATCATAGAAACAGGAAATAGAAAATGTGTTTGTGAATTATTACTAGGCGTTGACTGCTAATTAATAATTAATAATTTTATTTAAGATTCAAAAGGTTTTTTTTTGTCTTATTATTTCCCATAAACCTTTATAAATATATCCTGAACTATACTTCCTGAGCATTGAGGTTAACACTTTTGGACATTTGACCTATGAACAAATTTTTGATAGAATAAAATTTTGATACATAAGATGTGATTAAATTCTTTATTGGAAGTTTTATAATGGACATGGATCAATACTCTAGTATAGTATTTTTGGGGGAAATGCGACTCAGTTATTCTTCTTGTGCAAACATCTTGGCTTTATTATGTCAATTATAAAATGATTTGCATTTACAAATGATGACATATATTCACATTTCAGCAGTTTTGTTTTGTCTTGAGCTGTTTTTCTTATGCAGTACTTTGACTCTAAATAATGCCAAGGGTGTACAGGCCCAAATAATCTCTCTTTTTTTTTTATCTGACCATAGTTGCCTCTTAATTCTTTGCTTCACTTATCTTATCTATCATCATAGAAGTGTTGTAATTTTCTTGGCATTTTTGCAACTATAAAATCCTAATAGTTAAAAAAGGATACCAAACCGTGCATTTCCTTATAGCTGCAGTGGAACCCTTATTTATTTGTTCCTTTAATACATATCTTTAAGCTGTAAATGTGGATATAGTCAACCTTTATAAACAGTTAAGGACCATATGGACCTATATTTTAGAGTAAACCTTTAAAGGCTCTCTTGAGGCTACAGCCACTTAACAAGGAATGGTACTTTTTTCTAAAAGTGTGCCGTAAGTATTTAATTGTATGTTAAACCAAATCTTCACAGAATGCTGTAACTGATAGAATCATAATCTCCTCATTTACTTAAAAAATGTTAATGTTGTCAGGGACGTGACTTGAGGGCAGACCGAGTGCACTCCGGCTTTCTACAATAATATTGAGTAATTTTATGCTTAAGCACTCTCGTACTCCACTGAGGTATGGCTGCGAACCAATTCATAATAGTTCTGCCCAAAAACACATGAAACCACTCACCACATCTTTTCTGACTGCTGGTCATTTTATGTCACAGACGAGCTTCAGCTCAAGCTGCATTCAAAACAGAAGGTTGCTTTAATCCTTGTTGCCATGTTGCTGTAAAAGACAGCTGTCTCAGTTTTGACTGATGGCATCTTCTAAGAAAGTTTGTCTCGAATGACCATTTAGGACAGCATTTACGGGAACGTTTGATATCAGCACACTGTGTAGCTAAACCATAATGTTAACTAGTTGGCTAACAGAGGCCAAACTAATAAATTTAGTTGGTTACAGTCATGGGGTTATACAATAGTACAATGTTTATTTCTCTGTAAGTTTTCAAAAAGCTAACAAAAAAGGCCAAAAAAACATACATTTGTACACAAATTCAGTTTTCTGGGAAGCTCTGTTCACCATCTTATTTTATTTTATCTGTTGCTTGACGGAGCTACCGCACAGATTTATGGGTAATAGGCAGCGTCAACGATACATTGATGAATTCTTCAACTGGAGGTGGTTTTAAGGCAAGGCAAGGCAAGTTTATTTATAGAGCACATTATCATACACATGGGTCATTCAATGTGCTTTACAGAAACAA
>JAQMYM010000012.1:18284248-18294270 GCA_030014255.1 Parauchenoglanis ngamensis | reverse complement strand
GCAATTTAGAGTAGCCAGTTGACCTAATCTGCATGTCTTTGGACTGTGGGAGGAAACCGGAGCACCCGGAGTAAACCCACGCACGCACGGGGAGAACATGCAAACTCCACACAGACAGGCACCCTTGGTGACCCGGGGATTGAACCCAGGACCTTCTTGCTGTCAGGCGACTGTGCTAACCACTTAAGCAGTGTTCAAATTTTTAATAAATAATTCTGAGAATCTAAATAACTTATTTAATTTTATTTCTGTAGAGACTCACTTCAAAAGGAGTAGAAAAGAACATCCTAATATACTTAAATAATATGGTATTAAAAACTAAGGCGTTATTACGTTCCTGAAATCTATTGCTCAGTCCCATTTACAGGTGTGTGAGTAAACCGTTGAGCCATATTTTGTGTGAGTTTTTACTTTATCAGGAAGTAGTTGAACAATCATGTTGTGTTGCACTTACCTTATCTTGGATCACTCGAGGACACTCAAGTCTAAAGAGGCCTAAGATCTGTCAGTGCTTAAATATTCATGTGAATTTAAATGACGATGCTGCCAAAGCCAGCTTTTTCTGCTCTATCAGTCCGTGTTATCTGAGAAGTTGTATTCTGCAGCAACTCCTCACAGTCTGGTCTTCACTGTGCTTGCTCCTCACGCTACATTCTCTCCGTGTTGATATCTTTCAAATATTTTGTCTTTGGCTGTTTTTTTTGAGTTTCCAAAAGTTACGTAACTTTTTTCATTTTTAAAGAAAACTAAAGTGACGTTCTTGTGTACAGTTTGATTGCTCTGAAATTTGAAAACAAAACACAAAATCAGCTATTCAAGTATTTAAGAAGCTGTTCATCACAAGCGCATTTTTAATCTGGGGGAATAAAACAAAATTATGAAAAGTCTTCGCTCTCTAGGCCTGGTTTTGGCAAGCCCAGACCCATTTCACACTGATACAGGACTCGCCTTGCGTTCCCGTTGTTGTTATCCGTTGTCTCATGATTTGGATCGATGGTTAATAGCCGCAGTCTGGTTCTGGTCCAGATCCTCATCGCAGTATCTCGGGTTGCCCCTTAACTCACAAATATAACTGTCATAGCACGGTTAACTCCCCCTGTACGGCTGCGTATAATTTCAGTTATATAGTTTGGTGTCTGGGTGAAGATCAGTAACACGGCACAAGAGAAACATTTTTTCTGTTTAAAGCAGAGATTAGACTTTTGTCTACTTGTGTCTCCTTGTGACAGGTGTGAGCTAATTTACTCGCAGTTACCTTGCTGGTTAAGTTAAAAAAAAATGAAACTAAGATCAATCATGTCAGAACTTGTGCATGTCCACCCTCAGTTTGAAAATGAAGTGAAAAACATTTTGGGGAAAAATAAATAAGTTAGAATAACCTGGTTGCATAAGTATGCACACCCCGAAACTAACACTTTGTTGAAGCATTTTCGTTTCATGAACTTTGTTGACGCACATTTTATTATGAAGGAATTGTTTATTCATTGTGCCTCTTTTAAAAAGGATAAAATGTGTAGAGATGCTACCAGGGAATTTTTTGTTGTATTGTATTGTTGCACATAGTTATTTTAGAAGTTTGAAATTACATGTTCACTTGTTTACCTGAACTGAAGATAATTAATTTTTACCTTTTCAAGTTTTCTTGCTCTTTCTTTTGTTTTCCAGCATTTACTCATGACGCACTTTGGCCTGCCCTGATGGTATAAATCCATGTCTACAGCTGCACTTCACTTGATGTATAGACTACATGTTCCATAACGCACCAACGCAGGTCCTCTGTCTCAGCAAAAACCCTGGTTTGTAGAAGGATATGAGAATATGAACTGACAAAATGCAAACTACATTTCTCTTCATTTCGTGACCACGCTGAATAGGAAATATACATGAACAAAATCAGTCTGGTTGTTTGTATTTTTTGTAGATTTCTACAAATATGGCAGGAAGTTAGGAAACAAATGTTGAAACAAAACACAGTCCACATCAAGATGTAACAAAATGATTCCCTCCCATTTATTAAGATCTCTATAGTTGCTGCTTACATGTAAAAATGTCAGACTTGTACCTGTACAGGAAATACAGGAAACTGGTAACTGTGTAAAACTGTCGTCAACGTTAAATGATGAAGCAATGGAGTTTCACAGTGATGTTTTTGTGAAAAAAATGTATATTTTGATAAGGTTTTTTCAAATTTATATTATAATAAAAGCATCTCAATTAATTCTTCGCATATTCTCATTGTGAGATTGAAAAAATTAAACTTTTTCTGTACCAAGCATGTCAGTAATTCTGGAGCTGACTGCAAGCACTAACACAGTTATTTAAACATTTGCACTCTCAAATCTACAACCTGGCTACCAAGTGTGGGCCAAACCATCAATCTGTCATAAAGTTCTGCTTTATAATCATGCATGTCATTTCTATGCTATATTATTACATTGTTTTAGTACATAAATGTTTTGACTAACATTGTAAAAAAGAAGCATGGTTAAGTCTTTTAATAGGTATTTTGTATTATGTTAAGTTTGTCCAGTAGAGGGAGTGTCTTTATTTAAATTGAGATGTTTGTTGCAGCCATACTCTTTATTCATGTTAGATAATAGGTCTCAAACACAATAAGATATTTTTGGCAGTGACCCAATCGACACCGTATCAATCAGTTTGCACATCTCTTAGTAGGTAAGTGGTACATTTTAAAAACTTTACAATGATCAATTTCAGTTTTAAAGTTTATTGTATAATGTAAAACCATCATTACAAAATGTTATGGTGCTGTAGTTATAGTACCTGTAAATAATAGTTGAGTGATAGCTATCGCACTTGCCTTCCTGTGAACTGACACTAAAAGCTAATGGCTGGTAAAATTCATGATCTGCCAAAACAAGTCTTTAAAATGAATAAGCTGACTGACTTTTATGTAATTTAACAGCACCTTGGAGAATTTGTGTAAGTAAAAGTGAAAGTCAGAGAAAGGACTGGAAAGAATGCACATATTGTCTGTTACAGAAATGAGAGAAAGATGTCCTTATTAGGCATGATGATCTTTGTGTATGTGTGTTTTAAGAGGATTTTTTTAAAAATGGGAAAGAAATCAAAGTGCTTTTCGTTGTCATTACCAAAGGGAAGACAGAGGAGGATTTAGGGCTGATGTCAGCCTTGGCAGATAGTGATATCCAAACCAGGGCTCTGTTCCACCATGTTGCTCCTTTCTCACTCCGGTCTTTGAAGCTGCCTCTCCCTGACCATACTGAATTACACACCTGGCTGAGACAGTCTTCTCCGATAGATGGCCAGATGGAAATCTTTCAAGTAAACAATAAGCAACTATTGATTAGAAATTTACTCTCCATTTATACATTTATTATGCCTATGTAGTCACCTTTAAAAAAATTGTAACTAAAATGTCAAAACAGCTGGTTTAATTTGATCAAAGACAGCAATGGTTATGAACTTTTAATCCTGTATAAAAATCTTGAAATTTGTATTTTGAAATAATGAAACAAAGTTGATGGATGGTTACCCTTGCATGTTAAGATAGATTGTAGTTATTGTAGGATTTCACACGTAGCCCACGTTACACATCTCACACACACCAACCGGTGTGAATCCTCAAGTGTTTGCAGTCAACAGACTTGTAATTTCAGTATTCCCCCCTCCCCCCTTACAGGTGAGTCCTCTTGTCTGCAGGTAGAGAAGCTCGGCTCACCTATCAATCAAACCTCATCGCCCCTCCCACCGCAAGAGCACTCTGCCCAGCACCTGTCGCGCTGCTGATGCGCGCGCCGCTCACTCGCTGTTTTCCGCGTGAGTGCCGGAACTGCGTCTCCTTGGCTACTGTTCAGCGCGCGCGACAACGTGTTCAGATCCACATCAGCGCTCCTCAGCTCACAGTCTGACCGCTGAAATGGCACTTTAATCACTTTTTCCCTACCTTTTGTATCAAAAACGGTTGTTTATAACAGTGGACCGTAGATCTATTCTTTCTCAACAGGTAAGACGAGTCATTATATCTATTTAAGAGAGTTTTGAATTTGTTTGGTTTAAATAAAATGCACTTGCAGCTGCTTTTTTGTTAACTTAACCATATGCTTAGCACCATGATCATTTTACAGTAGATTTAAAGATTTAAACGTGATGAAACTAGCTATGTTACTTGCCGTTAAGTAATTGTGTTACTTCTCTTATCTGTAACCTGCACGCAACTTTATTGTACCCTAGTAATGTGTCGTTTGTGAACGAATCGGCTCTATGAGTCGAATCTTTGAGTCGGTTCTTTGAGCCGGCTCTTGTAGGTGAGCGTTGAGAACCAACGCACAAGTGCGAGCCAGGTTTTTCTCCTTCTTTTCTTTTTTCCTTTTCTTTCTTTTTTTTGTAGATCAGGTTGGCAATAAAGTTGCTCTTGCTGTCTGATGTAATCAAACTGCTTCAATTAAAAACTTCTGAACTGTTCATTAGAGCTAATGATGAGTCGTATGTGACTCACCTGTATGTATGAGGCTGTATTATAGAGTGTCATATAAGGTAGAAGATGTGCTGTTAAGTCAAACTCAAAGATTGTTAAAGGAGACCACACCTAAAAGAATAAATGAAGTAAACATTCTTAATGAAGCACAATACACACCAGGAATGACAACATATATACAGTGATACTTGTACTTACTACACGTTTGTGGTGCCTTGCTGATTTAATAATTAATTATATTTCTTAAAAATACCAGATTTATAAAGTACAGTAAGATTTCATTTTCAGGCATAGTTACAGTGAAAAAAAAAAAAAAGGCCAAGATGGCAGGAAACCTATTGGGAGCCAAGAGTCAGCTCTTATGGGTGAGATGAACAAAATTATCTGACTAACTTTTAAGAAGACACGTTTTCAAAGTGTCCTCATATAAAAGAAAGGCATTTACAACGTCTATTATGAATGGAAATGTGAAGCCATGTCACAAATGTACATATATGTAGCTAGTTTAAAAATGGGCTTAGACTGTAATTCCAGCAACATTACAGCAACACTTATCACTCAGTATCAGATGATAATAAAATAGCCTAAAAAATAGCCTGTGTGATGAAGATCCTCCAATAATAGATCTGTGATTAAAGAAAATTTCTACGTACTGTTTACAACAACAGTCTGCGTGATCCGGGCTGGAAAGCAGGCTCCATGCAGGAAATATTCTTCAAAGTGAGCTTTATAAGGATATTTTATTCTGTCCATTAGCATGCTTTCTTCATGTTTAGCTGTTCCCACTACTGTATTTGTAGCTGTATAAATTTTCACATAATCCTATGCCATCCTTTTATTGGTGCTTTTTAGATGAGCATTGTAACAGCAATAAGTCTGAGATTTTAATTAAAAAATGTGGATATTGACAGAACTTCATCGTTAGCTGCTTTGGTCACTATGGCATCAAATCGGTTGTCGGGTGAAACACATTATATGTTCTAAGACCGCCAAACTCGGATTATGACCAAAGAATTCTTTTACAATGTCTGATTTTTGTGAAATGGCAAAATAGGTCTGATCACATGTGCAGCAAACACCTGGATGATGTCCTAGAACCACCACATAAAGCATGGAACACTATTCTTTGGCTATATTTCAAATTGCACGTTATGCAATATTGTACAATATGCATTTTACTATTCAGTGTTTAAAGCTTTTCAAATAGAAGGGGATTTTTGCACTACATGACAAATTGCTTTGTATACCTGACGTGAGCAGCTTCAATTTCAATTTAAAATTGTTAACTCTAAACTTTTTGCTGCTAGTTATCCAATGTGCTGTAGCATATATCTAGTGCATTAGATGTTTAGTAAAGCTAAACTAACATCAGTTCAGATACAATTAAACATGAAAGTTTGAGATTAAACATTTTGAATTAAAAAAATTTCCCTTTCTTACTGTTTAATGCAAACGTTAGCATTTGTCACTATACCTGCAAGATAAAGTCTATAGTGTACATTGTGCCTGATTTGAGACATGGCCTAAACTGGATAAACCGGGGAGCCTGACACATGAGATGCTACTATTCTAAACAGAGTCAGTGTAAAATTCAACACCACGCTGAGCGCATCATTACCGAACACTGCTTAAACAGGACACACTTTCCCGGAAGCAACTATTGTGACTGGATTGTTAAACCTGAAAAGACTGAAAATGACCGTCTGCAGTCTATTTTGTTATCTAAAACAGAATTTCTCCCTTTTTTTTCTTCTTTTTTTTTCTTTTATCTTATCGCAGGTGTTCTTTTTGGATTATTTTTCCTCACTTGCCCATTCCTGCGCAGTTTCAAAAAAATGTAACAGCAGGGTTTGTGTTGATATTTTAGTGTTTTCTGTTTCTTGTAGCCATTACAAATCCCTCACAGATAATGTTTACATTTTGGCAGTTTCAGTGTGAGACTTTAGTCTTATGTCGGAAAAAGTCCTATTGGGTTTTGAAGCTGATCAGTTGACCTACACAGTAAAATCCCACATGTTGTGTTGCTTGTTCTTTTTGTGTTACGTGTATTTCGTTTTTATCTGGACTTGCTGGGACTGAGGGATAAACAAATAAAACACGTGACCCGCACTTCCTCTTGGTCATACGTTCTCTCGACCGGTTGCATCAGAAAAGACAAACCTGCTTTCAATCCAGACTCATCAGAGTTACTGATAGGGCGACATGAAGCTCTTTAGTTGGCCATTGTGGGTTCCAACTGGTCTGTGTTATTCGCTCATGAAAGGCTTCTTTATTAGCATTGCACATGAAGTAAAAGGCCATTATTACAACCTGCTCCATTGTTTTCTGAGGCTTACAAATTGAACTTAAGTGCATGAAGTGGAGCTTAGTGTTGTGGACACACATTTGTTTGTGGCTGACTGATATGACCATGTATTTACCAATGCTAGTGTGGCTATTGATTCAAAACTGAATGCAAGAATAAGATGTGTTTCTCCATGCGTGTTTTTCACTGGGGATTTATTTTCTTAATTTTGATCATTTCATGTAATTAAGAACATGTGTTACCCCCAGGGGTTTACAAATACTATGATTACCAGTTGTTTTGGTTGATGAATATTTTGTCTATAAGCTAGGGTGTTCTCTTATCACAAGTAAAAATCTTCTTTGAGAATGGATAATGCCTTATCTTGATATGTTTATCTGTGAGGCGACTGCTGGCCAGCAGGAGAATAATATGAAAGCTTTGCACTCCACTTTATCCTGTTCAGCATCGTCAGTGTTTCCACGTCCATGCGTGTTCCAGATTCTGATCCGTACACACTTATTAATCCACCTAGTACAAAACTGTTGTACTGTCAGCAAGATCATACACTGTGTGTAGTACAGTGCACAAACTGCAGGATTAAGGTGCATTGCAACACCATTAAGTGTATTATGTTTAAACATTCGTACCAAAGGAAACCTGCAAAAAAAGGAGTTAGGAGAGGATCCTTCAGTGTTGTGTGGTTTTGAAAACATCACAGGTTGTGTAACCTAGACTACTTGTCCTTTTTTTTTTATCTACTCTTGATATAAGATTGCACCTGACAATCTAAAATGCTGTTCTTTGGACCATGATTGTCTTGTTGGCTCTGATGTTAGCCTGTGTTGTTATTCTCACTTTTGTAGACCTCTTTCCAGAATTTTCCATCTCTCAGCGTTCATGTGAATACTGACCAGCTATCACACCATAATGACATCATTAGAGACAATGGGTGAAACCCTCTCCTTTGGTTTAAACAGGACTTGCCTTGTTAATGTACCAAGGAACCATCAGGAAAAGTTTGTTTTCTTGCACAATTAATATCTAACCCATGTTCTAATTTCAGGACTGGTCTAACACTCAAACATGTTTGAGCTAATGCTAATTGTAGACTTTGCCCCATAAGTACACATGCGTGAGTGCATTTCAGATACGGAGTTAATCACTCTTACTGGTGACAGGTTATCAAATTGCATGTCTATTCACCGGTCCACCAACTGGCACTCAGTCTTATCTCATTGGCTTCATCTAACGAGCTCTACAGGTCATCCAAGGACAATGGACAACGCAACCCTCTAATTTTCATCATCAGAGGCCAAAAAGATAATCATAGTCCAAAACAATATCCTATTGTTTGTCTTGTAACACCAGGTGCAATTTTGTATAAGGGGTGGGCAAATCGGTAGCTCGGACAAGTAGATTTTTCTCTTCATTTTTTTTTTTCTCCTAGCAGAAGACACTGTTGTCATGAACCGTTTTCGTGTGTGATTTTCTGAGCTTTCTTTCTTAATTTTTACACGTAGTGCAAAGGGGGGGGGTTTCAGATTACTCTCACCACCTAGTTACCACAAGCATTATGCAATTACACTTTCAAGAAACCAGATCCAAAATAAAGCTCAGTTTACATTTTTCCGCTGCTTAACTTTAAAGTTTGTGTGAAAACCCTTAGATAAAACGCAGTCCTGAAAATCTAGCGCAGTTGTATCAATGTTAACAGTTCTGACCCCTGGATGTTACAAAGTCAAACGTTTTACACTTACAGAGCCTTATAGAAGTGCTCTTTTACATATAGCTCATTTTTATATGCCTAGCTGTAACTGAGACTACGGTGCTGTTACTTATTAACTGTTAACCTGTATGTTATTGAGAAGAATAGGCACTTATTCTGCACAATCTGTGTTTTGTCGTTTCGCTCACCCAAGCTCTCTCTCTCTCTCTCTCACACACACACACACACACACACACACACACACACACACACACACACACACACAGAATATCCCTCCCCACACTTTGTTCCATGTTACCACAGAGAGTCAACTGTAAATCAGGAATGAAAAACAGAAAGGGTGGAGTAACACTCAGGGGAAAAAAACAACTTGGGAAGGGAGGAACCTTAACGTGCTTTAAAAAGCAGTGTGAATAAAAATGTTCCTCAGAACTAAGCCAAAAATACCAGCGCACCCATGCGCATATCTGCACCAGGCTCTCGGAAGTCTTAATCTTACGCCTCCAGGTCGAGTTTAACACGGCTTCCTTTCGTTGAGCCATTCTGTCTCTAAATACAATTGTTTTGGGCTACGGCTTATTTCTTTTCTCAAGAAGTCCACTTTGTAGTTTCACAACAGTCAGAGAGTAGCTTTAACGGTAAACTGCCTGTCAGACTAGATTATCATTATTTCAATTACATTCAAGCTTTTGCATCTGATATCTGTAACATTTCACTTCCACACTCAAGATAAGATAAGATAATGTTTAAAAAGCTAGCAAAGGCTTATTTTTAGGTTGTGTCAAGCCGATTTTGGAACCTATAATTATAAACCTATAAACCGTAATTACATGAAGAGACTGTTACTTTCTAAACGTAGTTACAGTTTACCTGATTCAAATTTACATGGGAACATGATCTAAAGGATTATACAATCTATTATATTAACTGCAGCTTCAGAAAAATCACGACTGCAGGATTGTCGGATCACTACGGTAGGCCTAATTCCCTTTATGTCTATTTGCTCTTTTATAAAATGTGTTCGGAACAAAGCATCAACGACTCAAACTTCTCAAAATGTTACACATCCCATCATTCGTTTTTAGCACTTTAATGCTTGTATGGACAGGCTGGGCTCTGGGTGCGTTCTGGGAGTGATTTGTGAATGTGAAAGTGGGAGGCAGCTAGCAAAACCTCAGGAATGTTCCAAGATAAATAGGCAGGGGGAAATGCACCAGCATTTCTAATTTCTAATTCGGGGCTTTGATGATATGTTTATTATCCATTATAAAGTGATATCCCTGCAATGATTTCCGTTTTTCTGCTGGTTATGCCCTACACATATAATGTTTTGAGGCGCTTAGAAATGACCCTTACCTGTTGTGTTGTATCTGCACCCAGTATAGCATGGGTTACATTTCCTGGTATATATACATACATATATATATATATATACGCTACCAGTCAGAAGTCTGGACACACCTTCTCTTTTTTATAGGTTTTTCTTTATTTGTTTTGCTTTCTACGTTGTAAAACATTACTGAATACATCAAAACTATGAAGCAACACGT
>JAQMYM010000012.1:18269028-18280653 GCA_030014255.1 Parauchenoglanis ngamensis | reverse complement strand
GTAAAGAGAAACAACAGTCCATCATTATCCAGTCTCTTTTAAAGTCATAAAAATAAAGAAAAAAATTGAATTAGTAGGTGTGTCCAAACTTTTGACTGGTAGTGTGTGTGTGTATATATATATATAAATATAAATATAAATAAAATGTGTGTGAGTTTTCTTTTCACTGGAGAAGGTCATAATGCCTCTGCGTCAATTGCATTGTGAAAAGCAGCTTTGTATTTAAAGAAATTTCACTTGCTTTTATTAATAGCCCAGACTGCTTATATCTCCATTATGTCTGGAGTGGAATGTGTGCCAACAAGCTTTTAAAGCCCCAGGGAAAGTAAATCTGTGAATGTTTTCTTATCAGGTTGATATTAGTCTTGCTGGCACACAAAATGTCTATGAATAACTGTTGACTCTCCAATATCTGAATCTATTTAAGCAGAAATGAATCAACTTTCAGTAGAAATGCCTAACTCACCCCTTCCATCTCTATGTAGAAACCAAAATGGTTTCTTTGTGTTTTGCAAGTTCACAAGGCAAAACCAAGCTAGCCAAGGAGAGCTAACCAAGCCTAAGCTATGGAACAGTGTGTGGTCTGTTGTGATTATTCTATTATTTGCTATGTTGGTATATGCTGGGTTGACTAATTTTGATCCTCTCTGCAGTGTATCGGGTGTCTGGGAGTCTCAGAAAAAGGGATATCAATCAGTGTGTGCTCATTAGAATATTATTAGACTTTGCTTGGACATTTTGCAGCTCTGATTATTGATTTCAACTGGTTTTTAAGCAGTGGGTGTTTATTACATTTTTGTATTAGTTTGGGTTTCACTCATTCAAGCATGTTTACTCGTAATGGATGCTTAATTGAGGTTTGGGTCATGGGTGAGTATTCGGTCCACCCTGTTGACAATAGCTGACATTTATATACAGCCTAATCATACTATTATAACCCGAATAATAGCTGATTGAGGCCACTCCAAATTTCATTTTTCAGTTTTTTTTGAGTAAGAGTCTACAGACTTCTTGATTTGGCCACTTTATTCCACTCTTGCTTGCAAAAATGCTCCAGCTCTATCAAATTGTGATAGAATCTCCTGTGCACAGCCCTCTTTAAGTCATTCCACAGGTTTTTGACAGGATTTAGATCTGGGCTCTAACGGGGCAATTCCAAAACCTCGATCATCTTCTGAAGCCGTTCCTCTGTTGAATTGGATTTGGGTTTGGGAAATTTTTCTTCATCTTCAGCTGTCTAACAGAGATTAGTATGTGGAGCTAGCCATGATCCATGATTAATCTTGACCGCCGGGCACGGTGTTCTTTGAGTGATAAGCGGTTTTGTTTTTGTACCAAACATTAATATCTTTTAGAACTATGCTCAAAAAGTTCTACCTTGGTCTCATAAGACTGTAACACATTTTGTTACATGAGAAAGGGCTTCTCTCTAGAGCCCAGATGGGAAGAATGTGAGAGATTGTCACATGCGGGGAGTGACCAGTACTTGCCAGATATTCCTGCAGCTCATTTAACATTACCGTAGCTCTCTGATTAGTTTTCTTCTCATCCATTTGTCTGTTTTAGAGGGACTGTGTCACTATGGTGCCCCATTTTCTTCACTTGTTAATGGTGGCCTTCATAGTCTTCCATAATACAGTTGATGTTTTGGAAATTCTGTTGTATCCCGTTCCTGATCAACGTTTCCACAGTGAGATCCTGCCCATTTTTCTAAGCTCTTCACAGGCCAGGCTTCAGCAGTTGGATGAAACCATGACAGTGTCATGAAAACCCTACAGAAACAGCTGATCTTCAGTTGGTAGTTTTCCTTGTATACAGTTTGTTTTATTTGCCAAACATGTTAATGGTGTTTATTGCCAAAACTTTACATTTTGTTCTCATCTGACCAAAGCACCTGATCACAGTTATAGTTCCACTGATGCTTGTGGAAGTGAAAGTTAATGAATTACATGATATTGAGATGAGGTTAAAGTTGTTTTTAACATTTTTCCTTATCATTTAACAGTCTTATAAGACATGACACATTTGAAATCATGCTGCACAGCTGTCATTACATCACTGATCTCAATACTACCATAAAGAATACGGATTTCGTGCCTTTTTATGAGCCAAGTTTGCACCTGTCAGTACTGACGTAAGGAACTAAACTTTCCAAACGTAAATGTTATGTAAATAACATTAGGTTCGTTCTCTTCTCTCTCATGCACGTTTCAGGCTCTGTCTTTCTCAGGTGTATGTCATAGAACATGAACCTCATGGAACCTCCAGTGAGGCAGACCAAGTGAGTGTGGCATACTTACAAACACACGCAAATGATTTCCATGTACAAAAATGACTGACTAAGAGATGTTTGAACAGATGTGGGTATGCGTGTGCATGTCAACTTGTGTTAGTGCATGTGACAAGGTCCCAGCAGACAGAGAGGCACTGTTAGGGAATGTTTGCTTTGCCTTTCAAACTGGACACTCTCTCTCTCTCTCTCTCTCTCTCTCTCTCGCTCTCTCTCTCTCTCTCGCTCTCTCTCTCTCACCTCCTCTTGCTTCCATATGCCCTGAGAACCTGTAGATAATCTTAGTCAGTTGTGCCCAGTAAAGCCACAGAACTGAAATCTCACATGCAAAGCACTGCAGTGCTTACTTTAGTAGACAGTCTAGTGCTGTGAAAGTGTGTATTTTAGGTCGTGGAAGTATTGTGTAATAAACCAACTTGAGTGATGAAGAGCAGGAATCGTCCTCCATCATCTTCTGCTTCTTTTTGCAGTGGGGTGGCCAGATCTGACAGCAAGATCAGCGCCAAAGCCCTGTTTGGTAAGAACACTATGTAAATCCTCATTTTCTGTTTGTTTGTTTGTTTGTCTGTTGTCTTTTGGTAGTATTGTACAAAGAAGGGTTATTATGTATCCTTGTATTTAGGGATGAATTAATACTTTACTGTCTACCTTTTTTGCGTCTACTATTTACACTTGCAACAAAAATGTAATCATGCAGCTTTAATCAGAGATTTTTAATTGTCTAATTGTTCATTGGACAAGTCCACAAACTCAAACTGCCAACTGAATTGTTCCCTACAACACTGGATTCATTGTATTCCCTCTAGTCAACTGTCGACACAAATTTACACACTGGAACCATTCTACCGTACTTTGATTTTATTTCTTAATTAACATTTTTGTCCTAGTATAATATCAGCAATCATATTTGACATAATTTCATATACATTCATGAGCATCATGAGCATCGTGTGCCTTTGTAAGCCATTATGCTCAATTATTCATCCATTTTGTTTTAACTCTAATTAAATAAACCTAAAATCAATTTGTGCCCAGCAATAAAAAGGCTGTGTATTAGTGTGTGCACTTTAACCCACAGAGACATTTCATCTGATATAAGCCTATCTTCACTGAGATGGAGATTGCTCCAAGCCATAACAAATGACAACTGACATTTGCTAACCAAATGAACGTGCCAGCAAAGTGAAAAGTGCAGAACTGATATTATGAATAATGGCAGACTTTTATTTATTTATTTATTTATTTATTTATTTATTTATTTATTTATTTATTCAGTTGAATCTTGCCTCTTCTGAAAATCTAGTGGGTTTCTCAATATGAATTTCAGAAACAGTCATGCCAATTGTTCTTGTTGATCTTAGTTACTCACACCAGAAAATCTGCTTTGTGCACACTGCATTCCTACGATCCTGTAGTAAATCTGCCATGTCAATCATTTACTATATAAGTTTAAGTGTGTGTGTGTGTGTGTTTTCCTGTCTAAAGGTGCACAGTCCTTCTCTGTCCGAACATGGGTGTGTCTGGAATGAATGTGTTGCTGGAAAATTGCATGCGTGTGTGCACGTTCATGTAAGGTGTATAAAAGAAGCTTTGAGCGAGAGAGCGTATGCAGAAAGAGGTGTCCATTCAGGGCGCCTGAGAACACCACCACATTCTTTCTTTCTTTCTTTCTTTTTTTTCCGGGGTGGTAAATGCCCATCATATAAAAATAGAGGTCACTGTAATAAATAAATAAATCTACTTTGTGGAGAGTGAGAGAGTGAGAGAGAGAGAGAACAACAATGAACAGTATGGGTGTCTGTGTGACAGATGGTCACTGACACCTTGCACACCATACACCATGCCAGCAGGTGGTCTATAATTGTATGGACATACCTGCGTGTGTTTTTTTTTTGTTTTTTTTGTATAATTACAATACATATGTACGATGGATGCTTGCTATGGCTATGACCGATATACATCCCTGCAAGATCTGGCGTGTATTATAGAATTTCTGCAATAGTAAAGTTACCACTGTGAGGCTTCCTGTTCTTTGTCAGACCTGCATACATTACCATCTTGAAACCTCTCTTATTCTCCGTCTGATTTACTGTGCATGCACACACTTACCACACTTCGGAATAAGAGCTTGTAATTGGCTGGCCTGTACACAGATTGTGGTGATCTGTTAAGTTCTGTAGCTTCGAAGAAACATATTTTGTCAAAGACTTTTTTTTAATGACTGCGTGAAGCATTTGGCTAAATGACTGCTATAGCTCTGTAGGAATCATGTACTTTATTTCAGTATGCTTTTTGGCAAGCATCCTCTTTGCTCTGCTATGCAAAAGTTCAAACGGTCACTCAACCCTTGCGTGCCCGCTGACTGGCAATGCAAATTGACCCGTGGGCTTCTCGTACCTGCTCTGTAGATACAGGCTTACCTGAGCTCTCAGAAAGCAAGAGAATGAGAAGAAGTTCCAGATTTGAACCCAATGTTCTTGAAATGCCGCTGCCCTTGGATCTCACAGGCACTAACCCCAAATCTGACATGTTCTGAATGAGTCTAACTTTAACCGTCATTGTGTCTTGTGAGCTTAACCTTCACCTTCTCTTTCTTCTTTTCATTTCATGTATTTTTTTGCTCATGTTTTTGTATACGTGTGGATGTTTGTGTCAGCAATGTGTGACAGCGTTTGCTCTAGGCTGGCCTGTGTGGAATGGCGTAAGAGCATGCGGTGTACCTGCCATATTGTGTTTGTGTTAGTCCGTGTCGGGTAGCTGGAGATGGCTGACTGTGTTGAACAGATGGTACTGTGCACATGGGCACTTTATTTCCGATATCAAGCAGGCACTCTGTGGCAAGTTGGCATGGAAACTTCATTGCAGTCAATGCCTGTAACTGATATGTCTCAACAGGATCTGTCAGAACAGGTGTACTAGCCTTGTAACAAGATTTCCCCTGGATTATGTACACAAGGTTTAAAAATTGTAAGTAATGATTAAAATTGTATTTTTTATTTTCTGCAGTGAGTCTGAATTGTGCAGAATATAATGCGCAGTACAGTACCATTCAAAAGTCTGGACACACCTACTCATTCATTGGTTTTTCTTTACTTTGACTATTTTCTACATCGTAGAACAACAGTGAAGACATCAAAACTATGATATAACACATACGGAATTACGTGGTAAATAAAACATTGTTGAAGAAAACAAAATATGTTTTATATTTTAGATTCTTCAAAGTAACCACCTTTTACCTTGAATTCAGTTAACATGTGAGCCTTGTCAAAAGTTAATTAGTGGAATTTCTTGCCTTCTTAATGTGTTTGAGATCATCCGTTGTGTCGAGGCAGTGTTGGTATAAAGTACCTAACCCTATTTGACAACTGTAGTAATCCATATTATTTCAAGATCTTCTCAACTAAATAAAGAGAAACGACAGTCCATGATTACTTTAAGACATGAAGTGTTATTTAAGTAAGAAAAACATTGAATTAGAAGCTGTGTCCAAATTTTTTGACTGGTACTGTATGTAAGGTGTTCTGTTAGATAAAATGGCACTGAAAACACTTATCATTCTGTGCGGAGAGAATCAAAAAGGTGAGACAGATCGCATTACCTGTTCTGTGGTAGTCACTTCAGGACAGCAGCAGTTCATCCTGAACAATCCTGCCAGTTCATGACCAAGTCACAGAGCAATGATCCAAAAAGGTAGCACATTGTTGATCCCAGGCAGGCCGGGAGAATCTAGACATTTCTGGTGCTGAACGTCTCTAACATTTCATTACATTATTTAACAGACACTCAAAATGACTTGCACACTCACTTTTAAAAGGAAGAATAATAAAACAATAACAGCTGCTTTTGTAACCGTGTTTGCTACCAGGTCTGTCTAATCATGAGAGAACCGATGAAGAGTATGTTGAGCTTGGGCACATATCTTATACTTATTAATACTTATTCTACCGGTGTGTAAACAGACCCAGGTCATACCGCTAAACAAGAAAGAACGGGAACTATAATATGTGGATCAGTTGAAGAATTATATGAATAATAAAATCCATCCATCCAACCATCCAACCATCCATCCATCCATCCAACCATCCATCCATCCATCCATCCATCCGGCAGCATAGACATGGAAGAAATTAGTTGCTGCCGTACAGTGTTTACACTCTAAACTCTTTGCCAATCTGTCATTGACTTCTGGTTTCTCATGACAGATCTGTTTTGACATTTATGATCTGTGTATTAACTTGATAAGGGTATGTTTCGCTTCTCACCTAATTTGTTACTAATATGATTGTGGATATTGAACTCTTGGCTATCATGATAAAAAGTTTGCACTTGAATCCAAGTCTCTAAAGCTGTGATATTACCACTATAATATCCAGATTGTTGCAAGTTATATCAGCTAGCTTGGTAAACTTTAGCCATATATAATTATGAAAATAACATTGTATTGAGTCACTGGTACCTAAAAGAAATGAGTGAAGCATATTTGATGCTAATCATCACAAAAAGATCTGTTCAGACCTCTACTATGAACAGGTTATGTCAGATTTTAGTGCAGCCCATGTGTCACTAAAGTGGCCCTCGTAGCTGTGAAGCGTAAATGTCGGGCTACGTTCAGCCCCTCTGACCGTGAAGCATTACCATTTCCCAGAACAGAGAGAGAGGGCAGAGGGCCATTGACATGAGGGATAGATGAGGAGACCAGGAAGTGAGAGAAGACTCTTTGTGATAAGAGAGAGAGCGTAAATGGGGAGGGGGTGTTTGTCTGATACAGTGTCGTGTAAGATAGCTGATTAGAACATGTGCTAACTTAATGGTAATGATTAGCTTTGCTCCCTTAACAGGAGAGAAGCAGGTCACTGCACTTCTCAGCTGCTCTACTCTTTCTAGTAAAAGGAAAGAGAACTTGGCATTGACATAACTCATGTTTGACTAAAAGTCATTGCTAATTAAAGGATAACTTTCTAAGAAGTGCCTCAAGTTAAAGTGACCCAGGAGAAAACCTCTCAACCAGATTTGATAATGCGTCAGATTATATATATATTGGTATTCCAGTTATTTGGATTATATTGTAGTTATTTTGTAATTGTTAGCGTGTGCTTTCCTACAAATTCTTTAACTAGCAAACCCGTTCTACCATCTTCTTTCTTCCAAACTGTGATGTTGTAGTAATAAAACATCTAATAATGACGAGAAAAATGTATAATGATGTATAATATTTTTTGTAACATTCCTCTGAAAGCCTCATCTCTTTATTCTTGTCTGCAGCCGGACGAATGCCGATGCTAGATCTTTCATTATTTTTCTCATACTACTGTGACTTGAAATAAATGTCGCCTGGACCGATTAGGCCAGCATCAGTCAAGTTCAGACCAAATAATTTCAGTTTTATCAGATACAAAGATTGAAAATAAAGGGGCTTGTTCAAGCCTTACAGTTTACCATAGTAACTAAATCAGCTAAATTAGTTCACTGGGGAGAACACTATAAGCTGGCAGCTAAATAATTAAGCTGAATGAATTGCTGATAAAAGCAATGTGCATGTTTGCATGAATTTGCTGATGACCGCTGACTGTGATGTGCTGAAATTAGAGTGTAGTTCACTGTTATGTGCCTTATTATGACTTGCAGTCCAGCAAGTGCATTCTTTCAGCTTTGTTACTATAAACCAGTATACATATTGCAAACTAATATTCATTCTTTTCTTTTCTGAACTGAAATATGTTTCTCTTTTGCACATATCTCCAATATAAATAAAGTTATATCATTTTAAATTGAAAAAGGAGTAAATCACATTAAAGATTCTATTCCAATTACACCAACCTACTGACTGTCTGAAACCAGTGTCCTGTTCCTTGATCGGTTCTTCTGGGTTGGCCTTCTGGGCTACGTTTCCCATCAGCCCCTGCATATCACATGTCCCTGATCACTAGCACCTGTTTTGAGTTGTGTTTAATAATGACCACCACTTTAGTTCTGGTTTTTGTGCATTTCTCTTGTCAAGCTTCTGTTGTTGTTATGCCATAATTTGTCTTGCTGTCGTTCATGCCTTTTGTTCTCTAAGGGATGGTTTGTTTGTGTTTGTCAGAATAAACCATAATTCTGCATTTGCATTCACCTCTACTCACCTAACATAACACACAACCAACCAACAGCTGTGCCATTTTAATATACAGGAAGAAATTTTATATTACATCTTATACCACTTTTCAGACAAAAGTAAATGAAATAAATAAATAAATAAATAAAACAGGATAAATGAATAAAGGCTGTCCGGTTTTGCCCGCAAAAACAAAAGCACATGCAACAGGGTCACCAGAAAAACAGATTCTCCTCAGAGTCTGACGCTTAGAAAAACTTGCCAGCCAATTCTCTTAGAGAACTGCACAAACTGTGTACCTGAGTCTTCTGATGCATTTTTTAAGAAAGCAACGCATTGTCGCACCAAATATTGACTTCTTAACAAGCTAGCAAGCAAGGTTGTAGACACATTCAGGCAGACTGACTGTTTTTATTACCATGTGTGTTAAACTGGTTCCTTACCTTATGTAAGACAGCCAAGGCATGATTAAACATAAATAAAAACATTTCCATGAATTTTGCAGGAATATATTTATGGTTCCATGGTTCCTATGGTGGCAAAGGCAGAAAAAAAACCTGTTTTTGGCCAAAACAAGAATTTTGTATCATTCTTGGCTGTTTTCCAAAATTCATCCTCAGTAGCCTCAGTCACAGCCGACCGGTTTATTCAGACTTCTACACATATTTGACAACTGATAAACCTCCATGATCCTGTGAAAGGACATTATGTTTTCGTAAGCTTAGAATGAGCCCTTTATATCTACATAGGGAGGGGGTCCTCTTGTACAGAGCTGCCATGTTGTGCTGCTACAGTAGCCCAGAACTGACCAACCGTTAGAGAGTGCTTTCCACGTCTGGAATCTGGAAGGAAGCGCAGGAAGGATGACAAAGAAGAAAAAAAGGAAAAAAGGAAGAAGAATTGAGAGGAATCAGTGTTTGCTGGTGCTGGCTAACAAGTCTGAGAACCACATTTTGAAAAATGGAGGATCGTACTTATTATTTAGCATGAAAAAAGCAAAGGAGGGTGAATGTAAGTATTAGAAAGTACGCTACTGGCACCTGATGGCCACCGTATATTCTAACGCACACTTAGTAAGGGAGGGGTCAGGGTTGGTTGGTTGGTTTTTTGGTTGGGTCTTAGTTATAGTCATAGTTAACCTTTAAACATAGCATTACCATCAGTGGTGAGAGGTAATGTAAAGTAATTTTACTAAAATGATTGTTTCAATTATTATTATTTTAGATGAGGAAAAAGACTGTCTTAAGTTAAAAAGGATTTATGGCAGCTGCAGGAAAGCAAACATAGATAACACTAGATGACTGTAGAAGAGAAGGAAGCCAATAGTTAATCTGAGCAGCTCATATAATACCTGGCCTTTGACCCTGATGACAATTGTACTGCACGGTTGTCCCGTCAGTACTTGTCAAAATGGAGAAATGTTCAGACAGGCTGTTGAAGCCTAGTGGACTTTTGCTGGAGAATTGAATTTGATGGGTAGGAGTTTTTATTACTGAAATAATCGGAATGAAATATTAATTTTCTTGCACAAAATATAAACCTAGATAGACCGTCAGTGTAATAAGTAATATGTTTAAGTATTAGTGTTATGTTTTGATGAGTACAAAGTTGTGAGAATGTCAAGAGTTTGAATTCTAAGCAGTTGGTATTGAGAACAGCTGTGTTCATTTTTATCTGTTCGTGTGTATTCATGTGTTACTTCCAGCTTGCTTCCTTATTACTGTTTCGTGACTAGTCTGTCCTCACAAAATTGCACCAAAATGTGGCATCGAGGTTAGTCTACTGTCTCTGCGTGTACACACAAACTAATATACTTACTAGGATATTTAGAAAGTCATTAATCTGTTTAAATTCGCAGTAAAAGAAACCACATCACACATATATATCCTTGTTACACAAAAATGCTTTAAATAAGTACTTGAATACTGAATATGCAATAAATAAAAATCTATCTAGGCTATTCCAAACAATCTCAAAGAAAACCTAAAATTGGCTCGATTCATTGCCTTGAAACTTTGATTAATAGCTTTTATTTTGTATCCTGGTTGCCTTGGCTCATAGTACTTTTTGTTATTTCAGTTGTTTAAATTGTAGTAATGTTTTACCACCATGTTAGTTTACAGCCCTGTGTGTGATTAGTGGGTCGCAAATAATTTATATCTCTATTTATATTTTCCACACCAGAACAACGCAAGAAATACTCCAACTCAAACTTCATCATGCAAGAAACTTCTCAGTACCACGTCCAGGTAAGACAGCATTCTTTCAGTCCTCCTTCTACCTCCTTCTTCCAGTAAGTATTGCTTTTGTTTCTTACTAAACTGAGAATGGAGGTGAAATGCTCACTGTCCTTTCAGTAGCTCTGTAAATGTGGTTAATGTTTAAACACAGGGCCATTTTTTTGCATCATATTGCAATAAAACACTTGTAGCAACTGGCTTGCTAGAAGAATTGTCAATCACGGAATCACTCTATGGGTTTCATAAAGACTCGCAGACTTTTGTAATAACTGGGTCAGGTTATTAATTCTTTCTTTCTCCAACACTATCACATATTGTACATGTGCACTTAGTTAAACAAGCATGCAGAAGCTGGTAATCTCACAATACAGGGTTTCCATGCTTACACTTCCATTTTATTCTCAGATCATGAGTTCTGTTTCTATACAACTAGAGAGAACTGCACAATAACCTTATTAGTCACATTACATGTGGTTTGATGAATTCTGCTTATTCTTGCCCTCTGAACTAATGATCATTAGACACTGATTGTAGAACTAATCAACAGCAAAACTTTAAAAGCAGTGAGGTTGTGCAGTTATAACGGACCTTTTAATCGAGAATTTTAGATGGAGAACTACTTTGAATGTTAGTCACACGTCTGGCACTTTTTTAGCTTTTCACTATTTGTATTATTTGGCACGTTAGGCTTAAAATGAGTTTTGGTTGTCCCCAGCCTTAGTGCAGGCACTATTAAGATAATGTGTCACTTAAATTGGATATTTTATGCATTTACAATGAGCAGGGTTTTTTGTTGATAATGTATGGTGTTGTAAATGAACATTGTTCCATTAGAGTTAACCTTAGGTATTGGTTAGATCCAGCTGTGTTCCTGCTCTCTCTCTCTCTCTCTCCCTCTCTCTCTCCCTCTCTCTCTCTCTCTCTCTCCGTCCCTCGCTCTCTCTCTCTCTCTCTCTCTCTCTCTCTCTCTCTCTCTCTCTCTCTCTCCGTCCCTCGCT
>JAQMYM010000012.1:18244439-18261022 GCA_030014255.1 Parauchenoglanis ngamensis | reverse complement strand
GGAAGCTGGAGCCAATCCCAGCATCTTCGGGCGAGAGGCGGGGTACACCCTGGGCAGGTCGCCAGTCCACCACAGAACCTAAAATATACCACGTATTAAACATTCTTTTTACCCAAATTAAACGCCTCTGGGTTAATACTGTCACTTGATAAATCATTTAGGTATTTGGAAAAACCATTATATTACAGTAGCAAGCATCTCAAAATCATGTAAATGTGAGACCAGTTTGTAATTTCTCATAGCGGTTGACTTAAAAATTTGCATTTAAACCATCCATGCTCTGTAGGTCCTACACAGCAACTTCGTCTGCCCGGAAATATGTCAAGGTCCTTTACAGCTTCGTGGCTCATAATGTCAATGAGCTCTCCGTTCTTCAGGACGAGATTTTAGAGGTGAAAATGCAAAACGATCTGATCATGCCAGAGTTAGAAGTGAGCTGTGCTGGAAATGTGATTTACTGATCACAATCTTTTTGTTAAGGTACTTGAAAGTGACAATCAGTGGTGGAAGTTGAGGAACAGGAGTGGACAAGTGGGGTTAGTGCCCTCCAACACCTTAGCTCTCATTACACTAGAGGATCTTCACAGTATGGACCCAATGTACAGCCAGGTAACACATTCCCAACTCTCACATCAATTTCTTGTACTAGTACTTACTCTGTGCTGGAAATCCTTTACAAATCTCACATCCTCTGGCTGTTTGTGTAGTCTCCATCTAGTCCTCTGGGGAGAGGAAACAGTTTTGAAAAACCAAGAACACCACGGGATAAAGATTGTGAGTTTACCTAAGATACATTAATCATGTAATTCCCTCTTTCAGTTCTTAAACAGCCACTTTCAGACAGTTATTTACTACTTCATCGACTGGAATTAGCTGAAAATGTTGCAATTGCAAATGACTAAGAAGTGTGGTGAATGTATTGAACATTAACACTGGTTCAAGCCAGTTTCGTTTTTATTCACTAACTGTTATACGACTCACTAATTTTCTCTCTTAGACCGCATTCAACAGATGGATGAAGTGAATGATGAGCTGCTGAAAAAGATCACCTCCAGTAAGAACCACCCGCCAGCACGCAACTTCAAAGTGGAGCGCCACGCTAGTCCTGCCATTCCCCTCGCTTTCGATTCATCCCCTGCTGAAGTCGCCGCCTGGCTCCACTCCAAGGAATTTTCCAAGCCGTGAGTCTGTTTGCTTCTGCATCTTAGTTTATATAGTGTGTGCGAGTAAGTTACATGGAGTTGTTTTTTGATGTAATGACTGTGCTAGGGAGTGCTTGTTTGCATAAGTCTGTGTGTGTGTGTGTGTGTTGTGTGTGTAAAAATCACTTTCCGTCTTTCCCAGGACGGTGGACTGTTTGGGAATTCTGAGTGGTGCTCAGTTGTTTTCCCTGAATAAGGAAGAACTGAAGGCAGTATGTGGATATGAAGGCTCACGTGTCTACAGCCAGATCACTGTGCAAAAGTCCCTGCTAGAGGTCAGTTATCATTCACACTTTGCTTAGCGGCAAACAACCAGCCACTTATAAGCCGAAGCAAGCGCCTGATAACTTGTATGTGTACAATCTCAGTTTGCAGTATAAACTCTGTTTATTTTGCTGACTTATTGTTGCTGTATATTGCCCCCTACTGGACAGTCATTGTATAAACAGTTTTATTTATCATTCATTCATTCATTCATTCATTCACTCATTTATTCATGCATTTATTAACTGAGTAAACTGTCATTAAATGTTTCAGTTTTTCATAAATCTAGCTTCTCTTGCTGAGCCCTCAGTTTTAGCCATCATATGCCAAATAGTATCAGATTAGCCCAGTAGGATAATAAAACAGCCTCAATCAATGCCACATACGTCAGTACTTGTCTTCTATCTGTCCATCAGAAGAGCCAAGGAGACTCGGAGCTGCAGGAGATCATGAGAAAACAGAAGGAGAAAATCGCCTCTGCCTCCAAATGATTGCGCTCGTTTCAAAATACGAATCAAAGAATCAGCAATGCATTCTGGCTTCTGTAATATTAAACAACTCATCAACACTAAAAGGAGAACATGGGTGAATTTCATAAATGCTTTTAACAAAGTGCACAAGCCTGCTGTATCTTTATTGTATCTCTTGTCATGCATTCATAAGCAATATGACCATATGCTTGTATACATTTAATTTGTCTATTTATTTTGTTTTTAGAGAGGCCCTTGTTTTAATTACTTCATAACACTCTCTTAATGCTTTGGCTATTATGGGGAAAAAATTAAGCTTTGCTTCTGTATAAAATGCGTGTATGAGAGCATTCAGAAACGGAATTTGTCGATACTGGTGTCCATGATTGATTTTCTAGTGTTTTAAATGAACGTGCTTCAGTCTGTATTTCATGTTCCTTTCTTTTCATTTAAATGCCATTTTAAATCTGGATATTTGTTTTTCAAAGGCTACGTATTTGTAAATGTACAGTAAATAATCCTGTCTACAGATGCAACGTTCAAATGCTGATTTTTGTCATGAAAGAATGATGCAGGGGTAGCATTGCCGCCTCACTGCTCCAGGGTCCCAGTTTTGGTCCTGGTCCCTGGTTACTGTCTGGGCAGCATTTCAGATGTTCTTTCCATGTCCATGTGGGTTCACTCCACGTTTTCTGGTTTCCTCCCACCTCCCAAAAACATGCCATTAGGTTGATTTATGCTAAATTGCCCCTAGGTGTGAATGCATGTGCAAATGTGTGTGCATGGTGTCCTATCCAGGGTATATTCCCTCCTTGTTCCCAGTGGTCCCAGGACGGGCTCCAGATCCACTCTGACCATGATAACCATGATACCACAGAGGTTACCGAAGATGGATGAATGAATGTGCAATGATGCAGGAACATAATAAATTCAGCTGGCAAATTAATTATGTAATATAGTTGTTTGTTTTATAGTTTCATTAATGTATTTTTATAATTGTAAGAGTTGTTGTGGTGACAGGCTAGTGTCACAAGCTTCATGTACACCATGCCAGGCAAGGTGGTGATATTTTCTGTTTCTAAAAGTGTGTATTTTTCTGGCTGACTCTGTATTTTCATATAAGGAGGCACTGACTGAATCCTCATTCCTGACCCTCCACAGGGTGCAAAATAATGTAAGCAATTATAATCCTGTAATACATAGATACTGATTCATTCAGAGTACCAATCGCTGTTCATCAAGCTAAGACATACATAAATGCACATGTACTTAAAGGTACTTGTGCATTTATATACCCTAACAGGTTTGACATGTAGCAGTGACTGCAGCCTGATATTAGGTCCTAGTAATCAGCATAAAACATCCCTTACATTGTTTTCTTAGCTGGATACTAAATGATAAAATACAAAAAAAAAAGAAAGAAAGAATTTTTTTTTCAACCCAAACATGTTTTACTCCTTTCAAACATTTTTTTCTGTTTGGGGTCCCTATTGGTTCATGCACAGGGAAATATTAGTGTTATAATGATGTTTTTGTGGTCATTATACATTCCATTGTCTTTCTACTTAAATTTCTGTCAGCTTAAATTTAAATTAGGAAGAATTAGAAAAAAGAATTATTTGCATTCTGTTGTGGTCAGTTTTGAGGTTTTTATTTCTGGTATTTGAAAAACAAATGAACCATTAATGCTAAACTTGAAGAAGCACAGAAACAGCTTAAGATTTATTCAGTAATTCAAAGTGTAAAAATAATTCAAATTATATTAAATCAATATAATTACACGTAGTCATTTAAAATATTTTTAATGTTTTTCTTATATAAGATTTAATAATCATTAAAACATTGTAATTATTTGTTTCTAATGTTACAAGCAGCATGGAAAGATAAAAGTAATCCTTGTACAGATGAGGTATGTTGTTTGAGTGAAACTACAATTAAATCATAATAACATGTCATTTCCAGCATATAGGACAATGGATAATGAGAATATTAACTAAAGTGAATTAAAGGCAGGTTTACTATGGACACTCTTGTCACAGAATTAACCTCAGTATCAGAATCATTTTTAATGACCACACGACAGAGGTCAATGGAATTTCCTTTCAGTACAGCATGGAGGGTGAGCTCAGTTCAATTCAACATTGTCAGTAGCATCAAACATCACACATCAACATCAAAATTCTTCAATGGTGATTCCACAGGTTTTAGACAGTCACTGAAGGACAAATGGGTGACTCATTTGTGGAGGTAGGCATCTAGCCAGAGCTCACCAGACTTCCTCAAAGACCTGAAGTGGACATGAATAAAATCTTAGCACTCAGCATCAGAAGGGTCTGAAGTATGTGTCCGATTTCATACAATGTGAAATTTGCAACTGATTTTGGCACTAGTTCTCGAGTTTCCTAAGGGGACTTTAACACTTGCAATGTTTGGTCTAGGCAATGAGATTGTCTGAGCAAGGCTGTCTCCGTCTCATTCCAAGCAAACTGTAGAACAGAACATTAATATTAGCAAAGTAGAAGTGCAAAGCAGCTGGAAAGCAGCCAAGCTTAATTGACCATAGAGCTATTTTTTTTTCATTTCCCTTTCAAGTAATATGCTACAGAATGAGCCTGAGTTTGCGGTGTTCCTGAGAAGCAGGGACCAGTCATTGTCACACTGCTGCTCAAACCTGGGATACTGCCAAGAGGATGACATCATGTGGGCATGGAGATCTCTAGTGCAGATTGTCCAGGCTCTCATCCAGACGCAGGAGAAACAACATCTCTCACGAGTCTGCAGTAGCAACAGGAAATGCTTCCTAAAAATATTAACTTGCAAGCTGCAAACCAAGCTGCCATACCAAGCTACCAGAGCCTTCTAACCTTTTCCTCCTCTCCTGCAAGCTCCTGCTCAGTGGTCAAGATGACACCCAAGGATGGGATAATACTTGGCAAGATGGCACGATATACAAGGGTATCATGGCCAAGGAATGAGCTGAGGCTGTGCTTTCATGCCATCCTGACTGGAGAAGCCCAACTGGTGGTCCATAGTGTGCTGCCCAAGGGCCAGCTGGATTATTTATCTGTTCAGAGAGCCATGCTCAAGTATTAAGGCTGTTACGTGAGGGACATTTTTGCCATTTCCAAATTATGACACTATTCACTTATGCCCAGTGGCTCTTCAACTACATCAAGCACTGGCTGAGGTTTGTAGCTGGCCAGGAAGTCGGAGTGGATACTGTGGCTGGTGCCATGCAACTGGCTGAAGATCAGTTCTATAATACGTGCTGCGAACTAAGATAACATGCACTGGGAGATGATCTTTGTGCAGCTTCTCAGGCCATGTATGGTGGAAGAATGGACAACACTGAGAGATTTACCATCTTAACCTATTCAAACAATGATTAGCTTGTGGCTCTGGTGACATGAGTGGCAGTGAGAGATGAGTTGGGACCAGAGTGTTATTCAAGATGATTTGAAACAATAAGCACAAATGCCCTCTCTTGCACAATAAATGACAGATTTTGCAGAATCAACTAGAAGTATCTAGTTGTGAAACCAAGTACCACATGGGTCACTCAGGTTGATTAGAAGGAGTGTGACCTAGAATAACCTTGGTAAAGGTTTGTTTACCTTTTTCCATTTCCATATTTCTGGCCAATGGATGTAAAAGTTTGACAAGAATGTAAAGGGTTTTTTTTGTTGTTCATTTAGGTATGTGCAATGTGAAAACCAAATAGCAAGTGCACCAAAAGTAAACATTTTGCTATGACTTGACTTGAATGAATAGGTGTGTTAATTGTCGAATTAACAATTGAAAAAATGCATTTAAAAGAATGGGAAACTTAGAGTGTATATTAAATGAGTGTGCATAAAAAATAAACCATAGTCATACCCAATAATGTCAGCCATGGCCTCCAACAGACCTTTGACCTGATACTGAACTCCATACTTCTCACAAAGCTCTCGAAGAAGAGGAGCCACATGAACATAGTTATGGCGAGGCATTGTTGGGAAGACACTGGGATGGGAAGGAGGGATTGAAGAGATTGTCATGGGAGCAGACAGGATCCACATACATAATTGGAGCTTGTTCCTGATAGTCAATTCATGCACCTGTGACCATAACCCCAAAAGACACTGCTATTCCACTTACTGGTGTTCAATCTGGAAGTTGAGGTGGCCAGTGAACCAATCATTGAAGAACGACTGCTCAACATTGCAAGTAGCTTTCAACTAAACAAAAAGCCACAAAAGCACATATTATTTCCTAAAAAAAACATATATAGAGTTAGTAATTTGCTGTTTTTACCACACTTCCCTGTTATACATAATAAAATAATGACTGTGCTTTGAAAATAGGTGAAGGTAATAATTAAAAAAGATCCTATAAGTTTATTTCAAAAATTCTGGCAGACCACCCAATATTTAAGTGGGCAAAAGTATAGAAACAGATATTCTTAAGGTTATTGAAAGTAAATAAGACTTAATATTTGGTTACATATCACTTGCTTGTAATAACTGAATAACATGAAGCCAGTGACCCACTGACATCACCAAACTGTTGCATTCTTCTTTTGTGATGTGTTTCCAGGCTTATAACTGCAGGTTCTTTCAGTTGTTGTTTGTTTTCGGGGTTTCTCCCTTCAGGCTCCTCTGAAGGAGGTGAAATGCTCCTCAAATGGGTTAAGGTTTGGTGATTGGCTTGGCCAGTCTAACACCTTACACGTTTTTCCTTTGTTGTGTTGGCAGTGCGTTCTGGGTCATTGTCTTACTCTACTGCTACCATCATGCGTTACATCATCAATAAAGACTAGAGAGCCGTTCCAGAAGCAGCCATGGAAACTTAAGCCATGACACTACCTCCACCGTGCTTGACCAATGAGCTTGTAGGTTTTGGATTATGAGCAGAGCCTTTCTTTCTCCACACTGTGGCCTCTCCATCACTTTGATGCTGATGGGTGGTTTGCATCTTGTTGTACGACCCTATATTTCTACTCTTGAAGAGTAGATTGTAATATCTTCACCCCTGCCCTGTGGAGGTTGTTGGTGATGTCACTTGTTTTCGGGCTTCTTTTCACAGCTCTCACAAAAACATCTGTCACAATCTGTCATCAACTGCTGTTGTTTTCCTCGGCTGACCATTTTGATGTGTGGCTCTTAGTACATCAGTAATTTTTTTCTTTTTCAGGACATCCTAAATTGTTGTATTGGCTATGCCCAATGTTTTTGGTTTTGATAGCTTTTCCTTCCTTTCTCAGATTCAAAATGGCTTGCTTTTCTCCCATACACAGCCCTCTGGTCTTCATATTGTCTCCTGATTATTAATTGTTTGCACCTGCTGTGAGTTTAATTGAAATCACAGCCATGTTATTTAAGTCCTTTTGCTTTGTTAGTCATTGTAAAGTGTTGATCTGCATTCACAGTTAATACAAACCATTTGATTCATGCGCTTGTCTAACTGGTGTTTGGATTATTGTTTTGGACTTTGACTTTTGCCACAGCGCGAGTTCTACCCGCTTGCCAAGTATTTTGACCACTGCCTTTTTTTGACTCTGCTTTTTGCCTCACATATTGGACTTTGCCTGCCTGCTGTCAATAAAAACTCCCTTTGCCTTTACATTGGTTGCCTGCCTGCTTACCTGACAATATGTTAATCATTTTCACATACATATGGGACCACTCTTCTAGTTTCAGGTGCCACTGATACTAGATACAGAGCCAAAAATGTACCTGCATGCTGAGCCAGTCATCATGGTTTTCATAGTCAATGTCCATGGGAATGTGGTTCATCTGGGTCACCCACACATACCAGTGACTCTCTAGAAACCTGGAGATCACACAGAAAGTACAATATATTTTTATATGTACAATTGTGATGCACTTTATGCTAATATGCTGTCTAAAATAAGTGAAAGCCTAACAAACACTTTACCTTACAAAAGTCTGAAGAAGTACTGATCCCAGGAATCCATAATAGGGAACATAACATGAGAAGAAACGTGTATAGTAGGACAGGTACCATACAAAATCCTCAACAAAAAAAGAAAAGGATTATTATATATTAGCTCTATGGGCAATATAATTAAAAAAATATGAGAAAAAACTTGTCATGGCAACTCACCACCCAATCCCGATTCAGGAACAGAGTTCGAAAAATGTGCACGCTAAAGAACACTGGTATGAGCATGGGAGGGCCAACTGGGTAAGAGAAGGGTAGGGTAGGATGGGGTGGGGTGGGGTAGTGTAGGGTAGGGTGGGGTGGTGAAGATATTTTAGATTCGAAACATAAATCTAATGAATGACTGTGAGTAATATATGCAATCATACTGGTCTAAAGAAAATAGCAATGAATGACATACTCAAAAAGAAGTATTGGTGCTGATGGTTATAGGGCATGTGCTTCAGCTTTTTAATCCCATACTGTAACAAAAAAGGAAGAATTAAACAAAAGCAATACAGTTAAAAATCTATGTAGTACTTGTCAAGGTTAAGACATATCTGTCTGATGGAATGAATGAATGAATGAATGAATGAATAACTAAAATAAAATCGATTAGAGCATTTATAAAATTAAACAAAGATTCAGTGAGTTTACCTCTACAGGCTGGATGTTCCCCAGTACCAGTATTTCCAGTGTGTTGAGGTCAGGGTCCTTACTGAACACATTGGGCTTAGAATGGTGCTGAAAATGTTGATGGTTCCACCAGTGTGCAGAGGCCCCCTGTATGATAAAATTACACAAACAGTTCGATACACTGCAGGGAAAATTCATATATGTTTGCTGGTTTAGTCAAGTATTTAGTATGGCTGGAGATATACACTCACTGGACACCTTAATAGGAAAACGTGTACATCTCTCATTCATGTACTTCTCATGCATGATCATTATCAGGAGGCAGCAGTACAATGCATAAAATAATACAGATACATGTCAAGAGCGTCAGTTAAACTTTACCATAGTTATCACCATGGTGATCACAATGCGATTTCAGTGACTTTGATTATGGCATGTTTATTTTGTTTATTGGGTTTATTGGTTAATTTCAGAAACTGTTGATCTCCTGGAGTTTTCAAACAGACAGTATGTAGAGTTTGCAAAGAATGGTGTGAAAAAAAAAAGAAACATCCCATGAGCAGTAGTTCTGTGGATGGAAATGCTTTGTTGATGAAAGGGGTCAGTGAACGGCCATAATGGTTCAAGTTGACAAGAAAATTATGGTAACTCAAAAATAAAACAAACAAAAAAAACACTATATGGGGTGAACAGAAAAGCATCTCAGAATTCAGAGCTGTGTCCACAATTTAGGCTGGTGTTAGCAGTGTAATAGTGTAGGCAATGTTTTTTTTGGCATGTAATGGAGCCTGTTATACCAGTTGAGCACTGATTGAATGCCACAGCCTGACTATTTTTCTTTATATGTCCAAAATTGACCCATCTTATAATTCCAGCATAAAAATGTGCCATGTCACAAAGCACAAGTTATCTTAAACTGGTTCCATGCATATGGCAAAGAGGTCAGTGTACTTAAATGGCCGTCCCAGTCTCCAGATCTGAATCCAATAAAAACCCCTTTAGGATGTGGTAAAATGGAAGATTTGCAGCATGACTAATCTGGAGCAATTACATGTTACAGTCATGTTAACATGGACACAAATCTCAAAGGAATCCATGTCATGAATAATTGAGTCTATTCTGAGAGCAAAGGGCTTCCTACGACCCAGTATTAAAATGGTGTTCTTAATAAAATTGTCGTTGAGTATATATCTACATCGTAAACAGTAGTCCCTGGAGGATCTGGTACCTTTAGATGTCCAATGACAAATTTGTGTGCTAGGTGATCCAAGGTGGAAAATTTGAAGACTGATAGGTGGCCAAGGTCATGTTGAAGCCAGCCAGCCTGTGCCTGAATGAGAAAGGAGAGAAAGAGCATATCAAACATGGTGTCAATTCCATCTTTAATGAAAAATTATATTTTATAAATAGCTACACACTAAATGCAATGAAAAATTGTTCATTTAAAATTAACATTTTATCCCATCTGGCTAACTTTGTTACACTCTTTAAGTGGATAAATATAAACCAGGCAAATATAAGATAGCAACAAGATAGACTAGAAATAAAATGTCACAATGAGATTAATGCACCTTTTATTAAAGAAAAGAAATGAAGGAGAGATCAGAAAAAGTAATCATTAAGACCCTCATGAAAGGTGTTAAAAGAATTGTGGCTTGGCCAAATTAGGGATACTAGGACCCAATCCTGAAGCCAGTCTTGTGGTGTCATAGGTGAGCACCTGGTGACTGGGCCACCTACAGAAGTTGGTAGGCTCAGCCCAGCAATGTGGAACCAGGTGTGATGCCAGTTGGGTGGCAGGCATGTGATGAACAGTCTTAGAAAGATTAGCACTACAAAGTGGCTTTCAGGATGTGGAATGTTACTTTTCTTGCAAGGAAACAACCTGAGTTTGGATGTGTAAGATTATATGCTATGCACTAGATTTCAATTTTAAGTGCACACAGTATGTTTTATGGCTTTCATTTGTTTTCTCTTCACTTCCGTTCCCAAAGGAAGCTGCCCTCAAGTGTTTCCAGAGATACTCCCAACCTCAAAGTTCTTTCCAATGGACAAGATGGTTATCTCTATGATATTGAGACTCTAAGGAAGGAAAATCTGACTGTTCATCTGCACTAAATAATAGGTTAGAAGATTCTGTCTTCTTGGAGAAGGTTGAGCAGGTACCGTCTACTGTACCTTCTACTCATTCCATAGTGCTCCTGGGGGACTTCAGTGCTCATGCTGGTAATGATGAAGGGGCATGATGATGAGGAATGGTCTGTCAGTTCTGAACCTGAGCAGTGATATTTTATTAGACTTCTGTGCAAAACACAGATTATTAATAACAAACACTTCAAACCCAAAGTTGTTCATAATTGTCCTTGAAAGCAGAGCACCTTGGGCCAAAGATCAATGAATGATTTTGTGATTTAGCCATGTGTTTTGGGCATTCTGGTAAAGAGATGGTCAGAGATGTCACCAGTTGGTGGTGTGCTGTATTCTGTTCACAGCATGGCAGCTCAGGTGCTTGGCAGGTTGTGTCTTCTTGCTTGTATTGAGTGTAGCCTTTGATACCATAGATCACAATATTCTTCTAGATGGACTAGAAAATTTTGTTGCTTTTTCCTATCTCAGGTCTTTGTCTGACCATTAACGATCTAGAAATGTTAACAGTGACTTCATTATACATACAAACAGAGAGTTTGGTGCAAGTAAAAGTAATACAAGTACTTCTAGGCCCACTGCTTTCTCCACTGTATATGCTATGACTGGATTCAATTATTTGTAAACATACTATTAGAATCCACTGCTATGCTGATAACACACAACCACCATTTCAGCAAAAAAGTCAAAATACAGAGACCAGCTTAATACATTTAAGCAACTTGTGGACTCTAGCTGGACTGTTGTAATGATCACCCAAGCCTACTTAGATCCAAAGGTGCAGGCTATTTGTTGATACCTTGAATAGTGGAGGCTACAGCAGGGGGCAAAAACTTCTCTTATAAAGCCTTCTCTTAAATCAGCTGAAACAGAACAGACTTTGTGATAAAACTATATTGAAATATGTGTCACACAACCATACTTTTTTAACCATATAACACACAGTTATAGAAGTGAGTTAGTTGTAATCGCACTTGTCACCCAAATGAGGATGGGGTCCCTTTTGAGTCTGGTTCCTCTCAAGGTTTCGTCCTCTTGTTGTCTCAAGGAGTTTTTTTTTAATATACAGATTTTATATACAGAAGTTTATAACCAGAATTTATATACTTCTGTGAAACTGCTTTGTGACAATGTCCTTTGTTAAAAGTGCTATACAAACAAATCTGAATTGAACTGAATTAATGCCTTGATGTCTGGATGCATTTGGCACATGCACTTACTTCCCTTACCTGAGCGGTTGAGTATAAAGAGCCTTGCTCAAGAACCCAGAAGTGCTGGGATTTGAACTCATGACCTTCCGATCAGAAGTCCAATGTCAACTGATTATAAAATACTACTAATGAAAGTTCTGTTTTTTTATGATCCACTATATCTTCTTCAATTAAAAGGTTATTTATTAGCACCTGGAATAATGAAGACTACAGATGGAGGCAAAACATTTTCTGACAAATTCTAACCTTCTAATTTATGTTTGAAACTCAAACAGTCTCTTTAATTCTCTTTAATCTTAAATCTAACGGGAAAAGCTAAGTGTGACAATGGCAAGGAAAAAGTCCACTGAGCCAGAAATGAGGAAGGTATTGTACAACGTTAGGGTTATGTGGTTAACAGGGTGTTAGATAAAGATGAAGGCATCCTACCTGTGCAGTGGCCAGTAGGACAGCACTCAGAACTGTAATAATCCAGCCATTGCCAAATTTCCACAGCAGTACCAAAGGTAAGGCCTCCAAGAGCAGAATGTGGCCAATACAAAGGATAAAAAACAATGGATTGGTGCGGAACAAGCCCTGTGACTCCAGCTGCTTACGCAAGGCCCGGAAATCTTCTACTAAAGCAGCCTGAGTAAAAAACGGATAAAAATGTTGGGTTTTTTTTTTGGTTTTTTTTTTGCATGTGTAAATGGCGTTTTGTTCATTTTGTATAAGTTTTTTCAATGTAAATTTTTGGTGTTAATATACAAAATATGAATATCTATATATAAAATATAATATAATAGTCAATTTATTAAATGGTCAATGCATTATTGTACATGTATATATGACATTTTTTTAAAAATCATTACAAAAAGTTAAATCTTTAAAAATATAATGTAAAATTAAGAAAATGCGTATATTCTTTTACGTCTTTGCTAATCTATGTGTTTCTTGAATATGAACTCAATTCACTGTCATTTTTAAGAAACTTGAAAATAAACAAAAAAAACCCACTTGTAATATATTGCGCAAGTTCTGATTTTAGAGCCTCAAATTGAAAGATAATTTAAATATTAAATATTAATAATAACTCAATAGAATTAAAGTGTCTAGCTGGAATCAACTGATGCAGTGCATTCAGCATTGTCTTATAATTAAGACACATTTCAGCAGTGTGGACCTACTAAAGTTTTGATTCCTAATCAGACTGAAAGGATTTTGAGGATAGCTACATAATTATTTAATACATTATGAAAGATATAAAAGATATTATTATAAGATAATGAAAACTGTGTTTATTATTTAGAAGCATAATGTGTGATAAGTGATAAAGAAAACGTTTATCTATTATCTACTTATCTATCTATTATCTATTAAATAGACTTGTATTTAAGAAAATATTTAAATGTAACTTGTCTGATGGATGGGAAGATCTATTTGTTAATCTTAAACTGCAATGGAATAAAAGAATGTAACTTGACCCCTAGTCAAATAAACTGGGCCAAAATGTACTGCCGCTATTAAGCAACAGGTGGCAGTAGATACAGACGTGTTATTGTGGGGATTAAAAAGACCAGTGGACTAAAGTAACCTCGAGCAGTGTCACATGCATTATAAACCCTAACAGTCAGTCACTGGCTGAGTCCGAACCAAAAGAAAAACCTCACCTGATCCTGCCTAAATGACTGCCTTCAGAATGTTCAGGAAAGGCAGCAGGCCAGATACAGTTTCTATAGCGACAGACATTTTTCAGTTATTAATTACTTTACTGTATTTGAATCCACTCAGCTTGACAACCATGGAGAGTCCTGAAGTATTATTTATTATTTCAGTAAATACTGAAGAGACAGTGCTCTCTCTGCATTTTATAATGTGATATGCATCATTTTACATTCATTTACTTTTATCACCTGAACATTACAAATAGGTTTGACGGTGAGTGCATGTAGTTGCAGCCGTACGTTTTTGCTGTGGTCCAGACTGGGCTCGGTGGGTGCCAACTCTCCCAGCAGCAGTGGCTTCATGAACTTCCTCACGAAACGTAGATCCGGATGGAAGGCTGTGAATGCATCCTGCACAAAGCTGCACTTTCATTCAAGTGTCCACAATGTGCAATAATATTTAACTTTTTGCTAGGTGCTACTGTGTTCATATCAATATCACCAGTGAGTAAGACAAACTAGATTTTATGGCCTACATACAACAAAAATGAATGGTGTAAATTGTTGACAGTGGAAAATTTTGCTGTATGACATCTAAGTGCTAAAAGAATTTATAGCACGGTTATTTAAAGTCTGTATATGTAGATTAAATTGTTAATCTAGCTCCCAAAATTGGACCTCATGGAGAGTGAGGTGGAATGCTCTCTCTTTCCCCTGTCAATTACAGCGACACTAGTCAATCATTGGATTCTGTGTGCTCATGCATACGGAGGGGGTGGACAGCACTTTCCTCAGAGTGTGTAAATGCCAGCCCCACCGTCGCATGAGCAATAGTTTGAAAAGATGCAGTCAGCTGGCTTCACATGAAAGCCTTCGTTATAGCCTGGATTCATGTGATACGCCCTCCCTAGTTGGTAGTTGTCGTGTGACAGGGAGAGTCATCTGGTGGGTGGGAATTGGCCATGACCAAATTAGGAAGAAAATAAGAGAAACCAAATAAGTCAATAAGTTAATAAGTCAAACAAATGTCTGGACATTTCATCGAGCATTAACTTGATAACATGAAGAGCCTTCCGTATATAAAAGATACAAGACTAAATGTACCCAGATTATGGTTACCGGGACCCACCCCTGGAGCCAGGCCTGGGAGAGGTCCTCAGAAGAGCATCTGGTGACCTGGACCCCCATGTGAATAAAAATGAATGAATGGAAAATATGATGAGGCGGTTAGATACCGTTGCATCTTCTCCAACGTAATGCTCAAGAACTCTGTGTCCTCCAGGATGTCTCTTTGTCCACTCGCTCACATTGTACACTTTCCTCTCAATCACCAGCCATTGATCACCCTTGTGATTGTGTTTCTGGACTTCCTCCCAGGTGTACTGTGAGCATGAACTACTCTCTCCCAGCTGCTTGCCCTGGTGTTCTCCACCGCCCATAATGCTGTTGGCGCCCGGCGCTGCACTGCAGGCTCTGACCCACACCGCTGGTTCACTTCTACTACTGCAACATCAAACACCTTCATTTCAGCTCTACAGTTTGTCTAGGTAAACTTTACATCTATTTCACTGGAATGCTTAGTTTCAGTCAGGTTGGTGCAGAGGCACAAAAGTTAGATACCCTGGCCCCCAATCAACCCCACAGACCGACTAATAGCTATCTAGCTAGCACATACCACATTAACCATTTAGGAAATACAGCTACTGTTTTACATGGTCCCTCTATTTTCACAGGCTCAAAAGTAATTTGTTAAAATGACAATTCACTGATAAGCAGTTTCATGGCTAATTATTGCCTGTTTCCTCATTACTTAAGGACAAATTAAGAATATGAAAGATCTGGAGTTGATTCCAAGTGTTGAATTTTCATTTGGCAGCTGTTCATGGGAACTATATGTGATCCAAAGAGCTGTTGATACAAGTCAAGGATGCCATCATTAGACTGAAAAAACAAAACAGGCTTATCAGAGAAATAGCAGAAACTTCAGGAGTGGAAGCAACAAGCAACAACTGAAGGCAGGTGCAGTAAAGGCCTGGCAAAGCATCTCAAGGGAAGAAACGCAGCATTTGGTTTGTCATTCAGGCAGTCACTGACTGCAAAAGATTTTCATCCAAGTATTAAAAATTATGCTTATATTTATAATTACAGTATCTTACTTTGTCAAATTAATTTTGAGCCTCTGAAAATGGATGGATTATGTATAAAATGGCTGTTATTCCTAAATGGTTAATTCAATGTTTTTGTTAAAGACTTGTTAAAGAATTAAAGATGAAAGTCTACACTTCAGTCACATCTTGATTGCTTCATTTCAAATCCATTGCAGTGGTGTACAGAGGCATAAATGTAAAAATTACGTCACCGTCCAAATATTTATGGACCTGAGTGTGAATAGATAGATGGATAGATAGATAGATAGATAGATACATAAATAGTGAACAGCATCATCACTCAGTCACAGTGTTCTCTTCCACTGGTGTAATTGTTTTATTCTTTTCAACACTTTATAGTAATAACCTAAGAAGTATACTTATAAATTATAATAGCCCTATTGTCATTTAAGCTAACCCATTCCCTTCCTATAAAATCTGACCTGGTTTAGGAAATAATAAAGGCTTTTCATATCGGCTAATCTGTTTTGGCAACACCCAACACATGGCCTGATAATGAAATAAGTCAGAAACTTGACTTCTGTAGCATAAGATAACTTTATTATGTTTATTAATATTAAAAATTACAAATCTTGATAATCAAACACTGGGCCTCATGAAACCAATTCATTTAATATTAATGGCATTAATTAAAAATATTAAATATTGAAAAACTAATTAATAATTAAATATGATTTTAATAATTAAATAAAGCAAGCCAACACAAATTAAATACCAACTATAAATTAAGACAAATAAGACCAGCCATTCGATTAAGGGAAGGGGACTACTACTGTATCAAAGGAGGATGTACTGTGATGGCTCAGCTGGCATATACACTATATTGCCAAAAGTATTCACTCACTCATCGAAATAATTAAATTCAGGTGTTCCAATCACTTCCATGGCCACAGGTGTATAACTTCAAGCACCTAGGCATGCA
>JAQMYM010000012.1:18231005-18244339 GCA_030014255.1 Parauchenoglanis ngamensis | reverse complement strand
AGTTCCAAACAGATCGTTCGAGCGCTTCTGCTCCAATCCGCGCGCGCGCCCTGCAGCCTCCTGACCAATCAGCGCGCAGCGTTTGCTTGCTTTTCAGCATTTGGTGATGGAACAGAAACAGGATTTCCCACGTGCCCCAATTTAAAAATATTTTAATCACCCAAAATTAAGTAAATGTTCATTTGTTGACCCCCACCGCAGAATAAGATTCCCGAGCACGCATCATTACCAGGGTAGAGGAGAGCCTGGAGAGTACCTTACATGTTCTTCCATTTTTTTTTTAAATATTTGGATTTATGAATATTTTATTTTTAAACTCTATATAGTGAAACAAGTAGGAACGCTTAAAATCAGTCAATATTTTATTTATTTATTTATTTTAAATGATGTAATATTTAAAAAATTGCTCCTTCCCCAAAATAAAATGCAATAAAAAACGTTCCCATTTCCATTTCAAAACAAAAAACAAAAAAACCTGACAATAAAGATGTTTGTGTAAAGTTTGTATCATATAAACATGTATAAAGATTATTTATGCTTTCATTTGTTTCTTCTTTGCAGAATCTCAGTGTCACAAGTGTTAAGCTGAAAGCTGAAAATAATTCGTTTTTCCAATATATTATTGTTAATGTAAAAACATACCATAGTTTTCATAAAGAAGCCTGTTCTTCTCATATCTGTGAGACTTTTCACATTTGCACAGGTTTCACCCACTAGTGATTGACTTCAGTGTTATCGGTTGTAGTGGAGCAAGTACTTTATTGCAAGGTATGTTATGGATATGCTAGATATGATATCTACATGATATGGATAATCTTATGTTGCCTATAGTAGGCTGCATGAACTCTTGCTAGAGGCAAAAAAAAAAAAACCTTTGCACGTTAAGAAATTATGCTAGCTATTTTCAAAGGGAAAGAGGAAATGATGTGATGGTTTATGTTTAAATTTTAATTTGCATAATAATATGTAAAAAACTACCAGTCTATCAGTCTACTGGCCAAAGATGCATTTAACTACAAGTGTAAACGTATGTGGTTAGAATATTAACAGAATTCAAGATAGATATAAAAGAATCGTGAAATGAAATCAAATGCAAACAGGGTCAATGAGCATCATTCCTCATGACCCCTCATCTGTTCATGCATAAATATGGTTTGTATTAGGTCTATACAATAAACCCCAGGTCTGTATCTGCGCAGCAATAGCAGACAACACAACTCATTGCCGTGAAGAAAAGCCTCACCTCTCCACAAGTCTACTCTGACACTGTGATTTATTTCACCAGAAAGCCAGAACAGTACTAGCTTTCAGGGAAAAAGATTTGGAAACTTCTGCAGTGCATATTCTATAACACATATAATTCCCACAGAATTTACCAAGATCTCAATCACAGTGGTGCTTAATAGGAGAATCCTAGTCTATTCTGTCCTCACTGCATTAGCTCATTTACCTTTCAAGGTGATTAGCAGTAAGTTATGAGACTATTCAGTGTACTTCGGTCAACCAACCAACAAATCAATCAAGCAATTGATCAATCTTTATTTATATAGCACCTTTCAAACAAATCAGATTGCAGAGTGCTTCACAAGTGTTTAAACAAAATGTAGACAAAATCAAATATTACAATGGATATAAGGACTAATACACACCTAAGATTTATAAAATAACAATAAAAGTTGAGTAGTTAAGATAAAAGATAAATAATAAAAGATAATATAAGCAGCGAAGAGATAAATGTAAGAAAATTACACAAAATAAATTGATTATGGTCAAACAGAAAAATGTTAACAAGAGATAAATAAAATAAATAAAAATGATCCAGTCAAGTCAAGTGGGACTTTGTCATACCAGCCATACACGAGTATACAGTGGTACGACACGTTGTTTCCCAGGACCTCGGTGCAACATAAGGCACATAAAGGGTTGTGCATGCACAATTACAGGGGTAAAGTACAGATTAATTACGAGTGCAAATGTGGGGGATGGAGGCAAACCACACATAGTGCACAAGACACGACACAGGAGGCCAGATACACAGTATACAGGACAGTAGAAATGTGGTATGTAAATTGTCTTGTTGTCTGACTTTTTTCTTAGAACTCAGACATTTTTCTCAGACTTCTGACTTTTTTCTTAGAATTCTGGATTTTTTTCTCACAGTTCTGAATTTTTCTCAGAATTCTCACTTTTTTCTCAGAATTTTCTGAAATTTATTTCACATTGCCCCAATTCTTTTCCATACTTAGCCAATTAAAAACTACTTTAAATTTTGCTTAAAAGTTCTATTTCTTTAAAAAAGATTTCACTAAAGTAGTTTGAAACTCAGTGGGTGAGCTGTAAGGAGTGATTCAATATGGCAAGGATGTAAAATTAAAAATGTTTAAAAGTGAGGCTGGAATTGGGTCAAGTTAACATGTGGAGGACTTCAGTTCTGTTACTCTTTTCCTGAACGTGTCAGTATCAACCAGGTCAAAACATTACAACCTGATATCACTCTGTACACATGATATATGTAAAAGTACAATGTGGTTGTTCTGCTGGCAGATACCACATCTGATGTTTATTTTTTATCAAGTGCTTCATATTTAGAGCCTGGAAGCTCAATACCGTAGTTACCTGTGGGTTTTACCAGAGGATGTACTAAAAAGCAGTCTGAGATTGTGAATATTGGAGTTTATTAGGTTTGAGAAATATGCTTACTGTGATATTCGAATAGCCATGTTGTAATTTTTAAATTTTTTTAGTGAGTATATTGCAATGTATCACTAATTATGTTTTTCTCCATCTGCTCTCAGAAATCCTGCAGTGTCCGTGTAATTTCATGATTTGATTATTTTTCCATGAATTGGTAATTATTTTCCTTGCTTTTATTGGATCGCCTGTGTCAAGTTTTTATTTTATGGTTGAAATCATTAACTAAGCCTCTACAAGATGACAGAAAGATGGTATATTGTAAGTTGCAATATGTGATGTGAGGTGTTTTGGCTACTTCAGAAATAATGTGACTTTTTTTTATAATACGTTCTGTGGTATTAGGCAGAGAAAGATCAAAACTGTTGAAAAACACACTGGTGGTCGGACAGAGACCAGATCAATGACAGATGATGTTAAGACCATATGATATAATTAAATCAAAGGTGTGTCCATGTCTGTGAGTCAGAACGGTCACATGTTGTTTAAAAGCCATACATTTCAATTCTAAAAACTGATTAGTTCTGGTATCTACCAGATTATCAACATGTATATTAAAATCACCAATTAAAATACAAGTATCATAGCTTGTGTGAATGACAGATTGTAGGTCTGAGAATTCCATTAAAAAAGAGGGAGCAGATAATATAGGAGATTTGTATATCATTACTGCAAGGAAACAAGGCTGAGAATTAAAAAAAAAAAAAAGGTAGCATTACTGTATATTCAAAGGCATGAAATGTGCCTAGTTCCACATCCCTGCCCTTTAGGGTCTCACTGTAGATTGCAGCTTCTTTCCCTCTTGGGACAAATAGGAAGAGGTGTAACCTTGTGGACAGGCCTCATTCAGTTTGGCACTGTGTATCTGTGCCCAGCCAAGTCTCAGTAAGAAAAAGACTTATGATCATTGATGAGGTCATTGATACAAAAGGTTTGTTTGTTAACACCCTTACATTACAAATAGCCATTTTGATTTCTGATAGGAAGTGTTGGTGCAAATCAATCAACTTCTCCAGCAGTTCTTTTATTTTATTTAATGCAGATACAATTTTCTGTAAAGGTTTTCATGCTGATGATTAAAAACGAGTTCTCATTTTTGGGCCCTCTTGCTTTTGGCTGCAAGTTGCATAAACCTCTGCAGGAAGTTATGCAATGAATGATCTCACCCCACAGTACCTGAGCAAAATTTTGGTCTATTATGATCCACCATGTCTGCTGCAGTCAACAGGTGCAGGCTCTTAATCAGCACCAGAATAATTAAGACAACAGCAGGGGCAGAGTTTTTGCCTGTAAAGCCTCTCATTTATGGAACAATATTCCAATTAGTGTTCAGGACTCGTACACAATCTCAATCTTTATGTCTAGGTTTACATATTTGTTTAGTCAGAGATTTCTCTTAGATAAAACTACAGATCAGGTTTGTGGTGGGATGTTTTATGTCCCAGTGGTATTCTTATGTCAGTATTATTTTCTGGCTTTCCATTTTAGTTTTGCCATCATTGCTAGACCTGCCGGAGACCCTGCCTGCACTTTGATCATCATGTACACATTTTATACCACTGTAGGTTAAGAGCAAATCTAATAATCTGTCCACTATCTCTGTCAATCTACAAATGGACTTCTGTTCCCTGATGTGCCATTGCCTGACACATTTCTACTGCTGTGGCCCCTCTAGCCTGTAATTAATTAAAGGGTTCACTTGTATCACATGGACTAGGAAATATAGGATTTATATTGATTCAGAGTGAGTCTCACTCTATAAGTAAATAAAGTGGAGATACAAGTTGTGCTGGTGCATTGTTTACTTTGTTAAACCCATATTCACTCCTAAGATAACAAGCCCTCTGAAAGTATCTAATGCATCCTGATACTCTGTTCTTGTTTTGAGCTTTTTTTTCACTTGTGCCTTACTTTCTGTTGCTGTAAATGGTTTCACATGGATACTCTAAAGATTTAAAATGTCCAAAAACAGTTTATGCCAGTCTCACCATTACTTCAGAGGATAATCTTTTGGATATAGCACATTTGTACATTGTGTGAACTGCTGCTGGTTGACCTTTACTATTTCATATAGGGCAATGAGTCATGAGAAAAGCTGACAAAGCAGGAACTTAAAGCTAAAATATCTTCCTATCATTGGACAACACCTTCCCCCTGTGACTAGACAACTTTATCTTGTGGCTGGACTGTGATGGCAGCAAAGTTCCAGAGCAGCTTGAGCTACATTTTCACCACCAGACCTCAAAACTCATGGGAAACAAAGTTAGACCAACATCAGAAATGAAACATAGATGACCTTTGCATCTATCTCTGCATTGAAGAGGGCTGCCTTATCTGTATCACAATAGTAGAGCTTCCCTGTACATCATGAACATCCTACCCTAACACTGTTGTGATTTGTCCACATTCACTCATTGATTTATTGTGGATCACTCAATGCGTGGATGCTTTGTTCCAAATTCAGGAAGCTGAGTGCGATTGGCCTTTTATAGGAAAGTAATCAACAAGGGAAAAGTTTGATGTCATTTAATGTTTTATTTCTTACTTTACAATTTTCAAGGCTTACAATCTATCAAACACATTTTTAAATATTTAAAATCTAATTGCCCAGAAACTACAATAAAAAGATGATTAATTATATTACATACTGTAATTCAGTTGGATCCCACATGTATGTACTGTATATAAGGGGAAAGTGAGAGAGGCCTCAAACCTGACACTACATAGGAGATAAAAAATCATTTTTATTTATTTAGAGAATGAGATGCAGGTACTGAGATCATTCATTCCAAATAGCAATTATTGTCCATCCTTCTATTTTATATTTCCCATTCTACCTACCCCTGCAACACTGAAACAAATTCTGGTTGGCTGCAAGACAAGTCTAACACATGACTAATACACCTGGAACAGAACAAGATGCTCAAATATCTAGCAACTGTGTTGGAAATGCAATAGCTTCCACTGCTTCCTCTAAACCACATTCTTTTACCTTCTTTATTTGTTAGAAAAGGCCAGAATCATTCCAAACTCCTCACATCTATAGCCTGGGCAACTGGGCATAGCACAGGATCGGAAGATGCTGAAGGCTTTATTTTCCAGCTGAGATTGCTTCAACAAAACCTCCAGCCAGACCTTGTACAGAAATGATCATGGACATCATAGATTATAGTTTATATGATGCAGTGTATGGCACCTGTAAGAGCAAGACGCTTACATATGCTGAGCTTGTAGCAGAAGCAAAACAACATGGCTGGAGTGTCAACATTCATCCATTAGAGGTAGGCTGCAGAGAATTTGTGAGTACTGGGCCAGGCCATCGTCAAGCCATCAAATACTTTCCCAAGTCTCTGAGAAAAGTAGCTAGTGGCTCTAGAGGTGGGACCAGGCATGAAATGGAATGAACCTGCTATATCTGGTCTCATTTTTGAACCCTCAGGATTTGTAGTGGGGTCATTAGTGAAACAGTGGAATGAGGGTGGAGGAGGGAAAAAATGAGTGTACTAACTTGATTAGCTTGGAGATGCAATCACCAGACCTCCAGAAGTTTTAAGGCAGCAATTCTCAGGTGTGGGTAAACATTACAGGCATTATAAGAATTAGTTGTATACTAACAAAATCTTGCCTATGACATACATACATTTACCTGCACTTTTTACCTGTAAAAAAAGGGGGGGGGGTCCTTTACAGGGGCCATTTGGTGATACCATAATAATATTGGCATTGTAATAATCTTTTATGGTTATTTTATGTTTTACATTCTTGGCTTCTAACTACAAGGATTACATATGATTGCTCACAAGAAAACATACCAAAAGTGAAAAAAAATAAAAGAAATGAAAAGCTTGAAGAATTATGGAAAATGGGGAACAGTTTCTGATTTACACTGACCAAAAAATTGCATGGCAGTTCAATGTGTTGTCTAACTAATTTTACTACGGTTAGATGTCTGTTTCAAACGTAAATTAGTTAAAACCTGTTTAATACTAAGAAAACCATCATAAAAAAACTATTTAAAATATAAGAATCCATTATAACATTTATAGAGTTTAGAAGTCCAGCACTATAATTTGATTTGTTTTGTTTGTCTGATGCTATCATCATCATGGAAAGAGAAAAGTTATTTTCATCCAGGGGAGTTTTGTGGTCCCAATTCACTTATATCTAAAGCACCAAAACAACACATCATTTCCAGTATATAGCAAAACTGGATAATGAGAAGACTAAAGTGTGAATAAAAGCAAATAAAAGGGTTACTATGGATACTGCTTTCATCAAATTAAAATCCTATGTCAATGTTGAATCATGATAAAACAGTAGACATGGTTTTAAACATTCACTGAAAGAAACACAAGAGAGATGATGCTTATTTGTGAAGGTAGGCATCTAGCCACAGCTCACCAGACTTCTTCAAAGACCTGAAGTGGACATGAATAAAATCCCAGTGTTAACTGAAGTTCCAAATATGCATCTCATTTCATATGATCTCAACCAATGTGATACTAATTTTACCATTATGTTTTGTGTTTCCTAAGGAACTTATAAATCAGTGTGCATATTAAAATAAACTGCAGTGGTAAATTAACTACCTGACAATGTCGCACCAGGATTCCCATAGGCCTTTAACCTGATACTGAATTCCATACTTCTCGCAAAGTTCTCGTACTAGAGGAGACGCACGGTTATAGCTATGGCGAGGCATTGTGGGGAAGAGACTGGCGGAGGGGTATAAAAGAACAGACATCATACAAAAGCACCATACACAGGTATGTTCTTAATATTCATGCACCAATGAGCATAACCACAAAAACAATGCTAGTCTACTTACTGGTGCTCAATCTGGAAGTTGAGATGACCGCTGAACCAATCATTGAACGCAGAATGCTCAACATTACAAGTAGCTTTCAACTAAACAAAAAAAGTCAAAAGCACATATTAAATCCTAAAGAAAAAAAAATCATACGCTGATCTAGTAATTTGCTTCAATATACTTTCCTAATCTGGTCTGAGCTGAAAGGAAGTTTATAATAGCTCAAATAATCATTCATGGCAAGCATGGTGTGCAGAAAAGCATCTCAGAATACACATCACATCAAACCTTGAGGTGGATGGGCTTCAATATCAGAAAACCACATCATGTTCCACTCCTGTCAGCCAAGACCAAGAATCTGAGACTATCACGTGAACAGGCTCACTAAAATTGAACAGTTTAAGACTGGAAAAAGACCAGGTAATTTTTTTTTCTAATCTTCAATTGTCCAGTTTAATAATCCTGTGCCCATGATAGCCTTAGATTCCTGTTTTTGGCTCACATTCTTAAAAAAACAAAGAATGCACTGGTAATCCAGGAACACCAATTGTCCCAGAAGATCATGGAAAATAACTGCGTTGGATGAAAGTAGAATTCTTTCTGATAAAGAGGCAACATGTTCCAGCCTCAGTAAGAGACCTCATTCTGGATTACTACAGTGACTTCAGCCTAAGTGTCTCAGCAGGGTCAGTTACATGTGAGTGGCACAGATTAGAGGTGGGAATCATCACAGGGTACACCATCTCAGTGACTCTGTTTGCTTTGGTCATGGACATGCTGGTCAAATCTGCTGAACCAGAGTACAGAGGCCCCAAGTCCAAGTTTGGGATCTGCCAAGGGATTCTGGACAAAATTAACCAAGAACAAAATGCTGAAGTGAAATCAACAAACATGACTGACATAAGATCCAAGGATCCAAGTGCTGCAAAGTGTAATGGAGTCGCATGCTTACAGAATCTTCTACAGACCTGTTGGCTCTGTAAGCAAACTCTGCAGATGACAAAGCACAAGTCTCAGATCATTTCATGAATACTGATGTCAGTCCTATTGGTTTGCAGTCATTCAGGCTTGGAAACCTTGGGTGTTTGGCATCATGAGATAAAGATAGTACTTAAGAATCAAGCAGGGACAGTGCAGGGGCAAAAGACTGGTTGAAAAAAAACTGTGAACTTTGGTGGTAACTGGTCAGTACGATGTATCAGAGTGGCAAGAGATATTGAGTCTTTGGGAGAGACGCCCTGGTAATCAAAAGCTGTGGAGGTATGCCCAGTGCATGTATGGATGACTAGCTGATGGGACTGTGGTGTAAATGGCTAGCGGGTAGATGTAACATAAAGAATATGTAAAATAAATGCAAACCGAACTCTGTAGAAAAAGATTAAAAATCTATATTTTAATCCATATGGTTCCGAAATATATCTAGTTTTAAAAATCTGTTTTAAATTGGTCTGTCATCTCTGATGTTTGGGGCTATTTTTGGAATGGTCCTCTACAACCTTTACAGACGTTACAGGAAGAGAGTCAGTGTTGATATTCTCTCCGGAGAATTCTTCCCCAATTATTAATTCTGGGCTGATCATTTTTATGTATATACATTGAATACAATATTGTATTTTGTATAAACAATCAAAGTCTACACACCCCTATTAAAATGGCAGTTTTTTGTAAAGTAAGATAAGGAATATTCACCCCAGAACTTCTCTCACCTTTAGTGTGATATTGCAAAGTATACAAATCAGAATTTTTTTAAGGAAAAAAAGAAAAATAAAAAACTTACAATAACCTAGTTGCATATGTGTGCACACCCCTAGGGTTAGGTGTTGAAGCACCTTTTGATTTTATTACAACACTCAGTCTTTTTGAGTAAAGTCCTGTCACTGTGGCACATCTACATTTCTGAGCAATATTTTCCCACTCTTTCATCCAAAAACATTCTAGAGCTGTCAAATTATGAAGGCATTTCCTGTGCACAGCTCAATTCAGGTCACCCCACAGATTATTTGGTCTGGGCTCTGTAACATGAACTTTACTGTATCCACTGCAGTTATCAGCTAGTCCAAACATAATCTTATCATCATCAGTGTAAGACTACAAACAGATAATGTCCATGCAGTTATCGTCGTTTTTAATTAACGTTAATCTAAATGTATCTTAATTATTAAACGCTAACCTTGGGATGTCTGACTCTCGTTTCATCACTTTAAAACATGCTTTTTAAGCTTTTTCAAGTTTTAGCTTGTTTTGAGGTTTTTTTTAGATTGCAATTTATTTTTCATTTGTTATATGGCACACCATGCTCCATTTTGAGTGTGATTTGTTTGGAATGGTTCGTGTTTTGGATAATTTATTATTTATTTCATTCTTTTATTTTATATGGATATCATAGTAACATTAGAATTGTAACATACATTTATGCACATGGACCAGATGAACTGTGTTTAGTGTTTGTAGGGAAATGCTAAATCTAGAAATTATTAGGTTTAGTATAAATACCTTGAATAATTTAAGTGATATATGTGCACACATCCCAATCATATGTCAAAACATTACCAAATCTGGCTGAATTATAAAAGTTTGAAGTGGTACTAAATGAAGAGTCGTTTGAGAGCTGAAAGAGCTAGCCCTTATTCCTGAGCTCAGCCAAATGATTGGCTCACTAAAAAGAGCCGGATTTCCCATCACTATTGCCTCAGCCAGCATAGCGGCAAATATACAAGATTGTCATGCACATGCTCTGACTACATAACTATGTTCTTCTTCTATGGAGCAAGTTGACTCCTCAGTTGACCGTTTCTTAAACGGGCCAATCGAGGCTCATCAACCACAGTCTCACAAAATCCTGTAGGACACACTGATTATTGTGTACATATGAGTACATTTCTGCAAAAGCTTGAATTGCCCATTGATTAGGAGCTAGAAATCCTAGATACAGAGCCAAAAATGTACCTGCATGCTGAGCCAGTCGTCATGTTTTTCATAGTCAATGTCCATGGGAATGTGGTTCATCTGGGTCACCCACACAAACCAGTGACTCTCTATAAACCTGGAGATCACACCGGTAACAGAAAGCACAATGCATTTGTAGGATTCATTTGTAGGATTCAGCAGTAGGGTTGTGATACACTGAATACTAATATGCTGTCTAAAATAAGGGGTAAGTAGAACACTGGTGAAGTCTTACCTTATAATTGACAGAAGCACAAAAGAGCCCAGAACTCCATAATAGGGAACATAACACGTGAGGTAACGTGCATAGTAAGACAGATACCATGCAAAATCCTCATGAAAAAAGAAAAATAATATTAAAAAGTAGGTCTCTATATAAGCAAGAGGTAGTTATATTGTCTAGTTTAGAAATAATGCTGATTGCATAATGCATAGTATAAGGAGTTGTCATGGCAACTTACCACCCAATCCCGTTGCAAATACATAGTTTGTAAAATGTGCATGTTAAAGTACACTGGTATGAGCAGGGGAGGGCCAACTGGGTAAGAGAGAGAGTAGCAAGGTGTGGGTAGATGGTGGTTTCAATGTTAAACATAAAACAATTGGATTATTCTGAACAATCTATGCCTTTATACTGGTCTAAACAAAATAGCAATAAATAACATACCCAAAAAGAAGTACTTGTGCTGATGGTTATAGGGCATGTGCTTCAACTTTTTAATCCCATACTGTAACAAAGAAGAAGGGCAAGAAAGTATAAACATTTAAAAATATATATGCAGTGTAAAATCTGTGAAGGTTTATTAATTACTGTACAGACAAATCTGTCCCTGATAAGAACACAGAATTTATTCAGTTTACCTCAATAGGCAGGATGTTTCCCAGGACCAATATTTTCAGCATGTTGACATCAGGGTCCTTACAGACCACATTGGGTTTAGCATGGTGCTGAAAGTGGCGATGGTTCCACCAATTTGCAGAAGCCCCCTATATATTCCCAAACACACACACATGCATACACATTTTGGAATAGACTGGGAAAAATCATTTATCTTGGATGTGTTATAGAGCTGTATTTTAATACACACAGGTGAGTCAAAGCATTGTGACCACTCACAAATGACGCAAATAACATTGATTATCTCATAACAACTGAGCATATCGAGCTCTGTCATGTAGATGGTAAGTGAAAGGTCAGGTCTTGTGGACAAAGCGTTGGATGTGGGTCAAATGGCCAAATTTTTATGGACAGATGTTTGGGTTGGGGCATCCTCGAAATGGCAAGGCTTGTGGGGTGCTCCCAGTCAGCAGTGGTGAGAGTCTACTGACAGTAGAGCATGTGAGGACAAACCAGAAACTTGCAACAGGGTCATCAATGCGCAAAGGCAGTGAGGGCTGTCTAATCACAGAAATGTTTAATCAGGGTTAGGGAAGGAATGTGTCACGGTCGGGTGCAATGCACATGCCCATGCTAACCCTTGTCCACTGAAATACATCTACAATAGGTACAAGGAGTCTGACCTCACAATTTACAAGACTTAAAGGATCTGCTGCTAATGTCTCAGTGCCAGATACCACAGCACACCTTCAGAGGTCTTGTACAGCCCGTGCCTATGCAGGTTGGAGTTATTTTAGCAGGATAAAATAGAAAAACAGCATATTAGACAGATAGTAATAATGGTTTGACTCATCGGTGTATATCTATATGGTATATAATAGTTGTATATATCTTGATCTGGTACCTTCAGGTGTCCGATAACAAATTTGTGCATTAGGTGGTCCCAGGTGGAATTTTTAAAGACTGACAGGTGGCCAAAGTCATGCTGAAGCCACCCAGCCTGAGCCTGCATGGTAAAGGAAAGAAAGCTCACATCAACATATGGTCTCGCAATGTCACATTTTCCCATATTTTTTCTACATATTTGGTCACTTGCCAATTAGTCCACTATCCACTAGTTAGTCACACTTTATCATTTGACAGCTACCAACCAGGGTTTTGGAAGAATTACATTTTACGAATTTCTCCAGGTGTATGTGTTGCCTACTATACATTTTAAGGATATAGATGTTTTGGTGCTTTTTGACTCACATCATTATCATACACAAACAAACTATGCTTTGGTTATATGGGAGACCAGGATGGTTGTAACAGGGGATAATTACACTTTTAGCTTAAAGTGTTCAGAAGAACAGACAAAAATGTAACGATAAAAATTTTTACAGCCATCCCTGGTTTCCCCTATGCACCAGAACATGTTTAGCATGAGCACCATGCGGGTGACTATGTTAAAAATGAAGCTATCTTACCTGTGCAGTGCCAAGAATAACAGATATTAGAACTGTAATAATCCAGCCATTGCCAAATGTCCAAAGCAGCGCTAAAGACAGGGCCTCCAAGAGCAGAATGTGGCCAAGATATGAGATAAAAAACAGCGGACTGGTACGGAACAAGCCCTGTGCCTCAAACTGCTTACGCAAGGCCCGGAAATCTTCCACTAAAGCAACCTGAGATAGATAAGACAAGAACCAAATTGACAAGAATTGAGGAATGGAGAATGATACAGTCTTCCAGTCTTAGTTATATCATTTTAATACTGTTTTTAATAATTAATAGTATAATTAAAAATTGTACATTATTGTGAAGTATGTCAAATATACTATCCTAAGACTATATAAGGTAATGTATGAAGATATTGTTCTGCAACTGAATGGAGAACCTCCTTTGCTTGTGGAGTATGTGGAGTTCTCATTTACTTCTTCCCGAATTACTAATAGAACAAAACTGAAAATATTGTGGGTCCGTGTACTGTTCTACAGTTGTGCTTGAAAGTTTGTGAACCCTTTAGAATTTTCTATATTTCTGCATAAATATGACCTAAAACATCAT
>JAQMYM010000012.1:18218513-18230905 GCA_030014255.1 Parauchenoglanis ngamensis | reverse complement strand
TCTCTCTCTCTCTCTCTCTGTCTGTGGGTGTGTGTGTGTCTGTGTCTCTCTCTCTGTCTGTGTGTGTGTGTCTCTCTCTCTCTCTCTCTCTCTCTCTCTCTCTCGCTCTCTCTCTGTCTGTGTGTGCGAGACTCTCTCTCCCACTCTCTCTCTCTCTCTGTGTGTGTGTGTCTCTCTCTCTCTCTTTCTGTGTGTGTGTGTGTCTCTCTCTCTCTCTCTTTCTCTCTGTGTGTGTGTCTCTCTCTCTCTCTCTTTCTCTGTGTTTGTGAGAGTATGTGTGTGTGTCTCTCTGTGTGTGTGTGTGTGTGTGTGGGTGTGTGTGTCGCTCTCTCTGTGTGTCTCGCTCTCTCTCTCTCTCTCTCTCTCTGTCTATCTATCTGTCTCTGTTCGTTTCTGAGGAAAGCACCAACCCCACAAACTCCAGCTAAGACAGACGCGACTCAGTAGTAGGCGGATCAAACACATCATCTCCCACAGTAGCGGAAACAGCCGACCCCGTCTCAGCGCGCGACAGCGACTGCTTTTTTTTTTTTTTGAACCTTTACACTGAAAACTGACTTCGAAGTTTCACCGAAGAGCAAATTCACGAGGTGCGGAAAAAAAAGCAGGACGACGACGATTCGTTGTTTCCATGCGGATTCACCTGGCGGTCAGAGCCCAGGTTTGTGTGATCCTAACGCGGCGTTCACAGCGCTGTAAGCCGGGGGAGAAGAGCTCGTGCCGCTGCCCTGTGGAGCCTCTCAGCCCTCAACAGCACGCGCACGGGAAGGTATTTGTCGAAAAACGACTGGGAGCTAAACAAAAGTTTGCGGCTTAGATGCAGCTGATAAATGCGCAGAGTTCTGGGACAAGAAGGCTGAATTGCTCTGCTCGATGTCATAACGGATTCTGAGAGTTACACCTGCGTCAGGATTGCACTTTCTAATTACACTGACAACATTAATGATTGCATCTCCAATAACTACTACTATTACTATTACTACAACTATTATTACTATTACTATTACTACTACTACTATTACTACTACTACTACTACTATTTCTACCTGTCCTAGAATTATAAAATAGCTTTTTAGTGCTTAGTATGGGAGTGCACGGTATTTGTTGATATCTGGCCTTGCTGTCCTGCATCAGAGTTCAGGTAGCTGACAGCCAACACACCATGCAACCCTGCATAGCATCTCTCTGTGCCAGGGAAAGCCTGCGGAGTGAAGCTCACAGAGAGAGGGCAAAGCAGCCAGAGAGACTTCTCCACACACACCCAGCCCATCCTGAAGCACACACACTCTCTCACATACTCCCACTGGCAGACTCGTACATACATACACAGTGACCCACAAAGGAGGGCATGGGAAACTCCTCTCAAAAAGAGGGGGAGGAGGAGGAAAAGGGAAAAGAAAAAACGGATGACAGTGAGGAGGAAGTGGAAGAAGAGGCAAAAGTAAAAGAAGAGGAGGTGCAACAAAAGCTGCCTGCCTGTTTTGATGAGCTAATCTCTAGTGGAGATCCAGTGCTGGACCTGAGCCATCTTCGTTTCCGATTCCTCCCTAAGGAAGTTGTGGGCCTGGAACATTTGGAGAAATTGTATTTATGTGGAAATCGGCTTCGCGCTCTGCCTGATAGCATTGCTCAGCTGCAGGGCCTGCGCACGCTTGCGCTTGACTTCAACAAGCTGGACGACGTCCCGCTGGGTGTGTGCCAGTTGGCCAACCTCACCCGCCTATACCTTGGCAGCAATCGGCTGATGAACCTGCCACCAGATTTCAGAAACCTGCAGAGCCTACGTTGTCTCTGGGTGGAGAGTAACTACTTCCAGCACTTCCCCAAGCAGCTATATGAGCTCCCACAGCTGCGCTCATTGCAGATAGGTGACAACAAACTTAAGACGCTGCCATCAGACTTGTGGCGAATGGAATCGCTGCGCAGCCTTTGGCTCTATGGCAACCGCTTCACTGAGTTCCCACGTGTTCTCCTGAAGATGGAGCAGCTAGAGATTCTGGATTTAGACCGAAACCATATCTCAGAGTTCCCCAGTCTGCTGCAGTTCCCAGCACTCCGACTCTTTTCCTATGACCACAATCCTGTGAAGGGGCCGCCTCGTTTTGGACAGGATGTTATAATTGTTGGGGAAGGGGCAGCAGAGGCCTTGGAGGAAAGGGAGAGAAAAAAGGAAGAGAAGGAGCGAGCACAAAGGGAGGCAGAGGAGGCAGCTGCAGCCGCAGCCGCAGCAGCTAAACCGACCATCCATGGAATACTAAAGAAACTCAGAATGAGCAAGTGCTTGACAGCAGGACGTGATGCAGGAAAATCAGCTGAGGAGGATGTGACATTACAGGGCAAAGAAGAAGAGGTGGAGTCTGAAAGACATCCAGTGGCATTTTATGAGGGGGAGCTTGAATATGAGGGTGAGGGGTATGATGGTTATGGGATGGCAGAGCTGGAATATGAGCAAGCTGAGATGAGTTATGAGTATGAAGGGGAGGAACCTGAGCAAGGAAGATGAGTGTAATGATTGATTTACCCCTTTAACCACAACAAGCTTCATTTGGATTGCACTAACTCTGTTAAAAGAATACTCTGGCATTTTTCAACGTACTATCCATCTACCACATCTACACGGTATATGCAAATTCCACACAAGAATTGACACATTTCCCTGAGTGGAGAAAAGAGCAGACAACCCAAACTCGAAACTCACTCATAGTAGAGGTTTAAGGGTATGTGATGAGCTAATGCAAACTGAAACAAATATCATTCCTCTGTCAAGACCCTGCATCAGATAACTATAGGCCAATACACAATTAGCAGTCACAAACTGAATTGGGGGATTTTTACTGCAATTACTTTTTGATGATTGTATTTTATATTTGAATATCAGATTAGACAATTTAGCACACACTTCCACGCATGTCACTAAAAATGATCCAGTGACATAAACTTGCTTGCCAGACTGTGTGTTTTGCCTCTCAATGCACACTATTTTTTAATATTTTATATTAGTACTTGCTTCCTATTCTCCAAACCCCAAAACAATAAACTCCACATGTAGTAAACCACACATTTGTAACATTGAGACCTCAGATGTGGGCAAATTTTATTTTATTGCTATAGAATCACTAGACAGGGTGTAGTTAGACAAATAAGATTATTATACAAAAGAATTATAATGTATCTTACATGGCATCGAAGTTTGGCATATGACCCATATTTATGTAGATTATATTTGTAACACCGTCGTAAATATTGCTCAACAGTGATTACATAAACAAATGCAAAAAAGGTAAACATGAACTCATCATCAATGATGAAATCATTGTTTCCTTAATGAACAGTGTGTTAACAATATTGCCTACTCTCATTGGCTTTTGTTTCCAACCTTTTCCAATATGTAGTCAATGAAACAAATGCAAATGCAAAGCAACAGGACTGTGTTAGCAACAGATAACAGATAATCTTCCCTATGTGAAAGGGAGTCGTCTTCTGAAAGGATGAAATGTACAGATTTTGTACAGAGATTTATTTCCCAATATGTTTGAATGAAAAATTCCTGAAATTCAACAAAATTGTGCTACGCATAAAGGCTTATTAACTGAAATCCATCCATCCATTATCTATACCGCTTATCTGTTAAGGGTTACGGGGAAGCCAATCCCAGCTGACTTTGGGTGAGAGGCGGGGTACACCCTGGGCAGGTCGCCAATCTATCATAGGGTTAAACAAAGAGATGAACAACCATTGACACTCACATTCACACCTGTGGGCAATTTAGAGTAGCTAGTTGACCTAATCTGCATGTCTTTGGGAGGAAACCGGAGCTCCCAGAGGAAATCCACACAGGCACAAGGAGAGCATGCAAACTTCGCATAGAAAGGCCCCAGTCGGCCGGCAGGTTCAAATCCCGAACCTTCCCGCTGTAAGACGACAATGTTAACCACTGCATTACCCTTGTTTCAAATCAATAATTGCCATTAGACCAACATTATAAGTGCATTTCGCGTAAAGTGGGTTTCTGTACAGGAAGACATTAAAAGTCTTTTCTCTGGTAATCGTACAGGATGTGGTAGATATAGATTAGGTTAAAAATCCCAGAGTTTGCTCCACCAAAGCTGCTGTGAGAAAAAGTGAAACAATTGTAACACAAGACTCTCATCTTTAGGTTTTTCATTTAATTTATTATCATCAAATGACCTGTGAAGAACAAACATACACAGTGCAGCTGTAATGGACTGAAACTGCAGCTTTATAGCTTTATACGTAATGAAGACCAACGTGTGTGTGTGTGCGTGCAAATGACTGGGTTAGCGAGAGAGGGTGTAATTCTACTCTAAACTGGGTGTACTGTATCTGGAATTGGATATTGCGATTGCCGTGATGTCTGTTGCTGAAACGAAATCTCTCATTAAATAATCATTGGGTTTTACGAAAATGTTTTTCAATCATTCATGCACGACTGGGACAAAGATCTAGTACTTGAACAGGCTTATAAAATATCCACAGTTCACACCAGCTGTGTAATTCAACCGAAGGCTCTAAACATCAGTGAAATGTGCTGCTTTTAAAATGAGACATGGCAGCAAGAAGCAACAGAAGCTACAGAGCTTTTGAAGATCATAGAGATAAATGGTCAGCGCTAGCCAAACTAATGCTAACATTGATAAACTTTGTCGCAGCAGCCAGAGTTTGTCTGAGGACAACGTGTGAAGACCAAAGAACGGTGTGAGGGGATGAGAGAGGGGGAAAGGATACAGGGGGACGCTTCTCCTTAAAAGGCCAGAGAAATAAGCTAAGATGTTTAAACATTAGCATGAGACAGAGAGGGAGCAATTAAATGAGACTTGAACTATAGAGGTCAGCTGTCATCAGGGGTGTCCTCTAATTCTCATTTTCTTCAGGTTTCTTCATTTTTTTTCCCCTTTCAATGACCAGCATATTTCCCTTATTATTTATTCCTGGCACACTCTCCAAGCCTCTCGTTCAGTTGTGCTCCTTTTTAACCCTTCCTTCACCTTCCTCCTGTTTAAATTTGGTGACAAAGTGGGATGCGCTAGTGTGGGTTGAAAAGATATTACTTTCTGTTTCAGTCTCTCCATCACTAATATTAAGTTAATTTCTTTTCCATCCTGTGATACAAATCTGCACAAAAATGTCACAGACAATGCTCACTGTCACATAGACAAAGTTTCTGTCATCTGAAGAATGAAGGAATATTTTTTTATATAATAGTTTAAATAATATAATAGTTTAAAACCAAAGAGGACTGTGTGACTCTGTGCACTTAAAAGAACTGATTCAGATTACAGTAATATGCAGTATGAGCAATGTGTGTGTACAAGCTTTTAACAAGATATGTATCGCTAATTTTGTAACTAAAACTCAATTTTAAAACGTTGAAATACACAGTAACACAAAGTGGCTCACCAGTGAAAGTGGCCATTTATACATTTACACGATTTACACACCAGCTTTCCAGATTATATAATCTTTGAGCTGAAGTGTGGTTAATTGTGGTTAAGGGCTCTATCAGGTACTCTTTCTTGAGCGCTTGACTTCACTCTCTTTCTTTGTCTGTAAAAATATTTGAGAAACCATCTGTTAGATCATTTTGGTGAGTCATCATTATTGTAGCATGAGGTATTCGGAACTAAAGGGTTTCTTCTCTCACTCCAGTTAGAAAGAGAAACCTGCCACTTTTACTGGTTTCTTTGTTGACAAGTTTCAGGTTAAATGGGACATCATTAGCAACCATATGGAGATGCTTTATACCATATTAGTTCCAAAATATTAAAATGTTCATTGGCGTAAAAATCTCTGATCTTAAACTTAGTCATCCAAGATGCTATATACACTATATTGCCAAATGTGACCATGACACCCTCATGTTTCCTGGGCATTAATATGGAGTCAGTCCCTCCTTTCCTGCTATAAGAGCCTATAAGACTATATATTTTCTGCTATAATTCTGCTATAAAATGTAGTATTTCTACATGTTTTTGGAGCATAGCTGTGGGGATTTGTACGCATTCAGCCATAAGAGCATTAACAAGGACAGGCATTGATGTCGGGTGAGGACGTCTGGGGTGCAGTCAGCGTTCAAATTCATCCTAAAAGGTGTCCGATGAGGTCACACTCCAACCTTCGGCAAACCATAACTTCATGGAGCTGGCTTTGTGCACAGGGGCATTGTCATGCTGGAACACATTTGGGCCTCTTAGACCCCGTTTACACTTGGTATTAAAATGCATCTTGGGCGATCTGATCTCAACTGGACAGCGCTAAATACAAGTGTAAACGACCTCCAAGATGCATTCGCTCAAACCACTTGCCGAGGTGGTCTGGGACAACATACCTTCTGTTGTGTAAACGCTAATGCGTCCTGATGTGTCCGCAACACGGACGTAACAGGAAAATACGTCATTAATGCTTGATGCAGTGATTGTTTTGGTAACAGCGTGACACGCTACAAAAAATTGGAGAGGAGTGCGGATGGAGTGCAAGAAAATAAGGTATGTTGCAGGTTCAACGTTTTGATATAATTTTGCGCAGGGACCTTTGACCTTCTGGTGGAAGTGATGTAGGCAGTAACGAAATTTGAACAAAAAGTGGCCAGTCGGACACCTTGGAGACGCACGATAAACACAGGTGTAAACGGCAGTCCATTTGTGACCTGAATGCTCAAGACGCATTTTAAAACCAAGTGTAAACAGGGCCTTAGTATAAGTGACAGCATGCAAAGACATCCTATACAATTGTGTCCTTCCAACTTTGTGGCAAGAGTTTGAGAAAGACCCACATACGGTTGTGATAGTCAGGTGTCCACAAACATTTAGCTTATATAGTGTAGCTGTGGAGAGGATTAATGGAAGTGCAAAGCATCGAGCTGTGTAAACCTAAAAAGACAGTTTACTGGAAATCTATCATTCAAAAACAAACGTTTGCTTTCTTCATGATCATTGATGTTTTTTGGATATGAGCATCCTTGTGTGTGCTTTAGAGTATTGTTCTAATACTATATAATCCGTACTCTAACATACTAACAACTGAAAGATGCCAAGAAAGGCTATGTTCATGTCTTTAATGTCTTTTTTCCCCCTGACAGATTTTGGCACAGACCTCTGGCTATGTTGGACTGTTGTGGATATAGGTTTGTGGGGTTGTTGCAGGCTGACATAAAGCAGGCATGCACTGTGCACTAAGCCTCTGTGCATAATCATGTAGAACACTAGTCTCTAGTTTATACTATCTTCATTCGCTTTGGGTCAGTTACATACCATTCTAACACATGACAGTGAATGAGATTCAAATGTACATCACTTACAGCTTCACTTGTTGCTACTATTATAGTACATGACTAGAGAAGGGAGGTTACATGAATTAACAAGAGGAACTGGAGCCTGAAAAGTTGCAAGGATGACTTCTTATTAAAAGACTCTAAGTCTTAAAGACACAGATATGACATTATGGTGATATTCTTGTCTACATTTTTTTTAGTTCACCACTTCTGGGAAAATCAGAATTTTTTCGATGATATCTATTTGTGCAAATCTTTATGTCCATACAATAAAATGTTCTCTAGGACCTTTTATGTCCCACCCCTAGGGGCAGGTCTTGCTCAGCAAACATGGCTCAGTATATATATATTTTTTTTTTGCCAGGGTACCTTTCCACACACTATTTCCACATGATTTCCTTTGGTTAAAAAAAAGTTTTAAAAAAAGAGTTGTGTTTTTGAAGAAGGTGGAATTTGTACAAGGTTGCAGCACAATTAAATTGGAGCTATTCACTGCTGGAGTATTTTGCTTCATTAGAATGAGCTTCCATGCGTCTGTGCCACAGAGGATTCTCCATCAGTAAGAGTAAGTAAAAGGCTCTCATTTAGTCTTAACTGTTCTTCATATTTAGCTAGGTCACCAAATATGTTTAGATTAAGCGGCTGTATGGGGAATCTCAAAAGCTATTGGCTGCTTGTGTAACTCAGTCAAGCACAACCTGATATCACTCTTCCTGTTTTAGGAGGAAATATGTCAACATACGGAGTCAATTCACAGTTAAGAAGCTATTTCTTAAAGCCATGGGGGCTTTAAATTCTAGTTTATGGACCTGTCTATTATCTGTAACTATAATGCAGACAAACTTTTAAGAATTTCACACACCTAAGGATTTTTGTTGCTGAAATCTGTAACACTTTAACTGTATGTGTGATTAATTGCTTTCATGGATATAAGACAGTTATAACATGATTTGTAAATTTGAGTATTATTCAGATTTAAAACTTCCTATAGGTAACCATGATGATGAAGAGAAATGTGTATATGACAATATTACACATGAATCAGTAGCTTTTGCTTTATTGGATGGATGACTTATCCACAAAGATTAAACCTGTAAGGGAGAGAAGAAGGAAGAGAGAAACAATAAATATATAGACTACAATTAAAATAGAGTTGAGTCATATTATTTAATGTATTATTTAATGTTTACTCACAGTAATGTTGTTTGTATGTGTTAGGGGTTTCATGAACTAGTATTAGTTGACTAATACATCCAGATTTCTATTATAGAACTGTAATATTTGTCCATTTTATTATGCCAATAAAATACATGTGTTTAATGTAAGTGACTAAAATCCAAATTAATATTTCTGGCACTGAGTAACTAGTCTAATGGGAAGTGTTGTTATAGGAAAATCCACACTGGGGTGGTGTGATAGGGCTCGACGTGAAGCAACTTAGTTTATACTTGAAAGGTGTTTAACATTCGAACACAGTAAATAGGAAATTTTAAATTTGTAAAAAAAATAATTACATGAAAGAAGAGGAAATTGTGAGTGTCTTTCATGACCTTATTTGTAAATCAAGTGACTTCACCTGGGGTTGTGACCCCTAGTTTGGGAAACCCTGCACTAGGGGCTGTCGATTATTTGGGACAGTGAAAAAACAGTGAGGCCGATGGTAAAGAAAGCGGGCTAAATAACTTTTTTTTGTCTAAAAATATTTCAGATTAGAAGAAGCCAGTTCTACAATCCACTGCATAAGACTGCTCAGGGATTTTTTTTCCTTTGACTTTAATGAATTGTTTGATATGACTGCACAAAACTTGAAAAAAAACTTATATGTCTAATTTTGTATGCTACTGCACTTAAAAAAAATTACATCCGGAAAAAAAAAAGTTAAATTAAGGTGGGCCTATCATGAATAAAGCATAGCGATCTAATATTTCTCAATATGAAATGATTATAGAATATGTATAAGATCATTAAACCTATTTCTAGGCATATTTATTAATTCCAAGCTTAAAAGGTTCTTATTTTATCGGCAGACTCTAGATTCTTTCTAGAAATAAATGCTTTAAAAAAGTCTGTTAATAGAATAAGATTATACCAAGCTTGAAATGAATAAAAAAATATGTAGAAATAGTCCTGAAACATTTTTTTGTTTTAACTATGGAAAAGTTATGGAAAAAATTTGTGAAATTATTGGTTGTCATGACAACTCCAAGTGTGTGAGTGTGTGTGTGTGCAGCTTCCTGTAAATGGATTTCACGATTTTACAAGTGACATTCATACTTGCATGTTTTTAGCATTTATACCTGTCTGTCTCGTCCGCTGTATCCAGTGTCTCTGTGTTTGTGAATTCCTCCTCTATTCCAGCCTGCCTGAAAACTGCTGTGTTACAAAACCTGCACACAGACCATCAAGCTCATATTCTTTTAACACCACAATAGTCAATAATAGTCAGAACAATTATTTATATAATATCTTAAGCACTGGACTAAACAGATAAGTTTGTAAAAATTGTAAACCTCTGAGGCCTTGACAGAGCACACACAATGCAGACATGCAGACTTACTTGGTCTGGTAGTGGGAGAGGAACTGCAATGGGTCAGACGGTGTGTCTGACAAGGTCTTGAGGATGGGTGTGTTGAGGATGAAGCCTGAGCCTTCCTGAAAGAGAACAGAACTCACTGGCCTACTTTGCACACCGTGTCTATAACACATATTTTACTGCATCCTGTCTCGCAGAGATTCGTTCAGACTGCGCCGCTCTTTCATAGGGTCATATCTGGCATTGTAGACTATAACTCAGCCACTGCCTACAATGTGATTCCAGTAGATTGGATTCCAGTGGATAAAAAATCATGCCCAACTGAAAAGAAACCAGCTTGATGTTGACTTTCAACACTCTCACTAAAAGCAAAAATGATTAGTCTCTAATGCAATACTGCAGAGTTTAAGATAAAGCCAGAGCACTGTAAGCATTCTTGGATAATTTACAATAACTAAGTCCAAAAAAAACTGAAATATGTCTTATCTAATTTATTTAAAGAACTTCCAACAAAGACCATTTTCTGAGGAAAGTGGAAAGGAAATAAGCCAAGGAAAATCAGTCAATAAATTAAATCATTCTGTTAGTCTCTATGTCTGTCTAAACCGTCGGTTTATGCATGCCCTTCGCAGAGGTTTTGTTCATCTTTATATTGATCATATTAATATTTAATATTCTATTATTTAATACAGCATTACTATTTAAATGAGAAAAACACCACAACACACAGATTTGAGCAGGGGTGTCCAAATATTTGCATTCAAGTATAACAAAAGTAAAGCTCATTTTCAAATAATGGAATGAAGACTTCTCTAAATTCATCATTTTTTAGCATCATAATGCAAGAAAGGAATACAGCCTTATTGCCCAGGTATATCATATCCTAAACACTCTCCATTTTTCTTCTGCGTGCCTGATACAATACATCCATAAGTCTGCATGATAACAGAGTATGCATCATCCTGACTAACGTCTAGCGGTAATAATTCAAAGCGAATGGCCTTAGGGAATAATTTTGAAGATGTTTTTCCACTGCTTAATAGAAGAAAAAAAGGTATTTGAAACTTCTGGAAAATCATACATGCCTAGTCATCTTGACCTACGAATACTTGACTTGCTAATCTTGCCAGAGAGTGTAAGGGGGTTTAATGACAATGCCAGTCAAACCTTCCGTCCAATGGCTCAGCAAACTGCATGCTCTTCTGTCTGTGGCTGCGAGGACACACTTTTAGAGAATCCTGTGGACAGAGAACACCACTACATTGCCAACTAACCTTATTACCAGCCCCTTAATGGAGTTAACGAGGATGATCGTAGGAGTCAAACGTGACTCAGTGGGAAAGCAATGAAATGTATGTATGAAATGTATAAATGGATGAGTGTAGGTGCGTGCTGCTCTCACACGGCACGTCAACGCTTCCCGAGCGTCTCTGGTGAATGCAGAGTCTCGATGAGCTTGAGTGACCAGTTTGGGTAACACTTCATTGCCCTGATACACAAACACACGGCACCTGTACCTGCTATGTACTGTACTCTAACACACCATCACATGTATTATATTATTACATTATAGATGATTCAACAGAGAGAGAGACCTGAAGGGAAAACGTAGGGCGGACGTCCGTCCTCGTCACACTGCTCTGCGTCTGCCAGACTTCTCCCTGACAATCAGAAACAGATAGGCGAGGTAACATGACGGAGCATAACAGGAATTCAACTGCAAAATACAACCAGTTTAAAAGTAACTGAGCAGTGAGGTTCTTTGCTGCTTTGAATCTGAACTCCTGTACATCTGATGTAACAGTAACTATGAAGTTAACATGCAGCTTTACGGACATTCAGGGATGAACCACATAGGACTCAGACCTCAGGAGACCTTAGACAGTTTGGATAGTTAGCTGCTGTTAAGTTTCTGTTGCATCATACCTAGAGTGCAGTAATGATGGGTCGAGGAAATAACAAGTATTAAACCTTATAGATATGTTTAGTATAAACATCATGTCTATTTAAAGATTGTTGCATGTCCATTTCCTCCTCCAGTTGTCTATAGCCATCTGAAAGGAGTACAGTGTGATTCTAAAAAGTTCTGTTATCGTGTATAAACTCCAATATGCTGGAGTGCAGAGCAAGAACAACATTTTTTTAACTGAATAAGTAGCAAAGCTGTAACATCGCGACCTATTGTGGCATCGCCAGTCATCTTACAGGCATAGCCGCAGCCAACCCAGGGGTCCTAATATAGGTCCAGGCACTAGGCGACAATCACGTGGCCGCAATCGGGGGGAACGCGCCGCAGCTGTGAGCCGTGCTTAAAACACGGCGCGCGGACATTATTTATTGCACGTCACGCTGCCGGAGCGGATGAGAGTTTGACTTAAAAAGAAACATAAGAGAGATTTTGGTTTAAGAGAAACAGAAGAGAGATTTTGGTTGAGAGAAGAGCTATATATATATATATATATATATATATATAAAATGTATGTGTATATATATGTATATATACTCAGCAAAAAAAGAAACGTCCCTTTTTCAGGACTGTGAATTTCAACAATAATGTTGTAAAAATCCAAA
>JAQMYM010000012.1:18171088-18214294 GCA_030014255.1 Parauchenoglanis ngamensis | reverse complement strand
ATTTCAACGAGACTTTAAAAAAAAAAAAAAAACAAAAAAAAAAAAAGCTCCTCCTTTTTTTTTTTCTTACATTTTGACAGTGCTGCCATTTTCTTAGTCTTCTCATCATTCTAGATTGTCTAACAGCTCCTTATTGGAAAGGTACACTTTTCTTCATATCCATATGTATATGCGTATTCAAATCTGGCTGTGAAATTACAGCTTGAAAGCCTCTCGGAAGGCTGCGAGAATACAAGCAGACTTTCACCGAGACGTTTTTTATAGAATAGCTTCGAAATGACAAACAGGAGTCATTCCCATCAGGGGCGAGTTTGTTTGGAGCTGAAGACTGCAATTTGCATTTGGGATTGTTAGTGATTGGTATTCTCTGAAAGTGACTCACAGCACATGAGCAATGATGTAGAGGAGACAGTAACTGGAGACGGAGACGCACAGACGTGTGACACTGGCTTGCTGGCGTTTATAACCACAATGCTGAGCTATATCATATGGGAAACAGAAGGAGTGTCATCTACGCACCAAATTGTCTGTTAGTGTGTATGTGTGTGTGTATGTGTGTGTGTGTGTGTGTGTGTGTGTGTGTCACCAAAACCCCTTACACATTATCTCGAAACATCTGCCAGTGCATTTATAAAGATGTAACTTTAATACTCACAATCATGTGTCATTAACTGACATTGTACTGCTTAAACAGAGGAATTATGGGTAATTTAAGGTGTTTAATCGAATTGAATTGAATTTAATGTGCTCGGTCACAGATTGTGCCTCTCCTTCTCTTGCGTCTCTGCTCAGTCAATCCCCTCAACCCGTCCTCCAGTGAAAATACAATGGACATCAAATGCCCTTGTTCAAGAAGGGCATATCATCATCATCATCATCGAAACCACCAATAATATTTTATCCTTATTACAAGTGGCAATAAAACATCTTTACAACCACATAGTTTCTCATTTGTCAATTATTTACAGGAAGAAAAAAAAAAGTTTCAAAATGTAATATTCAGGGCGTTCTTACAGCCCGTTTTCCAGTTAAAGAAAAAAACTCAACATTAGAACACCTACACGGTTATACACAGACCAACAGCCAAATGTAAACAGAAAAAAGAAGACCAGCTATTATTACTTATTGTAGTCGTTTATGTTCATGTACAATAATGTGCACAGAAACCCTGACTGGGAGTGGCCAAGCCGGCGCAAGGGCTGGCGCTTTAAACAATGAAAAGGAGAGCAGATGGAGGCTGGGACCAGAGCAACACACTGAGACAGGCCGAGAGAGGGAGAGAGAGAGAGAGAGCGAGAGAGAGAGATCAAGTCTGATAAGTCCTCAGGACACACTTCACCTGACGGAGCAAACTTCCTGGTTGACCGAGCCCTCCCACCAATACATTCTACATCCCGCTAACGCACTCTATTAGCCCTCTCTGGAGCGACACTGGATTACAGACCTGATCTACAGAGACACTGAGCTGTAAGACGAGCCCTGTCCAGTGGGAGCAAATCAGTGATAAGCGCTATAAGCTGCTGAACGAGAACAATATAATGCATTGTTGGTATCTGATGCTGGTCAATGTGTGTTGTGTGTGAATGTGTGTGTGTGGGAGAGAGAGAGACGTTTGGGACACATGGCCCTTAGGGTCAAGATCACTGCAAACAACCAAAATCAGAGCTTTGCACAATTATCTGCAAATCCCACCACAAACTGTGCTGACCTTTCCTGCTAATAAAGCTCGAGCGATATGAACAGAACAGAAGAATAAAGTCTGGAGACAGGGATGTGAATAAACACGTGGGCAGGAAGAAGAGCAGTCGGAGGAGAATTATCGCCTTCAAGAGCATCTGCTTTTCTTTCATTCTTGTCATGACTCCTTTGGATGCCTTGACAGCTTTTCCACCACGGTACTGAGTAAAAGTCTTACACTGCAAAAAATAGCAACATTGGGAAAAGATCACAGCCAAATTCAACTCGTATTTCTTACCATCATCTTGTTTGTAAACGAAAATAAGATTATTAAGACACGTTTGTCATATTCTATTTGGCGGATTTTCTATTTATTTGTTTATTCTTTGCTAATTTCAAGTTTTTGTTTCTAGAAAGAAGAAATCCTACTGCCCTGTTGTCAGTTTTCAGGAATTGGGCTCAATCAGAATATCTGTACTCCTGTAATATGCAGAGATTTGTAATGGCTGTAACGACGTAAATGGGTAAATGTAGTTGATCAGATTAGACCTGCATGTCTCAAAAACCATGTTTGCAGTAGGTCAGTAGAATTTCTAACCTCAGAATTCATTGCTCTATTGATTTTCACCAGATCTCCTACATCACAGGTTCCCAACCCTGGTCCTGGAGAACCCCCTGTCCTGCACGTCAGTGTTCTCACTTCTCCAACTGACAAAGGGTTGTTAATTAGTTGATTCAGGTGTGTCATGGAGCCTATTGCAAGGCACACTGTGCGACATGGATCTAATAAACGTGGGTATGACGTCAAGTTTGATGTATGTAGACTGTACGATGATGACACCTACTGAATCGTAGGTCAATGTACAAGAAAAAATGCATCCGTGCTGCTGTAGAGGTAAACAGTGAAGCTAAGCTGGGTTTGGCGTCAGTGTCGCACTGATCAGCGCGTCATTTCATGCTGCGTCCCTGTTGGTTGGTTAGCAGATGTAGGTCGTAGCAGCAGTCACCCTGTCAGATGATAATCCTAAATTTCCGACACTGCCAGAAAGGCTAGGTTTGGTCCCAAGACCTTGACCTTTGAACCTCTCTCACGGTGTGACACAAGTTTTGGCGCCACAAGATATCGAGACATTGGTCATCTTTTGCATGAGGCAGCCTAAAATGCCGTAAAAGCAGGGAAGACGCCACAATATTAATTAAAACCTCCTAACATTTGCAATGACCATCTAAAATGTAATTCTGCTAATCACAATGTGCGTTTGCTAATCCCTGGTATAAGAAGTTAAATCGGGTGTGCTGGACTGGAATAAGCGGAGCCAAATCTGTCCTTTTACCTGTTGTTGTTGTTTTTTTATATAATATTCATTCTGTTAAATAAAGTTGTAACAAATCAATAAACACATAGTCCAGATAAATAGCAGGTGTCAGACTTTTGGACAGTACGGTAAAGTTTAACACGCTCCATAGTGAAGCAGCAGCAACACAAATGCTCTGTATGATGCAACGGAGTGCAATGTAGAGAAAATGCCTCACATCTCCGATGGTGTCTGTCTCACTTCTCTCGTCTCGTCTGTTCTGTTCATAGCAATCTCGCGTTCTGTGTTCTTCCTGCACTCCGAATTTACACGACCACAATCAGGTTGATGCGTGACACAGTAATAAGAATGCACCTTTTTTAAAAAAAAATATAATAACGTGTTTATGAGGGTGGGTTCTATATTGAGTTCAGATTGCCACCCCGCCGTTGATCCAGAAGCCTCACACAGACAGCGTAAAGCATTGTGACACCTTTTAGACTCCTGCTGTCACAACCATCCCATTCACACAGCACCCACGCACACAGCACACACACACACAGCACACACACACACGAAGCAAGTCTCTGCGTTGTTTTTTTGTTGTTGTTGTAGTTTTTCTTAGTACAGACATTTAGTTCGGAAAGCTTGGCAGTAACAATTTTTAGTAAAGCTCTAGAGTAGACATCAGCATTTACAGGCAGTTTTTAATGAGGTCACGCATATTGGTACACAGGCAGTGTTTAATGAACACACCAAGTGGCAGTGTTTAATTAGCTATAGCACAAAAACACACAAGCAGGCCAGGGCAGTGTTTACTCGTTTAAACCGCTCTGCAAACTGAAAAGAAAACAATACAAGCTATAAGGTGTTGTGAGGTCCAGAACGCACGCAGCTCGTTCAACCTGTCGCTAAAGCGCTCTGCACCAGTCTTCGCTTTCCAATCCTTTTATTATCGCTAATGTGGAACGAGGAACAATGCTTATAAGAAGTGAAGCTTTTATTCACTCGCTAATTGTTCGTGAACCGAAGCAACAAAGGGTGGAGGCCACATTAAGCCACAAAAGCAAGCACTCAACGAGAAGCGCTCCATAGATATGGATTGCCATTAAGTGTGAATGGGCATAATGGCGGATTGATTAGAGCTCAGCTTTCTTCCCCAAGAATACCGAATGATCGGAAAGCAGCACGGACTCACAAGTGCTGTCCTAACTACGCAACAGCCCCACAGGGACCCAGAGTCATATGCACATAAAAACCATCCACACACAAACACATCTATACACACCCCCATGAACACATCTACCGAGTAGATTATCTTTATCCAGATTACCCATTATGCAACACACAATCTAACAATTACGAAGCCACGTAACAAATATCCTCGATCTCTTAAAGTATTCAGTCATCTTAAAATGATCTTAAGGCATATTACTCAACAACTACAATAAGTCAGGACCCACCGACAAGGCCTGGGAGATTACAGAGTTAAATATTCTCCAGGCCAATGTGTGATATAACTTCACTACTACTATATTTACAATATATATCAAATTCCAAATCCAGACAAAAGACTCTTCATTGCCATCGATTTTTGCACAGGTGCTAGTTTTAACTGTCTTTTTACACTCCCCTGAGTAGAAACAGGGCTTGATTTCATTTGACAATCTATTCCAATTTGCTGAGCTCTTAAGTCTAGCTTGCTTTTTCAGTGAAGGCTTAAAATTGGCCACCTTGACTCTTATGTAATGACTAAGTACTCTCGACTGCAGCATCAAAATAGCTCCAAAGACTGACGATAAAGACCGAGACCATTAAATGCCATTGTCTTTTTTTCTGTTTTACCTTAAGTGGGTTTTGTGGCGTTGCTGTAGAGCCACAACGCACTAACTGTCTACTCTGGATTTTCCGACGCTCCAGATAAAGCACAGACACGAATCCGGCATTTATTCATGGTCCTAATATTATGGTGCATGGATGAGTTTGTTGAAAATATATTTTTACATAATCTTATTTAAACTTTGTGGTATCCATATTATTTACAATTTTGTTATTGCTGATTACTCACAAGTGAATGCAAATGTTAATTGTTTTTACTCTTATTTATTACTAATAGCTTATTAATATTGTTTTAATAATCACATCAGTACTCTTGTAACGTTGCGGAAATATGTAACGAATGTAACAAAATAAATGATTAACTATAGATTGTCTTACAAGTGAATTCATCAGATTAGACCCGCATGTGTCGAAGAAAACGACAGTTTGCAGTATGTCAGTAGGCTTTTTGATCAGTCTTACACTTGCATGTACAGTACTGTTCAAAGGGCTTGCAAATTTTTTTTTTCTTTTTTTTTTTTGGAAAGTAAAGACGAGTTCATAATATTTTTTCTGCTTATTGAAATGGAATATTATATTCATAAGTATGTTGTCATTAGTGTATAAGACTTAAGACATAAGACTTGCAGTGAACAGTAATAAAGTAAACAAAGTCAATATTTGGTGTGATGACCCTTTGCTTTTTTTCTTAAATAGTAGTACAATGTGTACAGTTTTATAAGGAAATGAGCTGCAAGTTTTATCTTGGAAAATCTGCCACGGTTCTTCTGGAGACTTTGACTGTCGCACGTCAGTCCCCCAGGAGTCTTCATTATGTTTTTTCGTCTGAAAAGTGGTCTCTTATGTAAATATGTTGCTTTCTTTTCTGAAATACAAATTTTTTTTTTTTATAAGTTTTTGTACTGACTCAGTGATGCAAAAAAACCAAATAGATATCAATAAAATGTGTTAATATAGGGTGGCTCGAGACTTTTGCACAGCACTGTACCTCAGCGAGGACGATGTGATTCTACATTTGTCGCTGCTATATTGTGACGATGTAAAACATGCTATATAAATAAATTAACATTGAATTTATTTGAATTTTTACGAATAAAAAGCTACAATTGCTAACCCATATCCACTGACATCTCTATCCCGAACATTCCATTCACACAAGTGAATTTGTTTGTTAGGAAAAACAGGAAGTGGCCTCGGTAGCTGTTGTTCCAGAGATATTACTGTCTAAAGCCAACATGACAGATATCGATCATTATTTCAGGCACATGACCAACTTGTTATGGTAAGGACAAGCCAAGTTAACTACTGAGAACTGTTCACATCCACATTCTTGGGAATGTCTACACACATGAAAAAGGTGGCACAGATCGTGACACGGAGCCAACTTTGGATTTCAATATTTTTTCTTAGCTCTAATTTCTAAGGTGAAAAGAGAACTTGTTGCCATTACACGCTCTATAGAACAAGGGATCTCAACCTCCAACAGGAAGTCAGGAACTCCTTAAGGTGTGAAAAAAAAAATCTAACACTCTCATGAACTATTCAAATAATAGGGTTTAGTATTATTCAAATGTGTCCAGTGATAATATCTTAGCTATTTATTGGACTTTTTCTTTCTATCCATTGACAGAACACATTAGGTCCGAGTAGATGCTATTTAAAAGGTCCACTGTGTAGGATTCAGCCACCTGAATGCCCCGCACTTTCCCAAGCGTATATTACAGCATACGGTGGCCATCAGGAGCCCGTCGCGTACTTATAATACTTACATTCACACTCACTTGCTTTTTCCGTGCTAAATAATAAGTACAATCCTCCATTTTTCAAAATTTGGGCTCTCGAACGTGTTAGCCTGCACCAGCAAACACTGGTTCCTCTTATTTCTTCTTCCTCGTCTTCCTTCCGGATTCACGCCGCCACTTGTAAAAACACAAAACGTGTAAGGCGCTCTCTAGTGGTTTGTCCATTCTGGATTACTGTAGCGGCGCAACATGGCGGCTCCATAGAGGTGGACCCGCTCGCTATGGCGATATAAAGGGCTCATTCTAAGCTTAAGAAAACACAACAATTCATAGTTACAGGTAAGTATACACTAATGACAACATACTTATGAATATAATATTCCATTTCTGCTAATAGATCCCCCTACATAGTGGACCTTTAAGTTTTGAGTTAGTGAGGTTTGGATTGAGCCTTCAAAAAAGTCAATAATAAATAAAGCATATAATGATGGTGGGATGTGATATTAAACTAATTATCACACTCTCTCAGATGTGACACATTTATGACTTTCCCACATACAGTTGCATGCACCTACAGACGAGAGCCGTGTGACGAAGGACCTGACGCAAGTGACGGGTCAGTGGATAGAAATCAGGACTGTCTTACAGCCGATCAGAGAGACGCAGTGTGTGAGTGAGAGAGCGAGAGAAAGAGAGACAGAGAGAACGAGCACTCATTTGTCAGTGCTGTACTGTCTGGCCCAGCCTCCATGTATTGCTACACCCGTCTTGAGTGGCCTCTCCCTTAAAATACAAAAAAGTATTACTGTTAAAACATTTATTATTATATTTATCATCATTATTACACCGCCGTATAGTGCAGGTTAACTCTATTTCTCTGTCTCATTTTTTTCAGAGGCATACAGAAAGAGAAAAGAGGATAACCTTGCATATTGGCTGCTTTTTCACATCAATGATTTTCTTTCACACACACACACACGCGCACACACACACACGCGCACACACACACACACACACACACACACTCATGGAAAAGGCAGTTTTAGGGCAAACTCTTTATCTCAAAGGTTCCTGCAGAGACTGATCCCCATCAATAAGTAAAGAAATAAAAGAAAGAAAGAAAAACCAGAAGAACAGAGCAGACTGAGTTACAGATGCCCTGACGGGGCGCGCAGCCCACTTCTCACTTCTCACACAAGTTTGGAAGAACATTTGCTTCATTTCATCAATTGTCTATTTTTATGGCGAAGATGACTATCTTTTTTGTATTTATTAATTTTTTCTCTCCTTCTGAATTACTGTATATCGCTTTTACAGGTGACCCGGAACTGACGGGCTCAAAAGTTAGCGGTTTTCCATTCAGTTCGCTAAGATGAATAGTTTTTCATCTGGAGCTACGGCACGTCACCTACGGCACAACGACGACAAAATGTCAAGGGGAAACTTTACTACCATTGTTTCGGTGATACAGAGTTCAAAGAAAAAAAATAGTCAGAGAGAGAGAGAGAGAGAGAAAGTCAGACAGAAAGGCAAGTGAAGTGAGGAAAGCTGGAGGAAGAAGTAAAAAGGAGGGGGGGGGAAACAAGAGACAATGGAATATGCAAATAAAGGACATGAAAAAAGGAAGGACGATAAAAAGAAAGGATGGTAAAAAGGATATGATGTTTATCTGACACCCCTTGTGGATTAAATATGCATGAAATTGCTTTAGTGAATAAGCACAAAAGATGACCGGGGCGGACTGGGAACAAAAAATCAGCGGGGAATTTGTTTTAAAGTGCACATACTTGTCCAAAATAACGGTACTGAAAGTGCATCAGCTAGGCTACATTAGCTCTAATATATAATGCCACATAAGCAAATAAAATATAACCATTAACAACAAAGTGTTGCATGAAAATGCAAATTTAAAATTGTATATTCTTTAACATTACATCAGCACAGTTTCTTCTTTGTTGGACAATTTAAGTACCGCCTTCTGAAACAAATCTATTCAGTTTATCTTCGTATGTTTCAATCATTTCCTTACGAAAGCATTGACTTAATTGATGGTACACAGTTTCTCTGCTAAATAAGTGCCAGAGAGTGAATTCAAGGAGGTTACAAATGTAGCCCAGCTAGCTACTATTACGCTTGTTTGTGTACTGTAGTACTGCACGACTGTCGCACCAGGACGGATTTTGCTAGCTAGTCATGTTCTGCCAGCAAACATTCCTTTTAAGCAGCATAGTGAATGTTCTGAGAGGAAAAAGAAAAAAACGCGGCTGGCCCACGCAACAGAAAACGGAGCATCCCACCGGGAAAAGTCTCAAGCATCCCGATGGCCAGTCCGCCCCGGAGACGGCTAGTAAATGAGCTCCCGAGAGTCTCCGATGCTCTCACCTGAATGTAATGAGAGCGTAAAGACTGACCCAACAAAAACAAGAGAGAGAAGGGAAAGGACAGAAAATAAGAGAGATCGAGGAGAAGCAGGGATCGGACAGATGTTACTGACCTCTAGGGAAATTTGGTAATAAAATATTATAATATATACTATAAATGAGCTGAAAGTGAACTGAAAGGTACAAGAGGAAGCACTGGTAACACATCACATTAAAGTTTGCATTTAGCACTTTGAAATGGCTTCATTCAATTTTGTTCTTTTTTCGTTAAAGCACATCAAAAGTCAAGAATTAAGATTTGCGTACAGTTACAAAAGGGGAACTACTTTGCTAATTTAAGGATCATGATCGCTTCATATGCAGACCTTAACAAAACATGTTACCAAAATGATGGCAGAGCGAGGAAAAAAAGATAGAGCATGTGATTAAATAATGGAGAAAAGGAGAAAGCGCAAAGTAAGATAAGGAAAGGAGAAAGAGACAAGAGGCCACACAAGGGCAGTGGCTAATAGTTATAAGGTTTGAGAGTGGATGGCTAAAAGTACCCGTGTTTTGCAGCCAGGCATCGAGTCAGTCTTGTGCATAAGGATGGGGCATGGACTCAAGGGTCAAAGGTTAGAGGTTATGGGGTCAGGGCGAGGGTGATCAGGCTTTGAGGGCGTGCCACTGCGCCACGTTGGTGCGCGGCCTGCTCAGCATGTCTTTCCAGTGCTTCACTTCTGCTGGACCGCTCTTCCATGACAGATAGATCTGACCCAGGAACAAGCACACACACACACACACACAATTTTTGACTTAGTTTGTGGATTTCTGTGCCAATGTTACACACTAAGAGTTGTGAAACACCAAGATGACTTTGAAGAACTGCCTCGTGTCTTCTGTTCAAGTTTCATCTGAACAGTTTCACATAATATCTGCTACGGAGACTTATTATGAAGGACAATACATCTCCACAGCAGCAGGTGGCAGTAGACTGCATTAATCGTCAAAAAATTTACCTAGACACTAAACCAGCGTACAAGTGTACTATTAGTTTACTGCTGGATTAATAATATTATTGCTAATAATACTAATACTATATAATAATACTGTAATGACTATGTATTATTAATAATACTCATAATAATACTATATTGCTAATAATACTAATGCCAAAATAGTATGCCACCTACTAGCATTAGTGTCAATAGTTGCATACTGTCATGACATGTGATATTATAAGGTTTGAGACATAGCCAAATAAAACCAAACTATCCTTTTCAGACCTCTGTGGATCTGAGAAATATTGAGCAAATGATGAGGAGCAAGAGGGCGCAGTGCAAATAAGACATGGTGCGAGCGTGGTATGACCTCACGACACGTCTGACATCCAACTACACGTTACAAAGGCTGTACTTAATCATGCATCCTCCAAATGGGACCGCCCACTAACTGGCCCCGGGCCATTTAGAAAATTTTGAAAAGTGCATTAAATTGTTGGCCATGAGGAAAATAATGCAGCGCTTTGTGACATATGTTCTATGACCAAGGTTGACCAATGTTAAAATGCAGTTTTCCTGAGTAGTTCTTTCCTCAAGGACTAAATTGTCTTTTATTATTACAGATATTATAATTAATAAAGAATATCGAAATCATTCACACAAATACAGAAGATTTATTCAGTAACGCATACTGTGAATAGAATTCATCTAATGCTTAAAAAATTCCCAATCCATGGAAAAAAATCCATGGAAATAAAGGATCGAATTTTTTTTTCAAAGTACCTTGCCGATGACATCGTTACGGCTCAGCCGGTCCTTGTCCATGACCGTGATGATGATGGTGGTTTCTCGGAGCACGTGTGCGGGAACGTCAAAGGGGAAGGACTCGTTAAAGACGGGATTCAAGCAGCGCTTAATAGTAATTGTCTTTTTCTTCTCCACACGCTTGTCTTTGTGCATGAGCCACACCTTCACATAGGGATCTGCAGATAATCAGAGAATAAAAATGCTGCAAATCTTCGCACGTGAACGAAAGCACGTATCTGGCACGCGTCTGGAGCGTTGGTGACAAATACAGTTTTTGTACTTATCTGTGAAATCACTGGCCTTTCCTTTAGGTAATGTTTATAAAAGCAGAATGACGTAGCTGAGTGTAAGTGGAACGGCGGACTGACATGGTGTCAGAATGAGCAGTGAAGAGGAAAGGGGACTTGCTTGCTGTCAGTGTTTGATGCTGTGAGATCTATAAAGTGTGCCTAAGACTGCAGATGAGTTTTGAAGTAACACTAAGGTCGGTACGATGGGGACAAATACAGAACGATCAAGAGCGAAAATCAGAATGAGACGTGAATAGAAAACAAAAAAAGAGAAGGAAGAATGAAGTCCATGCATGTTTAATAAATACTTTATTACTGGGTATATATTTACCTGATGTGCCTCCAATGTCCATGGCTTTAAGGTTGCGTGCTTTTATAATATTGACAGTGATGGTGTTGGCGGTAGGATTATAACACAGAGACACAAGCAGATCTCCTCGACTCCCCTACAAGTCAAACACACACAAATATGCGCCTTATTAGTCCGCACACAAGGACTGCAATGCCCGAGTTCACAAAGAATGACGCTGTGTAAAAGAAGAACCTAAACTCGGCCATGATGTCACTTCTAATCGATATCACATTCAGTGTCAGGCTACTCACACTGCCGTCACTGCACGGTTTCAGGTCCTTCCAGAAAGTCTGATGTTGGCCCAGCTCCACCTTGTTTAGTGGAATAGACACCTCTCCTATAGGGTCGTTCCTGCTGAAGCGGTCATAATCCAGCACCTGCATGTATAGCGTGCGCTCTCGCACCTTCTCATACGGGAACCCTGGACAAGCAGATAGAACTGGATATGTCACTCTGATATCTACAGCCAAATACAACGGCACTGCCACTCTGATAGCAACTCAGAGGTTTTGATTGGGAACTTGGCTAAAAGAAAAGTTCGCTGCAAAAGTTTGAACCCCCCTCATGCAAAATGAAATCGCACCACAGTTTTTTTAATCTACAATAAAAAACATTCCAGTGTGTTAAAAATAAAATATGTATGCATTTACATAACCCATAACGCAAGGCAAAATGTCCAGTAAAATTGTTCCAAAAAAAAAGTTTTGCCATGACCTCCGTCTCCAGAGTTGTATGGTGTTTTGCGGAGTTAGAGCAGATACAATAACATTGCAACTAAAATAATCCAAAAGCTCCTCGGAGGATATGAAAAATGCCAGAGGCAGTTCTAAAAGCAGAGGGAAGCATACAAAGTGATTAGAGAATATTTACATCATCCAATAAAGTTTTTGTAAACTTTTTTTTTTTTATCCTGATAGGTTTCTTTACTTTGCTAAGTCTGGTGTAATATCGAGAGGGAATAATCCGTCACCAAGCTGGTTATACAAGGTGCCTATCCACTCGTTATACAGAATGAATACCCAAATCCTTCCATTATCTATATCGCTTATTCGTCAGGATCACGAGGAAACTGGAGTCGATCCCAATTCGGAACTTGGGGTGAGAGGTGGGCAGGTTGCTAATCCATCGCAGGGCTAAGGCAGAGATGAACAACCATTCACACTCACACCTAGGGGCAATTTAGAGTAGCCAGTTAGCAAAATCTTCATCTGCTTGGACTGTGAGAGGAAACCCATGGAGGCATGGGGAGAGGCTGCAAATGCCACATAGCAAGGCCCCAGTCAGCCACTTTTTTCCAACCCAGAACTTTCTTGCTGTGAGGTGACAGTGTTAATCACTGCACCATCGTGCCACCCAACTATAAGTCAATATCCATATTCAATTTACAGAATAGACTGGTGCCAGATGATATATGGTTATGTGTATGCTTATTAACAAAAGTAATACAAAGTGTACAAAATGAGTCTTATTACCCTGGATCAGACTTTTTCGCCTGCATAAACTGCAAGTTTTATACTGTACGTAACTGTGGTTCACTGATTAATTGGCGGACTGCCTGGGTGGTTTCCTTTGGAACTAGGGGAGTTTTCCTATTTGCTCTTTTCTTTGAGAAATACTAATAGCAAAGTTATTGTGACTGTGATATGACTTGTGACTGTGGCCTCACATATATAGCCTATATAAGGTCCTTGTTACGTCACAGTTGCCATGTGGCCATTCTCGTCAAGCAGAGTGACCCAGGAGGCCCTGGGAGTCCTTCACTCACGATCACAAACCATGGTTAAATAAGTAAACTTCTGTTCTACTGCTGTACTACCACAGTGTTCCACACAGCCCGTGCAGGTTTCCCTGAGAGCGAGTTTAACTAAGATGTCACAAGGGTTCAAAACATGTCCGTTAAGTGCACCTCACCAGACCCTAAGAGACAGCTGATACCATACTTAGCAGAGGATAAGAATCACTCAAGTGCATCCTAGCACATAGGATGACACGCCTGAACGCCAGCCCTCAATGTGCTAACCAAAAATGCATGCAATTTTTCATCATCCTTTCATGATGAGGTGCAACATTCCTAGTTTTACTACTGGAGTTGCTGCTGCTACCATCCCAGCCAAACATATAATGTGTGCATATGAGTGGTGCATTCATAATAGACATGGCTTTGTCGTCTGTCAAGAAGGCTCACACCTGCTGTTGGGACTGGATTCCACAACATGTTGGAAACGTTCATTTGAGATACTGGTCCATGTTGGCATAATTGCATCATGCAATTCATGTGGATTTTTCAGGTGCACTTTCATGCTGCATTTCTTTATTGCACCATTCTGTGTAAAGTCAAGAGACTGCATTGTGTGAAAATCCCAGGAGATCAAAAGTTATAGAAAAACTCAGACCAGCCTGTCTGGCACCAACAAGCAAAATCACGGAGATCACATTTTTTGGTTGATGTGAATGATGCTACTGGCCTGTATATGCATAGCTTAATGCACTACAAGGCTGCCACTTGATTGGCTGATTAGATAATTGCATGAACAAGTAGGTGTACAAGGACCCAACCATATCAGCTTGGCAGTGCTGGGAATCAAACACAAGACCTTCTGCTCTGTATTTCAGAGCCCTGACCACTAAGCCACCACGACTAGCTCAACTAGCTTCCACTGATCCAATGCAATCTTTTAGTGTCAGTTAATTCAGGGGTAGAAGCGGTTGAATCAAGGCAAGTCATTTGAGCTAGTCGCGGTGCTCTTTTGCGGTGCATCACTGCTGTTTTGAACATGCATAAGAGCTCTTGATTGAAACTGCTAGAACAGATCAGGCATTTGATTAGTTGTCCTGAGTTGAGGATCTATTTTTAATAGAGCCAAGGCAGCCATAAATCCAGCTTGCTGTGCATTTCTTGCTTCTGCTGCTGAGCCACACTCCTTCATTACACTCTGTTCATCAGAACCTCCAGCGGCGGGCTATGACCACTCAAAGTGGCAGATTTCAAGAATGAGACACGGCCTCTGAAGGTCTGTCTCTGTTTGCAGGACAGCTTTGCTAAGCTCCCCTGAGCTCTGCCTTTTATTATGCTGTTGCGTTGTTGCCAACAGCTCTTGTACTTATCCCATGTTCACTGCCAGGTCCTCGAATCTGTGTTCCAGTGTAGTAAAGGCACTTTTCCTTTTCCACAGGGCTGAGCAGCTGAAATTTCTGCCTGTTTCTGCTCCTGTCCTGACAATGCAAAGACGAACTTTTTTCCCTCTAGAGATCTCCACTGCTGTGTCTGCTCCTTACTGCAGTCCTAAAGCAAGCAAAAGTTTGGAAAGAAACCACTCTAGAAGTAAAGCTGCTGCTTACAAATGAAAAAAAATTAATTAACTCAGTTTAACAAAGTAAAATATATTATCGTTGATGTGGTGATATGTTTTAGGAAACATTGATTTAACATTTATGGATGTAGTCTCGGCTTTGTAACAAAGTTTCCCAGCTCAGGAAAGTCTTCACGGCAGACGAGTTTATGCTTTCCCTTTTCTCTGTAAAATGACAGGCTGCTTTTTTTTTTTTTTTTTGAGAGAGCGAGAGCGAGAGAGAGAGGAGAGGCTGGTGAGGGAATGAGTCTTTATCACATCTATACTTTTAGTGAGAACAGGAACTAACTTGTCTCTTGCATGTTCTACAACATTAAATTTAGCCATAAACCAATAAAATGGGCAACGTGGCATTCATTGTAATCAGAATAACACACTTCAGACTGCTGTTATATGAACCATGCTGTTATTTTTGTTACCGTCATGTGTAATTCTATGGGTTACTACTAGTGCTCCCGGAGCTGGCGATCTCTGGTTCGATCCCCAGTCTCAGCAACCGAAGTGTTGAAACCCAGTCCTGGCCATATTACAGTACTGGTCTCATGAAGAGAAATGTTGTTCATTAGCCAAATAAAGTCTGTGTGACCCATAAAAAACCATGTCCTTTTACTGTTTGATCCCCGTGCAACATGAGGCTTGGCAGGAACGCTTATGAACAGAAGTGACAGGAATAAAACTGACACACCTTCAAACAGGAAAGTCTCGTTCCAGTGAGGATTGAGGTTCTTCCTCTTAACTTTGGTCTCCAGTTTGTGTTTTTTGTCAGGCAGAAGGTAGATTTTTACAAAGGGGTCAGACGTGCCCGAGAAATCTTTAGCAGGCAGGTCTTGACCTTTTAGTATTTTGACCGTGAGAGTGGAGTCCTGGAAGCTGTAGCCAACACTGAACTGAATCCTTCCCAGCTTCTCACTGATTGGACCTTCATGATCCTCATCCGAGCCAGGAGACAACTGAAGCGAAAAAGCACATATCCACCCACCCAACACACACACACACACACACACAGTCATTTATGTAATCAGAGATGTGCAGTAAACAGTAATTACGTCAGTTAGGATAGAGTGCTTTGAGACAAACACTGTGTAATTAAGGTGTAACTGAAGTAGATTAACTCAATAGCTGTTTTGAATTGAAAAACAGCAATGATAATATCTCTGACTCTGGTACTGGTCCACCCCACACACACAAACACACCTCTTCTGGACATGAAACACACAATCCACAGCCAACCATCTTACCATCACCATGTCCCCAGTGAGTGAGTTAGCGAGGTCAGAGACAGAGGAATGTCCACCAGCATCCGGTGGTTGACCCTTTGGACTGTTTGCTGGCTTATTTCCCATATTCCTACTGCAAAGAGACAGATAGAAATGAAGAAGGAAAGAGACAGAAAGAGAGAAAGTGACTCTCCATACAAGGAAGCTTCTCTTTTAGTGCGACTACTCCAGTTTTATCCCACACTTGCTCGAAATGTTCACTCACCGAAAACACTCAACAAGGACAATTACAACTTTAAAAGAATAATTAAAAAAAAAAATTTATACAATATGCAATATTTTCTCCCCGAGCTACACACAGTTCAGACAGCAAGCATGTGATGGACATTTCAACAAGATTATGCTCAGCAAAAAAAAAAAAAAAGCAATAATACAAATAATGAGTGAAATCCAAATCCAAAAACTGCAAATCAAACTTTTTAAAAAGACACTCAGTTGCAGCAAGCACCTTTATTACTTCCTTACACTCAAGGACAACCATTAAAGTATAAAGCATGATCAAATTATAAATGCAATTAACAAGAAAACATTTTTTTTAAAACCACAAACAGGCATTTAACAAAATCCAACCACGCAACACACATCATCAGATATACAAACAGGTTAAAGACTTTACAGTCGAATGTGTTAATTTTGGACCATGAGTAAATAAAGGAACAAGAAGGCTGACAGACATCACACATAGATGTGCAGACAGCGATTTACAAAGAGATGAGACCTGTCAAATGGTAAGAATGCATTATTCTCTTGTAGCAGGTGTGAAACTGCCAGAATAAGTAGTATAAATATGGAGTAGTCTGTTTCTTACAGGCGAGAGAGAAGCCAAGGGAGAACACTCACTTACAGTGCAGTCTTACTGAACTAGTGAACAGAGCCAAACCCTGCAAAAAACTAATGAAATGAAACAGTGCAAATGAGCGAGAGAAAGAGACAGAGACAAAGAGAGCCCATGAGAGAGAGAGACTACATTTAAAACAAATGGACAGACACACAGTAAGAGACAGTGGTAATGACGTGTGTTCAGTACCAGTGATAGACAGCAACAGATAGAGAGGCAGAGGGAAAATGAGACAGATGGACTGATCACAGGAAAAAAAGCAGTAGCAACAAAACAATGGGTGAACGATTCAGACAGCAACTGCAGAAAAGAGAAAGACAGGAAAAAAAGAGAGAAAGTTCTCTGTCAGAAAAGAGATGCAGCATATTATTAGCACGACTACAGACTACAGAGTCAAATGAAACCAGGAGAGAGACAACGACTACACCAGTGCTGAGTTATCAGAAGAGCAGAGCTGCAAGAGAGGAAAAAGAGCGAGAGAAGGACGAAGAGCGAGAAGCCTGGAAACACAAGAAACACTCAATCCGGTCAGTCAGATAAAGAATAAACGAAGGAAAGATAAGAAACTACAAATACAAAAAAAAAAAAAAAAAAAAAAAGAGTAAACCAAACCGAGAGCATACAGATAGTTAAGCAAAATAGAGTGTATGCTGGAAAAAAAGAGCAGAAGGAGAGAGAAACAAGATTGGAGATTAGTTCGACAATGAAAAAAGAAAGGCCAGGATGAAACAATTTCTTTTCTCAGAGTAGAGAGAGCTGGAAAGAGAGGGATAGAGCAAGAAAAAAATCTAAAAGCAAACACAGAAGGAAAACAATAAGAAAGCTATTGACAAAGAGTGAAGTCTTGAAGAAACAGTAAACAAATAGAAAACCTCCAAGCCACAGAATAGAGACAGACACGCAGTTGGGCGGACGGACGGACATTACATTAAAGGGACGATGTGCATCTTTAGAATGGTGGGGAGACAAGCAAAGAAGAGGGAAAGGAAAAATCTAGATATTCAATCAATTCAAATCTCAGATTGGATGGCAAGTCACTAGGTGGACCCCAGCAGTCTAAAGAGATTAGGACGGGGCCGAGGTCTACGCTCAGCACAGGGGTGCTGGGACACGAGCGGCTTATTCGGACCGAGTTTCGCAGTAGAAACTCAAACGTTGTCTGTCTGTCTGTCAACACGTTTTAGCTACCAGCATGGATATTAAAATTTGATAGGAAATGTTAGGATAGGATTTTTTTTTTTCCTTTGATTTATGAATTCGCTTAATACTTCAATGAAGACACACAGACATACCCATACGATTTTAAATACACACATGAAGCAAGCAAAGTGAGACAAGCAGAGACAAAGACATATAAACAACACTGATAAACAGACAACACCGACACACAGACAGACACACACACAAAGACAGGCATAACAGACTGGGGAAAGAGGGAAGATAAAATGCTCGGCTAACAGATGCCAGGTAATATTTGGCATTTGTGTTAATTAGTAAGCAATTGGTTAATTGTATAATTGAGTGCTGCACGGTATGCTGGGTTGGATAATCAGCTGCTAAGTGGTTAGTTGATTTGTTAATTGGTAAGTGTAATTGATTTTTTTGTGAAATTGAGTGAAATCTGATGGCAGCGTGATAAGAGAAGTGAGAGAAACTGAAACCGGGTACAAAATAGGGGAAAGGAAAAGGAAGAGGGCAGCGTGACCTCAAAAGCAACGGGTAAAACAAAAGGAAAGAAAGAAAGTGAGAAACCAAGATTTTTTATTTCACTTCCTGACACCTTTTCTGTCTTATTGATTGGGAGGTGGCAGAGCGAATCTTCACTGAGGGCTGTATAATTCATTGTGCCTGAAGCCTTGTTCACAGTGAAGGTTGCTATTCTCTAGAACAGAGGTTTCAGGCTCCAGCTCCTCCTGGGCTGAATCTGGTGTGTTAAAAGAGAGAAAGACACATCTCTGTAGAGCTGAAACCCTGCAGGACTGGAGGATGTTACAAGGGAAAATAGGAAATAAGGTCTAAATATAGTCCTTGGGTATGAATGTGTATAATGTGTATAAAGCGCGGGAAGATAAAAGGCACTTGCGAGTGCAAACATCTGCCTATGTTTGCTAGGAAATGCAGAGTAGGTCTGAGAAAAATATAAGTAATCAACTATAATGAATATAATAATGGAGTAATGAAGAAGAGCCCATGTTAGAGAGGGAGACAAAAGAAATTACAAAACAAAACATTTCATGGGATGTAAATGTAACTTTCATTTACATGGAAGCTGGTTAGAATAAAAACTATTAAACTAAGAAATAGGTTTCTAATTGGTCAGGATGAACGCATTAGTGAATTAATCTTAGAAACAGCTGTCAGGGGCACGAAGAGCCAGCAGTAGGGGGCAGAATGATCTCAAATTCCCCAGAACACTTCTGTTCATCCCATTACTCCCAGCTCAAAAGTAGGCTGTTGGCATAGCAACCAACGGGTAGAGTGGAGTGTACGTGAGCGAGTGTGTGAGAAGAGGAGTGCGTGTGTAGTGTGGGTGTGTGTAGAGAGAGGTTTTGGGAGGACATGGGGCGAATCAGCAGACAGACAGTTACAGTACAAACACAGCAGACGAAGAGAGGATATATGACAGGTACAGGTGAGAGCCTCGGTAACACACGCGCACGCACACACACATGAACGTACATACACACACGGACAGGGGAACACACATTCAGAGGCAGGCGGCTGGGCCATTTGTTGTTCACCGTGACCTGTTATACTATCCTGCTGTTACCTGCCGGGTGGGCTGCATGTGGCCCCCTGCACCGACACAGCAGAGGGTAAAGTGGGCAGAACAGCCTCGGCTGAAGGGCTGTAGAGAGACGCGAGAGAAACAGCCATCCCTCCCTCGTTCCCTCCCTCCCTACCTCCATCCCTTTGTCTGCTTTCTAGTGATCCCCATAACTAGTCAATGGAAGTATTACAGTGCAGGCACTCCCACACCAATCTACCACTGATTATTTCACACAAGAACTACCAAACACACACACACACACACACACACACACACACACACATTTGCACTAAACCACACTACACAGTTTTCACACGCTTCATCTCTGCACTGGGGGAACAATGTCCAAGACTCATCAGAGTGGAGAAAGAGCATATGAGAGGCTATTACATAACCAACCCACTTCAGCGCGCGCGTGTGTGTGTGTGTGTGTGTGTGTGTGTGTGTGTGTGTGTGTGCGAGAGAGTATGTGTGTGTTTAGTGAGGATGTGTGAGTCAAATGAGTTAATGATATGAAATTACACCTCAAATGTAGGTACCTTTGGTGCACGTACACTTTCACACTTTCTCACACACACACACACGCGCACACACACGCACACACAAATATTCCCTGACCTTTAAAGAGATAATTAAACCCGATGAATTATAGCAAATACACAAATTATGCAAAGACATTATGTTAACAGCTAAGGCAGCACAGCTACCTGCAATATTATCAGCACTGAACAGGGAATTAGACCAAATTCAAAACTGTAATCTATTAAAGAAACCTTATTTTCATAGAAATCACCTAGCTTATTTGTAGACTTTAATTAACTGGAACTTATAATCAGCACCTCTGTAAACTTTGAACTAGGGGCAGCACCGGCTCGTCCAGATCAGCCATTCAACAAACATTAATCTTTATAAAATACTTCAATGCATTTTAAATTCCTAAAACCAATTACCTCTTGGAATACTAATGATTTCTTCTGAGTGACCAATTAATTAAAAAAAATGTTACTGGGCTGACATAAGATGATTTTCCGTCGATTTTATTGCATTTCTAGATGTTGCGGGGCAGCATGTACAGCACCCCACTTCGCTTCCAGAGTTATCATTGCACCTAGTGGTCAAAAATGAGAATTGCAATGAGTGTTAACTGACATCCATTGAGGCAGGACTGCTCTATGAATGTTTTGAGGGAAGAAGGAGGAGTGGAGTGGAGAGTTAATCCCAGGGTTGCCAGATAGGGCTATAGCAAATAATGCGAAATATATCTAATTAATTTAAACAAAATGTCAAAGCAAAGAAGTAGGGAGAATTATAGTACAGTGACATTTTTTTCACCTACAGAAATATTTGTACTGTAAGATATATTTCAAAGACTGGGAGAGGGAACAGTGAATTATGGAGTGGATAATGTCCATACATCAGAAATACACTTTAATAATCGTTTGCTCATGCAAAGGCTGAGGGAAATGTCTTCCTTTTCTAATTCTCATATTTTGGACAAGTTTCAGGTCTTTTGTATGTTTTTTTTTTTTTTAGATTTAATTAGGCTGGAAATTTTGCTAAAATTTGTCGACCCTGGTTAACCCTGAACACTGCTGATGGTACATTGAAAACCGCAAAAAATAAGCTGCTAGACAGCATGCTGGATGATCATGTTATTGACTCTTAACTGCCTATTACAGGGTTACTCTAAAAACCTCACTGGGCAGTAGCCTGTAGCATAAGTCAAGTGTGATAGCCTTTCAACTTCACTGTGTTTGAGGCTATGTCGTTATTAATGTCAGCCTGCTACATAAAAAAAATATATGGTCACGAGCTGCTGCTGACTGGAAGGGAAGGCCAGAAAAGAAAAAAGAAAATCTTTTTTTATACAATTAGAAGAAAATTCCAGAAAACAGAAACCCCAATTACAGTGTCATGCAAAAGCACAAACAGTGCTACTGTGCTGTATGGATCCAGGGTGGGTGATCCACTCAGAAGGCAAAACTACCCTTGATGACAGTCTTTGGATGCAGTATGCTTCAGAAATGCATTAAAGGATTAAAGGAAAGAACAGTCTGATGCATGTGAAGCAGAACTGGGCCATACACTTTGATTATACTTAGTCTGAAATTGTATTACATATTCTCACATTTAGTAGCATACAGTACAAAGTGTTCAAACCCCAAGAGCCCGGCCACAAACTCGCTCCACAAACCAGCAGTGCAAAGCGAAGCCAAATAAGAGTAAATCAAATTATCGGACAAAACAAAGAGCCCATTTGGACTTGAAGGGCAATGATAGTAAAACGCAACCCAAATTACAATGCTATTGGGCATTCTCTTCACCGCAAAGCAGAAACTGATTCTCATCAATTTACTGAGCTAAGCCCCAAGCCAAAGAAAACTACAGACAGATATATATATATATATACATATATAAGATTATATAAGATCTTGGCTGTCTAGATAGACTTTGTGGTAAGCACAACAGCTGTGGGGTGTTAAAAGAGAGGTGGCTTGCTCATTTTCACCATCAAAAAAACTTTCACTGTAAACAAAACACTTCAGTAAAAATAACACATTTTCCTAAGAGGATAAGAAACTGAATCATCTTTGCTGAGAGGCATACTCAGTTTGTGTCTCATGGCTTAAAGTACAGTCAAAAGCCAAAGTACATAATCTTGAGGTAATGTATTAGCCCGTGTTTAGAATACCGTGTTTTGGTGGTGGTATTATGCGTTGGTTTATTTTAACATGTTACAGTTTTGTTAGTACTTCATGCTGCATTCAACTGAAGGTCATAACTTTGAACTAGGGGGGAAAAAAAAGCAAAGAAAATTCTCCCTTGATACAGAATTCATACTCAGGAACTCAGGACGGTCTCCTCAACTCCAAGTGCAGCAAGTGATGTCAAATCAACACGGCCGCTCGACATACAAATTAGCACTTCTTACCTTTAAATGAGTTATACTGTATACACAAGTATTTCGTAGATCAGTCAACATACAGACATGTTCACTTGTTAAATTGAGAACATTGACTATACAGTTTTGAGGAGGGAAATATACATCACAGTTAGCTAGCTAGCTTGTTTCTAGCAGATGACAATCATGCCAGCATCCACAGAGCTTCCCCTATTAGTTAGCTTGAAGGACACAGAGGTCAAAAATGAGGTAATTCCAAGTTCCCACTTCTGAGCGTAGTCGGATGCAGCATTGGACTTGATTTTGATGGTCTGGGAAGATCCCAATGGATGTTGTTGTGGCTGAAATCTGGCAAGAAGCCAAAAATGATGAAAAATGTTGTTTTTCTGCCAGTAATCTACCTTGACATCTCCATTTTAAAGAATGAAAGCTTACCAAAATCTCAGGGAAATGTTACTTTCTAGGTTACTTTGGAACATTGCCTTAGCTGTCTTCCTTCAAAAATCACAGTCAATAAAGAGCCCGTTTAATTCATGCACTCAGTCTGCCTAAAGATATCTAAAACTGATTTGAAGTGTGATGTGTCCATGCCTATGTCGCTCCTGAGCTGTTACGTCATGATCAACAAAGAGAAATGACTTAATTAAAAGACAGTAACAGAAATAAATGTAGCAAAAATTCAACCAAATTTTAAATAACTCACAAAATTAATCAGCAATTATATACTCACCTTGATTTTTACCTCATTGGATAAAACTGAATAATGCTGACGATCAAGAAAATAACTACTGTTGTGCAATTATAATTCTTTAAAATATTGCAGTAATGTTGTTTTGTTTTCCCTAAGTTAAGTAATAAATGCTATTTTGTTTAGTTAGTTTAGTTTCTAGTTTTCAGAATTTTATAGTAGGAAATGACAAGGAAAAAATTCCCAGGCCAAAACACGCATATAAAGATACAACTCTAGAAAATCGTTGCCTATACTGCAAAGGAAAGCAGTTATGCCTATCAAGCAAACCTTGAGTTGAATTGTTTGTGCCAGAAAGAAGGAGTGAAACTAAGTGGCCTATAAAATTGAACAGCCTTTTACTTCACAGGCACCAGAACAAAAATGACCAATGAACCATAACAAACCATTTGAGATCCTTGAATGTGTCTGTGTGTGTGTGCCGGGGAGAGTGAGAGCATGTCTTTTGTTCCCAGTGAGGATTATTTCAAAGTAGCTCCCACCAACATTTACCCTTTTTGATGTGAGGTGTAATCTTAAAATGGTGTGGCGCAAACCGTGTGGCAGAGAAGCTAACATCATCATGCTCCCACACTGATATATGAGCAAGCTTCCAATATACTTACATGCAGTGCCTTGCATAATTATTCACCCATTTGGACTTTTCCATATTCTATAGTGTTGTAACCTGGAATTAAATTGGACTTCAATGGAATAATGTATCTATTACTTGAAAGAGTAGAATTTTTTTTACTGACACACAAAGGTCAACTAGATTTCTTTGGTCAATACTTGCTAGAACCACCTTTAGCTGGAATTACAGCTGCAAGTCTTTTGGGATACGCCTTCATCAGCTTTGCACATCCGGATTTGATATTCTGACCAAATTTCAACACTGACCCGGTTTCTCGATCCCTGCTGATGAAAAGGATCACTACAACATGATGTTACCACCACCAGGCTTCACTGTAGAGATGGTGTTCTCAGGGTGATGAGAAGTTTTGAGTTTCTGCCAAACATAGAAATTTGTGGAAAAGTGCCAAAGTTCAGTTTTTGTTCCATCAGACCAAGGGGAACTTTTCCACATGCTTGCTGGGTCTCCAGCATGGGATTGCATACAGATGTTCTTATCTCCTTCTATACGAGTTGTGGATCTCTCCAGCTCCTTCAGAGTTATCCTTGGGCTTTTGGTTTCTTCTCTGACTATGGCCTCTTTACCACTGTCTTTGGTGAACAGCCTCCTTTGCTGTGCCACAGAGTCACAGTTGCGCCATATTCTTTCATTTTGTAAACAACGCACTTAAATGGAATATTACTGGGATATTTGCTTTATAACTAACTATACCTGATTTGATAGCTCCTTGGTCTTCATGATGCTGTAGTAAGTCAAGTGATAAAGATTTTTGGTAGAGGTTCAAAGCTTGGGATTTCAAATTCCAGGACTGCTGGGGAGCAACTTGGGCTGCTGAATAAGGCCAATAACCCATAACCCTTAGGTTTGTCTCCAGAGCAATATTTCCAAATTTCCAATAACATATCTTGAAGCTGGGAGTAAATCCTGAAAGATGATATCTGCTTTTAGAATACATATATTTGTGGAATAACTGTATCAAAGTTTTTGCTAGTTGCCTTTCTAATCAATGCACATGGAATCCATCCAAAGATAAACTTAAGGCAAAAATATTATTAGGAACATAGTGATGAATATATAAGCTATAATTTTCAGAAATGTCATCAAATCAGCGAACAGGACAGTGGAGAAGGTTTGTTACTCCAGCAACAGAAATGACATGCTGATTAAGAGTTTGTTTCATTTACTATTGGGCAACGACATCCAGCAGTACGTGTTCAAGCCAGAGTGCACAGGAGAAGAAATACCACTGAGGCATGAAGAGTTCAGATTCTGTTAGCAGTAAAGCATGTCGTCATAACCACTCTTCTTGTCCAAGACTCCGAAATCGCAAATTGAAACACTCCTATAAATTGAATCATTATCTGAGATACAGTTGTCTTTCCCTTTCCTTGTACATTGTTTTTATGGATTGGTTGCTCAGGTTGAAGAATCCCAATAAATGATAAATTTGTGTAATTTATGCTGAGTAGTTATTGACAGACCACTGATGATTGTAAATACATTAGGTCATAAAAAAACCTGTAGCAGGATGCTGCTACAAAATACTAAATTGCAACATCACAAATAACATTAAATGCACATTTTATGCTGTAATTATCATTTGAACCATGTGCAGCCGTATATAGTAAGTAATAGTAATCGACAAAGACTGATATAAAATATAGAACCATTCTGTCAAAGTTTATCTCAGGCTGCCAGGTGAGAAAGGACACCTGATAGGGACAAACTGTGCAACAGGAATAATGTGTCACGACAAAGCTGCACATTCATTACAAGAGGTATTTGAAATACGGTCCCAAATTTTACTATTTGTATACATCCAAACCCACACACACGCACACACGCACACGCACACACGCACACACGCACACACGCACACACACACACACAAAGTCTATCAGTATAAACCTCTTTTCAAATAAAATCAATTTGTTACAATGGAAAACAGCTTTTCTAAATGTCTTACAGAGAAGTGACAATAATTGTTGAATCAAGCAATCAAAAATTGCTGAATGTGTTGATGGCTTACAATTGCAAACAGTTTGCACAGTCATTTTGTCCAATTACTGTCCAACTGTTGGGTGTAGAGGCAGGTGGTGCTCCAAACAACTGAACTCCGGTTTGCCAAAAAATGATCAGTCATTGTGCAAATGAACCATGAGGACCCAGTTTTACAAACACCTGCACTATTTAAAATGGACTCTGCAATAAAGTTTTAGAAACATAATTTAGCAAAAGAGTGTGAATCCCACAAATAAATAAGCCACTGGTTTATAGAGTGAGCTAGCGGTTGGTTGGATACACATGATAGCGATTGAGAAGGAGGAGCAGCCTACATCACATTGTCTAGGTCGTCAATTCCTCAGCTACACACCGCTCTGCAAATCAGCCAATCAATTTATCAATAGGCGCAACACAGAGCTTGGGTAGAAACAAGTAGAACTGTATAACAGTGGATGTTTATCCAGCCAGCAAGTCTAGCCCTTCTTGTTACTAATTTGTATGACTGATTTACCCATAAAATGGACTTCAAACAGGAAGGAAGCTATTGAAGAAACACTATTTCAGACATCTGGCCTTGCTGTTTACTTGACCTTGTTTGGACCTCTAATCAGTTCATCAGCTGGTTACAAGGAACATTTCATATATATCCTACAAAATGCAGATAAATCCTACAACCACCCATTGGTGGATGGATGCATGGTTGGACAGACAGACAAACGGATGGACAAACGGACAACCAGAAAATATAAACCCGACATTTTTTAAGTGCATTAACTGGTCATTTATTTCTAATAAATATGCAATTGCATGGCTGGCATTGGAAGTATGACCCTCAGAGAGAATCACCAAGAGGTGTCCGTAAAATCACACCTCACAGAACACTCACATTTGTTGTGCTTAGATAAGCAGTATAATATGGAAAAATATATAATGTCGCAAAAAAAATCTAATTTTGATACAGACCAAATTTTTTGATACAGTCAAACTACCGAGTAGTAAAAACTCATAAACTTCAGCTCTACTCTTATATAGACTCTGACTCTGGACTGCATTTATAGTTCCTCCTGGGAAGGCAGAGTTGGCCTCTTTGTCATGAGTTTTGAATCTCAGAAAGAGACTGTGAGTCTATTCAACCACCACAAATGCTGAGTCAGTTTCAGAAACCCAGAAATATAATAAAAAGTACCCAAAATAACATACTCCTACATGTGCCAGTAGACAGAAGTAGGCAGTGTGTATAGGAAAGGTGCATCCTATTTCAGTTCCATGAGCCACAGTGTTCATGGTGTTTAGTGCCCAGGACAGTAAAGGAAAAATGACTCAATCTGACATTGAAGGCGTGTTAGATTAGGGCTAGAGCAAACCTTATAATACTCACTATATACGTTTTCATGAAACATGTTTAGGTGAAACGGACAAAAATGTGTACGCTGAGTTATGCAGAACTTTGCAATAAAAACCCCTCATGAACTGAATCCCTTCCAGCTAGCTGAACTAAAACCGGTCGACTGGACATAATGTTAAATTAGCTGAAAAGGCATTCAAGTACCCTTTTACACAGACTCAAATCCCCAGACTCAATAATTTTTTCAGTAAAAGATACGTACATGTAGTGAAAAATTATTAGGTTGCGCAAATGAGCAAGGATTTCAGCTCTTCACCTCTTTACATGAACGCTACACAAATTGACACTTTGGGATTGTAATTTCCTTTTGGTTATCTATGATACAACATGGGTTACGCAACCAAACCTATAAATGCTTCAATGCAAAGCAGACAACTAAAATGATAGAAGACAATATGTAAATGATGTGACACACAAATGCAAAACCATACACATTTACACAAAAGTCTTGCTCTTAAACATATTTTAAACTTCATGTATAATTCTGCCATTTATGAAGTCTGGTGAATTCTTGAGATTCTGCCCTGCCTTGCACGACACTACACTGCTCTACATGTGCAAAATCAATAAATGTAATCATGTAATGCATAACTTAATCCTACTCAGGCTACTGATCCCCTTAGTCTTACATGAGTGCTGACGGAAAAAGCCTGGCTGCGTGTGTTCCCTACTACAGCCATTCAATCTAAATGCCACCATCACAGTGGGTGCTTCAGCCTCGATCCCCTAAAGTCCTGACCAAACAGCAAAACGGCTAAAGCTTACTGAATATGTGTGACTTTCTGTTTGTGTGTGTAGTATTTTTAGGAAAGCAGCTAAATGATATAAACTGTAAAAAGTCCACTATGTAGGATTCGACCACCTGAATGCCCCTCTCTTACCTTACTCTTACCAATACCGTTCCAAGCATGTATTAGAGCATTCGGTGGCTGTCATATTTTTGTAGCTTACATTCACCCTCCCTTGAAATTTTTCATGCTAAACAATAAGTATGATCCTCTGTTTTTCATCATTTGGGTTCTCAAACTTGTTAGCCAGCACCAGCAAACACCGATGCCTCATATTTCTTTTTCCTTGTCTTCCTTTCTTATTCTTTGTCGTCTTTCCAGTGCTTCCTTCTGGATTCATGCTGCCACTCATAAAAAACACGAAACACGGAAAGTGCTCTCTAGAGGTTTGTCCGCTTTTGGCTACTATAGCCGCACGAAATGGCGGCTCCGTAGAGGTGGACCCACTCCCTATATAAATATAAAGGACTCATTCTAAGCTTGCGAAAACACAACGATTCATAGTTTCAGGTAATTATACACTAATGATAATATACTTATGAATTCCATAAGTAAGTTATGGAATATATACTTCATTTCTGTGACATTTACATTACATTTATGGCATACGCTCTTATCCAGAACAACTTACAGTTATCTCATTTATACAACTGAGCAGTTGTGGGTTAGGGGCCTTGCTCAAGGGCCCAGTAGCAACAGTTGGCAGTGCTGGTAGTTGAACTTGCAACCTTCTGAGCAGTAGTCCAACATCTTAACCACTGAGCTACGACTGCCCCCATTTCTACTAATAGATACTATCAAAATCCTACATAGGGGACCTATAAGATATAAACAATAACATCACCCTTATGATGATTAGTTAGTCAGTCTCTCTCTCTCTCTCTCTCTCTCTCTCTCTCTGTGGTTATTTGTCTAATTAGACAAGTCTCTTTAATAAGACTTCACCTAAGCCTGTGGGGCCAAATTATTACAAGCCACACACACACAACTTCAGACACACTCGTCATAATGATCAAATTATTAGTTATGTTATGTAGATATGGTTTCAAAGCTATGTACAAAAGTGTGAGTATGTGTGTGTGTGTGCACATTTAGCCTTTTATGAGACCAAATATCCTCACAATGGTATAATAGTTTCAAACATCATTACAAAAATACAGTGTTTCAAGAATTTGTTTGTGAAAACAAATAATCATGTCAATGGAAGGTCTTCAGAAAGATAGAGAAACGTTTGTGTGTGTGTGTGTGTGTGTGTGTGTGTGTGTGCGCGCGTATGTGTGTGTGTGTGTGTATATGCAATGCATCATGTTCTCTGATTCTGTCTGTTAGATGATAAAATTGCTTCACATTATACACCCTATTTCACACCATATTAGCATAACTGTGATATTATTCTAATGCAGAACGGCCACAGGATTATTCCAGCGCTCTAGGTGATTATTATTAGAATAGCAGCGGCTACTGTCAACCATAAAGAAAGTTTCCATAAAGAGAGAATTTCTTTACAGCTTTTCCTTGGGTTTACCAGATAACACTTCTAGCATAAGAATTACAAGTCTGTGATCTTTTGGCTGTATATGTGCCTTACTCCAGTACATTTTGTCCAGAATGTTTCTACCAAAAAAAAAAACAAATGAAAGTAACGGAGTCCACTGCTTTATAGCTTCGCAGAGGACAATGAAAGTGCTGTGTGTATTTAATACTAATGGTGTTCTCTTGAGTCTTAAGTGCATAAGGTCACAGGAGGCACATTAACGTCTGAAGCAGCTCAGTAAATCAGACATGGGTTCAGGTGGCTTTCAGCTCTTCAGCGAGAGACCTGTGCACTACTCTTACGCATACACTCTAATGCCAGTCCCCTAATGCGCTCACATTCAGCAAATTGCCCAAACACTGTAAATCGTCAAACTAAAGCATCCCAGCTGTTATGGCTGAAAACAAGAGAGGAAAATTATTCATAAGCACTCCAAATAAAACAACTAAATCATGCCGTATAAACACTCTGAGGGACTATTTACACAGCTAGCGAAGAGGGCTGTCGATCAGTTTTGTACTAATAAGAAACATCGGCTCAGTGTCCACCACATGTGCGGGTTTTTTTTTTGTTGTTGTTGTTGTCTAGGCTACTGAAAAATGCTTTATTTATAGATGAATGCTTATGTAAGTAGCTGGCATGCAGCTGAATAATGAGACCTCTCGCTGAGTCAGTTTAAATGCACATGTACGTGCCTGCACACCTTGCTTTAATACACACACAAACCAGAACAGGGGGGGAGTAGAGGTAAAAATAATGAGCAAAAGAATAAAAGAGGAAGCATGCAAGAGATACAAAATACGGAATTAACATAAAAAACGAAAACAGAGGAGTCACACCAGGAGAGAGGGCGAGCGAGAGGAGATTAAAGTGTTGGAGAGTAGAGAAACGCAAATTAGTCCCAAAAAAAAAAGTACAAAAGAGCTGACTTGCACAGAATGAGTGCTAAAAAGCATGACAGCTTTTTAAGTGTGCTGGAGTGAAAAACAAAGCTGAGTCCCTCAGTGGCTGAGATGTGGCCCACACAGCAACCGGTGGCGTGTGTGAAGCCCCATGTGCCTCAGGTGAAGATTTCATTAGCATGATTAATGAGCTAGCTAGCTAGTAGCGACACAGAGCCGAACACCATCATTATAAATTAGGCAGTCGCCAAGATACTAGACTTGCCGATTTTCACTTGTTTGTTCGCTTAAATTAGTTTCCTTCTAACAGGTCATCCATGCAAGAAAAAAAAAACCAGAGCGAGAGAGAAAGATGGTGACACTTGAAAGTCGCTTCGTGTTAGTAAACGGCGTTAGCCATCATTCCTCTGAAATAAAGGTGCTACACGTGTGCCTTCTTATCTGTAAATGATCAGTGTGATGTTACCTGCTTGCACTCAGGTGCTTTTTTCCTGGGCAGAAATAAAAGCATACTTTGTGGTACGGATACACCGGTGTGATATTAAAGGAAAACTCTGTCCTAAACAACATGCATATTAATCATTATAATTAACACGTGATCCTCAATGACTTCAATTCTGATTTCATTTCTTTAGATTTAACGTCTTTCATTGAAAGCGTGTTTCTAGTAATAGTGGCGTCCGTGGGATTTATTAGCTCTCACTAATTCATCTCTACCTGAAGAGTCTGATGCAGCAGCGCTTTAGAACTTTATTCTGTCTAGTAGTAGGGATGAGGCCACCTATATGGAGTCCAAGTCAAGACTCCAAGTCTGAGTCAAGACCAAGTCTTTGGAGGAGGAGGAGATCGAGTCGAGGGCTAAAAAAAGTCGGTTTCAAGACAAGGGATTTAATTAGACTTATTTACCATCACTCTTGTTAATATTCAAAAGTGAACTTTCTGTCGGGGAGATTGGGGCTTGTTGGCTATGGGGCAGTTCGGCACACTACATCTCTAGCTCTCTGCAGGGAGTTGAAACAAAAATATAACATAAAAGGTGCTCACTCAATTTTGGCACTCAATTGGAATAACAGACTTCAAGGAAACTGCACTCTGGGCTCGCCTACACTATATGGACAAAACTTTGGGAACACCAGGCCATCACAACTATGTGTGCTTTTTGAATATCCCATTCCACATTTAGTTCCCTCTTTTACTATTATATTAATCTCCACTCTTCTGGGAAGGCTTTCCACTAGATTTTGGATCGTGGCTGTGGGGATTTGTGTTCATTCAGTTACAAGCGCTAATTAATGAGGTCCGGTACTGATGCTGGCTGAGGAGGCCTGGGTTGCAGTCCCAGTTAATCCCAGAGGTGTTCAGTGGGGTTGAGGTCAGGGCTCTGTGCAGGAGTTCTTCCACTCCAGCAATTAGTAAACCATGTCTTCATGGAGCTCACTTTGTGCACAGGGGCGTTGTCATGCTGGAACAGGTTTAAGCCTCTTATTTCCAGTGAAGGGAAATTGTAATGCTACAGAAATACACAATTGTGTGATTGAGGAAGCTCTGCATATATGGGTGTGATGGTCAAGTGTCCACAAACTTGTGGCTATATGGTGTACATCGGCAATATATATCAAATACATAGCACAAGTCAATAAAATGTGAATTAATGGCTTGATTTAATTTTTTTTAATGTGTATAATTATGATGAGAGTATGAAAAATATAAACATTTATCATTGTCGCCGTGGTGGGGAAAAAAGGTCTCGAGGTTTCTCCCTAAAAGTTGTCCAAATGAGTCCAGCCCAGGACGCTCTAGTCTGAGACGATGTCAAGATCGAGTAGAATTGCTTTCAATTCCAAGACAAGACGGAGTGAGGAAAAAGGTGGTCTTGAGACCAATCTCAAGACCAAGATGAGACTTGCGTACTACAACACTACGGTCTTCCTCTCTCACCTGCGCACTCTGCTCAAACACAAAGGGTTCAGCAGCTTCAACTTCCATGCTAATATTGCCATTAACGCTATGCTCGTTATCTTGTCAATCGCTCAGTTTCTGTCTCTTTTTCTAGATTTCTAGCTCTAGATTTCTCTTAAATATGCTATAGAATATCACCGAAACATGGTTAGTGAGAAAAGAAGCTGGCGCTCTTCTGTTTTTCAGGTGTTACAGTGACCTTTTTTCCATTTAGGAAATCGACGAATTTGTTTGTTCTCCAATTAATCATTGCAACTGTGCTAGCAATGGCACCCTGTGATGTCAGAGTGGCACACAACTAGTAGGGAATTACGAACATACACCACCAGCCAAAACAGTCAGCACCAGCATCCCTAAGCATATCACATATGTTTCACTATAAGCATATTTAGTGTTTATCTCAGTGGATCGGTGAGAGGTTAAAAAGTAAAGGCCTTTCGGACTCACGTAAACATGTTGCATTTTAATAATGATAAAACAGACTGAGCAGCAAAATCTTCCCACATCACCACTAGTTACATCAACCAGTTGGAGTGAATTTAGTTCAATCTTAGGCTAATTTGCAAGACTGCACAAGAAGCCAGAAAACACATCTGCTCTAACGTATGCCAAAAAATCATTATGGAAAATAATTTCCATCATTATGAAAATGTCACTGCACTGCAAAACTGCAAACAGATGAAGAGCGAGTGATTTGATCGGACATTACTTAAACGCGTCTTGATATCGTCTTCATTTATTTAGGTCACTCTTTCTTGCTCCAGTGGTCACAAAAATACCAAGCATACAGTATATCTTCATTTCTGTGCTCATTTGCCTTGTCTTTTCCTGCTCATTAAATTTTAACCTGCTCACCTTCGTTTTCTCTCGACAATGTGGAAGTTGTTCCAGTTCCTGAAAAATCGCACATGTAGCACCTTGAAGCGGCGGGTTTCATGCGATACAGTGTGGGTTGGTTAAGTGCATGTAAAAGCCTCTCTGTTGCCAGAATGGATGTTCAAAATGTATCTAATATGCTCTGTACAAAGCAAACTACAGGTAATGTCTTTCATATAATTTGCCATTTGCTCTTGCACACCCACGCACAATCCACCATCCATACGCTATACTGACACTCATGAATACGTTCCAAAAACGCCTGTCATGCACACATGCACATGTACATACTCACATGCACTCACATGTACACACACATGCACGCACGCACACAAGCCAGTACCTCTTGTCAGCAGGGCTTTCTTGACTGGGTGGTACCTCCTGTAGGTCAGGTAGGTTGGCAAAATCATCCTGCTCAGCCACTCCGATCGCCAGAGAGAGAACCACCATCTTCCCTTCCCTTCACCGCAGGCATACGTGTGAGGATTGGGAAGATAGTAGAGGGAGATTTTGGGGGTTTTTTTTGGTTTTTTTTTTTGGAGAGAAACAGGAAATATAAAGAGTTAAGAATAGACAATATGAAAAGAAGCAGCATGACAGCCAGCAAAACAGCACGGCCGGGATCCCTATAGTTAGCTACAGTGCATCAAGCTCCAAAAGTAGCAGCACAGTATCTGGTTTTTGGAACATACAGAGTCAAGATAACACCGAACTATGACTGTGCCAATACATTTGAAGGTCCCTGTATACAAATACCAAGCTCTGTCTGGATATTACATCCCATCCTTCAGTGGTCCTTAATGTGATGTTTAGCACAATCAAGCAGACGTGTGTTTCAGTGAGTACCTTCTCAAAGCGCCCCACTACACATGCACACACTCAGCTTCATTCAATCTCTGACTCGTAGGAATCACCTATCCCCTGTTTTATCGTGCCTTCTATCTCTTTATCGCTGTCTCCTGCTTTCTATTCCCCTCTGCCCTTCCCTCCCTGCAGAGTGCAGATATAATTGTGCCTCATTAGAAAGATCTGGACTAATTGTTTCTATTTGAGAGTCAGGCCCGACCGAGGTGCTTGGAGTGTACGGCTGCTTTCTGGGCCATCGTGTTTTCTATCCTCGTTTTACCTTCTTATTATCCTTCCCTTCGATCCTTAATTTCATTCCATTTTCTCCTAACCACCACTCTTCTAAGCTCCGTCTCACCTTTTTTCAACAGCTTTTCCACTTTTTCATCCCTTCCATTATCCGTGTCTATGGCTCGCTCGCGCTCTGCTTTCTGATCGTAAGCCCACTCACCTCCCAAACATTTAAGCCCCCCATATGACATTTATCCCTCGCGTCTTTCTCGCCCTCTCTCTCTCTCTCCTTCTCGCTCTCGCCCTCTCTAAATTGCATTCTGTCTTTCTGAAAAACCATCTGTCTATTTTCATGTCTTGCTCGTGCTCTCCTGGGCATCCCTCCGGTCTGACACTCATTGCCTATTTTTACCTTCCATATCATGATGCCCTTAAAAAAGTGACAGGTTCCCTAGAAGGAGCCCGGAACACATCATACAAATCACACAAAAACACCCCCACGCGGACACACACACACACACACACACACACAAAGTGTAGACAAATCAGCGTTGGGAGTTTTTAGTCTCAGTACAGATAGACAGACTGTTCTAATAGGCTGTTAACAATGCCAACACTTCACACTGATTACAGAGCAAGAACCCTCAATAATCCTTGTTTGTCTCCTTCTCTCTCGGTCTCTGTCTCTCTGTGTCAGTTTCCAAAACAGGTTGTGAATGCAAGTCTCCTCCTTGTTTGGACAGCTACGCTTGACTGTAGAGAGGAAAGAATTATAAAATAAATGAACTGTTCTCTTTCCAACAGCGGACGTGTTGAAATCCCACCTACACATAATGCACACGATCAATCTTCTGTCTAGGGGCCAATTGTTGTTAAATATGTATTGTCAGTTGTGTTCTATTAATAGACAACTTACCAGTAATAGCGGTCACCATTTAACTTTTAGTTCTTTATATTCACCATTATTTAAAATGTGGCACTAATGTTCAAAACTATTTAAATGTGCATACATTTTTAAGCAGATTCCAAAATTTGTCCTCTGTCTCTCTCTCTCTCTCTCTCTCTCTTGCTCTCTCTCACTGTCTCTCTATCTCTCTGCCTGCAGTTACTATCTATTGTGGGTGTAATGAGGCTGCAGACAGAAGATCAATGTGTCGGGCTCAACATGAGTCTGAAGCCAGGAGCTTTACCCCTGCATCTGACCTGTCACAGACAATGCTATACACACATAACCAAAACACAAACGCGTACACGCGCACACACGCACACACACACACACACACACACACACGTATATGCATACACACACACAAAAACATAGTATTTTGCTTAAAAAATAAAAAATAATTGACAGAAAAGAAAAGGAAAGCAAAGAAAATTACCTTTAACCCCCTAAAGGTCCAAACTTATTATTCAGTGATTCATAACCATGAGGAGTTATTCAGTAAATACAAGTGACTGCAATTAGAAAAAATAAAGAAACAGACTTCACCTGTTGTTCCTGCACAACCTGCTACTGTGTTAAAGTCTAAAATATTACATTTTTATAAGAAATAATAAATATTAATAATGACAAAATGCCATTAAACCTTTCATGCATCAATTATTTAACAATATAGTCAGACTCTTCAGATTACTCTTAATTAATAAAACTGCATGGATTGCCATGTATACAAATATCATAAGTAATGTATATATGTAATGTAAGTCATAAGTAATGTGTATATATATATATATACAAAATGTTTGATACAAAATGTGTTATGTTCCATGTTGTTTAACGTATCTAGATGTAAATACCAGGGAATAAAAGCTGGACACTTTATGTCTTAAAGTAATGATGGACTGTCGTTTCTCTCTACTCAGTTGAGTGGTTCTTGGCATAATATGGATTACTACAGTTGTGGAATAGAGCCATTTACTGTATACCAACACTACCTCAACACAACACAACTGATGACGCATTAAGAAGGCAAGAAATTCCACTAATGAACATTTGACAAGGCACAGCTGTAAACTGCAGGTGACTACCTCATGAAGCTGGTTAAGATAATGCTAACAGTGTGCCACACTTCATCAAGGTAAACACTGGCTACATTGAAGAATCTAAAATATGAAACATATTTTGTTTTTTGATACTTTTTCTTTAGCACATATTTCCATACATGTTCCATATGTGTTATTTCATTGTTGCGATGTCTTCCGTATTGTTCTACACTGTAGAAAATAGTAAAAATAACGAAAAAGGCAAATGGTCTAGAGACCTAGAAAACAAATTAGTGGTTTGGAGATGACTTTTGTCTTATATTTTCCTAAAAAATTGTCTTGAATTGTAAGCAAGTGAGGATGCTATTCATGAAAGCATCTTTCATGATTTCTATACACAATTAGGCTGCAATTTTTTATTTTTTTTTATCCCTAACTTTCCTACCAACCAGGGTTATCGTTAACACGCGATTCCTCTGAAATCAGCTGTTGCATCTTTCCAAACTTCGGCTCATGCTAGGTCACAGGGCAGCTGATCCCAATCAGAGGAAAGCGCTAACTTCCGTCTTCCGCATATACGAGCTCAAGACAATGAATTTGTGTAGCTTTGATAGACAATCCTTCCTACCCAGAGAGGATTGCTAATTCAGACCTCCTGCTCATGCATGTTTGTGGCATCATTGGAATTTGAACTTGATAAGATTTCCCAACAATAGGGAGCATGATTTTCAGCTGTGTCGCTCTGGAGCCCCCTTCCTCATCAAGGCAGCAGCTGAACAGCACAGACTGCAGAGAAATCTAAGACACTCTCATTTCTAATCATTAAATACATCATGAGTGCTCATAAAATCCCTGACACATCCATCAAACAAGCGCAATGATGCCCGAGAGGCCATGGCAAGATATTGGACCACATTTCAAGCCAATGCAGCACAACATATCTTGCACTAGGCGTGGTTCTGCTCTCCTGTCGTTTACACTTAGTGATGAACACCATGCCGGTCACATCAGAATTAATGCATTCATGCTTTTAAACTCTATCCAGGTAATAAAACGAATTTGCCTAGCAATGTGTGAAGACGCTCGCTCGTTTGTCTTATCTCTGAGCTATTTAAATATTCAGTACAAATTATAGCCCTACTCTGGCATATTGCCCTCACTCCAAAGCAAATATCCATAATAATTCAATTAACTACACGTCACAACATGACCATATGTTGGGAAAATGGAACAGGGGAAAAAAAGAGGTCTGCAAATGTGTTTGTTTGAAGTTAAATGAATTGAGATGTCTGTTGAGTGGCATGGAATACATCATTGTCACGAAACTTCCTATTTATTTTAATTTATGGTTTTCAGATCTGCTGCCTATGTACGATTTTAAACCATATAATGTTACATAAAGTCAAAAAAAGACCATCGTTCAGAACAATACATGTGATATTTAAACACTATGATATAAAACATATAGCATTATACAGTGATGGGGTTAAAGGATCAAAGCAAATGTACTATACTGTATTGAAATACAGATACGGCAACGTCCAGAATACTAATATCGATCCCTGGTTGATGATTAAAAGCTTTGGGGATTGACCTTGGCAGTATATACTGGTGTTCTCGGGCTATGGCTCTCTCTCAATACATCATGCGTCTTTTCAGAGCTAAATTATGGTTGGTTTGTTTTTTTGTTTTTTTCCCCTGACCTTCTGAGAGCAGAGCCCATTGAGAAATTAAACGGTGGACAAGAATGAGCCAACTTTAAAGAGCAACACAGGGAGAAAAATAAATATTAATGAGATGGAATCATTTAATTGAAAAAAAAAATTGGATTTAATAGAGTTATACTTATGCCAAGTATGCCACACATGGGCACACATCCTAATACTGTCCTGATATGCAAACATAAACCCACAGAGACTAGGAGAATGAGAGCAATATTCCAGCATTATGAAAATCACATACAAGTTATATCTCAAGATTAAAGATTATTGTTGGCCAGACAGGCAGTGGTTATGAAGGATGGGAGCAATATTCACCAGGTCAAAATGCAGCTTCATGCAGATCCCAAGAGTCAGACAGATGGAGAGACAGACTAAGGCTAAGAGGAGAGAACAGGAGGAAGCATAATGCGCTAAATGACACAAAATCTCTTAGTGTAGGAGCGAAAATCAGCTTTTGCATTCCATAGCTTCAGGATTGTGCTTTCCAAATATACTTGGAGTAAGCTGATGTTAGAAATTGACTCTTATGCTGAGCCACTTGAGATGTTTTAGACCCAGATCTTGAGCCTTCTCCATCTCCATGCTGTCTGCTATGTGCAATTCTGGAGCTTTCACAACTGGGCAGTATTTTCAGACTTCCCACCTCAGAGCATTAGAACAGTCATGTTTCAGGTCGTGAAATTCAGAAATCGTGATTTCTCAGAGTAACGTAGTGTTGTTTGGCTTCTGTGATGATATAAATAAAGATCGCAAATTATCACAGAAGAGTTCTTTGTTTAGTTCTTCATAATAATTTAGAGAAGAATAATGGTAATTCATCATTAAAAGCGCCAAAAAACACAGCATCATTGAAATTCTTGTTCAAAATTAATTCAACTTTCAAGTTCCCCATTAACCTCCTGGTGATACAATACACAGAGAAACTCAAAATGCTGTTTCTAAGGCTTAAAACATGCTACTATAGGCGCAGCCATATTGAAACAGCATCAGAGAAGTTCTTGAGAAACTTTAACTTCATGAGTTTGTATTATGAGTCGGAGGGCTGTTTAAATGGATTTTTCCTACTCTGACGTTAGAAACGTCCCAGTTCCCATTTAGCACTGCATCTAAAACTGCAACAGTTTAGAGTTATACCGGTTGAAGAGCTGTTTAGTTGCCTAGACCCGCTTTGCTGAACCTCAGGTAAAACAACCGAATAATCACAAAACTGGACCAAGACAATCAGAGTAAACACGTTGACATGGTCATGCACAGGAGAAACCCCAGACAGGAAATGACTCACAGGAAAGACTTGACATCAAGGCCACGGTTCTTGATCTGGCTCATCATGTAGTCCCAGCTGCCCGGGTTCCCCCTCAAGACCCGGCTTCCTGTTCCTCCTGACCTATAGCGCGAAGCTCCTCCCCCTGCTGTGCTGCCTCTAGTAACTCGAGTCCCTGTTCCTCCACGCTGAGCCGTAGACATTGCTCCTCCTCCTCCACCTGGCCCTGTCCCTCCACCCCCTCCTCCAGGTTGAGGATGGAGCTGACCCAAGCTTTGTGAGATGGCTGAACGGGCACCGAGGCCCGAGGCTGGAGGTTGGATGAGGGGCTGCTGGAGGCTTTGCTGCCTCAGCAGGGTCTTGGGACGGGGCGTGGCACCCCCCAAGGGGATGTGCTCCAGAGATGAGAGGGCAGGGTCTGTGAAGCTGGGTGGGCAAAGCAGGAGGGAGGGGAGTGATGGAGAAGAGGAAGGGCGAGAGCGACAAAGTGATGGGCGTGGCAGGAGCAGCAGGGAGGGAGGGACCAGCATAAAGGGGCGGAATGAAGAAGAGGAGGATGAAGAGCCATGTTGGGAGTCGGGGGATGAAGTGGAGGAACCGTGGGAAGTGCGGGATTGAGTGGAGGGGCATGGAGGGAGAGGAGAGGAGAGATTGAACAGAAAATCATTTGAATCGGTGGAGGAGAGAAGAGAAGTGAAAGGAAAGAAGGTAGAGAGGTTGGAGGAGGAGAAGTTGAGAGCCGGATGAGGACAGAAAGGAACAGCAAAAGATGACAAGGAGGACAAAGGCACAGAAACGAACTCGTCAGGGTGATGGGAGGTGGAGGGAGGTTGAGGAGATGCGTGGTGAGAGTGAGAGCGAGGTGAAGGAGGAGAGAGGAAGAGGAGAAGACAGAATGAAAGGACCATCAGGCCAAGGCAGTAGGCACCATAACACAGGTAGCAGAAGAGGTTACAGCCACCTTGGTCAGCATGAGCCGACAGGTGTATGTAACTGTGCGTGTGTGTGTGTCCGTTCCCGGGCCGAGTCGGACCGCCTTGAGCAGACAGCGAGCGACGCGAGTGTGAGTGCAGGTGCGCATGACCGTGGGTGTGTCCCTGCGAGGTGTGTGTGACCTGCTTTCGTGGCGTCGCCGTCCGAGGCTGAGTGGCACGTGGAGTGTGTCGCGTCTGCCCTGAGCGCGTGTGTCGAGGCGTGTGTGGCACCAAGCGTCCACTGCTGGTTCTTCCAGGTGACTGCCTTTTGGCTTGATGAGGGACGCCCATCTTTTCTCTTCTCGTCTCTTCTCCTATTCCTTCAATGTCTACATAGCAAATCCAAAGACATCTCCTGCTTTCTTCTTTCTATGACTTAATCTCTCTCGGTCACTTCCTCTTTCATCTGGCCCGTGTCTTATACTACCTCAGTCCTCAAAAATCCTACACCAACCAATCGCCTTTCTTAGCTTACTTCGTGGAAACGTCACTCTTTCGTACTCACCTCCCCCTGTCACTAACTCGTCTCTTATTAGCCTTATTTTCTCTCTGTTCTCCATCAGCCGCTGTTCAAAAACTGTGTCAAACTTACTGGAGCACAACTCCAAACTTCAGTTAAGCATAAAAAAGCTGACAAGCGCGCAGCCTCCGGCACTGTTCGAGGCCAAACAGCCTGCTGCACACCAAACTGCTGGACAGCTGAGCGTCCAGCTGCATCCAACTGAAAAAACAAACACTGAATGGTGTAGTTTTTTTTTTTGGCAAAAATGCATTCTAGACAGGAAGCTACTGGGCTGTCAGAAATGGCCTAAATGGTGACAAGTAGTGACACAATGCAGGGCAATACAAGGACAGTCAAGGGAGAAAGAGGGAAAGAGACAAGACAGATAGACAGACAGACAGAGAGAGGGAGAGAGAGAGAAGGAAGAAAAATGGGGTGTGAGACAAACACAAGAGACAGACAGATATAGCTGCCTGAAAATAGAAACCAATTACAGAGTGAAGAGGGTGGAGAGGGAGAAAGAGAAAAAAAGAGAGCGAGAGCGAGAGAGAGAGAGAGAGAGAGAGAGAGAGAGAGAGAGAGTGAACAGTGGAGGGGAGGAATGTGCATGAACAGCGAGACCAGAAGAAAGTGAGAGGGAGATAACGCATGAAGGAGGGAGTTAGGTGCCAGAAGAGAGGAGGTGCAAGATGGGGAGTGAGAAACGAACTTAAATTAAGCACCTGGTGTGTGACACCTACAGCTCAGACGTCATCCATTGCAAGTCTAAACATAACCAGTGCAGAAATATTCTCTCTCCCTGCTACTGCCTCTGTTCAACACGACTCGCAACAATTCAAACCAGCACCATTGTTTTACTGCCGCTGAAACCTGTACCACTTACTCATCCTGTCCCATCGCCAACTGCTTCAAGTCTTAATTCATTTTAGTGTATCACCTACCCCATAGCAAATACTCCAGCCTAGTCTCTATCTACTGCATATGAAATATATGTGTGATTATTAATAATGTCAAAAAGTTTCTCTGTACTGTATCAGAAACGCTGTTATAATTGAAGTCTAATTCTTGTAAACTCTGGCAATGCACTGCAAACACATCTTAACAAGTGAAAATTTCATGAATCCAGTCAAATGTATCTAGCATTTCCTATTATAAGATTACAATAAACCAAATATATGAATATTAAACATATTGCTAGACATTTGTACAAATGTCAAGCTTCTCATTTTAAGCATTTATGCATAGAAAGAAGCACAATTATTTTATTGGCTGTGATACCTTTATAAAGCTCAAATTACATTGTGTGAAATGTTTATTTATGATGTGTTACTGTTTAGTCATAATGACCTATACTGCCATAAAACTCATCACCTGTGATGTGAAAATGTCTAATAATTTTATTATAAATTGTGATCATATTCAGTAAACATTTTATTAAATCCTCTTTACACAATTATCAGGCATGAAATCATAATGTAAATTCATGTCTTTTATATGGCTTAATTGTCTATGTCAAAAGTTTCGACTTTTTTATGAAGTGTGCTAAATTACTGTGATAGGGTTAGGGTTAGGGGTTAGTGTTAGGGTTAATATATTCTATGTCAGAATATAGAACACATATTAAAGTATTTTTGACTTATTCAAATTTTACTAGCTCCTAAATCAATAAAACACAAGTCATTAAGTGCTACCCAGAACCTGAAGGTCTAACATGGTCCTTTATGTTGTTATTTCTCGCTCAATAGTTTGTAACAAGGATTTAATAAAGTGTTTTTTGGGCATTATCATTACTAATAATGCAATAGTCATTTTCTCAACTGTTTACACCACAGATATCCAGTCATACAGCAGTACAGGTCAGAATGAATAAATACTAATATGTAGGGAATAACCCTTTTACAAGCATCTAACATGAGCTTTATTAAGCAATTAACAGAATACTAAAGAACCCCTTATGTGTGTTTCTTAAAATAAAGTGTTACCAAAATATTACTAAGAAACTAACCATACTAAGATGTTATTTTTTGTGGGGGGTGAACATTTTTTTCACAGCAATCAGGTCAATTGTACAGTATTTACAAATTAGTCTTTAAATCTTTTTAATATTTCCTTTTCTCCTCTCTCCCTCTCTCTCTCTCGGTCTGTCGAGCTGCACATGCTACTCCTGAGACTCCAGTGAGCCTGACCCCTTCTGCTTTCCGGACCTGCCTGACCCATCCTGGTGTCCTATTCCTGGTTGGAGTCATCACCTGGAAACCACTTGCTCCTGTTAAATATGGCACCATATAAACTGCCTCAACATACACCTAGAACTGTGATGATGCTGTTGGACTGCTGTTGACATGAGCGGTTCTGC
>JAQMYM010000012.1:18112295-18128741 GCA_030014255.1 Parauchenoglanis ngamensis | reverse complement strand
GTAATCCATATTAACAAGGCACACGTGTTCACTGAAAAGCGTTCCAGGTGACGACTTCATGAAGCTGGTTAAGATAACGCCGATTGTACCATCACGGTAAATGTTGGCTACTTTGAAGAATCTAAAATATATGAAACATATTTTGGTTTTTTTACACTTTTTTGTTTACCAAATAATACAGTATATGCCATACGTGTTGCTTCATAGTTTTGATGTGTTCAGTAATGTTTTACAATGTAGAAAGCAAAACAAATAAAGAAAAACCTATGAAAAAGAGTAGGTGTGTCCAAACCTTGACTGGTAGTGTAGCTAAACCTACACCTAAACCTGTGGAGGAAACTGGGGAACCTGGAGGAAACACATGTGAACATGGGTAGCACAGAAACTTCACACAGACAGTAACCCGAGCTCAGGATGTCTCCAGGGACCCTGGAGCTGTGAGGCGGCACCATAACCCATTCTACTGTAATCAGGTGTATATGGTCTTATGGGAATTTATGGGCTGATTAGCAGTAGCTTCTCAAAGGAGTCAAAATGAATCAGTTCTTTACAGTGATGATGATGTAGCCTGACATACACCAGGTTATCCCTTTTATTTGGTTAACTACTATTTTGATCAGATCTATCTTCTCAACTGTTAACTGACTGCCCCTGTAGCTTGTCTTGTTCCATGGTTCACATGGTTTCACTTTCATGAATGACGTGTTTTGGACACGGTAGATTATGCTAGTCTGGATATGTCTTGCATGTACATAGATGTTTATAATGTAATCATATGTGTTTGTTTAAGCCTTAAGCAAAGTTTGACTGCACAAGTAACACATCCTGTATTCAGTTTGGAAAAACAGTAGCAGTATGTGTGAAAATACATAACAGTTCACAGCCATTCCATGTGCTTAATTAGCATTGCACTGTTTATTTTGCCTTTCTTGACGTATTGATTTTTGGAATCGGGAGTGGAGAAAACAATTATGTGGAATCGATTCTTGGAATCGACTCAGTCGATTCCCATCACGTGGAATCGAAATTGGACTCGACTCCCATATTTCCTGGAATGGTAAAGCCTTACGTCTGACAAAGGGGAATTAAAATAGGATTAAAATCTACAAACAACGCTTTAAGTAAAGGTTTAAATAAATGTATACTAGATGTTTTTTTTATACTCCTGAGCCATATTACCTGCTCTACCTGTATGTAAACCTCACCGTTTCCTGTGGTTTTTATTAGTGACCGGCTCTTGTCCCAACCCAGTCCTGCACCACAATGCTACCATTGTGGTTGTAATAACTCTGTCAATATTGAATCCCAACCTCTTAGATATTTACTTAGATCTTGGGTCAGCGAGTCACGCCATGTCAAGCCCCACCAAAAAAAATTTTAAAATGTGATGAGCAAATACAGTGGTACTGTAAATATTACAACCTTTTTTTCCCCCTTCATTTCTAGGCCGGTCCGTGTTTGTTTCCATGGTTACACACACAACCAGCTACACGGTCATTCACATATAAGGCAGTTTCAACTTTTTAAAATTCATCGACTGCACTTATGATTTTTTAATATCCCGCATATGCATGTGAGACACAAACAAGGAAAGGAGATAACTATTTCTGGTTGTCTGTACAGTAATCACACACCCACACACACACACACACACACACACTGAGCAAAACACTGATTAGCTGTCATCCATTTACATACAGCTTCATTTCTGATAATGAGCTTTATCATCCAGGGTCTAGGCATCTCACACACAAATATTATTATTATCAGCTTTGTGTGTGTGTGTGCGTGTGTGTGTGTGTGTGTTAAAAAGAGAATGAGAGTGTGACTGCAATCAGAAGCTTAATAAATCCTAGATAGATGTTAAGATCTTTAAGCTGTTTCATTTCACATGACTTAGAGCAAATGTGCTTATAATTATTATGGAAATCTATTTGCTGGGTTATTATTATGCTATTAATTTATTACGTTGCAGTTGACATGTTTATACTGCAGAATCTAAATGCCATCCATCCATCTAACAAATAACATCAGTAACATCAGCTTTGGCGATTTTAGCTTAGTTTTTTAAGCAGGTCTTGGTGCGGAGTAAAAATGGCATGGGGGTTTGAACAGGGAGAAAATAGAGAGAAAATAGCTGAAAGTCGGCGCCACTGGAAACGTACACAGAGCGTCGACACGTTTTGCCAAGACCACAACTTGAGAATAAATGGAACGTAACTAACTTTGGCCAGGTGGATAAAATGAGGTAAAATTGTTGAGCCAACAATATCATTGTAGCCCAAGTTTAATGATACTTATTTAATTAATTTAAATACAGTTGCTGGGTTTACATGCATGCTTTTTTGTCAGTCTGATTGAAATCATTGAACGATTTCATTTGATCATTTTTTTTTTTGACCTGAATATTTCCTGAATTATGACCTAGTTTACATGCGCCTACGCGTTTAATCGGAACATCATGCGCATTTTGAGAAACATACATCACCACGTATTTGTCAAGATGGAGGGCATGCACAGACAAATGTTTACATTGTTCAGTTTTTCTTTTTATCTGTTTATAAAAGCTTAAATTATTCCTCTGCAACCAATTGAAGTTTCAGTCGGATTGGGCCTTTTTATTCTGATTCAGGTTTTTATAGGAAGCAGTTTTATTTGCTTTGTGGTTTTAAACTGATTATAATTGGAATATTAGGCTCCATGTAAACCCAGCCAATGATACTGTGGGCTCAACAAATTGACCTCATTTATTGTCCCGATCGCTGCCTCTTTTTATGCGGTTGTCATCCACTTGTCATTTTTTCTGGGTTAAAACAGATACAGCAGGCATGAAGTTCAGTATAAAGGCCAATATCCAAAAACATCATAGAGTCTAGATCATTCACTAAACTAGCACTGTAAGAAATTTCCTGCTGCTTTAAAAACATGAATAAACTCAACTCAAACATTTGTTTCAGCTCAAGTGAAGAAAATGGATTACTGGGCCCACTATGTTGGCTTTTGAGCGTATCTATTGGCAGAAATAAAGAATATATTAAAGTAAAGTAAATATACTTTTACAAGTCACAAGTATGTTTTCATTAGTGTAAAATTATCTCCTTGTGTTTTCGTGAGCTTTGAATGAACCCTTTATATCTACATGGGGGCGGGTCCACCTCTACAGAGCCGCCATGTTGCGTCGCTACAGTAGCTCAGAATGGACAAATCTCTAGAGAGTGTTTCACGTTTTGCAGCGTGAATACAGAAGGAGGCACCAGAAGGATGACCAAGAAGAAGAAAGAAGAGGAATCGGTGTTTGCTGGTTCTGACTGACAAGTTTGATAACCCAAATTTTGAAAAATGGAGGATTATACTTATTATTTAGCATGAAGAAATGCAAGAGAGTGTGAATGTAAGTTCTTGGAAGTACACTACTGGCACCGTACGTTCTGATACACGCTTGGAAAAGGAGGGGTAAGAGAGGGGCATTCAGTTGGCTGAATCCTACATAGTGGGAGTGGAAGTTTAATTTTTGAAAACTTATAAACTTGAGGTTAATATCCAAAACTTGTTATAATAATATGATGATGATGATGATGATGATCGGACTTAAAGAGAAGAAATATCATTTTTAAGGCTATAAATGGGTGACTTTAGAAAGCAAGTAGTTTTTTTTGCTTTTTTTATTTGAAAAAACAGATAAGGATTTGCATAAATGGTACACAGATTTCAACAGTACATACTCTTAAATGAATAGAGTGAAATTTTTACATGAAAACTGCAAGAAGACAAAAGAGATAAAGATGTGATGACTGAATGACCTGAATGAACCTCCGTGTGTTCAGTCTTAACTGGAAGTCCAGCAGCTGAGGGTGTGAGCGTAAACTCAGGGGTGCTCTAGATAAACCTCAGCGTCTGGAACAAATATAGACACAGAAATAGTGCACCTGCACTTTCTGTATAAATCATGTGCGTATAATTTATATAGAAAAGAAATGATATGCAGAATCTGTGGCTATTTCTATTCCCAAGCAAAAGTGCTGAATCATTCGTGCTTAGGGATGTGATGTTTAGGGCTCTCTGGAGACCATCGCTCCATCTCTAATGTTTCCATACACCTAGTATGGTCATAACAGATGTCCTACAGGTTTGTTGACAGAGCATCCATGTTACACGGCCGCTGAGATTTTGTTTATGCAGGAAAGTCATGCGTGAACTTATCAACAAACACCAAACTTTGGATCACACCAAACCCACAAGTTTGGCTTCATCGCGTGCGTTTATGCTCTCTAGTGCCATAAAATATTCAGAACATGCAATAATACTTTTTAATATTTAATCTGTGCATTTGCATTTCCCAAGGTCGTGTTCAGGCCCCCATTTGCTAGTACAGATAAGGTCGTCTTGATTTTAGTGAAGATGAAGAACAGAGGGTGTGTGTGTGTGTGTTTGTGTGTGAGTGTTTCGGAGTGTGGGATGTGGGAGTAGCAGGGGACTAAGAAAGGAAGACAAAGACGGTTCCTGGAAGACTGGAGGTTTCCAGCCGGCTGTTCCACTTTTCCCGCCAGTGCTCCTAAGGCGTGCTCAATTCCCACGATCCTCTGCTGCGCTCTCCATTTGCCACTTTCTACTCATTACACTCTGTTTATAGCCACCTGATGCCTAATGCTTATTACTGAACACAGCACTGTAATTCGGCAACGCAGCTTATGCACAGAGTGCGTATGTGAGGGAGAGAGAGAGAGCAGGAAGCGGAGACAGGCAGTTCATTATATGAAATGACATGAAGGAATAAAGAAGGAAGAGGAGAGTTGAAGATGACTGTGAGACAGATGGCGAAGGCTGAGAACGCGGAGAGAAAGTGGTGTAGTTGAGAATAAGAGAGCTGCGATTCAGACGTGAGATCCTGTCAGTATGGCTGAGAGGGGGAGCAGAGTGATGGAGAGATGATGAGAACAGATGGAGGTATGGATGGTTGGATGATGACATGCGACTGTGGGCAGGATAGATGGGCTCACTGGCTGCTGTTTATTTTTTTATACGGCTGTCATTTAAGGTAGAATCTCTGCCGAAATAAAGTCCCATTTCAGCTCATTTCGGTTATTCCTTTTTTTATGAGCACGTTCTGAAACTAACAGCATAGAAAAGCCTCATTTTAATGTAAAAACAAAGTCAAAACAAAGTTCATTTCCCGATTAGTTTTCATTAGTATGAATAATATGATCTTGTGATTCAAATATTAGTAACATTGTGTAAATGCAAATATTTATTAAACAGAGTCATTAGAGCTTCGTATTCCTGAAATGTTCGGTCACAGAACTCGGTTCCAGTTCAATTTCAGGTTTCATTTTACTTTTCCTATTTTTCAAATTAAGGTTCACATTTATGTTGTTTACACTGTTTACAAATGACTGGCAAAATTGTAAACCCATTTAATTCGAGATGCTTGTCAATTAGTTTTGTAATTCTAATAGCAAAACCGTAACTATAACAAATATAAGAATAACAGTTGATAATCTCCACCATCATCATGTCCTTCACCCACTTTATGGTTCCCACCTGGCTGTAGAGGACATATCAGTCTGCTCATTTTACAAATGTGTGTTAAACACAATTACAAATGGCGTCTTATTTACAATCCATTAAAATAATAAATATTTATATAGGGTTCATGGTGCTCTATATAGAACAGGATAGAGTAAGACTTAAAGACTAGTTTTTGTAAGTCTTTTTCTTCCCACCCAGATATTTCACAGTCTCACCTTCCAATTGCCCAGGTATCATCTCTCTAATCGAATCGAATCTAATCTAATCTAACCTAATTTAAACTAATCTAAACTAAACCAATCAATCTAATCTAATCTAAACAAATGTATTCTAAACTAATCTAATCTACACTAATCTTACCTAATATAATTTTAACTAACCTGATCTAATCTATTCTAAACTAATCTAAACTAATCTATTCTAAATTAATCTAATCTAAACGAACCTAAACTAAATGGATCTAAACGAATCTAATCTAAACGCATCTAATTTAAACTAATCTAAACTAAACTAATCACATTAATGTAATTTAAACTAAAGTAATCTAAACTAATCTATTCTAAACTAATCTAAATGAATCAAATCTAAACTAATCGAATCTAAACTAATCGAATCTAACCTAATTGAATCTAACCTAAACTAATCTAATCTAAACAAATTTATTCTAAATTAATCTAATCCTACACTAATCTAATTTAAACTAAACTAATCTAATCTAAACTAAACTAATCTAAATTAATCTAATCTAAACAAATCTAATCTAATTTAAACTATTCTAATCAAACTCAACGAATCTAAACTAAACTACTCTAATCTAAACGAATCTAATCTAATTTAAACTAATCTAATCAAACTCAACTAATCTAAACTACTCTAATCTAATTTAAACTAATCTAATCAAACTCAATTAATCTAATCTAAACTAATCTAATCCATTCATAATGAGAAAATTTCTCAAAAATAAGTGTTTGCTAAAGTAAACCAGCTTTGTGTTGCAGTGTCCATACTTTCACAATTCTAATAGAGTGTATGAAATGGTTCTCATTTACATAAACCTTATTAACACTTATCTTTTCAATTATTTTTTTTTTCTATAGGTCTTACTGCTTTTGATTAGGCAAGAAGAAAGAATCTATCACGGACTTATTCATCACTGAATATACTGTACATGCAAATGTCAAAAACCTTGTCAATAGCATTATCAGTAACAGTGTCTCTGTCTTATTAGTGCTTCAATATCAAGGACAACAATATCCTGCCGAACATCAGTGAGCTACAAACAAATCAAATCTGTCGGTGACTACTTCAGTGTGCTATGTCAGATTATTACATTCAGGTTGAAAAGCAAACAAGTGGTCAATGAGTGTGTGAAAGTGCTTAGCAGAATGAGTTTGATCAAAAAACAATCAAGAAATAAATATTTCACCAAAGCATGCATGATGCCTGATTATGACCACAAGATAATGGAAAACTATTTGGACATTAACGCAAGCTGATTGTACACACGAGTCCACTGAACCCTGCACAGGCAGAGGCATAGTGTGAGAGTTTGATAGAATATTCTGGGCCTAGAATTGCATCACCACGTAGTATACGAATGTCCTGAGTGACTCACGTGGCTATGCAGGGATTTATGACTGGGATTAATCAGTCAGAAACAAAAACAAACGAAAAATCATTCCTTTTTGAAAGCAAACCAGTCTGAAATAAAGTGCATTAGCAGACAAGCTACACAAAAATGAAGTCAATGCTTGAAGTACTCTGTGTTTTAAAAATAGCTATGAGCAGATGGTGTCACTGAGCGTAAGCTTGTAAACGGTCTTTCTAGCATTGTTAAAGAACTGACTTACAACATCCTAAACGAAGATTAATAAACAGAAGATTTTACTAATTAGGATTGGTATGTATGCACAGACACACACACACACACACACACACACACAGCGAGAGAGAGCGAGAACACAAACTCAGCTGTGAAATCCGGCACCAGATGTACCATCAGAACCAGATATGAGTTAAAACCTTACTGGACATTTAAAAAAAAATGGCACTAAAAAGTTTTCAGTTTGGATACAAATGTTCTACTTTTTTCTTTTGTTTATAGATTGCCGTAATGACAATACGTGACCTACTGACAGCTCTAATGACATAAAAAGTGTATTGGCTGCCACTTTCCAAGATTAAAGCTCTGTTTTATTTTTTTACAATCTGAATATATGACTCTTCCGATCAGCTTGAACTTCATTACTATCATTGACCGGTATTATTATTCTAAAATTGTATTCGTATGCGCTGATTGGGCCGAAGGTGCTGATTTAAATATATACTTCAAACTGTAATTCAGATAAATTTAAAATTGATATTAATTCCATTGTTCTAATGCGCAAATTTCTCTGCAGTAGCAATTTACACAGAGACGTTGATATGTGGTGAAGTTTTCTATGAGATGAATATTTAGCAGTTTTTCCCTGTGTGTTTATTTAGTGGTTTTTCTATTGATGATGGACCTGAAGAATTCAAAACATCTGGAATTGGTTTTCAAGAAGAGGCTCAGTATTCAGCTACGCGAACCTCCGCGAAGAGATCTAGTAAAGTTGGCCAGTTGTGAGACACATCAGCAGACGCGTGCTTTCAAAATGCAGTGGCCCAAATGTAAACACAAACAACGAATTGGATTCGAGGAACGGTGAACTGGCCTCCAAGTATTCGAGTTATTTTCATTAAAGCTACATTTTCTTTTCATCTTATACATTTGTTATTAACATAAGAGGTGCGATAGCAGGGAGGGAAATACAGAGAATCTAAGGGAACCATGAGGACACACTGGGAAATGGCGAACAATCATCGCATGCCACTAAAATGTGTGTGGCATTGTGCAGCATGGTGAGCGTGTGCTAACTGGCGTAGCTGAAGCATAACGATGGCTATTGTGCACAGACCTCCCTTCTCTTTTTCCTCCCTATCTCTTTTCGTCAGTCACCCGTGTGCCAGCGAGCAGACCATGTTTGCAGGCCTCTCACTGTTCGAGCCGGGCGCCGATTCAAAAGCTAAGCCTGTTGTAAAGCCACGTGGGGTTTGAGTGACCTTGTGCTCTGAGCTGAGCAAAAGGAAGGGTGGTGAGCAGTAAGCCAGGCTCAAAATCTCAAGCCGAACACAGCGTAGGATACTCACTGAAGCGAATCACTGTGCACACAGTCCAGGAACACTCACATAGCCAGGAACATAGCGCTCACCGAGACTGCAAAAATGCTCAGCGTGAACGTAAGAGCACTCACTATGTCATTAACACATAACTAACAACTACAACTCGGCGTAGAAATAAACCATTCTGTATCACATCTTTTACATTTGCAGCTCTAGCATCGTATATGCAGTAACACTTCCTACATATTTCCATGCACTTTATTATGAACACCTGTACAACTGCACATCCATGCAGTTATCCAATCAGCCAATCAAGTGGCAGCAGCACAACGCATAAAATCATGCCGATACAGGCCTCAGAATGAAGAAAAAGTGTGATCGCTGTGACTTTGATCGTGGCATGGATGTTGGTACCAGATGGATTGGTTTGAGTTTGAGACTCAACAGTCTGTCGACTTTACACAGGATGGTGTGAACAAAACAAAAAACATCCTCTGAGCAAGATGCTGAAACACCTTGCAGGTGAGAGAGATCAGAGGAGAGTGACCAGACTTTTATGGAGCTACAGTAACTCAAATAATCACTCTTTACAACTGTGGTGAGCAGAAAAGCATCTCATGACGCACAACCTTGAGGCGAATGAACTGCACCAGCTGCGGACCACATCAGGATCCACTCCTGTCAGCTAAGAACAAGAATCTGAAGCTATCATGGACACAGACTCACCTAAACCGGTGCGAAAAAAAAAAAGAAAGACCAGGTGTTCGCTCACACAGGGTTTTTTGTTTTTCGCACCACTCTGTGAAAACTGTAGAGACTGTTGTTTGTGAAAATCCCAGTTTCTGAAAAACACTCCGACCTGTCCATCTGATATCAACAACCATGCCTCGATTACAGTCCCAGATTTCAGATTTCACAGAAATCACACTGTTTTTCTTTCATTTTGATGTGCGCATTAACTGAAACTCCTTGCCTGCATCTTGCATTTTATGCATTGTGCTGCTGCTGCATGATTGGCTGATTAGATAACTGCATGGTAGATACACACATATACTCGATGACAGTTACACCCCACTGATATCTACTAATCCGTCTGTGAACAAGAAACAGTTGTCATTATGTAGAGTGACAGCTCAATCATAACTCGCACTCTTCATATTTAACTAAATAAGAAAAACAATTATCCCAGGAGTAATTAAAAGAACACAAGACATCCAGTGACAGTTAAAGTTTTAATGAAAATTTCAATACTTAGCTCAGATTCTCAAGGCTGCATTTCTGCAACAGACATCATAAAACATAATCCGCGGTTTTGGCCTAAAAGCCTGCATGGTGCTGAACACGGAACATTTATACTCCCACGTTTTCTAGATGACCCTTCAATGTCAAATAAAAGGCTGTCACCATATGTGGGTCTGGAATCCTATTTGCTCTTGAAACTGTGACATTTTAAGGCCCATGTCCTAGATTCCCTCACCACACACACACACACACGCGCATGCACACAAACGCGCGCGTGCACACTCCACCTCCAGTGGCCACCGCCAAAGCCAGCTAGACTTCGCTTGCTATAAACAAATTACTAAAGATTTATGAGCACCTGGAGACCTGCTCCTCTGCATCACTTCCCTTTGCTTTGCAATCCTCCTTGTTTCTTTTCATCGCACTCTTTTTATCTCTATCTCTCTTTTGGTGTCCTTTTGCCCTTTTCCTCACTGCTCATTGAATTAAAGTGTCTCTGTAAAGAGCGGTTTAATACTGCGTGAGACGGCGTCCTCCGTAAAGCTCAGAGGTGACTGCTCGACCTGCACCCTCATCCCAGAGATAGAATATCGACTGGCGCACAGCCCTGGCTCACCAGTCCGGCTCTGGACTCCATAAAACACACAGCAACAGACAGTTTTATAGTCACTTATGATAAGATTATTACTTTCTGTTCTGCCCATGGGTCAGCAGGGCTGTCTGCATGTATGCATTAAAAATGGACAATGTATGCACCTTTCAATGCATGTACATCACTCAATTACGAAAGATCCACATCATAACATATTCTTAACAGCCCGCACGCACGCACACACACACACTCACTCACTCACTCACTCACTCTGGCTGTTTTCTTTGTCTCTATCAACTGTCTTAAAAAAGAGATGGCTCCACTAAAATTAGATTTGCCTCTTGCAGTACTATTGCCCACTGAAAACAAGCTTGTGATTTATTTCTCCGGTAACTACACCCTGAAGCGTATCGTTTTCTGCATTGTGAAACTCGAATATAGCCTGTACAGCGTCCTTTTGCACACGTTCTGGGCAATAACACTCTGATCGGAATGTGAAAAGGTCCTAAGTGAAAGCTCAAATCTTCGACATTTGAAGGGAGATTCGTTTTATCATACAAGCCAAAAGAAATTTGATTCTGCATCAAGCAAACAGGTTAAGGAATAGAGAAAATGACTTCTGGATAAGACTGCAGTTATATAAATTATAGGGACTAAAATAACAGGCTAGCTAACACGATCCGTTAGTAGACTAGGCTGTTTTAGGATGCCATGAAGGAAAAAAAAGCTTAGAAATTGTACTTATTTACGAGTGAGGAGACCGTCTTAATGATGTGCTTCTGTGTCTTTCTTCTTTCCTTCTCTTTCTTGTTATCCAAGGATCGTGCGTGAAAGGGCAGTCAAGACTTTCTTAACCCTCACGTTTACCAATAATTGGATGTTTTTGTATTTTCTTTGTTATTTTCTGCATAATACCCATAGACCGATGCATTCATTGGGGGAAAAATCACTAAGAAATAAATTTTTCAGAAACTGTTTTCAGTTTTAGAAAAAACTCTCCGATAATGCCTGTTCAGGCAATGTGAAGCTCGGAAAAGCTTCCAGAAATGAAAGTGACGTGTTAACAGATTGTATATAAAGGAAAATGAATGTTTTGCATGCTTTACTGGTATGGAAATAACACTAAGGATGCCACAGCCATTGTACCACTAATGTACGTAATATACAGTAATGGGCCGCAGCTGTGTTTCTAAAAATTGGGTAGACTTTGGCGTGCTAGCAAAAAGACACAGTATTACTTGGTGATGGGGATAATAAACCGTCATGGTTGTTTATCTTTGACCTTGTCATCCTTTTCATAGCATTCTTTGTCTTTCAGACCTTCTTCTTTAGTGATGAACCGCACTACCCTTAGGAAGAAAAAGAAACTCAGCAATGGGCAGCAAAGGTTTAAAAATAGCAGCACTAGAAAAAAAAAAGCCCACTGGTGCAGATGCATCTGCTTTTGGTTCAGAATTACTGCACTGAGTTGGAATACGATATCTGCACTGAATCTCCATTTCCACGCTGTAATGTTGTTAATGAAGTCATTAATGTCTCAAATCCTTAAGATAAAAACCTGTCCTAGAGTTATTTGCAGTGATAACTCAGTCACCTGTGTATATAGACGAAGGTCAATGGTGAAGGTCAGAATGGAATCATCGGTGCCACTGACTGAGTAAAATATAAATACAGCTTTTATAGTAATTGCTCATGTCCAAGACTTGAAGCCATTTAAAAAAAGGCAAAAAGCAATACCTGAGGCACACCCTGCATCATAAAGACACAGCAGCTGGCAAAGCTTAACCCACAAGCAAACAATTAACCTCCCAACTCAGATGAGTGATAACCTGCTTACATTTAACCTGTGAGAAAACAGTAATGATGACTTAACCTGTTATTCAGCTTTCCTTCAAGAAAACATGTCACAGCATGCAATAACGGTACAGTTATTTCCGTATTTGGACAGTGACACAATTTTGCCTCTGTACACCACCACAGTGGATTTGAAAAGATATGATTGAAGCGTAGATGTTCAGCATTAATTCAAGGGTTTAACAAAAATGTTGCATTAACTGTTTAGGAATTGCTGCCATTATTTACGTGGTCCATTCATTTTCACAGGCTCAAAAGAAATTGGACAACTGACTGATAAACAGTTTCATGATTTGTTATGAGTCAATCAGGTGTGATTTCATGACAAATTAAGAAGATAAAATGTCTGGAGTTCCAAGTGTTGAATTTGGTAGCTGTTCATGCGAACTCGCAATATGCTGTCCAAAGTGTTGTGGCGGCCAGTGAAGGAGGCCATCATTAGGCTGAAAAAACAAAACGGACCTATGAGAAAGATAATGGATCCTAGCGTTAGGCATAGGCCAGTCCAGTTCTGGAACAAGATTCTTTGGACAGATGAAATCAAGACTAACTTGTTCCAGAATGAAGGGAAGAGAAGAGTATGGAGAAAGAAAGGAAGGGCTCATGACCCGAGGCATACCACATCATCTGTCAAACAGGGATGTCACGGGCATGTGTGGCTGCCAGCGAAACTAGATCAGTGGTGTTTATTTATGATGTGACTGCTGATAGAAGTAGCAGGATGAATTCTAAAGTGTATAGCGCTATACTTTCTGCTCAGATTCAGTCAAGTGCTGCAAAACACGATAATGGATAATGACCCAAAGGAACCAAGAGCTTCTTAAGGCAAACAAACGGAATGTTCTTGGATTTTTACGGAATGTTTACGGAATGTAAACAAATGGCTTAGTCAGTCACCTGACCTCAATGCAGTTGAGCATGATTTTCACATACTGAACAGAAAACTGAAGGCGGAAAGACCCACAAACAAGCAGCAACTGAAGGCAGCTGCAGTAAAGGCCTGGCAAATCATCTCAAGGGAGGAAAGTCAGCATTTGGTGGCGTCCATGGGTTCCAGAATTCAAGCAGACATGACTGCAAAGGATTTGTATCCAAGTGTTAAAAATATATTTGTAACTGTTAGTTTGTCCAATTACTTTGGAGCCTGTGAGAATGGTGGGAGTATGAAAAAAATGGCTGTAATTCCTAAACTGTAATTCCAATATTTTTTTGTTAAACCCCTTGAATCAAAGCTGAAAGTCTACACTTCAGTCACACATTCATTGCTTCATTTTAAATCCATTGTCATGGTGCGCACAGGCAAAATTATTAAAATTGTCTCACTGTCCAAAAACTGTATGCAGATGTCACATGTGCCTTACAGCCATATGACATCATAGTATGAAAAGATATGTGTCCTATATGGTGTGAGTGAGAGATAATCAATAAAGTGTTTAACATTCTCTGGAGACGAGCTCTCTTGTCCTGAGTCCTGTACCACACAATAACACAAAAACCAAATTGTGTGTTGTGACCTTTTGTGAGGGCAGGTCTGCGACAGAGAGCTATCTGGGATGAGTTACAATGCTGTTCCTGAGCTATCTGGATCAGATAATAGTGCTTCATATTCAGAGCTGAGACGCCAGGGGACAGAGACAGTTAGGACGCAAAAGAGGCTCAGCTAGCAGAGAGAGAGAGCTGTAAATAACTCATTCATTAGGAAACTGACTGAAAAGATATGAGACGCAAGCCCACTGGAGAATATTTATTAGCCCAAACACAGTGCAAAAGAACACGTACACATCAGTAAACACAGCAGCAGTGAGCCACATATGTGGACTCTTAGAAAGAAATAAAGTCAAGCTTAACAAGGGCAAGTGAAAGTTTCTATTAATAATCCTTAAACAAGACACCAAGTGATGGAAATCACAAAACATTAATTCGATCAGTAAGATAAGGCGAATGGCTTTTCACTCTTTAATGACAGAAATCTGTCAGAAATAAAACAGGACTTGTAATGAAACTGTATTTGTGATAATCGTAATAAATTAATAAGTTTTTACACTCCATCTTTATTAAACAACATAGTTTCAAGTAATCTGGGACACATCTATAAGCTCTTCATGTGAAGGACCGGTGCATTCTGGGAACATAAAAGCTTTTAACACATACATTAATATTTTATAAAGCAGTGCTGGAGAATTTATGAAGGGCTTATGTCATAATGTGCAAGGTGACTTCGGAGGTTTCGTGCAACTGTGTGCAATTAAAATTATCAGCTGACTGATTCAGACACTGTGCTGTAGAATTTTTTTTTATTAAATACAAATTATTAGCTTCTTTTTTCTAACAGCTCATTCATGACACTTGCATGTCTTGAAAAAGTCGCAGAAGGTACATTTAGGGCTTATGAAGAGTGTTATAAATGTAAATTTGATTTTAATTTCAGTTGGAGCGCATTAACACTGCCTGTATGCACACTCGTCTTCTGTTGGCTTGGAAAGCTGTCTGATTTGATAGTATGCAGTAAAAATGAAGGCGTTTATGAACAGGATTCTGGCGTGGTCATCACTGTAGTCTCCAGCTGATGTCACAGGGATGTGTATCACTCAATAAGACAAAATAATGTTCTTGCAATTTTCTAAGAGAATGTAATAAGGCTTGGATTCATAATGGTCCTATAATGTTATACACAAAACATTGCGATTGAGGAAAAAGTAATATTACGCATGAGCCAAGGTAGCTTTAATGGCCATGTATTGGGATTCTTTTCTCATTCCAGCACAGACGATGCCAACACAGGACGCAACACACACGGCTTTAAAAAAAAGAAAAGTCATGAGAGAGCTTTATGCAATCAAATGTTAAATATGTATTATACTTATTAGAAGCTGCATAATTAGTAAACAGTCTGCACAATATTAAGCATAGTCTTACTATTATGTGCAGTATAATGTGCAAAAAGGAGATGTAAAACACAACAGCATATAATATGGTGCTTTTTAGGTGTTCAATAATGCACTACTCGAGATGCAGACTGCCTGAGGGTGGAAACCGTTCTTCGGTCTGCTAGTGCGTGCCTTTGTGCCGCAGCATCTCTTACCAGAAACAAGGGGATAGACCAGTTTATGGCTTGTGTGGTTTGCGTCCTTGATTATTGCTCTGACCTTGGTGCGAAAATGGGAGAAATAGATGTTTAACAAAGCAAAAGTTCAGAAACTGTTCCACTAAGCTAAAACTGATAGGCGAATAATGACATTATTTGCTTGGGAACCAAATTGGATCTGTCTTTCAGAGGATCTCAAATGTGATCATGTTGCTGGCTAGAGGCAGCGTGGGCAGATGACACATGTTCGTCTTCTGTTTGACAAATCACCTTTCAATACTATTAGGGTTAATGCAATCTCCACACAGTGCTGCTTCATTATGCCTCAGGTTTTCCTCTCCACATGCTGTGGGAGTGGTGTTCCACTCCATCCACATCCGCCGTCATTCTGGCTGCACTGGTGAGCGATGGAAACGTTTGGAAGGGAAGGAATGAGGGGAGCTTTCGAATACAATGATGAGCAGGAGCAGTCAGTGAAGTTTGGGGGAGAGGGGGAGGACTGGTGGGCTTTTAGGAATTCAAGCAAAATGAGGGAGATTGCAACTGAAAGAGCAATCCAAAAGAGAGAGAATATGTGACCTTTAAGTCACCGTTAATTAAAGTGCTAACGGGCATATGCTGATTAACATGACCAGAGAGACAGCGCTACAAAAGAACTTCATTTCTGTTATTTTATTACTTGATGTGAACAGAAAAAAAAGTCCTCTTTTCACTGTCCAAGACTGCCAGACCTACAACGTGTACATGCACTCCGTCCTGTGAGTCACACAGTAACAAATCACTTTAGCTCACATCAATCAGTTGTGTTCGGAAAATTGTGGGATCTGAATGTGAATGGAAATAGTTAACTACACTGGTTTGTTTATTCACATGGAATTTGAATCAGATAGCCAGCCAGCCAGCCAGCCAGCCAGCCAGCCAGCCAGCCATCCATCCATCCATTATCTATACCGCTTTATCCGTCTGAGTCGCGGGGAAGCTGGAGCCAATCCCAGCATCTTCG